>CM053773.1:176928196-176970736 GCA_028658325.1 Potorous gilbertii
GGAACACTAATTCATTGTTGGTGGAGCTGTGAGCTGATCTAACCATTCTGGAGAGCAATTTGGAGCTATGCCCAAAGGGCAATGAAAACATGCATAATCCTTGGACCAGCAATATTGCTTCTAGGGCTGTATTCCAAAGAGATTATAAAAACAGGAAAAGGACCTATATGCACAAAAATATTCATAGCAGCTCTTTCTGTTGTAGCCAAGAACTGGAAATCAAGGGGATGCCCATCAACTGGGGAATGACTGAACAAGTTGTGGTATATGAAAGTAGTGAAATACTATTGTATCGTAAGGAAGACTTCAGCAAAACCTGGAAACTCTTGTATGAACTGATGCTGAGTAAAGTGAGCAGACCAGGAGAACATTATACACAGTAACAGTCACAGTTTGCAAGGACTGTTTTTAATAGACTTAGGCCTTCACAGCAATGCAAGGACCAAAATCATTTCCAAAGGATTCATGATGAAATGCCATCCACATCCAGAAAAAGAACTATCTAGTTGGAACACAGAATGAAACCAACTATCTTCTCTTTTGTTATGTTTTGTTTTTTCTCATAGTTTCTCCCATTCATTCTAATTCTTCTATAAAATATGACTAATGTGAAAATGTGTTTAATAGGAATGTATGTGTAGAACCCATATAACACTGACTGCCATCTTGGAAAGGGAGGCAGAGAAAATTTGGAACTTATGGAAGTAATTGTGGAAAACTGAAAACAAATAGATTAATAAACTTGGCGGAAAAAATTTCAAAAAAGAAAAAAAAAGGTCATTTAAAAATAAGATGATTTTGAACAATTCCTTGAGTAGAAGTCCAACCTTCAACAACCTTTACAGCAACAATGGGAAAATAGGAGGAATAAACAAGAAGTCTTTGGGAAAACAAGGAAAAATAAACTCATGTTTTTAAAAAGGAAAAATTTTAAAAGTATACCTTGGGAAACATCTTATATTGTTCTACATAACAGCAACAATAAGAGGAAATATGACAGACTGACAGGTCAGGAGGACTTGTCTTTGACACTTTTACTAGTTGTCTGATTGTGGGCAAGTCACTTGGCCTCTGGGCCTCAAATCAGAAAGCATCCAGAGAAATATACAATGTGGAAAGGTATCAATGATAATGAAAAACTACTAATATTAATAATTAATACTAATATATACCAACACTGCGAAAAGAATTAGAAAAAGAAAAGTGGAAAATTTCAACATCCTACTAGTGGAATATGATAAAGTAAATAAATAGATAAATAAGAAATGCCACAGATTTGAGCAGTCTTGGAAAATCTAAGTGAGAATGGAGAAAATAGGAAATGTACTTTTTTTCATATACATATGGAACATTCATAAAAATCAAGCATGTTCTAATACAAATAAATTTTGAAAGGGACAAAATATAAACACCAAACTAACAGGCTGCAATACAAATAATAATAATAAACAAGAAAATATCAAAATATGAATATTTAAATGGACACTAGAGGGAATTATTGAATAAAGCCTGGGTCAAAGAGCATATCACAGAGATACTCAAAATTAAAAATAATAAAAATATAAATTTATCATCTAAAATGTTAAGAGCTGCAGCTAAAGTAGTTCTCAGAAGCAAATTTGCATACTTGAACAAAAGAGAAAAAGAAAAGATGGTTAAGTTTGCAGTTTAAAAAATCAGACAAATCAATATACTCCAAGCAAACACTGAACCAAAACTCTTCAGAATTAAAGGAGAAAATAATGAAATATAAAACAAGAGAACAAATTACTAGCAAATTAAACAAAGAACCTTTTTAAAAGACCAATAAAATTGATAAACAATATTGATAAAAGCAAATAAAAATGAAAGAGAGGAATACACAATTATCAAAAATAAAATGGGAGTACACAACAATGGAGATAATGTACATGTGATAGTTTCTGAAGGGCTACAAAAGAAATTATTTCTTACCCAGGGAGACAAGGATCCAATAATTCTCCAGCATCACATCTCTATAGAGTTGCCTCTGTGCAGGGTCCAGAAGTCCCCACTCCTCCTGTGTGAGATACACAGCCACATCCTCAAACGACACCAATTCCTGAAACAACACAATGCATTTCTGCTACCTCAGGGACCACCTCAATACGTAATTTGAGGAGACCAAGGAATTTTGGGATATGACTCATACTTAAAGGAATATGGACACTGCCTGGTCTCCAAGAACAAGTAGAGACATAAAATATCTGAAGTTCAAGTTTTCATCACTTAACATTATCAAATTGCTACCACTATAGTTCAGGTCCTTATCACCACTCATTTTAACTTTGTCACAGTCTGCTAACTGGTCCCCCATGTTTCCCCTCCAATACATCCTTCCCCCAGCTGCTATAATTATCTTCCTAATACTAAGATCTCTGTTACTCCTCTGTTCAAAAATATTTATCAGTAGAATAAAAGGCCAAGCAGTTAGCAAAATACTTACTGATCTTCTACACTCTGGCTTCCAACAACCTCTACTCTTACTTCACAATATTCTCCTCCATGTACTCTATGTTCCAACCAACTGGAATCTTAGCTCTTCCCCAATTCCATCTTATACTCACCAAATGTATAGTGAGGAGATCTTAAACATTATTGAGTCCAACCACCTCTCTTTAGACAGGGAAACTATGCTCCAGAAAAATGAAGTGACTTGTTGTCCAAGCTCACATCACTACTCTAAATGTCAAAAGATACATGGACCCATGTCTTCTAATTCAAAGTTCAGAGATCTTCCAAATATGCCACTGCCTCAAGAAGCTTACAACAAAATGTGCAAAGCTAAGAAAATTCAAGGCGCATTTGAGGAGAAAGAGTGGCAACAAATGGGGATATCAGGAAATGATTTCCACAGTGACTGGCACCTGACCTAAGCCTTGAAGGAAGATAAGCATTCAGAGGGGAGAGGGAAACTGAGAGGGGAAGTTTCATTAAAGCTAAATCCTAAAAAGGGTGGGGGGTGAAGGAGGGTTTGTATAGCTTCTACTATAATTTGATCAGTTTTTTAAAATCATATAAATTCTAAAATTAAAAAATTCATTCATGAAATGCCCACACACAATTTTCATCACTCAGAACACTGTGCGTGTGGATGGCAGAAATAGTTAAGAATTGTAGTTGTATTTGTGTATGGTACCTATTTCAGTATTTTGATGGGTACATGATTTGGTTAATATGATTTGGTGAACATTTGGTTCATCTAAGCAGACTGCAGCCCATTGATGCATTCTCATGCTGTGGGATTCTTGTGTATGCCAGCATAAGTGTTACATTGGGAAATCTAATTTAGTGAGTCAGAGGCCTTCCTTGTTTTATTTTTTAAAAAACCAGTTCAGGGCTAAGATTCTCCACGAGTTATTCCTTGCTTTTGCTACATGATCCCAGTTATACACACCCTTGATATTCTCTATAAAAAACAGAGTATTCACAATCAAAAAAGAGGAAGAGCTGCCTGGACTGCACTTCAGAAACTATGCCATTCTCTCTATGGAGAGATAGTTGTTCCCATCTTTTTCAACAATAACATTCTTGAGGAGAAGTGACATGATTGTACATCATGGACCTTAAGGTGACCCAAAGGGTAATGAAGAGATAAATGGTAGATAGAAGCTACCTGCATTGAATTATTAATGATAACTAAAGTGAACTGAACTGTCAATGGCATTGTAGGATTCTGATTAGTATGAAAAAAGTTGTCTAAGTCTAATTAGTGGATGAGGGGGTTGCCTGTGTCATGAGAGCAGGATAGTCCCTGGATTGAGCCAATAGCCACAACATATTACAAGGCCTAGAGGAAGGCTTCAGGTGGGCTGGGTGGATTTCCTATCATGGATTTATAAGAGGCAGGACAGGATACATGGAATGGTAGAATGTGGATGGGCTCTAACCTGCATCACTGGCAAGGGCCCACCCAGATGTAATCATTGATACATTTATCTAGTGTGAACATCATGCAGGAATTACTCTATGTCAACTTGCCCTAATTTAGATGCATCTTTCTCAACTGTGTGTACCTTCAGGTTCCCCATCTAAACTATAAACTTCTTAAGAAAAATGGGAGGATGGGGCAAAGGATAGGAAATCATCAAAGTACTAAGTTGGTTTTAGAATTATATATTTGTCACTTTTAGTATTTATTGAGGAAAGGGGGAAACTGAATGTCCTGTTTAAGAATGAGAGAACAGATAAATATGAATAATGGTTTATACTTATATATGATAATTTATATACTATCCTATCTGAACCTCCACACTGAGAAGCAACATTACAGTAAGAAGAAACAGAACTTGAAGTTGAGTTAGAACTAGAGCCTAGTTACACTACTCCCAACATGTGGGTGTCACACCTTCCCAACGTCTCATCTAACTTCTCTGAGTCCCAGCTTCATCATCTGTAAATGGTTAATAATAACATTGGCACGACCTTGGTCTCAGCAGGTTTTGGTAAGGAAAGCACTCAGCAAAAGTGTCACACCCTCTATACATGTAAACTAGTGACCTGCTCTAGAAAGCAGGCAAGCTGGATTCAAATCAGTCTCGAATGTTCCTTCCACTTTGATGTCTCTGTGTAGTCTATCCAACTGACTAGGAACCAAAATGCAAAGGAAGATAGGAAAGAGACAAGCACAGAAATATATTTATATCTTTTATCATCTTTCTCTCCTCAAGGCTGAACAGATCCTTGTACACCAGCCTGCACAAAGGGCATCCAAATTGCTGAAAAATCTTAGCAGGAAACAAGAGTTTTTCGAAAAAATAAACTCAGAAAATGAGGCCACTACTAAGATTAGTTTTCAGATTTCTAAAGAAATTGCTGCTGCTGGGAAATCTTTTACTAAAGGTGACTTCATAAAAAGTGTTTGTTGATTGCAGTTTCTGGATCATGTTCTGATAATAAGAGTTTTTGAAAAACAGTTTAATCCTTAATGATACCTTTACTTGGAAAGTGAGCCGCTAAAAACCTATCTGTGGCCCAAAAAAAGTTTAGCCTATTTTAATTTTGATCCCTACCTACTGCCAAGTTGTGCAGATCTGTTGTATACTTCTGATAAATCTCTGCTGAAGTGGCAAATTACAGTCAACAGTATTGCTGGGCAGGGACCACTACTAACTTCCCCTTTTCACTCTCCGGGTATCTTCCTGAGCTCAAGGCTTCCTTTCACCCTGGTGTGCAACTCAGCTAGCTAGTTTAGGATATTCATGCTTCATTCTATTCCCTGGGCCATCTAGGAGATTCAAACCAAAATATGCTTAACCACTAAGGTGAAGGTGCTTTCTGTTTAAGACTTCTAAATTCTTGACTTTCACAGCATCCTTTGCAATTCAATTTAGCAAAACTGATTAAGCCTCTACAAGCTGAGTGAAGCAGCTAATCCAAAGGCATCACAAGGAACCAATGGCAGAAATTCCCTCAAAACTCCTGCTCCTGCTTTTGGGTAAATACCAGCTTGGGGCTTATCCCTGTTTTGGTGACCTGAGAGGCAGAGTCTACTGTTGTTCAGTCACTTTCATCTGTGTCTGACTCTTTGTGATCCTATTTGGGGTTTTCTTGGCAAAGACACTGGAATGGTTTGTCATTTCCTTCTTCAGCTTATGTTACAGATGAGGAAACTGAGGCAAATAAGGTTAAATGACTTGCCCAGGGCCACACAGCTAGTAAGTGGCTGAGGCTGGATTTAAACTAGGGAAGATGAGTCTTCCTGACTCCAGATCTGACACTGTATCCACTGTGCCATTTAGCTGCCCATTTGTCTACACTACACAGAAAAAGTCTCTCACATCATTTTATCCATATTAACTAGTTTCCAGTTTGGAAAAATACTGGGTAAGACAAAATCTTCCAAACAGGTTATTTTAGAATCCATAGAAGGAATGCACTGAGCAGGTACCAACACAGAATGTATTTTGGGGTGAATCTATATTGACAGCAAGATCAAACAGTTGAATTTTCATTGATTCAAGTCAACATTCTGACAGGGAAAAGGGAAGAATGCTAGAATGGCTACCCACAAGTAATGGCAATGAGTTAAAACAAAATCAAAAGGGTAAACTCAGGCAAAGAGTTTAAAATATCCATACTTGCATAAGGCATGACTGTATTTCTGGAAAATGCTAGGGACTAAACAAAAAAAATTGCAAAAATGAGTTCAGCAAAGAATAAGATATAAAATCAATCCAAAAAAATGACTCACCTTCTTACATACTACAAGATCAAGAACTAAAAATAATAGAACAGATTTACATAGTGTTTTGAGGCATTTACAAGGCAATTTCCTCACAACCCTGTAAAGAAGGCAATAAAAGTATTATCTCCATTCTACAGATAAGAAAACTGAGGCTCAGAGAGGTGAAGTGATTACTCCAAGGAAATCCTGCTAGTAAGTAGTAGATCTAGGACTCCAATTCAAATCTCCTGACTCTCAAGTCCATCATTTCTCTTACTTCTCTACATGGCCTCTTTAAGAAATAGTACTTACAATGGGACACAACTTTCAGATTCCATAAAATGCATGCCAGGGGGGAAAAAGATCAGGTGCAGTTGTCAGGCTTCTATTCTCTCACAAAATGAGAGACTACTGCTTCTATTCCTTTCTAATTATTCAGGGTTTGATGTAACTCCTTTCATCCAGGTTTTTGTTTAAGAGGACATAAGGAACACTGAATTATCACAGTAGAAGCATTTTCAGTAATCTGAAAAATACGGTAAATGGGAATTTTGTCAGGACACTGGAAACAAGAAAATAACTTTAACTTATAAAAAGAGAGATTGTGAACACAGAGAACCAATGCTGGTAACTAGTGCTAAGAGCTAGTCATGCCACATATCCTAAAAACCATTTCAATTTTAATATTAACATGGTTGGCAAAACAGGAGACTATCTTAATTTTAATAAGATGACTAAGAAATTCTCCCATGGTCTTCTTGGGAAAAAATGTAGCAGTATGGTCTGGAGAACATACTTAAATGGGTTTATAGTTCATAAACCAAAAAAGTATGATTTCTGAACCATGTATTTTTCAACTTTCTATGTAATGTTCAATGAGAAAAAAGGGATCCATTATTCTAATGCATTTATTAACAAAGGTGAATACAGTGATTACTACTAATTGGGCTTTTCCTTGTCATATATATTTTTTAAATTAGGCTATTTAAAATAAAACCAACCCCAAAAATGGAACTATATAGTGAAATTGTACTGAGAATATGATGAGCTCCAATTCCTGGCCTTCTTCTGCTCTCCTATGTCCAACGGCCCCATTTTCCCCTTGTGATGCAGATATTAGGTAGCTAAACTTATGAGCTTAACTATTAAATTCAATTTTCATTTCAAACTGGGTATACTACAGTCATTTAGGAAAGATGGTCAGAGGTGGAGGGTTTCAACAGTGAAAGAAGACCTGAGTTCAAGTACTAATAGCTGGCTATCACTCAGAAGTAATGTTATCATGGGCAAATCACCTAACCTCTGTGATGCTTGGTTTCCCCATCATCAAAATTGGATAATATTTGCAATATCTACTGCATTGGGGCTATTGTGAAAAATGTTTTGCAAATCACTATACAATCAGCTATTATGATGAGGGTCTAGGGTTATAGTGGGTTTCTGAAAATAGGGTAATAAAATAGTTAAAGAATTTAGCAAGTGAAATGAGCTCAGCTATAGGGGTTGAAGTACCATGTTGATGTGGAGTAGAACCTTCTGATGATGAAGTCCAAGGGGTGTTCCAGGTGAAGAGAAGTTGATAGCAGATGAAGCAGGTGTTGACTCCTGAGCTACCTCCTAGGCCCCTGTCACCCTGAGGCTTCCTTTCTCTGGGCATAGATGGGTCCTAGAGATAATTAAAGGTACAGGAAGTTGAGAACAGGGTTAAAAAAAAAAAGGAATGTATTCAGCCAAACCCTCACAGCATAGATTTATCCTGCTGGAATAAAAACTCTCTGGGCTTCAGTTTTCTCGCCTACAAAACAAGGAAGATGATCTCAATGGTCTCAAAAGTCTCTCCCAGCCCTAAAGTTACTCTCCTATGATCTCATCTCACATAGTGACTATTGTAGTTCAGGCCCTCACCTTTCACCTCACTAACACATAAGTCTTGCCCCTTATCCAATCCACCTTCCACATAGCTGTCGAGTTAAGAAACTAAGATACAGGCATGAAAATATCATAATCCTGACCAAAAATATTCACTGACTTCCTATTGCCTTTAGAGCAAAACATAAACTGCAGCCAGGCACTCCACCACCTGGGCACTACTTTTGCAGAGCCATTTTCTTAAAAGGGGGTACTACTCCAGTAGCACTCCTTCTCATCTGCTGACTGTCTCTCATGGTTAGAATGCATTCATTTCACCCTCTTCTCCATTACCCAGATTCCATAGCTACCTTCAGGGCCAGTTCTAAAAACACTGCCTCCTTAGACCTATGACTGTCAGTTGGAATAAGTAAGTGGTGCAGCGGGCAGAGGGCAGAGACTGCAGAGTGTCAGAAGACCTAAGTTCAAATCCAGCCTCAAACACTTACTAGCTGTGTGACCCTGGGGGAGTCACTTAACCTGCCTGCCTCAGTTTCCCCATGTGTAAAACGGCGATCCTAAGATCGCCTTCCTCCGAGGGTGGTGGTGACAATACTTGTAGCGCCCGGTACACAGCAAGCGCTACACAAACGTTAGGTGATCGCGGTGGCGGTGGTGGCGGTGGTGGCAGCAGGGGCAGCGGCATGCCCGCTCCCTCCAGGAATTCTCGTGCAGGTCCTTGTCCCGTTCCCTGGGTGCACTCCCCAGCCCTAGCCCCAAGCTCCGGATAGGCTGAAAACACCGTGGGGTGGGTGGCGGCTTCTTTTGACACCTGGAGGCATTCCCAGCGCCTAGCGCAGCACTCAGAGTGGCAGCGAACGCTCAGGCGGGGCTGGCTCCGCCACCGCAGGACAAAGGAACAGCCCTGGGAAATCGCAGACCGGTTCTCCTAGGCTAGGCTCGGCCACGAGATCCCGACTGGCCAGTTTCCCACTGGCGGTCCCTGAGTGGACCTGGACGTGCGCACACCCACCCACCAACGCCGGATCTCGCAGGGCCGGACCAGGGCCGAGCCTCTGCCGGATCGCTCGCAGTCCCAGGGCACAAGACCCAGGGCCCCGCCACGGCCAAGGTCCCCGACCCCACCTCCACGGACACCCGAGCCCCAGGGTCGCGGCGCTCCCGGCACAAGGCCCGTCCCGCCCTTTCGGCTTCCACCCGGGAGGCCGCCACCCGCTCCGGGAAGCCTCCCCGGGCCTCTCACCGCCTCAGTCCTCACGCACCCCGCCAGGAGTCTCTAACAGGAACCCCGAGTGCACCTCGGCCCCTGCCGCCGGGCCCAGGAAGGCCGGGGGTGGTTCCGGGGAGACAGGAGTAGGGCTCGGACCCTGGGCTGCGCCGGCCCAAGTGCGCGAAGGAGGGCAGCCCCCTTCCCTGCTCCCCTCCAATCCCCCCGCCATAAGCAGGACCACCCCACCGACTGCAAGCCCAGACCCCGCCTCCTCCATTTGTATCAGCTCACCAGGCTTGCGGCTATGTTGGCAAAGGACCAGAGCGTCCAGCCCGGGCCCTGCGCCGGCCTTCACCTTCCCATTTCCGGGACGCTCTAGGAATCCGTGTCTCTGTAGTCCCTCTGTGGGGCCTAGCAGGCAGAAGAGCTCCTGCCATCCCCACCCCCCACCCCCAATCCTCCCCAAATTCTGGGAGGTGAAAGTCAGGGGAGGGTGAAAAGGGCTGGTTGTCCTTCTCAAAGAGGACCAACATGACATCACCATGATAAAGTCAAGCGTCAGTGTGGCTGACCAGACCAATACAGGTTGGGCACAGATAGTCTGTGTGAACGTTTAGGGTGGATACTCTAAATTTGTGCATCCTACACTTATTTTGTGCTATCTCAATTATGCTTTGCTCATAGAGTACAGAACCTTTTCTGATGTGGGCGCACCATTCTGAGTGGTCCTGTGCCAGTGTCTCCCGTGTCACACAATCAAATCCAAAGCTGTTGAGAGAGACCTTGAGAGTGTCCTTGCATGGCTTCTTCTGGCCACCATGCAACAGCCTACCCCATGTGAGTTCTCCATAAAAGTCTTTTTGGCAAGCCTACATTTTGCATTCAAACAAAGTGGCCAGCCCATCAAAGTTGCACTCTCTGAAGCATGGTTTGAATACTTGACAGTTTAGTTTGACCTCAGTGTCAGGTACCTTATCTTGCCAGGTGATCCTCAGAATCTTCCTAAGACAGTTTAAATGGAAGCGATTCAGTTTCCTGACATGGTGCTGGTAGACTATCCATGTTTCGCAGGCATACAACAATGAGGTCAGCACAACAGCTCTGTAGACCTTCAGTTTGGTAGTCAGTCTAATACCTCTTCTCTCCCATACTTTTCTTCCAAGTCTCCGAAACACTGAGCTAGTTCTGGCAATGCATGCATCAACCTCATTGACAGTGTATACATCCCTGGAAAGTATACTACCAAGGTAAGTGAATTTATCCAAAGCATTCAAAACTTCTCCTTTGTTACAACTGATGGTTCCACATATGCATGGTGTGTGGTGGTGGCTGATGGAGCACCTGTGTTTTCTTGGTGTTCATTATTAAGCCAAAATTAGCACAAGCAGCAGAGAATTGATCCATGCTTTGTTGCATCTCAGCTTCAGAGACTGTATTGAGTGCACAATCATCTGCAAACAGAAAATCATGCATCAACATCCTCCACTTTGGTCTTGGCTTCTAGCCTTTTCAAATTGAAGAATTTACCAATAGGTACAGTAGCTGACCTTGATGTCATGTTCATCCTCATTGAAAGCATTTAACAACAGGACTGAAAATATCATGCTACCAATCATGGGAGCAAGCACACAGCCTGTTTCACTCCATTGGTGACCGGGAAGCACACGAGCATTGTCTACTATCCAGAACTCAGGCAAACATGCCATCATGAAACTGACATACAGTTCTGATGAACTGCTCTGGGCAACCAAATTTTGACATAATTTTCCATAAGCCCTCATGACTAACAATGTCAGAGGCCTTGGTCAGATGTACAAATGTTCTGTACAGACCTCTGTTCTGCTCCTGGCATTTCTTCTGGAGTTGCTGGGCAGCAAACACCATATCTACTGTTCCTTGGCCCTTGTTGAAGCCACAACGGCTCTCAGGTAGAGGACCATCTATTAAGGAGGACTAGCAAGAATCATGCCATTAATGACTAAGAAAGAGACCCCTCTGTGATCGTCGCAGGACAGTCTATTCCCTTTACCTTCATAGAGATGGACAGCAGAGGCATCCTTGAACTCCTGGGGGATAACCTCCTCTTGCCATATAACCTGGAAAATTTCAGTAAGCCTTTGTATGAGCAATGGTTCCCCCAGCTGGAACAGAATCAGCACCAGGTGCTTTGCCACATACAAGGAGCCCAGTGGCCCTCACAATCTCTTCTTCAGTTGCAAGTTCATCTAGGGAGGTCAATCGACTTCAAGCTGAGATAAGCAGTCAATGGCCTCAGCATTGATTAATGATAGTCTCTTGAGAGCACTATGGAAACGTTCAGCCCATCTCTCTAGGATCATGTCCTTGTGGCTTCATCAGCACTGAGTAGCTGTGATGCACTATAGGTTTTTGTTACTATCAGCATAAAACTGAATTTCATCTACCTTCTTACTAAGGCAGGAATCCTGCATCTCTCTTCGCTCTGCTTGTTCTTCACTTTTGATGGAATTAAATTCTGCCTTCTTAGAGATGGATGAACTATCCTGCTGAGAAATCCTGTGGAGTTCTTGTTTTTCATTTAGTAGTTTTTGAATTTCCCCATCACTTTCATCTATCCAGTCTTGGTGTTTGCAAGTGTCCTGACTCTGATGAGCAAATACAGTGCTGTACACCAAATCTCTGAAAGTTACCCATTCCTTTTCTGCTCCACTGTTGCCAATTGTGTGTTGGCTCAACTTTCCCTCCAATTTAGCAACAAATTGTTCATGCTCAGAGAAGAGCTCTAATTTGTTGACATTAATTCTTCTGGTAGTCATTTTGCCAGTGGCACTTTCGATGAATGCAAATATTTAGCTTGGAAAGGGTAAGTCTATGATCAGTCTGGCACTCTGCACCACACATTACCTTTATCAGTCTCACACCTTGTCTGTCTCTTCTCCTTACAATCACGTAAGAACAGGTAGACACTAAAGGTGGAAAGCAGCCCTGAAAGGGGCTCGACAGCCGTCGTACCAAAGGTACTGGTCCTCCCTGAACATAACCTAAACCCCATAGAGAAAAGGGTTACAGAGAGCAGTAAGATTCATTCTGCTTGCTGTCTCCACCCTTGTCTCTGATATCTGCTAGCTCTCTTTCCTAACTTAATCCAGTGTTTTTCTTCCTGTCCACCCTAACCTGTTTTGTGGAAAAGGAACTGAGGGGGAGAGGGGAAGAGGGAGAGATTTCCACACCTTCTTTTCAATTACTGTTATGTAAGCAGTGTATGAGCATAATGGGGTTTTAAATGTACAGACAAAATGGTCTGGGGTCCACAGTACTGAAGCAACTGATGGGGCTGGGGCAGCTGAGCTGTGCGCCAGCCTAGACTCGAGAACATTTGCCAGGGCTAGGACCTTTATGGCAGGAGACGGCAGGGAGCCGGGACAAAGTGTCATGCACGTTTCTCTTCCCCAGACTGAACCAGCAGTAGATAACATTTCCAATCAATAAAAGAGAAACTCAGAGGATGAAGGCACAAATACAGAGAGAGCCACCCAAGGAGGAACGCAGCTTCTGGGAGCATAACCCCTGAATTGGATGGCTGGTAATGGATTGAAGAAAGAACTACAGACCTGGCCCTGCCATGTGTGGAGTCTGCCTTATAATTCATGTGGATGCACAGGGATCCTGCTTTCTAAAAAGCTAAACAAAGGACACTTGCCTTTGACTTTAGAGAACTGTGTTAAAAGGCACTAATAAAACTTAATATTTTTTTTCCTAACTGCTGGACACAGGTGTAAAGATGACTCTGAATGCTGGGGGGCTGATGAGGGAGGTCCCGTTTTCCTAAGTGGGCTGACTGGTGAGTTGGCTGCCTCCTAGTTGAACCTTTGTTGTGATGGGGACCCAAGAAGTTTCTATTTTCATTTTCTTTCCTTTGGTACATGATCTTTAACTAGAAGTTATGAGCTTCCCTAGGTATCTGTGAGACCATACTCTGCCATGGACTTCTAGGTACTTGTGGGAGAGTCTGCCCCAGACATGCAGGGGGGAGTGTTTTATACCAACTCTCTTCACTATACCATCTTAGTAAATGCCCTTTGCAAAAAGACTAATGATGTCTACTGACTGATTAAAATAGAACACAGACCAGTGGTAGCTCATGAGTGATGTTATTAGAAACTTCAGCAACTCTGAGGGTTACTAATATATATATATATACACACACATATAAACAGATGTAGTGTGTGTGTATATATATGTATACACACACATACACATATATACATATATGCAATATGTATAACGTCTTAGTCCTGTGACAAACATGATGAGGGCTTAGACATTTTCTCTGCTTCATGTGACCTCTCAAACCTCTCCAAAATAGAAATTATGCACCAAAGATAAATCAACAGGTGTCCCCAATGTCTAGGACAAATGGAACCTCAAAACAGTTCAAAAAGCCCCCAAAACTATGAATGAACACACATCTGAGTTCAAGTAGCATTCCCTCTCCCACTGTCCACCATGCTATCCACCATGCTACCAGCAATGAGGCTGTACTAGCCAAACTGACCCATAGACTTGCAAGAAAACCCAACCCCAGACCCTGCTCCTCCCTCCCTTCTTCGAGTTCTGTGGAGCACTTAGCTCTAGGATGTAGTTGGCTAGGTTCTCAGTGACCAGTGCCCTGGCAGCATTCTATGTTGCAAAAGATCTCTAAAGGTGAGCTGAGGAACAGATGAAAAGGATTAGGTGCCTGGGCTTGAAACAAAGTTCAACCTAATAAAACCTGCCCCAAAGCCAAGCCTCAGAGATCCAAACTCCCAACCACAGAAATCGCCCCCAGCTGCAATGGCACCAGTGTGGCAGTGCTCTTCAGGACATTTGTGGGGGTTGGGATGGGATAGATGAATAGGAGACTGGGCAGTACTCTACTAAGCTTGAAAGAGTCTAGCATCCTTCTGAAGTCAATTCTGTTCCCCCAAAAGTCACTTGGGTAAGAGATCTGGGCTGGTATATTGCCCAGCATGGGAGGAGGTTTGAAATGCTTTGTGATCCAGTTTCCAGGAAAACCATCACCAGAGGGGAGGGAATAAAAAAAAAAGCACAGGGGAAAATAAAGAGGGAAAAAAACTGCTGAAATTATCAAAGATCCTAAGAAGAAAACTGAGAGACCTTTAACATAAGCAGAGAAAAAGCATTAATAACAGAAACAAATATGGCCTCTGGATCTAGTAAACAAATTTAGGCACCTATGAAGAAATACTGTAAAACAAAGGAAAATGACCCAATACTTTATGAGACAGAGACCCTCTGGAATATGAAGAGACAAGAGAACCACAACTGTGTAGTAGAGGAAAATTGGGAAAGGAAATGAGAACAATGTAAGAATTTTATGAACTGATTTAATATCTTGGTAAAAGAGGCACAAAAAATACTGAAGAAAGTAACTCCTTAAAAATCGGAATTGGTCAAATGGTAGGAGACAATCAGAGTAACAGTGCAATAAAAGCCCAGCTGAAGTTAGATAACATGAATTGGTGACCAGTTCGGTCCTCACAGTTCTGTTGCTTCCTTCAGAAATATCAAGGAGCATGTAAGAGTTGAGCAGTCAATCAATATATTTAAGTATCTACTATGTGCCAAGCACTATGCTATCCTCTGAGGCTACAAAAAGTGGCTAAAGCCCTCACCCCTCACAATCTCACAAGTTCACAATGAAGGAAACAATAACCATCTACGCAAGATGAATAGAAAATACTTAAGAGAGTGAAGGCACTAGAGTTCAGATAGGTTGGGAAAGGCTTCCCACATAAGATGGGATTTTAGTTGGCACTTGAGGGGTGGAGATGAGGAAGGTGAGCATTTCAGAAACAGGGGGCAGCCAGAAAAAATGCCTAGAGCTGAGACATGGAGTGTGTTGTTTCTGAAATAGCCAGGAGACCAGTGTCACTGGATCAAAGAGTATATGGTGGAGAGTAAAGTGTAAAGAAACTAAAAAGGTAGGAGAAAGCTAAGCCAAAAAGCGCTTTGAATGCCAAACAAAGCATTTAACTGTACTTGGTCCTGGAGACAATAGGCTCCATGGGGGAAGAGTGTGTGACATGAATGGAGTCTGTGCTTTTGGAAAAATCACTTCAGTGACTGAATGGAGAATGGAATAGTGGGGAGAAACTTGACACAGGCATATCCACCAGGAAGTTATTTGCAATAATCCAGGTATGAGGTGATAAGGACCTGGGCATATGTGGTATCAATGTCAAAGAGAAGGGGACATAGTCAAAAGATGGAAAGGTGAAATTGACAGGCCTTGAAAACAGTTTGGAAATGGCAGGGAGGGGCAAGAGATAAAGAAGGGCTGATGATGACACCTAGGTTGCAAGCCTGAGGGGAACCAAGAGCACAGTATTGCTGTCAATAATAATAGGGAAGTTAGGAGGGGAGGAGGATTTAGGGTAAAGATAATGAGTTCGGTTTTGGATATTTTGAGTTTAAGATGCCTACTGGACATCCAGTTCAAGATGTTTGAAAGACAAATGGTGATATAAGACTGGAAGTTAATAGAGAAGTTAAGACAAGACAGGTAGACTTGAGAATGAATTTGTTTGTCCTTCATTGCTGAAGACCATGCCATCAGAGAAATGATGACATGACTTGCACCTGACTTTTGTTTTTGAGTGAGGGAGGGCTGTGCAGGTCACCAGCTTCACTTCTCCTCCACAGCCATCTGAATCCAGTGACCAAATATTCATCAGGATGACTGGAGAAGACCCAGGATGAGGGTATTGGGGTTAAGTGACTTGCCCAAGGTCACACAGCTAGTGAGTGTCAAGTGTCTGAGGTGAGATTTGATCTCAGGTCCTCCTGACTCCTGTACTAGTGCTCTATCCACTGCAACACCTAGCTGCCCAGATTTGAGAATCATCAGCTAAGGATGATAGTTAAATCCATGTCAGCTGATGAGATCACCAAGTAAAGAATATAGAGAGAGAAAAGAAAAGGGCCAGGACAGATGTGGGACACCCAAGGTTAGTAGGCATAACCTGGATGATAATCCAGCAAAGAAGACCATGAAAGAATAGTCTGATAAGACTAAAGAGGAAAACTAGAAAGAGTGGTGTTCAGAAAACATATGGAGAAGAGAGTTTCAAGAACAGGGTGATTAACAGTGGAGAGTGCAATATGGAATCTGTCAGGGACAGTGTCAAAGGCTATAGAATGATTGAGAATGAGGAAAGGCCACTGGGGGCAGAGTCAAGACAGCAGAATAGAAACAATGGCCCAGCTGAATTTTTCCAACATTCCCCTCCAAACAACTTTAAAATGATGGATCAAACTGAATTTTGGAGTGGGAGAGCAAACACAAGGTCAAGGTGAGACATTTCTGGCTTAAAACAATTTAGGAAGACAGAAGTGTCTCTGACACTGGGATGGGAGACAGCTCGGAGAACATGCAGCTAAAGAACCAGCAACAGCAGCATGGGCAGTTTTGGCGGCTCTCAGTCCAGAGATGGTAAGAAGGTCAGACAAGTCATCAGATTACAGGGGGTTCTGTGCTGACTGGCAACCCTGCTGCCCACAGCTCTATTGCCCATACACAGTTCTAGGTCACAGTTTTAGGGTAGTCAGCCAGAAGGAAATAGGAGTCCTAGTCATTGTTCCAAGGGAGAGAGCAGTGCTAGTGCTTGCAGCTATAGGGAAGGAGAAGATTTGGTCACAATTTCAGGGACATCAGGAGTGCTAGTGCTTGCAGCTGTAGAGCAGCAAGGGTCCTTCCTGGGTAAAGATGAAAGTATAGAACAAAGAACAGTGACCACACATCTCCCTGGATCATATCAGCTTGGAACCATGAAAAATTTGCATTCTCAGAACTACCTCTGCAAATAGCAACAATGCCCAAAGCCTGGGACAGTGTCTTCTCATCCCCAGGTGAGCAGAACCTAAATTTAATACAAATTTCAAAGTGAGGGGAAAAAATGAGAAACAACAACAAACCTGACAAAAGGGAAGCCAAGACACAAACTCTAAAGATGACAGCAACATTTTGAAAATAACTATAAGCAAAGCTTCAAAGAAAAATACTAATTGAACTCAAGCCCAACAAGAATACCTGGAAAACTTAAAGAAAGAGCTAAGAGTGGGGAAAGAAATGAGAGTGATGCAAGAAAATTTTTAAAAGAGAATTAATAGCTTGGTTAAAAGAGGCACAAAAAATACTGAAGAAAATAATATCTTAAAAAACAGAACTGGCCTAATGCTAAAAGAGACACAAAAATTCACACTGAAAAAAAAAAACTTAAAAAGCAGAATTGGCCAAATGAAAAAAGAGGTACAAATTCTCACTGAAGAAAATAATTCCTTAAAAATTAAAATTGGACAAATGGAAGCTAATGACTAAATGAGATGAGAAGAAACAATAAAATGAAGTCAAAAGAATGAAAAAATAGAAGACAATGTGAAACATCTCATTGGAAAAACCATTGTCCTGGAAAACAGATCAAGGCGAAATAATTTAAGAATTATTAGACTTCCTGAAAGCTATGAAAAAAGAGCCTATCCATTGTATTTAAGAAATTATAAGAAGCAGAGGAAGACAGCAGAGTAAAGGCAGAGACTTGCCTGAGTTCTCCAAATACCTTTTAAAAAGACTCTGAATAAATTCTAGAGTAGCAGAACCCCCAAAGGTAGAGTGAAACAAACTTCCAGCCCAAGACAATTTGGAAGGTCAGCAGGAAAGGTCTGTTGCACCAGAGTGAGAAAGGGGCACAGTCTACCACAGGCCACACCATCGCAGCCACAACCCCAAATGATGCACAGGCTTTGAGAGCTACTGAATCAGCAGTGGCAGCAGCCCACAGACGGTAAGGGGGTCAAACAACTGGTAAAAGTAGATTACAAGGTTCTTCTTGCTATCATTGAGCCAAGACTCTGTTGTTGTGTCCATACTCAGATCCAGGCCATAGTCCTAGGTGGCAGTCTCTGGGTGAGGAAGGCCACTAACACAGAAGAGCTTGTGGCGGCAGTGCGGGGAGGGACCCTCCTCACAGTTCCAGGGCAGAAAAGAGTGCTTATGTTCGCTCACAGACCAGTGCACAGGCTAGGAAAGGAGTAAACACTTCTCCTTAGATCATACAGCCTGGAAGAACTGAAAACTTACAGGTTTCTAGAAATATCTCTGAAAGCAGCTGCACAAAAATCCTGAAACTTGGGACGGTAAGCTCTCCATTCTAGAAGCAGAGCCTTACTTTAACAAAGAGTTAAAAATCAACTGATATGCTAGGGAAATGAATGAACAACAGAAAAAAAATTCTTGACAACTGAAAGTTACTATGGTGACAAGGAAGATCAAAACACACTCACATATAATAACAAAGTCAAAGTTCCTACATCTACCTTCCACAATAGGGAAATATGAGAAGGGGACAAGAAGGGGGAGGGCAGCAATGATAAAAGGGAGGGTGAATTAAGAAAGCGGAAGCAAAACAGACTTTTGAGAAAGTATATGATGGCTGGAAGAGAACCAGAATGATATATTATGTTGGAGTCAGTGTACAGTGTGTCCAGCTGTGGCTGATCAGACCAATATGAGCTCAGAAGGCTCTACAAAGGTTGGGTAAAATTGTCCAGATGAACAACATCTGGAGTGGAGATGTCTCTAAATTTGCCCATCTCACATATCTTTGGAGCTACTACAATTCTGCTTTGCTTATAGAGCACAGCCCCTTCTTTGATGTGAGCATCCCATGCTATGTGGTTCTTTGCCAATGTCGCCCATGTCTCCCAATTGGCTACAAAGTTCTTCAGAGAAACCTTGAGTGTTCTTGTATCACTTCTGCTAATCACCTTGTGAGTGCTTGCCTTGTTGAGTTCTCTGTAAAATACTCTTCTAGGTAAATGTATATTTGACATTTGAACAACATGGCCAGTTCATCAGAGTTGTGCTCCTATAATAGAGCACAAGTTGAATGCTTGTCAAGTGACTTCCAGAATCTTCCTAAGATTCCCATTCAAATGGAAGTAATTCAGTTTCTTGGTATAGCACTGGTGGAAGGTTAGCTATCACTGTTGGGCAATCTATTTCACTTGAAAAGGCTACAAACCAAGACTAAAGAGAGTTGGTGCTTGATTTTTTCTGTTTGTATATGATTGTGCACTCAATACAGTTTCTGAAGCTTAGATACAACAAAGTATGGAACAATTCTCTGTTGCTTGTGCAAAATTTGGCCTAACACCACCAAGAAAACACTGGTTCTGTACCAGCCTGCACCACATAATCCATATATGGAACCATCGGTTACAGCAAGTGGAAGAAATTTTGAATATTGTGAATAAGCTCACTTACCTTGGTTGTGTACTTTCCAGGGATATATACATAGATGATTAGGTGGACAAACACACTGCAGAGCTAGCTCAGTATTTGGGAAACTCCAAAGGAAAGCATGGAAGACAATAGATATTAAGCTGACTACCAAACTGAAAGTCTATCTACACAGCCATTGTGCTGACCTCTTCATTGTAGGTACAGGATAAAAAGAGAGAGAAAAGGACAAAGAGAAGAAAATAGGATGGAGGGAAATACAAGTAATCATAACTGTGAATGTGATGAGCTCATCTACAAAATAGAAATGGATAGCAGAATGGATTAGAAACTAGAATCGAACAATAGTTGTTTACAAAAGACACATTTGGAACAGAAAACCATATACACAGTTAAAATAAGAGGCTGACAGAATCTATAATGCTTTAGCTGAAGTAAAAAAGGCAGGGTAGCAATCATGACCTTAGACAAAGCAGAAGCAAAAATAGGCCTCATTAAAAGAGATAATCACAGAAACTACATTTGCTAAAAGGTACCACAGATAATGAAATAAATATAAAAACATTTACAGCAAGTTTTCTCTGATAAAGCCCTCATTTCTCAAATATATAGAGAACTGAGTCAAATTTATAAAAATAAAAGTCATATCCCAATTGACAAATGGTCAAAGGATAAGAATAGGCGGTATTCAGAAGAAACAAAAGCTATTTAAAGTCATAAGAACATCGATCTAAATCACTATTGATTAGAGAAATGCAAATTAAGACAATTCTCAGGTACCACCTCACACCTATGAAAAATGATAAATGCTAGAGGGGATGTGCGAAAATAGGTACACTAACGAACCGTTGTTAGAGTTGTGAACTGGTCTAACCATTCTGGAGAAAAGTCTGGAACTATGCCTGAAGGGCTATAAAATTGTACATAATCTCTGACCCAGCAATACACCAAGGAGATCAAAGGAAAAGGAACTACATGCACAAAAATATCTATAGTAGTTCTTTTTGTAATGACAAAGAATTGGAAACTGAGGGGATGCTTATCAATTGGGAAATGGTTTAACAAGTTGTAGCATGTGATTGTGATAGGATACTATCGTACTATGAGAATTGATCAAGGGGATAATTTCAGAAAAAAGCCCTATATGAACCGATGCAAAGTAAAATGAGCAGAACCAGGACATCAACTGTGAAAGACTTAACTATTCAGATAAATACAATGATCCCTGACAACTCCAAAGGATTCATGATGAAAAAAGTGCTATCCCTTTCCAGAGAGAGAATTAATGAGCTATGCATACAAACTGAAGTATAACTTTCTTACTTTATTTTCCTTGGTTTGTTTGGGGTTTTTTGCAACATAGCTAATATGGAAATACACAGTGCATGATTTCATATATACAATTCATATAATTTTGCTTGCCTTCATAGTGGATGGGAGAGGGGTGGGAAAGGGAGAATTTAGAACTCAAAATTTTTTTAAAACACAGTAAAAATAAATCATATATATGTGTGTGTGTGTGTGTGTGTGTGTGTGTGTGTGTGTGTGTGAGTGTGTGTGGAGAGAGAGAGAGAGAGAGAGGAAAGGTCACTGGATCTGGCTTCTAAGAGGTCATCATTAACTTTTGGGAGAGCAGTTTCAGTGAAATGATGAAGTTAGAAGCTGGATTGTAAGGGGTTAAGAAATAAGTGAGAGGACAGAAAGTGGAGGCACCTCCTTTTCAAGGAGTTTGATCACAAAGAACGAAAGAGATAAAGGATGACAGTGAGGAGGAATGGTCAAGTGAGGGTGTTTCCGAGGATGTGGGAGACATAGGCATATTCACAGGCAGTAGGGAGGAAGCTAGTAAACAGAGACTGAAAGTAAGTGATATAGTGCAGATGACAGAGGGGAGGCAGTCTAGTGGACAAGATGGAAAGGACTGAGATTGCTTGTACAGATGGAGGAGTGGACCTTCATAAGGAGTAAAGCTAAACTATATCTTTGTATCAGGGATGAAGGAGGAGATAGTGGCAGAAGGCATCTGAGGTAAGAGGAGAGTTCACAGCAAATGTCCTCAATTTTTACCTCAAACAAGCGAAGGAAAAATATTAATTATTAAAATTATTATTAAAATAATAACCATTAATAAATTAGTTTGTTGATAAAATTTATTAATTAGTAAAATTATAATTCTCAAAATAATAATACTAAATTTGTCAAAAAGGAGTGAGAACACTGATAGATGTTCTCAGATCACATGATAAGCAGGTTAAAAACCTACAGAAATACATTTGGAACAGACCACTTCGCTAAGCAAGGTACATGTTGCTGGATATTTCAAATGTACACAAAAGTGGTTTAGCTCCCAATGAAACCTATGAAATGGTGAAGATCTAAGAGTACATTCTATGGGCGACACTTGCATGAACACAACCAACGATGTGTCTACAATTCTTTGTTAAAAAAATGACTATCTTTAGAGTGATTTGTTGAAAGGAAGGACTTATGGTGCCAATTCAGGATCAGGTCACCAGAAATTTTAGATGGGTTATTATCCTCATGGAGATCAGATGTAAGCAAAAGCAGGAACCATGCAACACCTCTCTACAGGTTGCAAAAATCTCAATACGTCCTGAACATCCAATGAGATATGCATTTGTGACCAGACTCATATGCTAAAAGCTCACTCTCATCAACCAATGACAACAAATACCCACGAGCCAAATACAGACTTCAAAATATCTTTGAAACTTCATCGAATAAGCTGGACTGAAATATGAGTGTTATCACAGACAAAACCCCTGTCCGCAACCTCTTGGACATAACACTGAACCCTAAAAATTTAAAAATATTTCTGACAATGATACCATAAACTAATATGCAAAATCTCTAAACTTCAATGAATGAAAAGCTTTTAAAATGGAAGACCAAGTGGAAGAAATAAAAAACACCAGGAAACCAGATGTGGTATATCTCCATCGTCTCATCTGCTACTGGAGTTGTCCCAAGGATGCTCTCAGTGACCCTAAAGAAAATGAACTTCATCTCAATACTTAAAAAGCAGTTATTTTACCCACCTATACAAGTTTGTAGAACATTAGATAAAAAAGAATAATTGGATAACAATTTGTCCCAGAACCATTTAACAATCAATCAATAAACATTTATTAAGTGCCTACAATGTTTCAGGCACGGCGTTAAGTGCTGGGGATACAAAAAGAGCCAAAAGACAGTCCTTGAGTTAAAGGAGTTCACATTCTAATGGATTTCTACCTAACCACTACCCAAAAATGAATAAAAAAGAATGAGCAGAATATTAACAGATATTTATACAATGCGTTAAATTCTGCAAGATGCTCTTTGTATAAAGTGGGAATAGGTAACCTCCTGTGACCCCCCCAACTGAAGGACCTTGGGCCCCTTCTGTTATGTTCTATCTTGGTGCTGAAGGATTTGGGACTTTAGAGTAGTGCTGTAAACCCTAGCTGATCCTTTGACATCCCCCATAATGGCTCCAGCTGTGGGAGACTGCATCAGTTTAAGAAGGAGAGACAGCTTACACTTTCTTTTTCTTCCACTTTAGCCAGGAATTTGTGACTGGGAAATCCTTCTTGGACTTCCTGGAAGGACTGAGGAGGGACAGCCTTTCTCTTGGCAAAAGTTTCAACTGCTTACATGTGGTTATTGGAGCAGGTATTCATTCAAGTGACCCTGAGAACTCTTCTGTTCCTTTTCCTGAGCATAAGTACCCAAATAGTAATAGTGAAATGGATGTTTCTAGCATTGGCTTGTGAATTTGAGATGTCAGGAGCTCCTGGGTCCCTCTTCAGTGCTGGTTGAACTAAAAGAGGTATCTCTCATAGCTACTACAGTGCTTCTTGGAGATGACCACAGGCAGAAGGATGGTCTAATTCTCCAGAATATTTGTATTTTGATGAAACTCTTCAGAAAGTAAAGAGCTGAGATGTAAAGTTCAAATGTCTACTCAACAGTCTCATGTTTTATGTATCAATTTCCTGGGAGAGTAAAACAGTATTTATAAATGATTGCTTTATGTTTAAGTCTTTTGTCAATGAATGCTTATGGGTCTATTAAGAATTTATTTTGTGTAGGAAATAAACATCTTATACCTGATCTACCCTGTATATTGAGTAATATCTTTCTACTTTACTTTTGAGGGAGATTTTAAGTATAAACCACCCCTAAGCTTTAAGTGATTCTGTCCAAGGCTCCGAGGTGGGAGGATGAAGGACCAATCCTCAGGACTGAATCTAATTTATGTGCATGGGTCAGAGCTTGGGGTCTCTTTAGAGAAGGATGCACACTCCAGCCTTGCTGGCCCAGTAATAGATCTGTGTTGTCACACAAACATCACAACATTTAAACCTTTCATAATTCTGTGAGGTAGGTAGACTAGGGATAGGTACTGGAACTCATTTTAGGGAACTCTCAGATGAGAAACCTCCCTCTACCAAAGCTGGCGGGCACCTTCTCTATAACTTAGAATCTTTGAGGTCTAGAGCCCTGTGAAGAGTCTTGCTCAGGAAAATGATCCATTATGTCATGCTGCCTGTCATGTGAGGTAGATACTGCAACTATTAATATCCCCATCTTACAGGCAATTAAACAGTCTGAGACTGAGTGGATTATGGTCATGGCCACACAGACAGTAAATTTTAGAGGTAAGATATTAACTCAGGTCTTCCTGACTGCAAGTTTAGCACTTTATCTACTATGCCTCTATAAAGGATTTGATGGTATCCAGATCCAATTTAAAGATAACACAAGGGTAGGAGGTATAGTTAACATGCTGGATGAAAGAAAGAAGATCTCAAACAGATCCTACCAAGTTAGAACACTGGGCTGATTCTAGTCAGGTAAAATTTAACAGATACGTGTAAAGACTTCCAGTTGGGTTTAAAAAATCAACCTCACAAATACAAGATGAAGGAAGTATGGGATAGACAATTCATCTAAAAAAAAGGCATGGGGAGTTTTAGCAGATTGCAAATATATTCAACTCTTTGATACAGCAATCCAAAATATTAATACAGTTTTAATCTCTATTGAGAAAGACATCATATTTAGGAAAAGGTCATGTTATATTGCACCTTGGCCATACTACATCTTCAGCAGCGTTTTGTTTAGGTACCACATTTTTTTTTTTTTAAAGATGTGAGAGAACATGCAGAGGTGGGTGATCAAAATGGTGATGGGCCTTAAAATCATGCAATATGAGCACTGGTTAAAAGAACCGGGATTATTCAAACTGAAGAAGAGAAGACATAAAGAGTATGTGATAGTTGTAGGACTCATATGCTCAAGGGAAATTAGATTTGTTCCACATGGTCACAGAAGGCAGAATTAGGAACAACAGGTAAGAAGTCGCATGCGTTTAGACTCAATGTAAGAAAAACCTTCACAATTAATAAAGGGATTAGGCTAGATCATTTGGGGTCTCTTCTCACTCTGCATGTCCTTTTGCCTTCTCTTTGTCCTTATCATTGTCCTCCACCGGGTCTCACTTTTTTTAGTGGACTTGTGACGATATCTTTCCTCTCCAGTCCTAGCTAACATGCTCAGACATTTCAATATTCGTATTAATCATATCACCCCTTTGATCTGATTATATAATCTCTAAACCTCCTCAAATTCAGTAGCCTTCTTTTCTGTTTCCTGAATGTTCCTTTAATCTTCCCTTCTCCCTAAATTACATCTCTAAGCTCTGGAACTTTGAATTTCTGTTCACCAAATATGACCTCCTGTTCTCAGGCTCACATGATTATAGAGCTGGATGAGGCTGCAATCATCAGTCTAGTCTTCTCATTTTACAAGCGAGGAAACTGAAACTTGAAGTGGGCATGTTACTACCCCAAAGTCACAAAGATATGAGATTGGAATTCAAATCATAGGATTTAAAGTAGGAAGAGACTTGAGAAGTAGGTAAGGATTGGTTTCCAGGTTTTAAGAGTATGAAGACCTTTCTTTAAATAGCAAAAAAAACTGTCAGAGCCCCATGACGGTAACCATTGTACTATCAGCATTCAATGATTGAGAAAAATGTATGATGAAAAGGCAACTAAGAACTCAGTAATGCTTTTAAATAATCTTATATTTTTATTAATCACAACAGAATCCACACACATTTGAAAAAAGGTAATACATATTGTGAGATATTATTTATTCAGCCTACAGAAGTACTTTTGCTTATTTATTGTAATTCTACTTCACTTACACTGACATTACTCCAAAAATCTGTTGTAAACACAGTAGCCTCCATTGAAAATGAAAATACAGCAACCGTTCACAGCCATAAAGATAGTGCCTCACAAGTAACTCAATCGGCAAGCCCTCTTGCTAGCGCTCACCATGCTGCCATATGAAGGCTCCTTGAAGGGCACTGGAATCCATCTGTTTCTGAATGTTTGAATTGTTCTTTTCAGCATTTTCACTAAAATACATCTTAAGTTATCCTGGGTAAATTAAGCATCCAAAACGGATCTCTGGTAGGACAGTCTCCAAGCTCAAATAACCATTGACATCACAAAAATTCACAAGCAACTATTCTCTAAAATGTAACAATATTGTCTCAGAATCTTTCATCATACAAAAAAATATAAACTGGATTAAGCTGAAAGAGAATATAATCATTCGAAACCAAAACAGTACTATCAGTGAAAAAGTGAATTGGATACCTTGTAAAATCAGACAGTAGACAACTCCAAAGACCCACTCTAGGAGGGGGCAGGTTTCAGCAAAAGTAAAGGTCATATTTCATCCTGAAAGGTCAGGAAAAAATTTTTCTTATTAGGCACAATTGTAACAGTAATAATATAAAACTGGTCAGCAAAAAACCCATTATTCATACTAACCTATTTCTTTGGAGTTAAAGACCCAAACAGCAGAGCTTGGTGTTTATATGGATTCAGGAACTTCCATGACACACTAATTTTGTAGCACCCAGGGACTCATGTCTGGGAACTACCAGAATAATCCAATTCCCTAATTTTACCAGGGAGGTAATGAATCCAGGGTATTTTCCACTATATCACACTAGAATCCTAACTTCTTCGTTTCCCCCAGGAGTCCCTCCCCATGATCCTTCGCACAACAACTCTGGATACCTCCCTCTTCATTCTGCCCAAATTCAACAGGCTCAAGGATTCTATCTTCTCTTTTAGGCACTCTAACATGGTTCATAGACAGCACATATGTAGTGAGGTTGGTACCAAACATCTTTGAAGCTATATATGTTCTCCCAGCTCAATACAATTATGTCTATTGAATCCTCACCTCTCATGATTTTAGTGGCATTGCACATGATTAAACATCCCATCCTCTGGGAAACAATTAAGTTTCTTAAGGTTTTCTGAAGTGCCATAATGTGACAATTCTTCAGTTTTCTCTTCAACTCTTCCTCTAGGCTACTCCCCACCCAAGGGGTCAGACCAACTTGATCCTAGGTTTTTCTGACCCAGGCCATCAAAGCCATTCAGCAATTTTCTGTAGTGTGGGTCCTTTCACTTAATGCTCCCATCTACATCTTTCCCCACTACACAGTCAAGAGCCTTTTTGGCCACTAGATTTGCCAGGGGAGAACTTCTATTCATCTGACTGCTGAATTACAGTAATACTTTATTAGAGGTAGCAAACAGTTAAGAGTACTGACCTGAAAGTCAGGAGAATTAAGTTCTAGGCTTCCTTAGGTCCATGACTTCCCCATTTGTGTTTCAGTTTCTTTCAACTTAGAACAACAAATTTAATTTAAAAGATTTCTTAAATGATTACAATTTTCAAGATACTTTACTGTGTTAGGGTCTGAAGATAAAAAGACAAAAACAAACAAAAAATCTTTGCCCTCAAGGACATTCCATTCCATTATAATGCTGCTTAAGTAGTCTGAGTGGAAGAAAAAATGCATGGTCATAGTTATACTTTGGGAAGATTGTTCTGGAAGTTGTTTGAAGGAATAGAGAGACAAGAGACTAAAAGCAGGAAGACCATTTAGAAGGGTATTAAGTAGCTAAGGCAATGTCTATGCGTGTGAAAGGAAGGGATTGGATTAAAAAGACATTGTGAAAAAAGAAACAGCAAGTCATGGAAACTGACCAGACATAGGGGAGCTGTGCAAAGACTATGGGAATTAAAGTTCTAAGTATGATGGTACCCTCAAGAGAAAAAGGGCAACTTAGAGGAGGGACAGGTTTAGGAAGGCAAGTGTGAGCTCCATTTTGATGCTGACAGGACAGCTTAGTGGGGATATTCAGTAAACTTTTGAACATGTAAAACTGAAGCTGGAGAAATGATCTCTAAAACTCATTTAGTTTTACTTTTCTGTGATGCAATGACTTCCTTCCAACTACCTAAGTACCTATTCCATTTTTTACCATTCTTCAAATGTTGGTACTTCTTACATGCCAGGACTGGGTCATGTTTCTCTAAGGATACACTGGTTTAGGGACCATATTAACTCACAGGATTTTAATTACTACTTGTGTTCCCATGACAATCTCCAGTCCTACTTATCCTCTTCCTTCAAGATGGGATTCTCAATAATGACTAAGAAGGGAGTTGCCACTGAAGGAATTTACAGTCATCAATTTAGTCATTTAATGAACAAGTATGTGTTAAGTATGTCTCTAAAAATGGCACAAGGCTGGATGCTGTACATTGTGATTTTTTAAAAATTTAGTCATTACCCTCAAAAACCTTACAGTCTATTTTAAAAAGTGACATACCACAGATCATCCTATCTGTAAGACTGTCCATTCCCAATGACTATTTCATTTGTAAGTTAACTGGAGTGTAAGTTCTCTGGTCTTGAATGAAAAATGACTGGAAAATAATGGCTTTTCTTTATATGTTATATTCACATGGCTTCTCTCTAATATGGATTCTCTATTGTCTGATAAGATCAAAACTCTGAAGGCATTTCCATGTTCATAACAACATTTAATTCAATTCAACCATTAACTAAGCAAGGTGCAGAGGTAGGGGAAAATGCAAAGGTTAACTAAGTTTAGGTCACTGGCCCCAAGGAGCTTAGAGCCTAGTAGGTTGCTCCCTAGTATGAATTCTCTGATGTCGAATAAGTGTGGAGCTCAAACTAAAGTTTTTCCCACATACATTACATGCATATGGATTCTCCTCAGTATGAATTCTCTGATGTATAGTAAGATATGAACCACATCTGAAGGTTTTCCCACATGCATTACATTCATAAGGTTTCTCCCCAGTGTGAATTCTCTGATGTTCATTAAGGGTAGAATTACGAGTAAAGGTTTTCCCACACTCATTGCATTCATATGGCTTTACTCCAGAATGTATTCTTAGATGTTCATTAAGGACAGATCTTCGAGTGAAAGTATTTCCACATTCATCACATTTAAATGGTTTCACTCCAGTGTGAGATCGCTGATGTCGAATAAGGACTGAATGACGGCTAAAAGCTTTTTTGCATTCCTTGCAAATATAAGGTTTCTCTCCAGTATGGTATCTTTGATGATCAATTAATCCTAAGAATTTACGGTAGGATTTTCCACACTCATTGCATTTAAAAGGTTTTTTACCTGAATGAATCCTATAATGCTGAAGAAGGCTTGACCTGCTGCTTAAGCCTTTCCCACATTCACTACACTGAAAAGGTTTCTCACCAGTATGAATTCTGCAGTGTTCAATGAGGCGGAGTTGACTACTCAAGATTCTCCCACATTCAATGCATTTACAAGTGCCATCTCCAGTATGAATTTTCTGATGCTTCATAACACTGGACAACTGAGGAAAGTTTTTCCCACAGATATTGCATTCATAAGGTCGCTCCCCAGTATGAACTCTCTCATGACAATTAAGATTTGATTTTAGCCTGAAGACCTTATCACACTTGTTACATTTGTAGGGTTTTTCTCCAGTGTGAATTCTTTTATGTTCTGTGAGATTTGAGCTACGACTAAAGCTTTTCCCACATTCGTTGCATTCATAGGGCTTCTCTCCAGTGTGAATTCTCAGGTGCCTTGTGAATCCTGATTTCTGACTGAAGGTCTTGCCACAATCACGACATCCATAACGTTTCTCTCCACTGTGAATTCCCTGGTGTTGAATAAGGGCTAAATGCTGAGAAAAATTTCGGCCTCTTCCTCTTTTAGGAATTCTTTGATGCGTTATGAGCTTTGAGTTCCAACTGAAGGTTTTACCAAATTCATTATACTCTTGGCCTCCACCTCTAGACATTTGGTTGTGAAAAATTGTCAGCTGCTGAGAGCTTCTTGACTGCAAAGCTGACTTACTCCATCTCTCCTCTAAGAAATGTCTTGTCTGCCCTTCTATACTATTTTCCTGTCCAAAGGCTAGTCCAAATTCTGTGGTTTGAAATATGTCCTTTGGGGATTTTTCTATCATATTTCCATATAGTTCAAATGTTTTAGGCATTTCTTCCCTTAGAGTAAAATTTTCATTCTCAGACTTGTTCTTAAAACCTGAAAAAAAAGGAAGTAAAGAGAACCACTTTTTCTTGAGAAAAACTAAACTACAGAAGAAAAAAGAGAATTATCAATCAAATAAAATTAGAACAATAATTTTAAAAAACTTTCAAAGTGTTAGAAATAACTACGAGCTCCAATGACAACATGGGGAAAGAAAAGGTATTGAGATCACCTCCCTAAGAAGAACATCCAGGATAGAAGAAAAGATGAGCCCAAAGACGTAAGTATGTCCACTAAGAGAGGTGAGGAGTTCTACCCCCAACTCCAATTCCAAGTTCAACTCCTTAAAATCTTCTCCTAGCATTTAAAATTGCTCATCAGTCAACAAATCAGCTGTGCTCTCATTTTTTACTGTCTCCAATGGGATCTGATCTCACTCACTCACCACTGTAAACAACTGAAGAAAGTTCTCCTTCCTCAGGTTCTGGCATATCCTCAACCCATGACTCTTCTCCTTGCTCCAGCTGGGAGATAACATCAGGTTTAGAGAACAGAAGCCCTGATTTTAGGAAAGGACATATAGAACACGATTATTCATGTTAAATCACCAGAGCTCTCTAAGCTCACTCCTAGGCTATAACACTACAGGGGACAGATAGGGAGTGATTTTTAAAGCTATAGCTAATATATGGAAAGGCCCAACGAGAGATACTTAAATGGTCTCTGAGTTGAGTTCCATAATCTCTTTTTAGAAGGTGGTTAGTTTGGAAATGGTTGCCATAAAAATGACTTCTTACCCACTGAAACAAAGTTCCCATAGTTCTCTAGCATCACATCTCTGTAAAGATCCCTCTGAGCAGGATCAAGCCATCCCCACTCCTTCCTTGTGAAATACACAGCCACATCTTCAAAGGTCACCAGCTCCTGAAAGAACACATTCTTGCTGCCTCATGGAAGTTTGGAATGATTTTAGAATTTTTAAATACGTAACATACTACATAAAGGCAATATGACATTGTAGGTAAACACCCAGCTGCAGTACCTGGAAGACCTGAGTTCAAGTCATACCTCTGATACATGCTAATCACATGAACCAGAGCAAGTCTTAGTGCCCCAAACAAATCTCTAAAACCAATGGCCAAATAGAAGCTGTTCAGCATTGGTAGAAGTTTACTTACCAGGAGTTCCATAAACCAATGAAATCATAGGTCCAAAATGGGGGGAAAAACCCTATCTATAAGGAAGAATATGTTGCTTGGTTCCTATTTAGTACTAGATATAATTTATAAACTTAAGTATTTGGTACCTTGGTAAGAATATAAAGTCTCCCCAACCTAGCATGTCATGTTAAGGACAATACTAGCACTGCCTCTGGAAAAGGCAGAGCAATCCAATGTCCTACTTAACATCTTTGTGGCTTCCCAGACAATAATTTCCTTCCCTTATTGCTACCTTCCAATGTACTATCTTCCTCATTAGAGATTAAACTCCAAGACAGCAGAAGAGGTCGCGATTTTGTGTTTGTATCTATAGCATTTCACCCAATACCCGACATATATGAATTAATGCTTTTCAGTAACTCATTCATTGCACAGGCCCTTATCCTCTTTCACCTAGACCAGGGGTTCTTAACCTTGGTTCCATTAATCTGTTTTTTAAAATATTCAGATAACTATTTCAATGTAATTGTACTTTGTAATCCTATGTATTTTATGTATTAAAAATATTATTCCAAGAAGGGGTCCAAGCCCGCTCCCCAAAAAGAATCTATAAACTATACCATTGCATTGTCCTGCATATAATTTTGTCAGCAAGGATTACTAATCATTAACCATCTCAGTGAACACTGTTCATATAGATTTTTTTAAAAACCTTATAGAATTTTAGAGCTGAGACTTTAGAGATTACCTAGTTCAACCCTATCATTTTATAGAAGAGGAAATGGGAACAGAGAGGGGGAAATGACTTGCCCGGGTTTGCCATGCTGATTGGTAAGAGTTCATCATAGTATCTAGTTGGCCCCAGTCTTCTAACCACATCAACTTCCTGCCATATTCCCCAGGGCTGCCACTGCACTCCCCAAACTAGGTTGTGCTAATTATTGATGAAAACTCACTACACCTAGAAGGCTACAGCCACCTGACCATTTCATCTTCCTGCTATGCCACTGTTCCCATAACTCAGTCTCTGTACCCTTACATGCTCTTTTACCTTTTGATCTGGGAACAGTAATCAAATCAATACTATTCAGTTCTACTGGAAAGGGCATGGTATTCAACCGCTCTATGGCTCCAATCAACATCCTTGTGACTTTATCCTTCCCTGGCCACTACTTTCCTATATGTGCTGTTTCTACTAGAGTAAAAGTTCCTTTAGGGCAGAGACTGTCTCATTTTTATATCTGTATCCCCAGAAAAGTGGGGATACCAGGAATACCAGCAAGTGGCACACAGTACTTATGACTTTTTCACTCATTCTTTCATTGAAGTGCCAAAACAAGTACTTGAATCCGAACTTTCTAAGACCAATACTTTATCCACTACACCAGGTTAACTCATAATCTTTACTTACTTGAAATATACTCCGTTACTGACTATACATCTCCACCTCCATCTAGTGCCTTCCCTGGCTTCTGTTAAGTGCCAACTAAAACCCCAACTTTTACAAGAAAACTTTTCCACAAACCCTCTTAATTCTAGTGCCTTCACTCTCTAAATTATTTCCCATCTCTGACCGGTTTTTAGCTTATTTGTATGTACCTGTTTGTTGGTTGTCTCCAACATCAGATTGTAAAGTCCTCATGGGCAGGGACTATATTTTGTGGGTTTTGGTAACCCCAGCTCTTTGTACCTGTGCCTGGCACATAGCAGGTACTTAATATTAAGGTTTAATGATTAACATACATATTTGTAATGGATTCTGTTTTGAAAAACAGGGTGAGAAAATGAATCTTGGATGATTAAAAGAAGTATTTTTGAGTTTACTAAAGTATTAGATACATTTGTTTCTGTTGGTTGTATCGCTAATCTGTTCCACTTTTTAGCCATAATCTAATTGTTTTTAATGATTACTGCTTTGTGTTATAGTTTGAGACATGACATTGCTGAGCTCCTTTTGTTCCTATTTCTTTCCATTATTTCTCTTGAGATTCTTGACCTTTTAAAATCTCGTTCCACATGAATTTCACTATTATTTTGTTCTAGTACAATGAACTATCCTTCAGTAGCTTGAATGGAATGGCACTGAATAAGTACATTTAATTAGTAAATTAATAAGTAAATATCATTTTTATTAATGAGAAAATTAAATATCAGTATAGAAGAAATTAGATTTAGACCAACACCTCACATATTATACAATCATAAGCTCCAAATGGGTATACAACCATTATTTATAAAAGATCACATTGTAAACAAATTACAGAACATGGAAATAAATTACCTCTCAGATATTGAATAGGAAAAAAATTAATGACCAAACTAGATCACAGAAAATAAAATAGATCATTCTGATTAAGTAAAATTAAAAAGTGTTTGCACAAACAAATCTAGTTAAGCTGACAGCAAAAGGGAAACAACTTGGTTGAAAAAAACTAAGTTTCTCTGATAAAGATCTGTCACAGAATATGTAAGCAGTTGATTCAAATTTATAAGAAAAAAGAGCCATTCCCCAATTGACAGTCTAAGCATATGAACAGACAGCTCTCAAAATAAGAAATCCAGGCTGTCTATGAAAATATGGTCCAAATTACTACTAATCTAGGAAAATCAAATTAAAGCAATTCCTATATTGTAACCCATACCCCAATGGAGTAGCAAAAATGACAAAAAAGGAAAATGATAAATGCTGAAAGGCTGTGGGAAAACAGCCACATTGATGTATTGTTGGCAGACCTAAGAATGGGTATAGTAACTCTAGAAAGCATTTTGCAATTATACATAAAAAGTAATAAATAGTAAATACCTTCTGACCTAGTTAGATTACTGTTAGACCTAAACTCAATATATCAAAGAAAGAGAAAAAGTTTCCTTATGTACAAAAATATTTATAGCAGCTATTTTTTGGGGGTGCAGAAAACTGAAAACTAACTGGAGGTCCATCAGTTGAGGAACGACTAAATAAGCTGAGGTATGTGAACGTGACTGCTTCAAGAAGTGAAGCAAATGGTGACTTTACAAGTAAGTCAAACCAGAAGAACATTTTATACTATAACATCAAAATTATAAAAGAGAACAATTTTGAGGGCTTTTACAAACAAATGAATGAAAGGAATGAAATGAGAACAAGTTATACAGTAATAACAAAACCATAAAAACAAACAAGTGAAAGTTTTAAGAACCATAACCATAAATGTCCGTTTATGATTCCAGAAGACTAATGAAATGTGCTATCCATTACAGAGAAGTGATGGATTTAGAGTACAGAAAGATATACATGTGTACATATATATAGACATACAGTCACTGAGGGGATTTGTTTGGATTGACAATGTATATCTGTTACAAGAAAATTGTTATTTTTTTTCTCTTCCTGTTTTCCCCTACAATGGAGTGACTGAGAAGGAGAAAAACAGATTTCTATTATTTTTTTTTAAGGGAGGTAAGGGGTACTACAGATGTAAAATGTTGCAGTCATTCAGATAAAGTCACTGTATTATTATTAGTTTTGTTTAACTTTTATTTTGTTGTGTTTTACTTCGTTATAAAACAGCTCTCACAAAATAGGACTAATTTGTAAACCTCTGTAATGTAAAAACAAAACATATAAATAAAACTTGTTAAAAAACCAAGCAAAAAATAAAAAAGGCATTACTCTGGTTAACCAGATGAAGAAACTCTCCCTATTTAGCTAGGTCTGTTTCTAGGGCTACAGTTGAAATCTTTCCCGCATGGAAGATCCTGCCAGATCATGAGTCTACCACGGTCTTTAAGAACCTAAGATCATATCCACACCTTGAGGAGGTAAAAGAAAGGACTCTGGTGGAGGATAACTATTTATAGTGCTTCAAAATTATGAAACAATATACCATACATTGATCTGTACCTAAGATTTTATTGATGTAGAAAGTTCTAAGCTAAGAAAACCCTAGGTTTTAAGAATTACCTGTGGCACTGAGAAGTGAGGAGATGTGCTCTGCATCTCATGGGTTATGTGGATGAAAAGCAAGACTTGAATTCAGACTCTCCACTTCTCCATAATGCCTCCTTACTGACATATATTATCTCATTTTATCCTTACAACCCTTGAGAGATATCATGGTTGTGGAAGAAGCAAACAATTTAGAACCAAAAGACTGCCCTTTCTTACCTATGGATGGCTTAAGGCAGGGCAGAAAACATCCATGAGCCTAAGTTACTTCATCTGTAAAGTAGAAATAGTAAAAATGACACTACCTCACCAAGAACTTTGTAAAGAAAGTGCTTTGTAAAATAGAAGGCATATATGCTACAATGCAATTACTATGAAAGACAAACTAGAAAAATGCTATCTCCATTTTAAAGACAAAGGAGATTCAGTAATTTCCCCAAAGTCACATGGCCAGCAAGTGGAAAGGTTGGACTCCAACCCAGAAATGTGGCCATAAACCTATTCCAAGGTACTGCCTTTCTAGAATCCATTCATTGTACCATACACTGGACAGAAGACAAAGTCAAGACCATGTCTCAGGAATATCACCATGATGATATTTCACTTGTTGCAGAGAGGGAGACTGGCTCCATGTAAAAAAAAATGTCCCAACAACTAAAGCAATCCAAAAATGTAATAGGATGACTCAGGAGGCATAAGTTCCCCTTACTGGAGAACTTCAAATAGTCTAGGGCACATGGGTCAAAAACAATACTCACTGCCCAAATGTAAATGGAAAATATTTAACAAAGCAAATAAAAACACAATAAAATATAGATAACATTACATTTTAAAATTAAGTCATCCTACAGAGATTCTTCTACTACTTCCATTTGAGTTTGAAACACTTGTTTGGGGGACCACTTGTTGATCTGGGTTAGACTAGATGGGTTCTGAGAACTCTTTAAATTCCAAGGTTCCATGATAGCGTAGGCGTTTAATGAATGTTAAATGAATGAATCACTGGTAAAAATTCTACCACAGATCAGTGACCCACAACTCTTCCCTATTTCTCTCCTACTCCTCGGAAACTGTTGCCTTTAGTTCACAGCTTCCCTTTATGGTGGAATCAAGACCAGTCCGGCTAGCTGGGAGGACCGGGGAGCAGGGGAGAGTGAGGGAAGGTGTTCATGTAAATCTGTGGCTAGGGTCAGTCTGAAACAATCTCCTTAACCCACTAAGCTACCTTTCCCTCAAGACAAATACTTCTCTGTCCCGAAAGCTACTGGGAGAGGAGTAAAAACTTATCAACATGAGAAATAGCTGAACAAACTACATTATGTGAAGGGACTATTATTGTACTTTAAGGAATGACAAATAATAAACATTTTAGAGAAATATGGGAAGATTTTTATGAAATGATGCAAAATAAAGCAAAGCCAAAAGAACATACACAACTACAACATGAAGACAACAGCTAACATTTAGGTTTGCAAAGCACCTTGCTTAATCTCGTTTGTTCTCCCTCAACAACTTTGTTAAGTTAAACACTATGTTATCCCCATCTTACAGATAAGGAAACTGAGGCTCAGCTAGGTTATGTGACGTGTGTGTGTATTTGTCCTTCATTGCTGAAGAAGACCATGCCATCACAGAAATGATGACACGACTTGCACCTGACTTTATTTTGAGTGAAGGAGAGCTGTGTAGGTCACCAGCCTCACTTCTCCAGAGTCACCTGAATCCAGTGACCAGATATTCATCAGGACGACTAGACCCAGGATGAGGCAACTGGGGTTAAGTGACTTGCTCAAGGTCACATAGCTAATGAATTACAGGACTCACAGTCTTGTGACTTGCCCATAGTTATAGAGTTGGTGTCAGAGACAGAAAACAAATTCAATCCAGTACTCACTTTCCCCCTGTAATTGCCGCTTGTAAGATAACACTCAAGGACAAGACCACTCAAGTTTAAAAAAAAAAAAAAGACAACACTGAGACCAAACGAATAAGGTTAAAGCATGCATACTTCCTATTATTACCTATAAAAGCAGAATGTGACATGTATTGTCAGTTGCAATCTCATTATCAAGTGATTTATTTCAAATTTTATAAGATGCTACTTAAGAAGAGGGATTGTTTCATTGTCCATCACCAAGCACAGTGCCTGGTACAGAGCCAGTGCTTTATTAAATGCTTGGTGACTAATTGTTGTCTGTTGTGTCAAAATAGCCATCTTCCATACAGCTGCCAAACTACTGTCCTGCTGAGGATTTTGCCACCATTACTCAGCTGCTTTCTTGCCCTGGAACTTCCCTCAGCTCTTGGGGCCTTCTCATTCTGCAATAGCCTTCTGCCAGACTGGCCCCCTTTTCCCACTGGGGAATTCCCTCAGGTCCTCCATTTTGGAGATGGGTGATGGCCAGCCATGTTCTCATCTCCCAGAGGTGTTTTTTTTCCTCCAGAGTTTGCTACCGCATAGGAACCTTCCCTCCCTCTCCCTTTTTTGTGTTGTGTTGTGTTGTCTTATGAGAACATATACTCCTTGAGTGAAAGGAATATCTTAGAACACAGTAGGTGCCTCATGAATGCTTGCTGCTGGTCTACCTTTCTGAGATGCCAAATCCAGAGATGTGACCACATTATTCCCCCAGTTATAAAGCTATTGCTCTTTATGACCTCTAGAATAACACACAGACTTGGATCTGAATTAAAGCCTTCCTCAATCAGATTTCTCACCTGCCTTTCTTCAGTCACTGCATACGACACTTCAAGCATTCTCTACTCTTATGAAACCAGCCTGCTGGATGCTTCATCTAATGATAGTCCAGTTCCTGCATCTTTGTGTCTTTGCACAGCTAAACCCTAGGATGTCTAGAGTGCTCTCCCTCCTCACTATATATACTTCAGGGAATCATTCAAGATACATTCTGAATTATAAAAATCCATCCAAATTCATACCCACAAGGGAATTAAATGTGTCAAATACTACATTTAGGGGAAAAGAGAATGAAAACTGAAAGACAATGGATAGCATGATTAAGGAGGCCACTGGCAACCTCCGACAGCCAGTCCACTAGGATGGCAAAAGTTAAGTCTTGAGGAGACAAGGAATTAGGGTTAGCACTCTTTACATCAAATATCTAGAGGAAAAGTGGGTACCGTAATGGAATACTATTGTGCTATAAGAAATGATAAACAGGAAGACTTCAGAGAGACCTGGAAAGACTTATATGATCTGACGCTGAGTGAAAGGAGCAGAACTAGGAGAACTCTGTGCACAGAAACAACCACGGTGTGAGAGAACTTCTTCTGGTAGACTTAGAACTTCATTGCAATGCAAGGACTTAAAAAAATTCCCAAAGGTCTTTTAAAGCAAAATGTCTTTCACATCCAGAGAAAGAACTATGGAATTCAACTGTAGATTGTAGTAGATCATTTTCTTTTGTATTACATTTTGTTTTGTTACATGAATTTTCCCGTTCATTTTAATTCTTTTAAATAACATGACTATGGTGAAAATGTATTTAATAGGAGTGAATGTGTGGAACCTATATAAAATTGTATGCCATCTCGGGAAGGGAGGGGAGAAGTGGGAGGGGGAGGAGGGAAAAAATAAAATATTAAAAAAAAAACCCAAAAACAAAAAAATTAAAAAATAAAAATAAATAAAAATTAAAAAATAAGAAATGTGTGTACCCAATGACTGGAGGAACTGATAAGCAAATTGTGGCATACAAATATAATGGAATTAGTGCTGTGCTACAAAAAAAATGTAGAACTGAGAGAAACTTGGAAAGGTCTGTATGAAGTGATAAAAACTTAAGCAAAACAAGACCAACTGACATCATGACCCCCTGTAATAATAACAGCTAACATTTCTAAGTACTTATGTGCTAGCACTTTACCATTCTTATCCCATGACCTAGGTGTTATTATTTATCATTCCCATTTTACAGATAAAGAATCTGAGGCAAAGAAAGCTCAAGTGACTTGTTCAGGGTCACAAAACAAGTAAGCTGCGGAGGTCACTTCCTGACCTTCCTGAATCCGAGCCAAACACTCTCCCCACTGTCCCACCAAGTGTGAAAGAATTTCAAATTAGGATCACTGCAGGTAACAACCATGACTTCATAAAACTGATGGAAAAGCACATCCTAAAGGTGTGTAGTAAAGCCCGCATTTCATATGGGGTCAATGTGCTGATTTGTTTTGCTTGGCTTACTTGTTATGAGGAAAGGTTGAATGAGGGACTGGGGGTGGGGAGGGGAGGAAGAGTCATTTGGACATCAATAAAACTTTTTTAAAAATTATTACTACAGCCTAAATATTCATCAGCCTTCAGGCTACATGGGGATAAGCCTCCCCAAACACAGTTAGGCTGGTACTTGGATGAAATACGTAATTTATTACTAGGCCTGTACACCAAACTTATTCTGCTCAGCAGGGCCTGGAAGGACTTAATACTCCAATGAAATAATCTTAAAGAACCTAAAGCCAACTCCACAACGCCATGAGGCACTGAATTAACCAAGAATAATGCCCTACCTATTACATAGAAGGTACTGTGCTGGGTGTGCAAGTCACAAAAGCAGAATGAATAATCCCAAGTACATCTAATACACATACACACGTACATATGTATATATATCACAAAATTAATAAATATGAATATATTCAACGCAATTAAATTCACGGTAGTTTGGGAAAGAGGATACTAGAGGATACTAGAATGGCTTCACATACTAGAAATGTGAACAATTTCAAAACAGCAAAGAGTCAAAAAGAGAAGAAAATAGTTGCTGAACGGTGGGGAAACATAAAATAAAGTGATTAAGTAATAATGGAAGAGTTTAATGACATACATAGACAAGAATACTCTTTATTGGGATAAGACATTGATGGAGGGTTGCTAAATACGGCTAAAATCGGTAAGATGATTTTAAAGCATTCTAAATGGACTCAGCACATACCAGTATGATATATCTGCTGGTGAACCAATACTGACAGCAATCATAGAAAGATCAAATAGTCGAATTTATGTCAAATGTAATACTCATATAGGGAAAAGAGACCACTTAAAGAACTACCTGAAAAGTTATTAAGAAAAAGCAATTTAAGGGATAAACTATCTCTCCCTGCAGAGGACAGACACAAAAATAAGCCTAAAAAATCCAAGACATATGGTAGGTCGTGACTGCGGCAGTTAGAAATCACCATATGGAACCAGGATAAGTGATGACCAAAAGGGGTGATAGCTTCTCTGCCTGGAGCCACAGGTCCTAGAGTCCTATAAAGTTTTAAGAACCCAGGAAAGTAGAGGTTTCCTAGATCTGAGAGAATCCTAGTTCTTTGTGGACCATCTCCACTTGAAGGTCTTCAGACCTTCAGGAGACAAGAAAAATTCTCAGAAGCTACACTCAAAAAGTTTCACACAGAGATAGTTAGTTATATCCTCTACATAGAGTGTGCATTACTCTACCCTTGGTGCCTGAAGGATCAACTCCATCAGATTACTTACTCTGTAACATTTGATGTAGTGAGCAGAACCTTTTGGTTTATGAAACAAAAAGGGAATGAGTTAGAATCTCCTGGATGCCAGGATGGTTAGACACAAGCACCTGGCAATTTATTGCTCAGAAGCATGTGGGTGTGTGAAAGAAGCTCTAATGGTGGAACACAAAAGCCCTCTAAAGTCAGAGGGCATTGCTTACTGGGTTCAGCAAGAAAGAAATCAGGATGGAAGGAACTTTGCTAAAAACATTCTCCTGGCTCCTCCTGATAGTTATCAAGAAATAGGGGAAGGAAATAGGTCTGAAGAATCACTGAGGGCTAGGTAGGGAGAAGTCTTACCTGGCTGAGTGGCAGTGGGAAGCTGCCTGATCTGACCCTGATTCTTCAGGAGGTGTATTAGGGAGGAAATCAAAGTCTCCTTGGAGTCTGATGGAGACAAGAGGATATCTTGGCAGAGGGTAGACTCACTTATGTTTGACTGATGGTGGGAATGGGGGGGAAGAGAATGGACCTCCAAGCTTGGATCAGCTGGCCACATTCCCTCACAATCCTTTTGAACAAGCTAATCTCAAAAGTGGGTCAAAACCTTATTCAAGTGTAGGAATTCTTAAGATACATTGTTGAAGAGTTAAGTCAACTTGAGTCTAAGAGTAAATAATTATCTGGTAAATCATATCTCACCTGGTGGCTGAGAGATATGCAGAAAGTATAAGCAGGGGGCCTCTTGGATGTTGATGATCAAGGGGATATTTAAGTAACCAGGGACAATAACCCCAAATTTCGTTTTTCAAGCCCAACTAGCCACCATTACACGACTGTGAGCTCAGGGTGGCCCAGCCCTATCTCAGTGGATTAAAGGCAGGGTCTAGACGAAATGGCCAACTTAAAGATAGATTTCCCCTGAGCCCCACCTCCATGATAGATGGAAGGCACAGAAGCTAGGGGAAGAGAACATGGTACTACTCTGGCAACGTTCAATCCTTAACTGGACATATGAATCTTTTACTACAAGACCAGGAAAGTCAGACCACCTGCACAAAGTAGAGATGCTGAGGTCAAGTACATGAGGTACAATCACATCCGGTGATTGGGATGTCCAGTCTAGGCTGTTCTAATGAGGAAGACAAAATAGGAACCACTGGATCTGCCCCAATCCCAACGTAGTCATTGACATGAAAGATAACATGGCGGGGGAAGGAAGGGGAGAATGGCACACACAAAGAGGGAGAGAATAGTAACAGATTTCAGCCTTTATTAATGAGATGACTTGACAGAACTGCAACTCTGTGAGGCCTGCCTCCATAGGAGGCTCTTGAGTGTATCTTCTAAGTGGACCACAGGAAGCTGCATTCAACAAGCATCCTTGGAATATCACCTGCTACATCTTGTAAGTAAACTCTAGTTACCCTAATCTTGGTATCCGAATGATCACTGTGCCAGATGTCATAGCCTGCAACAGGACTCAACAAAAAAAATTGAAACAATGAGTTCAGTAAGGGAATGGATAAGATGAATCCACAACAAATCATTCTAATAAAAACAAAAATGATAAAGAAAATCAACAAAGGATTAAGACAATGAATGATAAATGAATCACTAAGGTTACAAAATATATAAAGTAATTTTTTTAAAGTATACACATTCTGCCTACTGCCAACAAAGACTAAGAACCAATTTTTTAAACGCTAGCGTCAATCAGGCATGATTTTCAGTTCCAATATCCTATGTCTCAGTATAGTAAACATAGAAATAATTATATCCTTTGATCTAATAAATCCATAATTATGATCACTCCGAAAGTAATTATTTTAAAAACCAACTGTAAAATCTATTTAAAGATATATAACTTGCAATTTTTAAAAACTAGAAACTACATAGGTATCCAAAGATAAGAGAATGACTGAATAAACTCATTCATATCAAATAAAATGGAATATACTAAAGCAATTAAGAATGATAAATATGAGAATATAAAATATTATAGAAAACCGCATACAAAGCCAATAAAACAGTAACA
>CM053773.1:176971236-177001647 GCA_028658325.1 Potorous gilbertii
GCCTTCAAGTATCTGAAGGGCTAATACATGAACGACTGATTAGGCAGATTCTGTTTGGGCAGAACTGGAAGCACTGGGGAGAAATGGTGGAGAGAAGGAAGGAAAGAAGGAAGGAAGGAAGGAAGGAAGGAGGAAAGAGGGAGGGAGGGAGGGAGGGAGAAGTTTACTTCTCCCCTCCTCGAAAGGATGAACAACTGCCCAAGGAGACCTCGTGCCTAAGACCCCCTCTGCCTCGCTGGGATGAAGCCTATTTCATTCCAGACGGGTGGTTCCTTCCTTCTAATACAGCTGACGTCTGTAACACCGAGAACGACACGCGTGCAGCAGGGGAGCTGGTCCAGACGCACTAGGGGCAGGCGTGCCTCCCACCGCCGGGCACCGCGGGGTGCCCGCGCCATGCTCCCGCCTCTCCCCGCGCAGGGCGGCGCATCCTCCAGGAGCGCACCGGTCGCGCCGCCCTGGAAGCCCCTCCCCCTCCCTCCGCGCTGACCTTGGCCTCGGAGCTCACACTGCACGAGTATGCTCCTTAGGGGCCACAGGAACGGTCCCTGAGCGGTCGCCCGGACCCCGACCACCCGCACGGGCCTTAAGGGGAGACTCTGGCCCGGCGCGGGGCGGAGAGCCCTGGATTCGGAGTCAGAGGCCTGGGTTCCAATCCCGCCACTGCCCCACCACCGGCGTGTGGCCTTGGACAAGTCGCTTCTCTCGGCCGGGTCTCAGTTTCTCCATTCGTAGGGTAAAAGGTGGGGGGTTGACCTTTGAGGGCCCGCTCCACGTCCGGGATGGCGCGATCATGCCCTCAGCGCACAGATGTGGAAACTGAGGCCCGGACAGGAGAAGGGCCCCGCCCGACGTGTGGCGGGGCAGTCCGGGCACGGCCGGAGCCGGCCCCTGACCCCTCGGGCCCGGCCAAGGCACCCCGGGCGGAGGGTTCTCCTGGCGGAGGGTTCTCCGTCCGGGCGGGCTCGGGGCCCACGGACCCCGCCTCCTCAGGCCCGGACTCGCTCACCTGCAGGGATCCAAGCCGCGGCCCTGGACCGGAAGCGCGACCGCAGCCCGCTCCGCCCACCACCCGCACTTCCGGGGGAGCTCTAGGAAGGCGGGAGGACTGTCTCCTTGGCCTTGGCGGGGAAGGCGGTGCGGCGGCCGGAGCCCCGAAGGGCCCTTGAACGAGCGGAGCCGCGGGCCCGTGAACGAGCGGAGCCGCGGGCCCGTGAACGAGCGGAGCCGCGGGCCCGTGAACGAGCGGAGCCGCGGGCCCGTGAACGAGCGGAGCCGCGACCCCGTTCAGTTCCGTGCCGTAGGCGTTCCCTGAACGCTCTCTGTGCCATCCCTGATGTTGGTCTCTTCGTTCTCCTCTCCTGCCTGTGTTCCTAAATGAAGTAACAGTTTAAGTTCTCGGTTCAGTTCGGTTTAGCAGTTATTAAGGGTGTGCCATGTCCCAGTCATCTCATTATGTGCTGGGGATTATCCTAGCGTACTGGGGATCCACTACTATGGATCTCATCAGTGTGGACATGACCGCAAGAGAAGCGGATCCCGACTTGTCCATGCCGCCGGAACAAGCCTGTGCCACTTTTGTCCATTTACTCCCACAAAGGCACTGAGAGAGAGCTGGCCATCGTTATCCTTGACTCTCCACCTGTGACCGAGTCACTTTTTCCATTGCTTCCTGTAGGGTAAAAAAGTCAATATATGATTCACTTCCTTCCATAGTATGACCGCTTTGGGGTTACTGGACAAGGATCTCGCGTTTGAAGTACCAACAGGTAAATTAATATTGATGAACTCTAAAAAAAATCATGACAGCATTCGTTACTTCCTTTCCTGCCAGTTGGCGATTGTTACCACAGAAGTGGAAGTGGGCCACATAGGACTGGGGACCATTTTGTATTTTTCTTTGTTTAATGAATTTATCACCAAGGGGTCAGACGCCTACTGGTAATCAACTTCCTTGTTCTTGGCTGGGCCTCCAAAAGAGTATTCATTTTAATACTTGATCCATCCTGGAAGCCTTTCTGGTGTCAAAGAACTTAACAGAATTTGCTCTCCACTGGATAGCCTTCAAGAACACGGGGTCACACATATACAAAAATATTTATAGCAGCTCATTTTGTGGTGGCAAAGAATCAGAAATTGAGGGGATGTCTATCAGTTGGGGAATGGCTGAAGTTGTAGTATATGTAAATAGAATATTATTGTTCCATAAGAAATGATGAGCAGGTGGATTTCAGAAAAACCTAGAGAGACTTATATGAACTGATGCTGGGTGAAGTGAACTGAACTAGGAGAACATTGTAAACAGTAACAGCAAGATTGTGCAGTGATTAACTACGATAGACATAGCTCTTCTCAGCAACGCAGGAAGTTAAGATAATTCCAAAAGACTCATGATAGAAAGTGCTAACCACATCCAGAGAAATAATTATGGAGTCTGAATGCAAATCAAAGCATACTATTTTTACTTTTTTCGGTTTTTGTTTTTTCTTTTTCATGTGTTTTTCTCTATTGTTCTGATTCTTTTTTCACAATATGACTAATGTGAAAATATGTTTAACATGCTGTCTTGGGAGGGGCGAGGAGAGGGAAGAAGGAAGAAAAATTTGGAACTCAAAATTTTACAAAAATGAATGTTGAAAAATAATCTTTACGTGTAACTGGGGGAAAAATACTATTAAGGGGGAAAAAAAGAACCAAAGGTCATCTCCATGCCATGATAGGTCATCAGGATATGACTTTGTGAAAGCACTGATGTAAACACTAAAAAAACAAATAAACAAAAAAAAAACCCAGTCTCTGCTCTCAAGGAATTTGCATTCTACTGGGGGAAACAACACATAAACTTAAAACACCATCGGATAACTTCAGGAAGGAAAGAGAAATAGCAACTAAAGGGATCAGGAAGGCTTTGAGTAGGACATGGCACATGAACTAAGCTTTGAAGGAAATTAAGGATTTTAGGGGGACAGGGAATTCCAAACATGGAGAAAAACCCAGGGAAATGTATGGAGAGATAGAAAGTGTGAAGGAAAGTAATATGAAATAAGTCTGGATAGATATGCTGAACCCTGACTAAAGAAGGATTTAAAGACCAGGCTGGAAAGTTTGTATTTTATCCTAGAAGACATAAAGGGAGACATTAAAGATTTTTAAGTAGGTCAGTAACAGGTCAAATGTTTGTGGAAGATGAATTGGAGAAGGGAAGAGACTAGACATAAGGTTAATTAGAAAGATAATGTAAATGTCCAGGGGAGAGATGATGAGAACTTGGACTAGAGTGACTCTAGGGAGAGATAAGGGAATTTATTTGAGTGATAAAGTGAAGGTAGAAGTTGCAGATGACTCTGAGGTTATAAACTTGGATGACTAGAAAGATAGTAGTATTGTCAACCGAATCAGTAAAGTTTAGAAGAAATATGGGTTTGGGAGGGGGTGGAGCCAAGATGGAAGAGTAAGAGCATGGACTTTCTAGAGCTCTTCCCTCAACCCCAGTCAAATACCTATAAAAAATTAAACAAATTCTGGAGCTGCAGAACCCAAGGAATGATAAAGTGAAGCAAATCTCCAGCCCAAGACAGCTGAGCAGACCTAGGGTCACTGAATTTCTCACACCTGTGGTAATTTACAGACTTCACAACCCCAAAATAACGAGGACAAATTGGAAGATCAGTGAGAAAAAACCTGTAGGACCTGTGTGAGAGAGTAGAGTGGTGCAGCCCCAGGGTGGCAGAGGTGGAAGGGGATGGAGGAACCCATGGCAACCACTGTTTCTGGAGCTCTAGGCCCACAGATTGGGGGTCAGGGTTAGTACACCCATAGTGTACTATGTAATAGTACACCCATACCCACAGCCCCACTGGAAGGAGAGAACTCCCTTGACAAAGAGCTCAAAAGTAAAGTAAATGGCTGGGGAAATGAGCAAAAAGCCAAAAAAAGAATCAGACTACAGAATCTTGCTTTGGTGATAAGGAAGATCAAAATATGCAAACGGAAGACAACAAAGTCAAAGCTTCCACCTCCAAAGCCTCCAAGAAAAATATTAATTTGTCTCTGGCCATAGAAGAGCTCAAAAAGGACTCTGAAAATCAAGTAAGAGAAGTAGAGCAAAAATTGGGAAGAAAAATTAGAGTGATGGAAAAAATCATGAAAAACAAGTTAACTGCTTGCTGAAGGAGACCCAAAAAATGCTGAAGAAAATAACAGTTTCAAAAATAGACTAACTCAAATGAAAAAGGAGGTCCAAAAAGTCAATGAGAAGAAGAATGCTTTAAAAAGCAGAATTGACCAGATAGAAAAGAAGGCCCAAAAATTCACTGAAGATAATAATTCCTTAAAGATAAGAATGGAGCAGATGGAAGCTAATGATTTTATGAAAAATCAAGAAATTATAAAACAAAACCAAAGGAATGAAAAATAGCAGACAGTGTAAAATATCTCATTGGAAAATCAGCTTTCCTGGAGAATAGATCCAAGAGAGACAATTTAGAAATTATTGGACTAGCTGAAAGCCATGATCAAAAAGAGAGACTAGACATCATCTTTTAAGAAATTATCAAGGAAAACTGCCCTGATATTGTAGAACCAGAGGGTAAAATAAATATTGAAAGAATCCACCAAGACCTAGCCCTACGAGATTTCAAATTGTGTTATAAAGCAGCAATCATCAAAACCACTTTGTACTGGCTAAGAAATAGTGGGGTAGACCACTGGAATAGGTTAGGTACTCAAGAAACAGTAGTCAATAAATATAGCAATCTACTGTTTGATAAACCCAAGGATGCTGGGATAAGAACTTGCTGTTTGACAAAAATTGCTGGGAAAACTGGGTAACAGCGTGGCAGAAACTGGGCATAAACCAATGCCTGACATTGTACACAAGAATAAAGTCCAAATGGATACATGATCTAGGTACAAAGATGGATACTAAAAACAAATTAGGGGAGCAAGGAATAGTGTATTTGTCAGATTTATGAAGAATGGAGAAATTTATGACCAAACAAGAGATAGAGAACATTATGAAGTACAAAATGGATAATTTTGGTTACATTAAATTGAAAAGTTTTTGCACAAACAATTCCAATGCAACCAAGATTGGGAGGGAAGCAGAAAACTGGGAAAGAATTTTTGCAACTAGTGTCTGTGATAAAGTTTCTAAAATATATAGAGAACTGAGTTAAATGTAGAAGAATACAAGTCATTCCCCAGTTGATAAATGGTCAAAGGATATGGACAGGGAATTTTCAGATGAAGAAATTAAAGCTATGTATAATCATATGAAAAAATGTTCTAAAGCACTATTTATTAGAGAGATGCAAATCAGAACAATTCTGAGGTACCACATTACACCTATCAGTTTAACTAACATGGCAAAAGGAAGATGATAAATGTTAGAGAAGATGTGGGAAAGTTGGAATACTATTTCAATGTTGGTCGAGCTGTGAACTGATCCAACCATTCTGGAGAGCAATTGGAACTATGCCCAGAGGGCTACAAAAATGTGCATACCCTTTGACCCAGCAATATTGCTTTTGGGACACTATCCCAAAGAGATCATAGAAATGGGAAAGGGTCCCACATGTACAAAAATATTTATAACACCTCTCTTTGTGGTGGCCAAAAACTGGAAATCAAGGGGATGCCCATCAATTTGGTAATGGCTGAACAAGTTGTGGTATATGAATGTAATGGAGTACTGTTGTGCTATGAGAAACAATGAACAAGAAGACTTCGTAGAAGCCTGGAAAGACATATATGAATTGATGCTGAGTGAAAGGAGCAGAACCAGGAGAACTTTGTACACAGCAACAACCACAGTGTGTGAGGAATTTTTCTGGTAGACTTAGTACTTCATTGCAGTGCATGGACTTAAAAAATTTCCAATGGACTCTTGAGGCAAAACGCCTTCCACATCCAGAGAAAGAACTATGGAATTGGATAGCAGTTAGAAACAGACCATTTTCTTTTATATTATGTTTTGTTTTGTTTTATGGTTGCTCCCATTCAATTTAATTCTTTTATGCAATATTTATTTGATAGGAAAAAAAACCAAATATATATATGTATATATATGTGTGTGTGTGTGTGTGTGTGTGTGTGTGTGTGTATGTATGTATGTATACAAACCTAAAAAAAAAAAAAGAATCCACCAATCACCTCCTGAAAGAGATTCCAAAAGGAAAACTCCTAGGAATATTGTAGCCAAATTCCAGAGCACCCAGGTCAAGGAGAAAATATTGCAAGCAGCCAGGAAGAAACAGTTCGAGTATTGTGGAAATACAATCAGGATAACACAAGATCTATCATATTTTCCATGAAGGGATTGAAGGGCTTGGAATATGATATTCCAGAGGTCAAAGGAGCTACGATTAAAACCAAGAATCACCTACCCAGAAAAACTGAGTATAATACTTCAGGGAAAGAAATAATCATTCAGTGAAATAGAGGACTTTCAAGCATTCTTGATGAAAAGACCAGAGCTGAATAGAAAATTTGACTTTCAAACACAAGAATCAAGAGAAGCATGAAGAGGTAAACAAGAAAGAGAAATCAGACTTACTAACATTTAACTGTTTACATTCCTACATGAAAAGATATTTGTAAATTGTGAGACTTTTTTCAGTATTAGGGTAATTGGAGGAATTATATACATATAGACAGGGCACAGGGTGAGTTGAATAAGAGGAATGATATCTAAAAAAAATAAAATTAAGGGATGAGAGAGGCATATATTGGGAGGAGAAAGAGAATAGAATGGCACAAATTATCTCTCACATAAAAGATGCAAAAAAAAGCCTTTTCAATGGAGGAGAAGAAAGAAGAGGTAAGAGGGGAGAAGTGAATCTTACTCTCATCACATTTGCTTAAGGAGGGAATAACATGCACATTCAATTTTCTATGAAAATCAGTCTTACACTACAGGAGAGTTGGAGAGAAGGGGGTAAGTGGGTGTGGGGGGGGGATGATTAGAAGAGTGGAGGATGTAATTACAAGTAAACACTTTTGAGGAGGGATAGTGTCAAAAGAGAATAGAATAAATGGGGGGCAGGATAGGATGGAGGGAAATATAGTTAGTCTTTCACTACATGACTTTTATGGAGGTGTTTGGCATAACTGCACATGTATAACATATATTGAATTGCTTGCCTTCTCAGTATGGATGAGTAGGGAGGGAGGAAGGGAGAGAATTTGGAAGTCAAGGTTTTAAAAACAGATGTTAAAAATTGTCTTTACATGCAGCTGGGAAATAAGATATACAGGCAATGGAGTATAGAAATCTATCTTGCCCTACAAGAAAATAGAGGGGATGAGGATAAGGGAAGGGAGGGGTCTGAGAGAAGGGAGGGTAGATTGGGGGAAGGGTTAATCAGAATGCATACTGTCTTGGGGTGGGCAGAGTGGAGAGATGGAAAGAAAATTTGGAACTCAAAATCTTATGGAAGTGAATGTTAAAAACTAAAAATAAATTACTTGAAATATATTTGGGTTTGGAGGGAAATATAAACATATTTTGGACATGTTGAGTTTAGCATGCTGATGGGGCATTAAGTTGGAGATGCAGAAATGGAATGCTGGAGAGATATTCTCCTGAAGTAACTCAAGACTCAATGCTCATTAGCATAATATTTTCTTCATTGGTAAGATTGATTGTGTGGTGCTCTATACTTGAATGGAGGGGTAGAATGGGTGAGAGAAATGTAGAGGAAAGATCTTTGGGCTTCTGGTTTCTAGAGGGTAAACATATAGCTCCAGATTCTTTTCAGGAAGAGGCACCTGATTCTTCCTGGGTTTTCTTCTCCCTTTATGGACCTCTTCCTAAAGAAATCTAGTTTCAGTATAGGATATCTTAGTTACAGAAGCAATAACTGAGAAATTTGGAGAAATATCAGAAAATTTAGGGAGAGATAGTTAACATGACAGAACAGAAGGAAGACATACTTCAAGCTCAGTACTCCTCTTTCTCCTTCAGCTTCTCCAAACAGATATAGGAAACATATTAAAACTTAATAGGGAAATCCAAGAAAAATGAGTTATTCTGTCAACTCAAACCAGTACATGGAGACAGACTACACCATGCATGCACAGGGAAATATACACGGATGTCAACCCATACATACATACATACTGATACACATGTACAACTTGCATGCACATGGAAACTCACAGCTATGCCCTGACATGTATATGTTGACATATATGTACAAAGCGATTGGCATACATATGAAAATACACATGAAACAGGAACAAACATACAAATACTGACTCACCCATGCACACAGGCTGACACGCATGTATAGAGAAACATGAAAATAGGAGAGTTATGTAGAATATGGACAGGATTGTACTGTATAAAACCTTCTACTCCGAGGAAGAGGTTCTGTACCAGATTATGAAGAGGTCCTATATGCAATATAGAAGGGCCTAAACTTGTGTAGAATTCAGGAATAAGTGCAAATTGGCAGCTCTGTTGCTCACTACCCAGATGTGGGTCATAGATCCAGGACAGACTAAGGAAGGGATCTGCCCCTAAGGATATCTTTCAGGGATGAGGAGAGGTTGAAGATTCTAAGCTGTATATCAAGCAAGGAGCAAATCAGAAAGCCAGTAATAGCCAGTAGACCCCTAAGAATAGACTGGGATCTCAGTTCCAGCTCCTACCCTAGTCTGAAGCCCACAAAGGAATAAGTAGGGCAGAAATCCCAGACCAAAGAAGATCCTGCAGTTTTATGAACTCTGCAGCTCTGTGAATCAGTCAGAATTTCTTTCTATCAGATTGTGACTGAATCCAGCAGCAGTTACTGGAACTCCAAAAAGGGCAAGACCACAGGCATGTTGTTCAGACCCAAATTCATGTCAGGAACTTACAGAGTTCAGACCAGGGAGGCAGGAATCAGTGGATCAGACCACTATGAAAATACTAAAAGGTCGCAGGTCCCCAGCCTGCACTGCGCCTGAAATCCTGGAATAAGTCCTCAATACTCTCAAGGAGATTGCAACAGGACCATACTAGACATTCTCTCCATAAGTTTATAGAACTCGATCCTAACATTAAGTCCAGAGTTCAGAAGTAGGCTGGAAGCCTAGTCTAACCAGGTCACACGCCAACTCAATAAACGGATGACTCCCTATCATCTCCAAGATAAATAGGAACTCCTTTGGTATTCAAAACCCTAATAACTTGCCTCTCACCCCACTTTTCAGTTTTATCTTACATGGAACTCTCCCCTCTCCCCAAATCCTATTACCATATGAAGCAGTGACACTGTTTCCTTGCAGTTCCTCAAAGGAGTTTCTGTCTCCAGACTCCAAGCATTTTCACTGACTGGTCCTTATGCCTGAAATATTCTTCCTCCTCATCTCCACCTCCTGGCCTCCCTCACTTCCTTCCAGTCTCAGCTAACATTTTAATATCTTTTTTTCAAATTCAATATATACTTTTTATTTTGTTAAACATTTCCCAGTTAAATTTTTTCTTTTCTTTTGGAGGCAAATATGGTTAAGTGACTTGCTCAGTATCTAAGTGTCTGAGGCTGGATTTGAACAGATTAAGGAACCTCCAGTTTGAGTAAATTCCTCTAGCCAGTCTTTCATTATTCTTTGGACTTGGCCACCATGCTGAAAGCCAGGTAACTACTTCCATTCACTTTCCTCACCTCTCTTCTTGCTTTTTAGCCTCCCCTTTGATGCATTATCTTCTTCCACTAGAATGTAAGCCCCTTGAAGACAAAGACTATCTTTCTTTTTGCTTGTATTTCATCCCCAGCACTTAATACTTGACACATAGCAAGTGCTTTACAAATTTGTGTTGACAGACTAACTTAATAGAGGACCCTAAGAGTCTGAGAATGTTTTTCTAATGTGGAAGCTCATGAACTTTCACCAGTGTCCTTTGTCAAAAGGAAATAACAGCTTCACAAAACATACATGAAAAACTGGATTTATTATAAGAGAAATGAGCATGCATGTGGATCCCAGTGCAAGTGCAAAGAGTTTGGAATTCAAATGAAAGCTTGTATATTTATGACAGTCTAACAAAGGAAGGAGGAGGAGACAGAAATCTCCTCCTAAATGGGAATGGCATGGGAGGAGGAAAGGAACAGTAAGGGTGGGAAAAGGACAACTCCTCTCAAAGGGGAGGAGTAAGGTGATGGCAAAAGTGGCAACCATAAAGATAAGAGGGTCCCAGATGTACAAGCAGTTTTTCACTCTAGTGCAGATGGACTGGCAGACACCTGTCTTGACTCTGAAGGATACACAGAGACTCCAGCTTAGGAAGCAAATAATAAATTTATGTCAGCTGTGGTGGGGGAGAGTTTGTCCTTGATTTGCCCAGGGCCTCTTGCATATTCTGAGTCCAGTGTTTCTGGAAAATATGGCAACTCAAAAAGTCAAGTTCCAGGCACCCCATGACAACTTCCTGCTCTGATCATTAGTTGATACCAATTAATCAGTTCAAATTTATTAGCTTTTTGAAAGGAGTATTTTACTACATCAGTATAGTTGGTACAAAACATTGTCCCCAAAATATCTGTCACACTCTCCCTCTAGTACATAGAGAGTCCAGGGGAGAAGGAGTTCAAGAGTAAAAAATATGTAAAAGGATCAAATCACAACTGCTGGAAGTCTTTTTGTGGGAGTCTTCCCACAAAAGATATTCTTCCCTGGTTTTGTCCAAGAAAAGGTATTTATTAAGTGCTTCCTAGTTTCCATGTACTATGCTAAGTGTTAGGGATACAAAGGCAGGCAAAAACATGATCTTGGCCTTCAAGGAATTCACATTATACTGAAGGAGAAAACCTGCAAATAACTATGTGCAAATTATAGGCCTAAGTCTCAATTCATGTGAGTTTGAATAACACAAAATTCAATTTAGTACAAATTATAAAATGATACAAAGTCACATTTAATGTCTGCCAAAATTTATTGATGAGACACGTGAGCTAGTGAAGGGTTTTCATATGCCTCTGTCACATTCTGCACTTGCCCATCGTTACATGTGGATGTGATGTGCTGCTGTGTCCTACATTACTGACAGTTGTGCTCATTGTTTTAAAAAGAACCCTTAGCAAAATGGACAAAAGAAAGAATGCTTCAGATAGGAACAGTACCAGCACTAAAAAGAAGACACTTATTATTCCATTAGAACAAAATTTGAATGAAATAAAATTATATGAACATGGTCATAATAATGCTAAAATAACGTTAGAATACCTGAATTTATGGTACAGGATATTACAAAATGAGTATGTAAAATAAAAGAAAAAAGGTAAAGTTGCATCAGCTTTCTGAGGCTCGCAAATAACCACAAGGGTTAGAACTATTACAATAGTAGAAATAGAGTATCTTTTAGCTATATGGATTAGAAAAAATGCAATCTTAGAGAAGCCATTCAAGTAGAAGCTTCAACTTTAGGTAATGAAAGAAAATGGAAGTGAAGTGGGTAGTGAAGAAACTTTTACTTCAAGTCCTGTGTGGTTTGATCACTTTAAAGATCAAATTTATTTTCATTGTATTAAAATGATCAGAATGGCATCTAATGTAGATGAGGATATGGCAGACAAATAGCTTGAGGTTTTGAAGAAAGTGGTTGAAGATGTGAACACGCTGATCAACAAATTTTTAATATGGATAAAGTTGGCTTTTATTGGAAAAGAATGCCTTCCAGAACTTACTTTGCTAAGAAAGACAAAATTCAATCTGGATTTGGTGTCTAAAGATAGACTAACAGTTTTATTGGGAGATAATATAGAAGGGGATTTTAAATTAAAAACAAACACTTATATCAACCACTGGGAGAAATTAATGCTTTCAAAACAAGGTTATGGTAGAAATAACTGTATTTGTTTTCCCAGTGCTTAGTACAGTGCCTGGCACATTAATAAATGACTGTTGACTTGACATTGGAAAATGTACATAAAATGCCTCAGAGTGAAGTAAGCAGAACCAGGAGAAAAATATTCCTAATTATTATGATGTAAGTAAAATATTTCTAAAAGGCAGCTGACTGTATGTTCATTGCAATGACCAATTTTGGTCCTTGAAGAATAAATGATTAAATGCCCCCTCCTAGGGCAGGATAGGATAGAGGAAATATACTTAGTCTTTCACAAGATGACTGTTAGAGAATGCATAAGTATAACTTATAGCAAATTGTTTGTCTTCTCCATAGGGGCGGGTGGGGAGAGAGGAAGGGAGAGAATTTGGAACTCAAAGTTTTAAAAACGAATGTTAAAAATTATTTTTACATGCAACTAGAAAATAAGACATTCAGGCAAGGAATCTATCTTGCCCTACAAGAAAATAGAAGGGAAGGGGATAAAAGAAGAGGGAGGTGATAAAAGGGAGGGCAGATTGGGGGAAGGGATAACTTTGGAGTAAGAAGAGGAGAGAGATGGGGAAAAATTTGGAACTCAAAATCTTGTGGAAGTGAATGTTGAAAACTAAAAATAAATTAATTTTTAAAAAAGAAATTAAAAAGAACAAGCTAATCATTTAAAAAATTCAGAGAAAACAGCAGAAGGAATTTCAAAAGGGGATATAGACAAGCAGTACAGTTGTACCATTGATTAAGTATAATAAAGACTTAAAACTGTACATAATGAAAAATAACAGCTTCATTGTGATTTTCTTCTATTATCTGTGTATTAAAATGACCGTGTCTGTTAATATTTACTGGATTCATAATAAAAAACAACATGTAAGTTTAAAAAAATGAATACTGAAGATTGTCTTTACATGTAAGTGGAAAAAATAAGACACTAGACATCAAAAATCAATATATAAATACCTCCTATCAGTAGAAAGAAGTGGGACTACAGATATATAAAGTTGCATATGATGCCAGATGTGGTTATTTTATTGGTCAGTTTTGTTCAACTGTTTTTCTGTCTTATAAGTGTAAGTTGAATGGGAGAATGTGGTATATCAAGAAATAACCATAGACTTAAAAAGTGTCATCAGTAAAACTTTTTAAACATTCATTTCCAAACTAAATTCACTTCCTTTTTTGACATGTCTGATAGATCAAGAGAATGCCCCAAATATGTTATATATGAATTTCAGCAAGACATTTGACAGTTTCTCTTTATATTCTTATTAACAAGTTAGAAAGACAAGAATAAAAGGACAGTACAGATAAGTGAATTTGGAACTTCTTGAATGACATAATTTAGAGAGTTATGCTTAATGAATTAACACCAACCAAGAGGGAAGTCCACATGGGAATGCTCTCTCTCCACAGCCCCTTTTGTATTCAACATTTTTATCAACAACTTTAATGGAAGTATAGACAGCAGAGTTATGTAAAATTTATGAATAAAAAAAAACACTATGAGGGATAGCTAACATGTGTGATGACAGTATCCAGAAAGATCTCAACCAGCTAGAATATGATCAACAACAAAAATGGTGACAGGGTGATATAAACAGATTACATGGACATCTACTGTCACTTAATGAGACTGATTTAGATTTCAGCTAGCAGATGCACCTTAATATTGTTCTCAGAAGGAGGTGGTAGTGAGGAGAGGGGTTGGACTCAGGATGTTTCTACAGAGGAGGTGGCATGTGAATTACGTCTTTAAGAAAGACAAAGATTCAGAGAGGTGGAATTGGAAAATGTGCATTCCCAGGTCACAGATTTTAGGACTAGACTTTAAGTAGAGACTTTGGAAGTCATATAGTCCAAACTTGTTATTTTCTAGATGAGGAAACTGAGGCCAGAGAGGATAAAAGATTTTGTTTTATAGAATCATACTGGTACTAAGTGCCAGGTTATATTTTATGTTCTCTGACTCTATAAGTAATATTAATTTTTTCTACTACATCCTGCTACATTCCAGGTTTAGGGAATAGGTCGAGCAAATGCGCTAAAGCAGGAGATACTGTGTTGAATTTGGGAAACAGCTAGTGGTACAGTTTAATTGAACACATAAAGCATGAAAGGGGAGTAATGTGAAATAAAACTGGAAAAGTAGGTTGGCAATAGACCTTAAATACTAAGCTGAGGAATTAGCACTTTATTCTAAAGAATTTCAGTTATTTATGTGACATCTGTTATTAAATGCTGCCTCTATTTATCCCTGGCACTTACCAACATAAGTTTTCCAGGTTTCTAAGACCATACTCTGTCTACTACGTATTAGCTCTATGCCATGCATTATCTCTACTAATACATTTATTTGATTTTTCCCCAGTATGAATTCTCTGAAATCAAGGCATGACTTCCAACTGAAAGCATGCCCACATTCATTACAATTAAATGGTTTTTCACTAATGTGAGCTCTCTGGTGTCAACTAAGGATTGTCCCACTACTAAAGGCCTTTCTACATGCATTACACTGAAAAAGTTTCTTACCAGTATGAATTCTCTGATGATGAACAACACCTAAGGATTAGGTAAAGACTTGCCCACAATCATCATGCTTATAGGATTTCTCTACCAAATGAATCTTTTCATGTTGAATGAGACAGGAATTCAGAGTGAAGACTTTCCCACATTCTAGAAGGCATTACTCAAGTGATAATTTGTGAGCCTTTAACTAATGATGATCACGAATTAATCATCCTAGACTAGCTAGTTTCCTTTACTAACCCTCCTCCTGGATCACTGTCTTGTCATGGCAGAGTGGCCTGCATAGCTCAATGAAAAGCTAGGCCAGGCAGGATTAACTAAGACAGACATGTCACAGTGAAGAATTTCAACAAAATTAAGATTCACTGCAGAAGGAAATGACAAACCACTCTTACTAATTTTGCCAAGAAAGCCCCATGGACAGTATTAACATGGTGAAAGATATGGTGTGAGAAGATAAGCTTCTCAGATTGGAAGGTGTCTAACAGGCTATTGGGGAAGAGATGAGGACAATTACAAATACCTCCAGTATTAATGAAGCAGCTGGGCCAAAGCTGAAAGGAAGCTCAGTTGCAGATATGTCTGGTGATGAAAGCGAAGTCCAGTGCTGTAAAGATTAACAGTGCAGAGGAACCTGGAATGTAACATCTATGAACCAATGTAAGCTGGATGTGACCAAAAAGAAGATGGAAAGATTAAACAGCAACATCTTGGGTGTCAGTGAACATAAATGGATGGGAATGGGTGGATTTAATTCATGTGATCATTAGTTATACTAGTGTGAGCAAGAATCCATTAGAAGAAATGGAATAGCCCTCATAGTTAACGCAAAGTTGAAAAAAACAGTACTGAAGTAATCTCAAAAATGACAGAATGATATCTGTTTGAATCCAAGGCAAACCATTCAACATCAGAGTAATATAAATCTATGCTCCAACCACTGATGCCAAAAAGGCCAAAGTTGCTCTGTTTTATAAAGGCCTACAAAACACACACACACACACACACATGATGTTACATTCATTATAGGGGATTAGAATGCTAAAGTAGGAAATAAAAAAATAATTGGAATAACAGGTCAATTTGGCCTCAGAGTAAAAAATGAAATAGGACAAAGACTAGTAGAGTTTTGTCAAGATAACTCACTGGTCATAGCAATACATGGACATCACCAGGTGGTCAATATTGAAATCAGATTGATTATATACTTTGCAACCAAGGTGGAAAAGTTCTATACAATCAGTTAAAACAAAACCTGGAGTTCACTGTGACTTGGATCATGAGCAAAATACATACATAAATTGAAGAAAGTCAAGAAAACCATAAGACCCTAAAGGTATGACTTAAATATGACCTTTATGAATATGAAGGGAAAATGATGAATAAATTTAAGGGATTAGATTTGGTAGATAGAGTACCTGAAGAACCATGGACAGAGATTGGCAACACTGTACAGGAAGTGACAACAAAAAACATTCCAAAGAAAAAGAAAACAAAATGGAGACTGAAGAGGCTTTGCAAATAGCTAAGGGGAAAAGGAAAGGGAAAGCAAAAGGGAAAGAAGAAAGGGAAAGACATAGCCACCTGAACGCATAATTACAGAGAAGAGTAAGAAGAGATAAGAAGATTTTTTTAAAAATAAGGAATGCAAAGAAAAGAAAACAATAGAATGGAAAAGATAAGAGATCTCTTCAAGAAAATGAGAGCTCTCAAGTGAATGTTTCATGCAAAGATGAGCATAATAAAAAAAAGACAGAGACTTAACAGAAGTAGAAGAGATTAAGAAGAGGTGACAGGAATATATGGAATTATACAAGAAAAATATTAACAACACTGATAACCGTAGTGGTGTGGTAACTGATCTAGAGCCAATATCCTGCAGAATGAAGTAAAGTAAGTTGTAGGAAGCATTACTAGCAATAAGGCTAATGGAGGTGAAAGAATTCCAGATGAGTTATTTAAAATCCTAAAAGATAATGTTGTTAAAGTGTTGCCTTCAATATGCCAGCAAATTTGGAAAACTCAACTGTGGCCAATGGAATGGAAGAGTTCAGTTTATGTCCCAGTCCTGAAGAAAGACAATGCCAGAGAATGTTCAAATTACCCAACAACTGAGCTTATTTCATACACCAGCAAGGAGAACAAATCAGTCAATACTTAAAGCAATTAATTCAGATTATACACTGGAAGGTCAAAATACTGAAGCTGAAGCTTCTTTGGTCACATAATGAAAATAAAGTACTCATTGGAAAAGACTTTGTTGTTGGGAAAGATTGAAGGCAAAAGAAAAAAGAGAAGGCAGAGGATGGGGATAAGATGGATAAATAGCATCATTGAAGCAATAAATATAAGCTTGGACAGACTTCAAAAGTAGTGAAGGACAAAAGGGCTTTACTATGCCATGGTCGATGGAGTCACAAAAAGTTGGATGTAACTAAACAACAACAAAGATTACACAGAGAAAAGAAATTAATAATAAGGAGATAAAATGTATGATTTACATATATGATTATGATTTACATAAATTTATGATTATGCTAATACATAATTTACAATTATGATTATATCAAATTGAAAAACTGTTTCACAAACGAAATAAATTCATTTAAAATTGTAAGGGAAACTGTTAAATGGGAAAAAATATTTACAGCAAATTTCATAAAGGTCTCCTATCCAAAATATATAAGAAATTGATTTAAATATATAAGAACAACGCCAGAAATAAAAGCAATGCCCCCAACGTTATTAAACTGTAATACCCTTTGTTCTAGTGATACCACTATTAAATTTGTACCCCAAAGAGATCAAATAAAAATGAAAATGGCTCCTATGAACAAAAATATTTATAGCAGCACTTTTTATTGCAACAAAATTAAACAGTATACATCATTTGGGAAATTAGCTAAACAAATTATAATAAATTAACATAATGGAATATTATTGTACAATAACATGATAAAAGAGAAGGATTTAGAGAAACTTGGGGGGACTTTTATGAACTGATAATAAAATGAGTAGAAACAGGAGAAAAATTTAAACAATGACAACATGTAAAAAAAAAGACTTTGAAAGACTTAGAACTATGATCAATGCAATGACTCAGAACAGTTTCAGAGGACTGATGATTAAGCAGGTTTCTTGTATATTTCAGAAAAATCAGTCACAATATGCATGTGGATCCATGTAGAGAAGTGGTTAGATGATAGTACATTTCATTGTCTTTGAATTATTTGAAAAACCAGAGGTAGAGCTGTGATTAATAAGATTACAGTTGTTTGTCTTATGTTCTTGAAGAGGACCAATAAACTGATCACCTGAAAGAAGTTCTTTTATGGATCACTACAGGACTATGTTCTTCATCTTGTTCTATATAATATTTTTTTCTCAGTTACTTAGATGAGGGCATAGGTAGCATGTTATCAAGATTTTGGTCAGCATAAAAATAGCTAACATCCTAAAATGAAGGATCTATAATTTTATCAGAGAGAGCAGTTGTGCCAAACTCAAATAGAAATTAGCTCCTGTGAACTGAATATCGACTTAGAAAACCACAAATTAGCATTATTTATGTTGTATTACATTTCATTGATTTTCTTAAACATTTCCTAATTACATTTCAATCTGGTTTAATTTTTAATAAAAATATTACATTTAATTTTCATCTTAATACATTAATTAAAATTTAATCTTGAATAAATCTTAATTAAAATTTTAATGTTTTAATCTGGTTAACATTTTAATCTGAACTGTTTCCTGGCAACTGCCTGTGAGTTTGACAATGTAGTATAGAGAATTCCTTCTACCAAGGAAGACCAAAAATCTGATCTGACTTACTAGGGAAGTTCTAAAGAATTGCCTGTGGTATCTAAAGTGACTTGTTCAGGGTCACAAAACCTGTTAAGTGTCACAGGTAGGATTTCAACGCAGGACTTCTGGATGCCAAGGCTAGAATTCTATATACTATATTTCACTGCCTGTTTAGGCAATATATTAGAATACACAATCCAGATCTAAAAAGATTTAGGCAGGATGGAACAATGGAATGAATTGGTTAAGCTGAAATCTAGTAAGTAAACAGGTATAAAAAATATTTCAGTTATGCAAGTAAAAGATGAGAGATGGGTAACTAGAGAGAAGCTTGTGAAAAATGAAAAAAAAGGCAATGTTAGATTGTAAGTTCAATGTGAATCAGTAATATAATATAATGGTGTAAAATCTTGAGGTGGAAGAAATTTGTACTTGGGAATCAGGAGACACAGGTTCAAAACCCCACTCCAAAACTTGCTAGCTATATGAGTTTGTCACTCAACTTTTCTGAACGTAGTTTTCTCATCAGTAAAACCGGGATAACAATACATGCACTGTGTACCTCATAACAAGGTTATTATGAAGAAGGCTTTCTGTAAATCTTTAAGTGTTATAACTTTGGATAGTTATTAAGCTGACAAAAATTAATGGGATCTTCAATTATTTTTTTAAATCCATGAATTAATTGGTGTGGGTACTGCTTACCCTCATACAAATCATAAACCCTCCATATCTTACTAGATGGCTTCATAAATTATGTTTATTGAAAAATATCAAGATGGCAAATCTTCTTGGAATGATCTTCTTTTAATTTAGAGAAGCTTATGTCCCACATTCCCCAGCAGCCTTCTCACCACCTGAGGTCCTCTCACTCTGAAGTATTCTCTCTGTTCTTGCAGCCACCTCCTTCCAAGTTCTTCTTGTGCTTCCATTCTGAGGAAATGCTTAGGTCAGCTATGATCACATCTTCATTCTTCACCTGGTTCTACTTATGACTCTCTGGACTTCTCCACCTTATCTCCCCTCAACCCTAACCTCTGCTTTTCACCCCTTTTTATCTTTCCCCATTCGAATACAAGCCGCTAGAATATATGGCAGGGGACATATTTCCTTTTGACTCTATGTGTATTCATAATGCTTAGCCCAGGGCCTGGCACATAGTAAGCACTTAATAAATTCTCATTGACCTTAGAAGTACAAGATGAGGAGGCAGTTAGAAGTGTATCTAAAAAAGAACCTGTGGTTTTTACTGTGCTCAAAATTCAATATGAAGCAGCAATGTAATATGGGATCCAGAAATGTTAATGCTATCTTGGGCTGCATTAGTAGAGGTAGGAATAAGAAGGTGATTCCTTCTATCCTTATCAGATCATGCCTGGAGTACTGTGTTCATTAATGAGCACTCCACTTTAAGAAGGCCATTAATAAGTTACAGAATGTCCCAAGAAAGGTTAACAGAATGATGGTCTTCAGTTCCATGTCCTTTGAGAATTAGTTGAAGGAAGAGAAGTTTTTTGCCTGAAGAAGAAAGGATTCAGGGGAGTCATGACAGCTGGTATCAAGTACTTAACATGTCACATGAAAGATGGACTACACTTGTTCTGTTTATTCTCAGAAAGAATAATTAAGAACAAAGGGTAAAATTTTGAAAAGAAAATTTAGGCTTGATATCAGCAAAACTTCCTAATAAAACTTCCTATCCTTAAAGTGGAAGGGCTACCTCAGAAGATAGTGGACTGTCTTTCTCTCTCTGGAGGTCTTTAAGCATCCATAGTAGGTTCTCCCTTCTGAATATGCATTTCAAACGGATAACCACTTGTGTAGGACAACGATTACTAGCTATGCTACCCTGGACAAGTCATTTAGCCCCTTTAGACCACAGTTTTCTCATTTGTAAAAGCAGCATCATAATAGCACCTGTCTTACCAGACTTCATGAGGCTTAAGTGAGATGACATGTAAAACACTTGGCAAATCTTAAAGTACTATAGGATTATTATGATTAAGATTGTCACTATTATTGGAAGTAAATGAGATACTTATTTAGGGAAAGGTTGGGATAGTTGGCCTCTGGGGTCCCTTCCAACTCTGAGATTCTGTTTTTAGATGGAATTTATGTTTTGGACAGAAAACTTGGTTTTTAGTTTTAGACAAGAAAACCTTGTCCCTTTCTGGTGTAAATCTGTACTTTTTAAACATCGTGGGTAATATTTCTTGTCCTGGTCAAATTTCACTTCTACTATTGTGTTCTGTGTAGGGCACCATGGTGTAAGGGAAGAAACCTAAGCTATCAACAACCATATTAAAAAGGTAGAAGAAGAAGCTCCAGGTCACTAATAATTTGAGAAAAGGAAGTTAAATCAGCTCTGAGATTCCATCTCACACTCAACAGATTGGCAAGGAAAACAAAAAAGGAAAATAATAATTGTGTGTCAGCAACTGTCGTGGTGTAGGGCAAGACTGATAGAAAAGAAAGAGACAACCGCAGTGGAGGCTAAGCGAGCCTGTACAATCTGTACATGACTAGTTTATTGTAGCTCAGAAAGCCTTCATGTGGTCAAACATATCAATACATCTCTTGTGAATTCAATAGTTCCCAGGGGAAAGTCAGTCCCAAGACAAAACATTCTTCCAAGTTCTGTGTTCCCAAGCCACAGAATGTACACATCGTTTCCTAGATAATGCTGCAGCTGTCCTCAAGAAATAAGTAGTAAGAAAACATGAAGAAGCCAGGGGAGGGGAGGCCCCGCCAATTCCCCTTATTCTCCCTCTGGATGATCTCACCCTGCTTCAGTCAATCCTTCAGGTTAACTCTGGCTCTCCACAATTGTGGTGTTATATTATTTTACTCTAAGAAATGACAAATAGGATAGTTTCAGATGAACCTGGAAAGATTTAAATGAACTGCTTTAAAATGAAATGAGCAGAACTAAGAGAAAAAATATATACAGTAACGGTAACGTTGTAAAGACAGACAACTGTGAAAGACTTAACTCTGATCAATGCAATGTTTCCAGAGGATTGGTAATGAAGCATGCTACCTGAGAGATAATGGAATCAAGATATAGAAGAAAACATAAATTTTCAGAAATGGCCACTGTGTGAATTTGTTTAGTTAACTATGCATATTTGTTATAATGGATTTCTTTTTTCAATTTTGAGGATGCTAGGATCAGTAAGTCCAGGAAAGCCTCCCACCCCCCAAAAAGGGGGGAGGAATCATTGAAGATTATCTTAAAGCATGGAAAAGAACATAAGGATGGCTAGAAGGAATCATGGACAGACATGTCAACTTTGAAAATTACATAATGGAGAGACATACGTGTATGTATAAACATATATGTGTATATAGAGAGATATATAATAACTGGCTTCCCTGGCTTCCTTCATGACTCAGCTGCTTCAGGAGATCTTTCCATCTTTTCTTTATCTATCTTTTTAATAGATAACAAATAGACAGGCTTTAAATAGAGCTTGAAATGCTCAGGGATAGATGACACAGTAATGAGACAAAGGAAAGAGTGGAGAGGGGGTAAGTTCACCATGTTCCATAGTGTGGCAAGCATGTACATCCAGACCAACAGCAAATTCTGATCAGATCATTCTAGATGGGTCAGTGAGGCAGATGGGACTACAGCTGCTCATTAATTCCACCCAGAGTAGCAATGAGCCTCTTTGCCATTGACTTACTGCGGATGCATTTGTACCTTAGTTCTACTCATTTCAGGAGTAAGCAAAAGTTTCCAGGGTTGCCCCAGTCCTATGTAGTAGCTTTCTTTTTCCATGATCCATTAGGCCCTCCTGCCAGCCAGGAAAATCACACTTTCCATAATCTCTTTTGCTACATATGAATGAGGAAAGCAAAGTTCAGAGGTAGTTTCCTTTTTTTCAGACTATACAATTGCTTTATTCCAAATTTCAGAAGTATGTGACAGGAGGGCCCAATTTTAGAGATTCTCAGTTGGTTAATATGGACACTTCTTGTGCGATGTGATATGAGAGAAGGCTTTATTCAAATCCTCACTGGTCATCTGGTTAAAAGGAATTACCTTCTTGATCTTTTCCATCTCTTTCTGAAGTTCTGCAATCCTAGCATTTGAAGCCTTCATGAAATCAGCACCACTCTTTGCATCTTCCTGTTCTTCAGCATCCACTTGGACAGTGAATTTATCTTCTGGCACAGGAATCTCCAGTTCATTGAACTTCTTTTCAAATTCATCCACAAGGTCAGGTTTGGCCACAAATTCCTTGGAGTAAGCCCAGTTGATCACTTATGGCTTCTCAGACAAGCTTGCCCATCTGGTAGTAAGATATTCATTATGGGATTTTAAGGCATTAGCAATAACTTTCTTGTTTTTAAGTATGATCTCTCCAAATACTGCCCAATAAGTAGCGTTCATAGTAGGGTTTAGTCCAGACATCCTGGAATTTCACCGACCTCAGAGGCATACAGCTGTGGGCACAGATTGTTTATAAAGAGAAGTGGCTGTCATTAAAGGTCCAGAGAAAGAGTTGATAAAATCCAATAACTTGAAATTCTATAGGGGAAATAAGTCTAGGAAGACTTGAGAAAGATTGAATAAAAATAATAAAGAATTAAAGCCTAAAATAAGTAAGGAGATTATAGGAAAGATCCCAGTTACCCTTGAGTCACCAGCCCATACAAACCCAAATACCAGCCCATATAATACCTGAGGAAAGAAAGGACTGGTAGGTATGATTGCTCAGCCATTGCCAGTGACCTCTGAAAGGTTATGAAGGACAAGAGAGAGACACAGTACTAGAGAAGGGTATATTTCCCAATTTTCATAAAAGGGAAGAGAATAATATTGATACAGTATCTTTGTCCTAGTCAAACTTCATTTTTAGTATTGCGTTCTATGTAGGGCACCACAGTTTAAGAAGAACACTGTTAAACTGGAGTATCCAGAGCAAGGCAACCTTGACATGCCTGAACATCTTAAAATGAGACATTGATGAAGGGAACTAAAGATCTTTAGTCTGGGGAAGAGAAGACATGAGCTATGTGAAAGCTGTGTTTTAAGTATGGGAAGAGTTGTCATGTGGAGGAGGCATTGGACTTGTTTTTCTTGGCTCCATAGTGAAGAACCAGGAGCAATGGATGGAAGGCAAACTTTGGCTTCTCCTTGAGAAAATCCTTCTAGTGAATGGAACTAAATACAAGTGGAATGTATTGCTTTAGGAAGTAGGGTCATCCCTCATAGGCGGTCTTCAAATAAAGGCTGACTGTCCAGTAGTTGTGCATGTCATAGACAGGATTTACGTTCAGGTTCCGGTTGGACTGCATTGCCTCTAAGATCCCATATTACTCTGAAATTGTGAGAGCTCAAGACATATTTGGTGACCTGGATACCAGGAGCAAAAGTACAGTTTCATGAGCTATTACTAGACATGATAGTGGGGTGTGTGGGGTACTGAGGACTAGAACCTTTGGTGTAAGAGTCCTTTTCCAGGGTGCTCATCCACCTTTGATTTTCAACCTGTTACCCAACTCTTGTATGTGCCCACAAAAAGGTGTAGCAAGTGCAGTGGCCACACCCCCAATAAAATCATCTCAACAGAGGGGCTAAAACAGGTAACCAACAGACCTCAAACCCGTAGGTGAGTTAGGAGGATATCTACCCCAAGTATGTGAAAATCCCCCTTCCACTCCACCTGTGAAATGGGTGGATGAGAATAATTTGTTCCAGTGTCTGTGGAGCACTTAGACCTTGATCAGACATTAAAGACAAGGTCATCCATTGCATCTCAGGCAATAACCAGTCATCCTGACTTCTGTTTTGCCATTGGGCTTCAGTGACTCTGGAAGTGAGTGAGGCTGACGGGTTTATGTAACTCCACCTCACTGAAATCCAATTCATGAGAAAGTCAAAACAACACTCTATAATGTCATAAATCCCCTTTGAAAAGGAAGAACAAACAACAGACATGATACTATAGAAGATCAGGGAGGAACACCAGTGATGTCTGGCGTTAGGTCATGCAGATGAATTTATATTGTGAAGAGGGAGACTTAGGATCAGAATTTTAGGGCAGTGATTCTTTACCTTTTTTGTTTTATGAACCCCTTTGGTAAACCTCTCAGAATAATGTTTTTGAATGCATAAAATAAAATATATATAGGATTATAGAGAAAACCAGTTATATTTAAGTAGTCATCACAATATTTTTCAAGTATTTCATGGATCCCAGATTAAGAACATCTGCTCTAGGATGATGCTGTCTGAAATTATGTCAATTGCAAATGAAGGATCCAAGGGATGTACAAGTAATGTACCCAAACCGCAATGTGTACTTTATAGTCAGATGTATAGAGATTTTGAGATTCATGGAAGTATCTTTTTATTCCACTTCCAAAACAAGTGTTATATCCATTTCCTCCTCCCTATCTTGCCATCATCCTCATTACTACCTACCTAGACTATTTCAACAGCTTCCTTATAGGTCTTCATGCCTCCATTCTCCTCTGCCTCCAACTTGTTTTTCATAACACTTTCAGAATTCTTTCTCTTATACATAGATTTACTCAGATCAGTCCTTGCCCTCTGCTTAAAAATCTTCAGTAGCTCCCTAATTCCTTTTGAATAAGGTTCAAAATCTTCTCATATTTATTCAAAGCCCCTGCAATTGGATGCCATGCTAATCTTTCTATACTTATTTCATATTATTCCTCTCTGTGTTATATATATATATAGGACTTTGTTTCCTATAACACACAAGGAACTCTGTATGTTTTCAAAACTTTGCTCAAATTTTTTTCCATATCTGGAATGTTTTCTCTTCTGACATCTCTTTAAGGACAAACTCAAAAGCTCCCTCCTCCAGGAAGCATTTCCTCAGACTTCAAATTAATCTTTTTTCAGGTAACCCCTTAATGCACTTGCCATGTAATAAGTGTATTGCAACAATCTGTCTCAGTGTATTATCTATCTACCAGTCTGTAAGCAGCATGAGGGCAAAGACTACCCTTTATTCTAGGTTTGTATCTTCCTTGGTGCCAAATGCATAAAATTGAGGTTAACAAAATATTTTTGTGTGGCTGAAATGTGCCAATGAAGGATTACCTCAACTCTTATTTTAAAAAAAGGATCAAATTGATGAGAACAAAGATTAAAGGGGTAGGAAAGTGGATTTTTAAGTGAAAATTTTTGGAAAAGCAAAAAGGTGCAATTAAGGATGATATAACTTTTGCAAAAAGAGATTTAATGCTTGAAATACAAAGAAGACAATAAATAATAGTGAATTTTACTTATACAGCATTTTGCCATTTCAATATATACATACATTGTCAGGATACAACAATGCTGTATTGTATTACTACAAGCGTTATGATGCCCATTTCATTAGTGAAGAAACTGAGGTTCACGGAAAAGTGATTTTCCTAAGATCACATGACTCCAAAGGGATGATACAGGACTCCAATTGATGTTTTCTGCCTCCGTGCTTAAGGCTATTTCTATTACACTATGCTACCTCTCTCCACTTCCCTGGAAAATTGATATTATAGGTGAAGATACAATTGTATGCTTGAGGGCCCTAACTACTTTATGTTATCCTCATCTTCCTCCTTCAGTACTATAACTACACCCGTCAGTGCAGCATCAGCGTAGGGTAACTAGGTGATATGTGGGATAGAGCAGTGGACTGATCTCAAATGTAGCCTCACACACTAGCTATGTGACCCTGGGCAAAGTCACTTAACTTCTTTGTGCCTCAGAAAGGTAAGGAAGAAATAGAAACTAGCATCCACCATGTGCCCAGCACTATGCTAAATGCTTTACAAATGTTACCCTAGTTAATCTTCACCAAAACCCTGGGAGGTAGGTACTCTCATTATCCCCATTTTATGAAATGGAATGAAGAAACTGAGGCAGGAAGAGGTGAAGTGACTTGCCAAAGTCACACAGCCTGTAAGTGTCTAGGACCAAGTTTGAACTCAGGTCTTCCTGACTCCAGATCTACTGCTCTATATACTGTGTCACCTAGCTGTCTCAGTTTCTTCCTTTGTAAAATGGGGATGATAAAGCACCTACCTCCCAATGCTGTTGAGAGGATGAAATGGAATATCTGTAAAAAGCTTTACAAACTTAAAAAGCGCTATGTAAATGCTAGGCATTATTATCTGACTTCAAGCTGGAATCAGTTTTCATCTGACTGTTTTGGAGCTAATTTTGAGGTGCCCTACTCCGTTGCTTACAGTCTAATGGAAAAGGGCTACACACAAAAGGAAGCTGGAAAAGCAGGAGAGAAGATACCTTATACAAGGATATGGTGAAGTGCAGGGGGCAGGAGGTAGGGAAGACATAGCTGACCTACATGCATGTAAATAGCCTTAAATGGATATTTTGGGTAGAACTCTTTGTTCTGTTTTCCAGAAGGAGGGGTAGAGTACCCAGGGTATTGATAAGGTGTGAGTACCAAGGCTAATGCAGTTTTGCAGGATAATGAAGGAGGTTCTGATGATTAAGTTCCCAGGGGCATGATGGAGAACTGCAAATATGTCTCTCAGCTTTATGTCTTGACTAACATTTATGATCAGAAAGTTGCTAAACTAGGTTTTCTTTCAGTGTTGAATGATTGTGATGTACAGATGGGAGGTAATTGTCGGATATGTCTTTCAGGTAGCAATTTGCTCTACCAAGTTCAAATACTTTTTCATAATCAACAATGAGCACAAATATGAAGCATATGCAAAGTAATACAAAGAAATTTCAACAGGGAGAGAGAACTAATGTCTAGGGAGATTAGGAGTGACTTTGAACTGAGTCTTGAAAGGAGCTAGAAGTTCTAAGACATTCAAATAAAGGTGATGAGTGTGGTTCAACATCAAAGACCTCCAGTACAAAGGCAAAGAAGTAGGTGACTGAGGATCCATCGCGGGACTGCTGTATGAGGAACTAGTAGAAGCCAGACTGACTGCAGGAGGGTATGTGAAGGGCAGTAATATGAAGTAAAAGTGGAAAAGTAGGAAATATGATTAAGGACTTTCAATGGGCAAAAAAAGTTAGATTTTTATTTTTTTAAAATGTTTGGCTCCTAGGATAAAATGCAATTTTCTTCAGTTTGTTGTTTAAAACTCATTACTCTGCTTCCCATCTTCCTTTTCATACCGTTTTCACATTTCAGCCAAAATGGCCCACTTGTTCCCCAAACTCATCTTTCCATCTTGTACCTCCTTGTCTTTCTCTACCACCAGGTCTCAATTTTTATTTTATTGCCCCTCTATGCTCTTAAATATTACTGAGGTCTCTTCAAGGAGTTTTTGTTTCTGTGATATATACCAATACTTACCATACTAGAAATTAAAACGTTCCAGTATGGTGCAAATGGGTTTAAGCTCGGTGAGTCTCCCAGGGACCCCCCAGGACGTAACGCCAAATCCGCGAGAACCCAGAAAACAGGATCGGAGCTGCCCGAAGGAAGCCGACTCACGACCCTTCCGACAATTCCGGCCCTGCCTTCACCCAGGTTAAAAGCACAGTAGGCGGGGAAAACTTGGAAGGGAAGAGACTCCTCCTAGGCTTCGAGTCAATTTCCGGGAAACTAAAAGCGCTCTCTCCGCGGGCGAGCCCAACCCGGAAGTGTGTCTCCGCACTGCTACTCGGCCTCCACGCCCCTCGCCTCACTTCCGGTGACGCTCTAGGAAGCCGGAGGGTTGGCGTCTCAGTGCCCCTGACGTAGGGCTGTGCTCTCGGAATCCTAGAAAAGGTTTGGGGGGGCGGGGCAGGGGAGGAAAAAGAAGCCCCAAGGAAGACCTGTGAGAAGAAGCTTTATAATCTTGAGGGACGCGCCACCTTTGTTTTCTTCTTGCTCCCACCCCCCAATAGTGAATGAAGCCTCCTCTCACCCTTTCATCTTGACGACCACTGCCCTCCCCTCCCGCCAATCCCCCACTTAAAATGTTGCCTTGGTGTCAACTCAAAGGAAAGTCCGGGGTCCAAGTGTAGGAACGTCTTCGGAGGTCTTGAATAAGCGATCTGGCCCCCCTTCCTTGGGGAAAGGGTCTGCTGTTTCTTGGCTAAATACTTGAAAAGACTGAACAAGAGGTGGCTTAGGGACAAAACCAAGACTGTGGGGTAGGCAGAGCCGGCAGCCTCCTGGGCGCAGAGAGAAATGCTGTCGAGATTCACCGAATTTAAGAAGTCATCCGGTCTGACCCCTTTCTAGCCAAAAATCCCCTCTATGAGATCGAGAACAGATGATTCTTCAGATTCTGATAGATCATCATTAATGGGATTCTAAGAGGACCTTCCTCTTTAGTATGCCTGAAATTGTTGTTTTTTGTTTTTTTTTATAACTGCCCGTATTTTTACTTCTTAGATACTTTTATCTTTCATTTCAGTGCTACAGGTACCCTTTTCATTGGTGAAAATCGAAAGTCACATGTCTTCTCATGTTGTGAAATTCTTGTCTGTTTTCCCATAAATCCCATGCTTGAGGCCACATCTTTTGTTTCTTTTAATATTTTTTGGTGCACACAGCACCAAGGATGTCTGTGTATTTCCTCACTCTGGGTATGTTGTCAGCATGCCTTCTTTACAATGTTAACATTTCCTCCATGATGTCTTTTATACGTGTTAGTGATATAACGCGAGAATGTCATCTAACAGAAAGTGTACAGGATTCGGGAGATGGGAGTTCAAAGTGTAACTTTGCACTCTGGGACTTGATTCCATCCTCTAAAATAAGGACGCCGGACCGGATGATCCCCAACATCCCCTCCACCTGTAAATCCTCAATCTTAAAAGAAAAAAGAAAGAGCTCTGAATTTATTGGGAAGAGTGGGTTTGAATCCTATCTCAAACACTTATTAGTGTAATTGAAGCTTGAATAAGGCATGCACAAAACTGCCCTTCCAAGTTCTGCTATCTGTGTTAACGATTAGACGCTTGCTGACCACTGATCAGGAACACACAATGTCATAAGAGAGTTTTTCTGTATTGACTTTATGACATTTCCTTAAGACATCAAATTACATAACGAGCTAGGAGTTACGGAATTTAACTGATAGCCAATTTCAGCACTAGTGATATGAGAATTTCTAGCTCAGCTTTATTACCTCTATTTACTTAAGAGGAGCATATCATGTAACTGGATATGGTTCTGGTGTTTAGTTTGTAAAATCAGCTTTATCTCTAGTATTTCCCAACTAGTCTATAATTTTATCTCATGAAGATCTTCCCCTTCTGCTATCTGTTCTTTTATCTCCTCCTCCTGCCCTCTGTAAAACTCCATTGTGCTCATCCTGTTTATGTAAGACCTATACATACAAGGTTGCTGAAATGACCCCGCCAAATGAACTGGTTTTTTTGTACCATCAATCTATGCTAAGCATTTAATAAACTAGTTGTTAAAATGTCCTTGTACATTGATTAGTTTGATTGGCATCAGTGCCTGTCAATGAGTCCTCTGGCAATTTTATGACAAATCAGTGGACCTTTTAAAAGGGAGTGTGGCACTTTGCTTCCTCAGACTCTGTACATAGCAAGTAGCTCTCTCACAGATGGGATGGGGTTAGGGGGATAGACTGTTTTTTTTCCACACTCCACAAGAAATGGCTTTGCAGCTAAAGCATATGCCCTTCCAGGGTGAACCTGAGTCTGGGTTTGGGGATTCTTCTTTTGTGGCTGTGACTGTAGACAAAGAAGGAGCAAAGGAGACTGTATTCAAAGAGAAAGTGGAGAGTTAGGGAGAGAGAGAGAGAGAGACATCACATAGAGAGAGGGAAGTTGTGATGTTTGTTCGTGGAGGTTGGCAAATTATGAAAGGAAGATGGTGGTTTTTTTGATCCCTTGTGACTGAACACCAATCTCAAGCGATATGTGTTAAGGCTTAGAGGTTACCATTGGATTTGAAGAGGTCTGGAGGCTCTGGATCTATCAGATGGAGGTGACTGTTTGCAAGGGAAGTTTCTATATCAGAGAAAATGACAATAAGACAAGGAATCCAAGCCCAGACCTGGCTGGTCAGAAGACATGGACTTTGAGGGGAACGGTGCAGACCTGAGATAAATTGTAGCAATGTCTACTCAGTACTTCTACAAACTGCTCTAAGTTTGGAAGAAGTTTAAGTGTCAGCACCCTAAGAGAGTAGGGCAGTATCTTTGTATTATCCACTTTGGAGGAACCTTAGAAACCAAAACCTATGTAAATAATCCCTGGGGGCATTGGGTGCAGGGGGGAGGGGGGGAGAGACAGTCATTAGCCCAAGAGTGGAAGAAAGGAAGCCTAAAAC
>CM053773.1:177018600-177033711 GCA_028658325.1 Potorous gilbertii
TAGGTCATGGACAATTTTAGTGGCTAAAAAAAAGGCTAACGGGATAGATCTCCAGAGTGTTATTATTTGAAACAGTGCTGATTGCTTGCAAAAGAACCATGTGACAAGCAGAATTCCAGGATCTTAATTTGGAGGTGATGATCTAACGTAAGAAGGTGTTTTGATAACCAGGAAAAATACGGGTGCTTTTATATGAATAGAAGCTATCACTGCAGAGGGGTACTTTCTTTGCAAGTTGTCCTGAGCTCTGAGAGATTGAGTGATCTGTTCAGAGTCACTTAGCCAAAATGTATAAAGTACTTGAATCTAGATCTCTTGGCTTCCAGGCTAGCTCTCTTATCCACTACACCATTCTTGCTCCAATAGCAGTTGCATAATAAATCAGGACTAGATCTCAGCTTTGGCACTGGACCTTGAATGCAGGGGAAGACTGCTTTTTATGCATTAAAAACAATTATGATAATTTGGAAATGCATTATCTCTTATATAGTGATATTTGGAAAACCATTGTATCAGACATGCCATTAAAAAAACTTTCTAAAAAAGCTGTGTGCTGTTAGATTATGAATTTAGTTTTAAAAGTGTGATAAAATAGATATTTGACAACTGTTAAACGTATAATGGGATATACTTTAAGGGTGACATCATAAGCAAATTAGAAGAATAAGGAATAGTTTATCTGTCCGATCTGCGGAGAGGGAAGAATTCATGACCAAACAAGATAGGGAGCATTACAAAATGTATTATAGATAATTGATAATTTTGATTATATCAAAAGACTTTTGCACAAATAAAACCAAAGCAACCAAGATTAGAAGGAAAGCAAAAAGATGGAAAACAGTCTTTATAGCAAGTATCATACAGGCCTCATTTCTCAAATATATGGAGAACTGAGTCAAATTTACAAGAATACAAGTCATTCCCCAATTGATAAATGGCCAAAGGATATGAACAGGCAGTTGTCAGATGAAATCAAAGCTATCTATAGGCATATGAAGAAGTGCCTAAATCACCTGTGATTAGAGAAATGCAAATTAAAACAACTCAGGTACCACCTCACACCCATCAGATTGACTAATTTGACAGAAAAGGAAAATGACAATTACTGGAGATGATGTGGGAAAAAAATTGGGACATAACGCACGGTTGGTGGAGTTGCAAATTGATCCAAAGTATTCTGGAGAACAATTTGGAATTATGCCCAAAGAGAAACAAACTGTGTTTGTCCATTTGTTCCAGAAATAATACTTCTAGGTCTGTATCCCAAAGAGATCATAAAAAAGGGAAAAGGACCTATCTGTGCAAAAATATTTATAACAGCTCTTTTGTGGTGGCAGAATTTTGGAAATTGAGGCGATGCCCATCAATTAGGTGGCTGTTGTATATGAATGTAATGGAATACTATTGTGCAATATGAAATGATGAACAGACAGATTTCAGAAAAACCTGGAAGGACTTGTATGAATTGACATAAAGTGAAATAAGCAGAACCATGAGAACAGTAGTCAATATCAGTAACATTGTGTGAACAATCATGAATGACTCAGCTCTCTTCAGCACCACAAGGATCCAATACAAGTACAAAGGATTCAAGAAGAAAAATGCTATCCATATCCAGATAAAGAACTGGTGGACTCTGAATGCAAATCGAAGCATTTTTTCACTTACTTTATTCTTTCTCATGTTTTTTTTTAAAATTTTGATCTGTTTCTTCTTTTGCAACTGTGACTAATTTGGAAATATTTTTAAATGATAGCACATATATAAACTATATCAAACCTACCTAACATTTTCAGAAGATAGGTGGGTAGGGAGGGAGGGAGAAAAATTTAGAACTCAAAATCTTGTAAAAATGAATGCTAAAAATTTTCTTGACATGGAACTACATAGTTTAAAATGGTAATAGATACTTTAAAATGGAAAAATAATTTCCCTTTCATTACAATTATCAGTACAGTTTCATGTGTAAAATCTTTAATTCAGTTTTGAGAACTTATTACTGGAACATACTCAAAACCTGAATTTCCATGCTAGATACATTTGGAAGTCAATCATATACATATGTATATAATTTCTAGAGAAAACAGTCTAATCCTGTTGCTTTCTCTAAATTGACTATTCCATTAAATTAGAAAAGTTTTACATTACAGTTTTGTCTTATTGCTTTATCTAATTCCCTTTTTAGGAAGCTATAGTCCCTATATTATAATTTGGTGACAAATACAGATTAAAATCGTTAGATTTTTTTTTTATACTTGCATCCTATTATAACTCATAGATGTTCCAGTATCTGAACTGTTAGTTAATAGGTTTAGTATAATACTTACAAAATTTCTACTGCTTGCCTGCCCTGATTATAGAAATTTGCTATGAAAGGAAAAGGAGGCACATAGTTATAAGAATGTCAAGACTTGTCCCCTCAAGGGCACAGGTTGATCTAACGTATACCACAAGAGAGGAAAAACTTCCTTAGTTCTGTTTGACTCCAGGACAAGTATTATCTGACAGCCAAACATAGTCACAAGGTATGAAAAGCTAGGCTCAGGATTAACCAGGTAGGGAAATTTCCTTTCAGAAAGGGAATAGCACAATGGAGAAACTGAGTCAAGAGGATCTTGCCTTAGGGCACACCAAGGTTGTCTCCTAAACTTTTCCCAGGGATGGGAAAAGTTCTTAGACTGCAGTTCTTAGCAGTTCTTAGACTGCAGGACATGCCATTTTTCACTATTGGCTTCATGAAAATTCAGACAACCATCCCTGTGATCAAAACTCAAAGTAATAGTGAATTATTGTCTCAAGACTTTTTACTTCAAATAGCAAAATTTTACAAACTATAATTTAGGACTTGAATATCTTTAAATCACTCTATACATTTTCATAACTTTTGTAAATGATAACTAAGAATTTCCAAATGAAAACTCACTATTATAGTTTTATAACTTTTTATTATGTCTTAAAGCAAAATATACCCCATTATATATTTAACAGTTGTCAAATATCAAACAAAGCTCAATTCATAATCTAAAGGCATCCATATTTTTTTAAAAAGTTGTTTTTTTAAATTGCATGTCTGATACAATGGTTTTCCAAATATCACAATATAAGAGAGATGGCATCAACTTAATTGAATGCATTTCCAAATTATCATAAATAGAACATCATTCATTTTATCACCTTTGGAATGTTATACTAATCACATCTAAAATCCAGTATGTAATTACAATCAATTAGAATTTTAATAATAATAACTGTGAACATTCATATTGTACTTACCATATGTCAGTCACTACGTCAAGCATTTCACAATCATATCATTGATCTTCACAACAACCCTGGGAGGTGGGTACCATTATTATTTTGCCCTTTACAGATCAGGAAACTGAGGCAAATAGAGATAAGATAACAGCTAATAAATGTCTGAGACCAGAGTGTAAATCAGATTTCCCTGCATTTTTTTTGCATTAAATGTCACAATTAATAGAACATATTTAAAGAGTCAAATCAATTCCTTTTGTGTTCATGACTAAACCCTACCTTCTATTTCCCTGGGGGGTTTCTGTTTTTGTTGTTGAGTCATTTCAGTTATGTCCAGTTCTTTATGATCTCATTTGGGATTTTCTTGGCAGAGACACAATAGTGGTTTGCCATTTCCTTCTCCAGCTCACTTTACCCAATGTGGAAACTGAGGCAAATGAGGTTAAGTGACTTGCCCAGGGTCACATAGCTAATAAGTATCAGGCCCAGTTTGAATTCAGGTCTTCCTGACTCCAGGCCCAGAACTCTATCTACTGTACCACCCAGTTTTTGATCCTGGTGAAAGATAGAGATTATAAGTGGCATCCTCATATTCTCATCCCCTTACTTTCGAGCTCACAAGATTCTAAAGACTGGCTAATACACTTTCAGAATATATATCCTAATCATATCCCAAACTATCTAATAACTAATCTTTATTCAATAGAATTTCTCATGTGCAATTTAGCACAAAACTTTATATAACCTCTATTAAATTATAATACTATTACCTAAGAGCTTACTGTCTCTAAGAGCTTACAAATGCATGGTTTTTTCCTAATTTTTTTTTTGTGACTTTGCTTCTAGTTTACCTAAACAATTCTTGTTATATAAAGCTTTGAAAGTTCTACTTCAGCCTTCCTAAAAGGAACTATTCCTAGTTTCTGGTCACCTTTCATCTCCTGTCTTTGTAAAATATCCATCCCTATTATTCACAGGGCAGCTAGGTGATACAGTGGATAGAGTACCAGATCCTAGGGTCATTTCCAGGCTCAGACACTTACTGGCCATGTGACCCTGGAGAAGTCACTTAACCTTGTTTCCCTTAGTTCCTTATCTGTAAAATGAGCTGGAGAAGGAAATGACAAAACACTTCAGTGTCTTTGCCAAGAAAATCCCAAATGGGGTCATAAAGAGTCTGACATGACTGAAAATAATGGAAACAATCCCCATGATCTACAATAAGGTCTGAACCCAGGTGATGGGTGGCAGTGAAGGTAGGGTAGGAAGCCCCTCTTCCTTTTAAATCATCCTTTCCATTTCTAATTAAATTTTACTCGTTTTTAAATTGCTCCCTGATTTAAACAAGCTTTTCTTTTTTTCATGGTCAAGGAGGGGTTAACTAGAGCCAAACTATAAACCTAATAACTGTTTTCTTCCTTCTGGAATTACTTTCAAAATAACTGCCTTCCTTCATTACATTAAAACAATGGCTCTATCACTCTTCAGAGAAAAGTGATCTAAATGCTATTTACCCCTGAAATTTTTTCAAAAATTAATTTTTATCTTTCCTTAAAACAAATTCAGCAGGATGGTACCTCGAAACTACTCAGTAAGATATTTCAGTACATAACAAGCTTCTGCTAAGTGCTTTATCAGATAGGACAAAAAAGGGAGTGAGTTCTGAGAATTACACAAAGTTCCAGGAATTTCCCCCTGCAACAAGATTAATCTACAAACTCCTTAATGATTAGTCCCCAATATCCTTAATCTCCAGATATCCAAAATCTAGTAAGATATTTTTAGTAGTTCTTTGATTATTGGTCCTTATTTCTGTAATCCCAACGTGGTCATGACTGAAATGACTAAGAAAGAAAGTGTCTTGAAGAAATGATTAAAGAGTTTTGAAAAATGAGAGGGAAACAGGAAAGAACTGGAAAAGAAATGAGTGATGGAGGAGAGACTTGAAACAAAAAAATTAACAGCTTAACAGTTAAAACAAATTAAACCTTACCCTTGGAACAGATTCTGCAGAATTAGAAATGCTCAAGTGAAGATTGATGACTAGAAGACAAAAAAAGGGTGAAAAGACTGAAATAAAAATTAGATCATGTGTAGGTATTCTATGACTGTTTCAGGTCCATTAACCACATGGTGGAAGATGTAGATTTCTAACTGGCTTCTGAGCCAGAACTAAGCTTGCATTCAAAAGGCATAAACTACGTAAAGCAAGTCTCTTTCTCTTTCTTGCTTGGTTGCATTGGAATGAAGAGGCAATGACTGCTGTAAATTTTCATTCCTGGAAAGAAAGTTAGAGTCAGCTGCCTACTCTCCCCACTCAAGTCCACAGAAAGTCATGAATGAATGAATTGTCCTGCTGTTGCTTCTATATCTCTTGCGTCTATTCTTAGCTGACTTGAATGTAGGAATTTTGGAGACAAACTGGATTAGACTGTGACATTCTGAGTTAAGAAAGGTTGAAAAAATGAGCCACCACATGTCGAGTGACAGGAGTTAGTGCAGTTCCTGGGGTCTTCAAGAGCAGTCTGAAAGAGCAGTTGGGATCCATCCCAAAAGTGGATTGACCCTTAATATTGTTTGAGTGTCACACACAGCTCAGTAGGGAACTCCTCAGTGGAGGAGTGGTCCGAGCAAAACTGAAAATATTTGAAGTAAACGGGAGGATTTTCTGGAGGACTGGGATGGTCATTCTCAAAGGAGTCTGTTCTGAGAGAAACATTCTTAGGAGTTCCAAGGGCCTCTCTTCATACTAGGCAGGTGGATGGGGATTGATGGACCTGGATGAAGACTCCTAGTAAGAACTAAGAAAAGCCCACAATTTATTTGTTTGTTTGTTCAATTATTTTTTTGCAGTCATGACTTGAGTAATAAGGCTTGTTATTGTTGTTCAGCCTCTTCGAAGTGAAGAAGGGCACCCTGAGAACACAGTGGGCTGGGATGGGGGGTGCTACTGGATACAATCAAGAGATTTCTTCTTTGTCTTTAAGCAACCCCACTTTCTAGATGTCATATTTTACAAGCAAAGCAGCAACACTGTCCACTGGTTATGACATTCAGAAGTGAACTTGGTGGAGCAGATACTTTGTAGGAACTTCCTTAAGTCTCATTCCATTCTCCTTAGACGCTTCTATGTTATGGAGAAAAGTGTGCCCCCAGATGTTTCAGAGGTAGGAAAAAAGAGTACTTCTGTTTTTGATTTTTAAATGAATAACCCTTTGTAAAAGTTAATTGATATGAATTTACATTAATATTAATATTAGTATTAATCATTTAATAATACTGGAGCTTCAATAATTAGCAATTGATGTTAAAGAGAACACATCAGGACTTGAGCCAGTGACTAGAAAAGGAAACTCCACTGGCCCTCAGGGATATCTCCTAGAACCAGAAAGGAAAATGTAGCTAACCTTGCTCTGTAGGACCTAACTCCACAGTGGCTGGGAGAGTTGGATTAGGGAACCCTGGAACTTATAAAGGCAACAGAAGAGTTTATATTATCCTGGAGGGGATGAGAAGTAACATAGGGTTATAGACTTAGAGGAGAAATCTAGTGAGGTCAACCCTCCTCATTTCATAGATGAGGAAACTGAAGTACTGGGAAATAAAATGACTTGCATTACATAAGGATTACATGGGAAGCAAGTGTCAAAGATAGGATTTCAACCCAGTTCCTCTGAAACACAGTTATAGCCTCTTTCCACTGACCCTGATGTAATCAAAACTGTGCTTTAGGAATATTCATTTGGATTGTATAAGGAGGGACAGTGCGTGTGTTCATCCTTCATTGCCAAAGAAGTCCATGCCATCAGAGAAATAATTACATAACTTGCACTTGATTTTGAGTGAGTGAGGGTGTGCAGGTCACCTCACTTCTCCTCCACAGCCATCTGAATCCAGTGACCAGATATTCATCAGGATGACTGGAGATGACCCAGGATGAGGCAATTGGGGTTGTGACTTACCCAAGGTCACACAGTGTGTCTCAAGTGTCTGAGGTGACTTTTGAACTCAGGTCCTCCTGACTCCTGCAGGATACTCTATCCACTGCACCACCTAGCTGCCCTCATAAGGAGGGACTAGGAGCAGGGAGAACAATTAGAGGGCCATTACAAGAATCCTGACAAGAAATGATGAACTACACCATGTGTGGAGGGAGAAAGGGATAAATGTTAGAAATGTGTAGGTAGAATAAGGAAGACATAGAATAGGATGAGGGCAAGTGAATAGGTAAGCATAATTTTAAGGCAATGGTTAATAATTTTTTTTTTTTTGGCCTCGGGACTCCTTTATAACTCTTAACAACTATTGATCCCAAGATCTTTTGTTTATGTGGGTTTTATCTATTGATATTTACCATATTAGAAATAACAACCAATAAAATGTTTCAAATATTATTAATTCACCTTCTTAGTATTATGAAAATAGTTTTGACTTTGTTGACTCCCTGAAAGATTCTCTGGAGCCCTCGGGAGTCCTCAAACCATACTATACTTTGGAAAGATTTAATACTCTCAACAGAAATAGGGAAATTAGGAAGAGGGGTGGGGTTAAGGGAAATAATAACCAGTTCTGTTTTGGAAATGTTGCATTTCAGATGCCTGCAGGGCATCCAGTTAGAAATGTACAATAGACAGTTGGTGATATAGGACTGGCACTTAGGAGAGAGACTAGGACTACATATATAGAACTGAGAGGTATCTGCATAGAGATAATTGAGCTCATGAAAATTGATAAAAATCATTGAGGGAGATGACATACAGAGAAGAGAACGGGCAAAGATAGAATTTGAGGACATTCATATTTAGTGGGTGGGTAGAACAAAGATGAAAAATACAGCAAAGATTAAAAAGGAGCAATCAGAGAAGTACAAGAACCAAGAGTACTTTAATCTTGATTTACCAATGATTCCCCTCACTGACATTAAGAGTTTCACAAATAAAATGCCAACGTCTGGTGGCCTGTAGCAAAACTTCTTTTTCCAAAGAAGTTTCAACATTGTACACAGTAACAGCAATATTGTATCATCAACCATGACTTAGTTACTCCGATCCATACAATAATCCAGACGATTCCAATGACTCATAATAATAAGTGCTAACCACCGCCAGAGAGAGAACTGATGAACTCTGAATGCAGATTGAAGCATGTTGGGGATTTTTTGCTGCTTCTTTTTACAAAATGGCAAATACAGAAATGTTTGTATGACTTCACATAGATAAAATGGTATAACCTGCTTGCCTTCTCAATAGGTAGGGGAGAGACCTGGAAGAAGGGAGAAAATTTCAGATTCAGACACAAAGAATATCATTCCTACAGCTCTTCAAGATTTACAGAAAGCTTTCCTTACAACCCCATGAGTCAGAAAGTATTATCTTCATTTTGTACAAGGGGAAACTAAGGCTTGGAGAGTGGAGAGGTCACTCAATGACCCAGGGGAGAGAGTGTTGGGGCTGCAGGCAGGTCAGACCCCACTTCAAATATGCCTCAGCAAGTCACTTTTTCAGTCTCAGTTTATGCTGATTACACAGTCCAAGGAAACAAGGATGTATTAAGCACCTACCATGTCCAGGGCACAGTGCTAAGTGCTTTACAAATACCTCCACTGATAGGTACTATTTATCTCCATTTTACAGGTGAAGAAGTGTAAGGGAATGGCCAACCCCAGCCTCTTGGATGGCATTCACTAGTCACGACTCAGGTAAACTGAGGGGAGACTGGTAAGGTGCTGGGAGGAAGGTTCCGCCCCTGTTTTGCTCAAGGCTATTTCCTGTGGACCCTGGGAGAACAAAGAAGGCCCAAGATGTTTTGCTAACCAGGGGCTACGTGGCAGTGCTGGTCATAGGTATAGGGATCTCCTTACCAGGGCAAGCTATTTGCTGACAGGCCCACTAAGGGCTCTGGTGTAGGGAAGGAGATAAAAGCACTGCTTGCTGCTACAATAACCGGAGGTGCTAATCTCCTCTCCTCCTGGGGCATGACTCACAGCTCCCTCCACCAAGGCCCGTGGGTCTGAGAGCTCAGGCCCGGACACCCTAACAAGGAAACTGAGGCAGACAGCCGCTGGTGACTTGCCCAGGGATACACACTCAGGGTCTAAGGGCAGAGCCGGGCTCAGACGTTCGTGACTCCAGGCCCAGGGCTCTATCCATCACACCCAGAGCCTCTTCGACAACGAAGGGCGAACACAACACCACCATCTCGCTGCCTGGGAAGTGGGTTTGAATTCAGGGATCCTGACCCGTTTCCTCGGGTCATTTCCTACAGTTCTCCTTGAAGACTTAAGGAGTTGTATTTAGCCGGGTACACTCGAGGCCACTCTTCCGGGGTACCCTCGGGGCACGGACCTCCGCCCTCCTGCCGGCTGGCACCGCGAGGAGCACCCACGTGCAGCGCCGCTGACTCGAGCCTTCCCACCCCCCGCGCTACCGAGACGCCCTCCCCGGCGGCCGCACCCCGCCCCTTGGACGGCACACTCTCATCCGTGGGACTGGAGGCCCCCGTTCTCGCGGACCCACTCAAGCAGGAGCCCGACGCCGGGCCACGAAGGAGCGCTGTTTCCTGCTGGTCCCCCAAGCCCTTCTTTTCGAGGCCTCAGAGCCAGCTCTGCCCTTTGCTGGGCTCTCCTCATCTCTTTTTGCCGTCTCCCTGTTCACTTGAAACGAGGATCCATCCGCCCAGGAAAGGCTCATTTACACTTCAGAAAGGACTCCCCTTCCCGTTGGGAAAGCACGCTGGACTCCAGACTTCGAACTTGCTGCCCTGGGTGCTGTCAGCCTCCTGGGGGGTCCCACACTGCTCCCTGAGGGCAGGGCATGGGTCTGTCTCACCTTTGTATCTGCCCCAATAAAAAGGCGCCCTGCGTCCGTCAGAACCACCCATGGGTTGGTTTGGGGGTTTTTTTATGTCTTTGGGGATTGTTTTGTAAAAAAAATTTGGAAGGAAAATTGTATTTTTCGTAGCAAATGCTTACTTGCATTCAAGATAGCAGGTGGCTGTATCAGTCATGGTTCAGTAGGCCAGATGTTTCTAGGTTTTAAAAATTTTATTCAGAGCACTTGCTATGTGACTTTATAGTCTTTTTTGGAAAGATGAGATTTAAGTTGTAAAATTATGAAACTGATTATTTGGTAAGAGACAGGATACAATTAGTCATTAAGACAATCGAAGCCCAGAAAGCAGAAAGACTGAGAGATGAAAGGGATATTTCAAAGGTAGGTCCGAAGTTATCATCTGAGGATTAACAGAAGTGCAAAATAAGGAATCGCTATTGTCTGTAAAAGCCAAAGATCTTATTTTTAACATCAGTACTTAGTTCAAACTAATGTTTTAAAAGATACCATTATGTGTGAAGCACTACTCTGAACTCTGTTGGGGTTAAATGGGATGTTGGTTCCTGTTCTCTAGAATGATGTCTCCAAAACTATTAGATTTGGACTTGAAAGAGCTGTGCCCTACCACTTAGGAGCTGTGGGATCTTTGGGTTTTACTTTGGAACTTGGTTTCCAAATCAGTAAATGAAGACAGTAACACATTGCCACCTTCATAGTACTCTCATTAGATTCAAACAAGGTGTTACAGATAATGTGAACTGTTACTGAAAGGCATGGTGATGTGGTGGCTGGAGATATGGCCTCAAAGTTGAGGAAGACATGGTGTCAAGTCCTGTCTCTGATAATTTTACTGCCTGTGTGTGATCTTTGGAAAGTCACTTAACCTTTTAGTGCTCTGGGGAGCTCTCTGTGCAGTGAAGGTGCCAACCTGCACTGTAGAGATTTTCTTCACCTGGGATTTCCTGTATGAATAAAATCACAGGTTCATCCCTAAACTACTACTGAAAAGTTAATTTATCATAGTTCTTTTGTAGGAAAGAGATGTAGAATTGTCATAAAGAATAGAATACAAATGTGTTAAATAGACGTTTGACTTAGAAGAGAGATCCTTAAAGGCATCCTTCAAGAGCTAGCATTTGAACTATATTTTGAAGGGTGGGTAGAATTTCAGTAGATGGAAAGTGGGGAAGGAGACCAAAATATATCTTCAAGCTCCTTTCGCCATGCTGCTTTTTGATAGTAAGAAGAGCTAATGTTTACATAAGACTTCTACGGTGTTTGAAATATTCAGTATATATCCTCATCATCACAACACCTTTATGAGGTAGATATTACAGGTATCATCCCCATTTTACAAATGAGGAATAAAGGTTTAGAGAAGTTGACTTGCCCATGATTACATAGCTAGTGAGTCTCAGAGGTGGGATTCCAACCAATCTTCTTAATTCTAGATCCAGCACTCCTGCAGTACCACACTTCTCCCCCTTCTCTTGCCCCTTTCCCCCCAATCCCATTGTGGACTGAGACTCCTACTTTTTTTGTCCTTTCTTGCTGAGAGATAATTCAGCATTTGAGGTTTTAGCTGAGTCATCATTTCTATTTAGTTCTTGACTTGAATTTTTTTCATCCTCATTGTTCATGAGAACAGGAAACCTTAAGGACTTGAAGGGTTGGAGACTGCTCAGAGGTCCATGCCTGCTCCGGTTGCCATCAGCTTCTCTTCGCTTAGGAGATGTCTTGGACTTCATCTTCAGGAGTCTGCTCCTCCATGATCACCAACATGGTACTTGGCCCCTCTGATCTTAGAAATCATCTAATCCAGTACCTTTGTCTCCAAGATGAGGAAGCTGGGATTGTGGAGAAGTGAAAGGAATTACCCAGAGCCATGCAGGGATTTAGGGCAAAGCTAAGACTAGACATGAGGTCTTTCAATGCTTTGTCAGAATGTTCAGCTTAATCTTGCTGTTTTTGGTTCATCTAGATTGAGCCTGTTTCAGTTTCTTTTCAATATATTTGTTTCATAGATTCTAAAATTGCCAGGTTGGAGGTTTTATTCCTATCTAAAATGTAGATTACTTTCATCTACACTTACCTTACTCCCCCAGTAATGGAGATGAGGGTGGAGGAAGATAGCAAATGAGTGAATCTTTACTCTCATTTCATAGAAGCATACATCCTAAAGTGAACCAATAGTCAGAAGCTACAAAGAGCTTATAGGACTTTAATAAACTTCAGTTCATTCACTCGTAGTATATTGGCTTGCCTTGTTATGGCAGGATTTCATAAACTTATTCTGTGATTTGTTGTTTGGTTTCTGGTTTGGCGTTCTTTTTGTTTTGGTTTGTCTTTCTTTTTGACTTATACTTGTTTGTCTAAAATGATGTATTTATTTGTCTCTTCCGATGCTCTTAGCAAAACATTCCAATATCTTTGTCACCCACAAAGCACTCATTCACAATTTTTTAAAATTCATTTGAATATATATGTTAGAGTATTGACTTTGCTATATATGCAAATTAATATTCCCGGAGGTTTATAGTGGGTTTATTAATGTATACATTGTCTTCCCCAAAGTCTTCTTTGGATGCCGTATCATGCCATGCACTTGACTTGGGGCTTTCAAATTTTGCCAGAAGAATAGAAGCTCTAATAGGTTCTACTAAAATAAAAAAGCTTCCTGAACTGGACCAGTTCGGAGAGGAACTTTGCCAGATACTGTAGTGTTCGACTGGTAATTATTTTAGTACAAGAAAAGGTCTCATGTAGATGATAGTATCTGAGCTAAACCTTTTTCTTTTCCGCAGAAAAATGGTTAGTTTGACAGCATAGGCTCCCAAAGTGGGTGATAGTGCCCCTGGGGGACTTTGGAATGATGGGGGGAGGGTGGTAGTAGCCTCAGGTGCAATTGGGGAGCATTGAATAAAAATAAGGGGGTGGTGGAGGCGTAAGGAAAGAAGAAAAGATAAGAAAATTTTTAAAAACCATTTGTACATGTTTCATCTATATAACAGAGTTAATGTTTCCAAATAAACACACAAAGTACGAGTTGTAACCCATCATTGGGTCAAGTCTGCTGACAGGTCTTAACAAGTACAAGTTGGCAGGCAAGTGTGTCATATGTATTCTTGGGAAGTCCAACATGCATCAGCAGGAATGTGTGCATGTAATGACTTGCTTACAATATGATATTATCAATTTATATGATGCAATATTGCATCATCAAAATTTCAATGCAGGAAAACACAACTTTATAATCATTAAATTTGAAATGCATCATTTCAAAAAATATGCTTTTTTTAAAATGATGCAAATTTTTTTAAAAACTGTGAAAGGGTTAAAGAAAGTAGATTTCCAGGGGGCTGCTGAGTAATTTTTTTTTAAAGGGATGGTAGGTCACATAAATTTGGAAATCTCTGATCTGGTCCTAATATACCTTTGCTGGAATTCCTGTTCCTGCACTCAGTTTTCTGGTCTAGTCCTTTTAATTTCAGTATTCCAGATGTTTTTATCTGATAAACCTTTCATTTATACTGATTCAGACCCCAAGCATCATTCTTTCTCCTGGGGAGAAGGTGGTTCTTGAACTTAATCTTGAAGTAAGATAGAAATTGTAAGAAGTGAAGGGTCAGGAAAGAGTATATACTTTGGGTTACTGACTGTGCAAAGGAAGAGAGATGGGATTAGAATATCATACATGAGGAAGAGCAAGTAAGGCAGTTTGACTGGGACATAGAGTGCACAAAGAGAAAGAAAATTGCAGTTAGCTCGTAATGGTAGACTGGAGCTGAGGTGTGAAGATCTTTAAATGCTAGAGGAGTTTTTAGGCAATAGGGAACTAGTGGAACTCACTGAGTAATGAAATGACATGGTCAGACCTGTATTTTAAGAATATCAGTTTGATAGCTATATGGAGGATGGATTGGAAAGGGAAGAGTCTAGTGATATGGAGACTAATTAGAATGCTATTGGATTAGTCCCCATAAAGGGAGATGAAGACCTGAGCTAGGGTGGTAATTTGACTTAGCAGCTGACTAGATGGAAGATTTCAGAAGAGTGAAGAATCAAGGTACAAATCTAGTTGACTAGAGGGTTTGTGGACCACTTAAAAGCAATAGGAAAATTGGCAATAGGATTTTAGGGTAGGAAAGTGTGTTCTGTTTTGGGCATATTCATTTTCAGATGTCTATGGGCTATCCATTTGGAAGTGGCTAGTAGGCAATTGGGGATGCACAACTGGAGTTCAGAAGAAGAACTAGGATGATAGATAGATTGATCTATCAGCAAGTCACCTGCATAGAGATTATAGGATCATAGATCCAAGATGGAAGGCCCCTGAGAGGACATTTTTTCATCAGTTTACAAATCAAATGAGATAACATTTGTGAAGCTCTTTGCAAACCTTCAAATACTCTATAAGTGGTTGCTATTATTATAATTATTTACATATAAGGAAACTGAGGCCCAGAGAAGTTAAGTGACTTGCCCAACATCACACCAGTAAGTGTCAGGCAAGATTTAAACCTGGGTCCTTTTTTTCAGAGTCAGTGTTACTTCCCCCATGCCATCCTGAGATGATAATTTTTTCATGAGTTCTTGGCAAATCATATAAAGGAGTCTGGATTTTTTGTGATTTTTCAGACAACAAGCGGCACAATTTCATGGGACATTTGATTATTATGTTTATGATGAGAATTTGCACAAAGACCATCATGAAAATAGTTGTAGCGTATGCACTAACTTCTATTGTGGATGGTGGGAGAGGCGGAGAAATTCTACCGAGAACTCACTGAGACCTTTTCAATTAAAGCTACTTAGTGACATACGTACACACGCTGGAAAATAGGACTTTTTGTAAGAAAACATGCCAAAGACTAGACTAGATACTAGACTACATAGAAATCTAGAACATTCTAAGGAGTGCAGGCTAGTCCAGAAGCCCTTCTTAAATGGAGGATTTGGGAGGAGCTTTACTCTCCTCCCTATGCTCTCTCAGCCTTGCCCTTGGTGAGCCAGTTCAACTATCCAC
>CM053773.1:177034211-177089722 GCA_028658325.1 Potorous gilbertii
AATATTTGGTCACTGGATTCAGATGGCTCTGGAGAAGTGAGACTGGTGACCTGCACAGCCCTCCCTCACTCAAAAAAACAAAGTCAAGTGCAAGTCATGTCATCATTTCTCTGATGGCATGGTCTTCTTTGGCAACAAAAGACAAACACACAATTCCCATTGTGCTCCCTACCTTGATCCCCCTTGCAACCTGCTCCTTTCACTTGTTTGCAATTGCTTTTCAGTGGCTTCCCATCTCTGGGGATGTTCAACCACAGGGAAAGAGCAACTCCTTCTCCTATCTCCCCACTTAGCCCATGAAGAAGACTCCATCTGACAAAGAATTTGACCTTATCTTTAGTGGCCCCTTTATCAGAAAGTGGTTGGGAAAAACCTGAATTCACCTAGATAAGAACTGTTAGAACTCTCCCCCCCACCCCTAGGAAGGGAGAAGTTTTTCCATACCTTCTTTTGTCTAAAGGCAAAGTCATCAGCTTGCCTTTGACCAAAGGGAGGAAATGATAATCATGTAATATTATTTTTGGACTTTAATAAGGTCCAAAGTCTGAACTAATCAATCTGGCTGTTTTGCTTTGCTCTAAAAATGCCCTTTCCTATGTCAGTAACTACAAAGATTTGTTTATGATAGAATGAATGCAACCCAAGTGGTAGGATTTAATCTTATCTTAGTATCCCAGAGACATATGCTATATAGGGAAAAAGAGACATCTTAGGATCATAATTTCTAACTGTCACCATCACCTAAAATAGTGCCACCTCTTGGATTTGAACTCAGACATTCCCCTCTCTGATCAAAATCCTCTGTCCTTTTCCTCTAATTTGTATTCATTCTTCCTAAGTTTATTCATCTTCACTTCAATTTCCAATACTTTCGTCCCTCCCTGTTCTAGTCCATTATAATTGTTCAGGCCTTATATTCCTCTCTTCACAATCTTAACCTTATAACAAAGTTCCTGACACATAGTAAGTACTTAATAAATGTTTCTCGACTGGCTGACTATATCCTATTCTACACCTTTGACTTCCTAGTTCCCTTGTTCTTCTATTATTCAAATTTTTTCAATGAGGAGAATGGAGAAAGTATCTTGAACAACTATAACTAAGGGAAGAATTCTTAAATAAACAAGGGAAAGAAGTGATTGTGGGACATAAGATGGACAATTTTGATTGTATAATTTTGGGAAAGTTTTGCATGAACAAAACTAATGCAGCTATAATTGGAAAAGAAAACATCAATTAGGAAAAAAATCTTTGTATTAAATATCCCTGGTAAAGGTCTGATATACAAGGCATATAACGAATTGATACAAATATATAAGGACAAGCGTCATTCTCTAATAGATAAATGGTCAAAGGATATAAATAAATGTTTTTTTTCCAAAAGGACCACTTCTTTCTCAGGGACAGGTGTAAAAATACAGGGATAGATAAGTAATTTAAAGGGTTTTCAGATGTGGTATAGTGAAAAAGCAGTTCACTGAAGATGGTTTCTATTTTCTGAGCAAGAGGCAAAGCTATTGCTATCTTAGACTGCATTGAGAGATGCAGTATCCAGGAATAAGGATGTTATGATAGATCCCATTGTGGTACTCTACCCTGCTCTTATCACATCTGAAATATCATCTTCAATTTCTGGGGTCATGTTTTAGGAAGGACATTGATAAGGTAGAGAGTGTTCAAAGGAGGGCAATTAGGATGATGAAGAACCTTCACTTCATGCCATATGAGAATCATGTGAAGAAACTTGGGATGTTCAGCCTGGAGAAAAGAATAATTATAAGATTGAGTCATATGGTGCTTTAAGATTTGTAAATCACTTTATAAGTTCATTGGAACATCTCAACAACCCATGAAGTAGACTCTACACATATTTTCCTCATATTATGTAACTTGCTCATGAGAAGGTTTAGAGGGAACATGAAGCTGTCTCAAAGTATGTAAAATGCTATAATCTAAAAAAAAAAAAAAATAGAATAAAGTGGAATGAGCTACATTGGATTTGTCCTCACTGGAATTCTTAAATAATGAGAAAATGGTTTTGTGAAATTTTGGATCAAACAATGGTTTGACCAAATGACTTCAGAGATGCCTTCCATCTTTTGAGATTCTTATTCTTTGTACATACTCATCCGTCTCTCTTCTTCCTTTCTCTTCTTCCATTCTTTTCTCCTTCTCCCTCTTCCTCATGCCATGAGGATCAGTTGAAGGAACTTGGGATTTTTAGTCTGGAGAAGAAAATATTAATAATAATAACATAGTCATATAATGTTCTAGGATTTGCAAAGCACTTTACATGCTTTAGTTAATTTGAGCCTCACAACAACCCATGAAGTAGACACAGCAGGTATTAACATCCTCATTTTACAGATGAAGGTAATAAGGTTCAGAATATTTAGGTATAGGTGGGCTTGAGTAGTCCCTTGAAATACAGTCTTGTGATGCTGTATAGGGAGATATGACTCCTAATTGACTGAGGGAGGGGAGAGAGAGAGACAGAGACAACACTAAGAAAAAGTTGAGAAGAGAGGACAAGGTAAAGAGGCAAATCACAGACTTGGAATATCTAATGGGAGTCACAGACGTGGGCAAATCCAATACCTCAACATATTTTAGTACCTATACCCTTAGAGACTGCTAAGAGTAGACTTTTTCAGTAAGATCATTCTCTTCTTGGTTGAGCTGAGATTTCCTCTCTCTCAAGGGTTGCAGAGTCACTTTGTTCTTGTTATCTGTCACCTAATTTATAGGATTTTTCTGGTTACTATTTTATGGTTTGCTCAATATCTATGATTACTTTTGTGTAGTGTGTTTGGTGTGAGGGAGATAAAATGGTTGAGGTTAAACCTTCTGACCTGGGTTGGGACTACTTCTCACTCTTAGCAACTAGGGGAAGTTACTTTTATCCTGAATTTACCACCTCTAGGCTGCAACTGTTGAATGTTTAATGGATAGAAAATGTGTAATTAGATACATATGTGTAATTCTTGACCAATATCCTATATTATTAATGTATTTTTGCATAATGAGAAGATCTTTTCCATCCATTAACAGGCCCATGTAACCTACTTGAATCACAGGAAGCTTAAGTCACATGAGTCTGTGGTGGGAGGAGTTTGCTGAATGGGTGGAGCAGGAAGGAGTGGAGCAGGAAGGAGAGTGGAACAGGAAGGATGGAGCAGAACTGAGAGGAAGTTGGACACAGCAGTTAGAGCTGAGGGAGAGAGAGGAAGCAGGCAGCAAGCTGTGAGTGTTTTGTGGAAAGGCCCTAGAAGGGGGAAGGTTTAGGGATGGTGATGTCCCCTGCATTGTTATCATTTATAGATTTCTCTGTTGCTATGATGGATTTGGCTTTCTGGTGTTTAAATAAATGCTTTGGTTCTGTCTTCAATGTGGAGAGTCTGTTATATTTTGCAATTCAGAATTACGCTGGCATATTCATAGCCTCTGTAGGTGCTATGAGTATCACATTGGTGCTACATACCCTTGAAGATAGAAAAAGTAAAGGAGTGATTGTCACTCATGATTGCCCTACTGCTCTCCAAAATTATAGAAATCAAAGTCTTCCTTGGAGAAGTAAGATGGAACATTTCAGATGATATCTATCTGTTATCCCTTTAAAACCCTTTTTATATGAAGCAATTCACTAATCAAGAGGGATAAAAAATGTTTTTGTGAAAAAGAAGAGATTTATAATTGTCAAAATATGTAAGATATTGCTACTGTCATAGATGAACATTGTGTTACCTAATAGGAGTAGAAAAAGAACTTTATTTTAATAATGCACTGCTAACAGTTATTCATGAAGAAACACAGCTTTCAGACAGGCTTTTGACAGTTTGGAATAGAAAATTATCTAAAATATAAAGACTGAAATTCCTTTGTGACGAATACTGAATGATGCCTGCTTCTTTGGGAATAGTTTTAAGTTATAAAAAGTTAAAGATCTTTTATTTATTTAAAAAAACTTGAAAAAATATAAGAAATAGTTTCAAGAGTTTTAAATAGCTGTACACTTGTATTAAAGGCATCAGAGTTTCTCCAAGAGTGATTTTTGCATGTAACTGTTTTATGATTAAAGAAAGTAAAACTGAAAAATTAAATAGTTATTTGGAGATTATGGTATGATTTTAAAAGGATGATTGCATTTGACAAGGGAAATCTAGGGAGTTGTGATTTAATTTTAAGTGAAAAATGAGTCACTGAGAGGCAGGAGGTCATTGATGGATCCAGGAACTGGGTATAAGAATCTGAGAGAATAACCTGACATGGGAAACCGAGAAGAATAGAAGACAGGGGATACCGAAAAGCTTGCTCTGTTGGAGCTGGGGCATTCAAAAATCCTCAGCAGACCCTTAGCTTCTGCTGTGTGATTCCTGATTGGTCAGAGAGAGCATTGACTTCATTACTCCAGAACTCCAATGACAGCTATTGTCCTACATGGCCACCTAGAGTTGGAGAGAGGTAGCGCTTCCATAAGGGTTTGTTCTCAGCTGCCATCTCTTGGTAAGAAAAAGAACACAGACTTGGCAGCTGCTTTGAAATTCCAGTGATGTCACAGCCTGACCTGTGTTGCTGTGAGCTCCATTCTGATTAAATCTAAGCAATATTCAGGTGAGAGGATAAATGGCTTGGTGTGGTCTATGTAGCAGCTAGGTGATAAGGTGAATAGGTCAGGCCTGGAGTTTAGAAACTATGGTTGAGTTTTTTTTCAGTTGTATCCAACTCTTTCTGACCCCTTTTGAGATCAGGAAGATTTGAGTCCAAATTCAGCCTCAAATGTTTACTAGCTGTGTGATCTCTCATTTGTAAAATGAGGAAAATGAAATGACAAAACACCCCAGTATCTTTGGCTAGACTTTGTCCAGGGGGTCACGTACAGTTGGACACGAATGAACAACAACGGTTTGTGTAAGCCCAAAGAGAGCCCATTTGATGAGCTTTGCAGTTCCCTAAAGAAAACTGAAATTCCTATTAAGTGCTAACACTTTTCAAACACCCTTTTAAGGGCAATGGTAACCTGAAAGAGCTTGTAAATGCTACATCTAAGGAGAGAAGAGATAATTTTCTTAACTGAAAAGTAATGAAGATCAATAGTGCAACACTGAGCAGAAAAGCAGTTTTGTGTGCGGAAAATATTTTTGAATGGATCAGTAACATAGAAGCCTGAATTCCAGAGGTCCAAGTTACCCATAGCACCTGCATTTTCCTTCTCATCTACTTCCCTGAGAAGTTCCTGTACATGAGTGTCCAATCTTCACTACGGTGAAGTGCATTAGTAGAAAAATGTGATCCTGGTTTATATGTGTATTGTGATATATTTTTATGCATTATTTGTTGAAATATGTCAGTATCTATATATAAACAAGTCAGCCTAGCTGAAGTGGCAAGGTATCCTAAAAGAAAGACAGGAGGCAGCATGGGCCAGCTATGTCAAACCACTGCCGCCACCTTGACCATCATGTCTCTCCAGACCCTGATGGAAACAGCTCAAGATCTGAACCTAAGGGCCTTTGGGATAGCCATGTGCCTGTAGCCCTCACCTTGAGAAACAATTCTTATGAAGATGCAACCTGGGAACTGCTCCTGCAGGGGCTCCTGCAGTCACATCTATTGAAGACTCAGAAAAGAAAGTTCTTTTCATCGAAATCCTTGACACTGTCAAATGATTTAACATTGGAAATTGATGTGATTAGCAGAATAACATTAAAAAGAGATATTACCATCTGCTTTGCCACTGCACCCTAAAGATCATAGAACTTTTCTAAATGACTTGCATCAGAAAATTTCTACACATGTTGTCTCTCCCATTAGAATGAGCCCCTTGAGAGCAGGGACTGCCTTTTCTATTTGTATTCCCAAAGCTTTGCTTAATAAATACTTCATTCCAAATGTTGGATGAGATGTGGAAAAATAGGGACATGAATGCATTGTTGGTAGAGTTGTGAACTAATCCAACCATCTGGAGAGCAATTTGAAATTACACCCAAAGGGCTATAAAATGGTGCATACCCTTTGACTCAGAAATATCACTGCTTGGTCTGTACCCCAAAGAGATCATAAAAAAAGGGGAAAGGATCCACATGTACAGAAATATTTATAGCAGCTCCTTTTGTGGTGGCCAGGAACTGGAAACTGAAGGGATGTCCATCAATTTTGGAATGGTCGAACAAGTTGTGATATATGAGTATAATAGAAGACAACTCTTCTGTAGGAAATGATGTGCAGGTGGGTTTCAGAAAAACCTGGAAAGATTTACATGAACTGATTTCTGAGTGAAGTGAGCAGAACCAGGAGAACATTGTACACAGCAACAGCAACACTGTGCAATGATTAACTATGATAAACTTTGCTCTTCTCAGCGATGCAATGATCCAAGACAATTCCTAAAGATCTGTGATGGAAAATGCTAACCGAATCTAGAGAAAGAATTATGGAGTCTGAATACATTTCGAAGCATATTATTTTCACTTTTGTTTTTTCTTTCTTGTGGTTTTTCCCTTTTGTCCTAATTCTTCATTTACAATACAACTAATGTGAAAATATGTTTAACATGTTTGTATACATATAACCTCTATCAGACTGTTTGCTATCTTGAGGAATGGAGAGGAAAGAGAGGGAAGGAGAAAAATTTGGAACTCAAAATTTTACAAAAATGAATGTTGAAAACTATCTTTACATGTAATTAGAAAAAAATAAAATACTATTTTTTAAAAAGTGCCCTTACTATGAATGACGATGCTGTAAATAGAAAACTCATTGGCTGGGGTTAGAGTGGTGAATGGTGAGTCAGGGAGGGATATTTAGGCGTTTGATACTTAATAATTCTGGCAATCTAGACCTGCCAATTTGAGGGTAGGTTGTTGTGAGTAAACTAAACCCACAGAAAAAGTGGGATATTGGTACACATAAGTGAAAGATGTGAAGCTCCTCCCTAAACAGTATAGGGTTTGATGATACCTCACTATAATGACAGTGTCACACACTTGACATGTTATATATATGGTTTAACATGATACACACTAATCTGACCAAGGGAAAATTCAGAGGTGGCATGAAATCCTCTTCAAGTATTTGAAAGAGAGTCACATTGAAGAATTGGTTAAAGCTGTCCCAAAGTGCAATGGTCTGCCTTGGATTTCCTTTCACTGGCCATCTTCAAGGCTGGAAGATTGCTTTGGAGAATTCTGCATTAAACACTAGTTGGACTAGTAAGATGTTCTTAATCTGGATGACTTGCATAGATTTCAAAGAATCTGTGACTTTGGATAGAAAAAAATTACATCTTTATTTCAATATAATTGTTTCCTTTGTAATCCTATTTTATGTGTAACCCCAATCCCAAAGCCCATTGGCATGGGATGTCCTCCTTACTGGTAGAGATCAAAATGCTTGTGTAAGGAGAGAAGTAGAATTGATGAGACTGAGAAATTTTTACTCTCTTTAGTCTTCTTCAAGACCCTTAAAGATTCAAGTAGATTCAGGCCTTGTAGTCACTTCAGGTAATTCTGGCTTCCAGCTTTGAGACAGAAGATGGAAGAGGGTAAACTTTTTTTGAAGGAAAAGACTTTGGGAAGATGAGAGAAACTGGTCGTCTCCATCATGTCCCTACTCCCAGCTTGCTACATCAGAACCTGTGGAAATTCCCCTTGGGTGAGATCAGGAACTGTCTTTCTTGTGGTTGAACTGAGTTACCTTGCTCCCAGTGGGACAGTTCCTTCACTCTATATTGTCTGGTATAGATTTTCTTGTGTATACATTCTCTGGTTTCTATCTGGTTTTGCTATGAACTGGATAAAGTGTTTCTTTACTATTCACTACAATGTGTTTATTGTAATTTGAAGGAAAGGGAGTCAACACTTGGATACAAAGCTTAGGGTTCTTTTCCCCTCCAATAATGAAAAAGTGATCAGAAGTTAGATTGAATTATCACATCTCCTTGACTAGGGGAAGGGAAACTTTGGCTTCAATGCCACATGTGACTCTCTAGGTCCTCAAGTGTGGCCCTTTGACTAAATTCTCAGTTTTTCCTTCCCTCCCTTCCCTTCTTCCCTTACTACTTTTTCTTCCCCTCTTCTTTTTCCCTCTTGCACTCCTTCTCATCTCTTCTACATTCTCTTCTTTCTCCATCTCACCTTGCCCTCCCCCCTTTCTTCTCTCTCTTCTTTCTCTTTTCCTTCTCCTCCCATTCCTGCTTTCTCTCCCCCTTTTTCTTTCCTGTTTCCCTCTGCTCAGAGCTATTCTGTCCATGGACTCGGTCAAAGGGTTGCACTTGAGGACCTACAGGGCCATATGTAGCCTCGAGACTACAGGTTTCCCACCCTGCCCTAGATTAACAATATTTAAGAGAAGAGAGATATAATTCTAACCTCATGCCCCCGTCTCTCTGAGAAGAGAAGGGTAATCTCTGGTCCCAACTTCCTGCTTCCCTGACAAACTGTTGTTGTGTTTGTCCTTCATTCTCGAAGAGGACCATGATATCAAGGTGATGACATGACTTGCAGTTGACTTTGATTTGAGTGAGGGAGGGCTGTGCAAGGTCACCAACCTCACTTTCTCCTCCTGAGCCATCTGGGTCCAGTGGCCTGATATTCATCAGGACAACTGGAGATGGCCCAGGATGCAATGGGAGACCCTGGCCATTTTAGGCTAAGGTCATAGCATTCTCACTTCGACTGAGATACCTAGTAGGAATTAAAGGAAAGAAGAGGCTAAATGATTACCGCCTTCTTTTGAGCCACCTCACCCCACCATGCTCAGGAAGTAGCCCCTCAAAACACATGGGCCTCACCACCTAGGCATTTAGAACATTATTATATGAAGGGTCCATGGGTTATAACAGAGGAATATATAACAAAAGAATAGATAGATAGATGGATAGATAGATCTAGATCTATATATCTCTCTATATGTCTGTATCTATCCATCTATATCTATCTATGGATATATATATATATATATATATATATATATATGTACCACAAAAAAGGTTAAGAACCTCTGAATGAGACAGTCTCAAAGGTTTTTTAACTCTTGACATTTTTGTTCTTAGATGAGTACATCTTTCTCTCCCTTTGCTTCTCTCTTCTTTTCTCCCATTAATTTTCCTCTCTACTGCTTATTTCTTTCATTCTCTTCCCATTTTCTTCTCTTTCCTCCTCTTTCCTTCTCAAGGCCCCTTTCTCTCTCTCTTCTGCATCCCCCACTTTCTCCTTTGTTCCGTCTCACCTCTAAATGATCCCTCTTCTTCCCTTTTCCTTCCTTTCATCCTTTTTCTCTTTCCCTTTCTCTTCTTCCATACCACCTTCTCTTCCTCTTCTTTTTCCTTCCTCCACTCCCTCTTTTCTCTTCTACTTTCTTTTCCTCCTCCATCTCACCTTGCTCTTTGTTCTCCTTTCTTCTCTCTCTTCCCCTTCTTTTCCTTTTTTCTTTCCCTTCTCTCATCCCTGCTTTCTCTCCCAGTTTTTCTTTCCTGTTCTGGTAAATATTTAACATGGATCTCTAAGGGGAAAAAAGTGCACTTGACACAATTTAAAACTGCATTATTAATATTTTCCCCATCACTTACTTAAGTCTACACAACTAACAAAGCAATCAATCAAGCCCTGGTTTGTAACACTTGCTTATTTCTAAGGTGTAAATAGTCACTCACAATCCAGCATGAGCTGGTACAGCCCATCTCTGACTCTGCCCCACCTCTATTAAGGCTTTTTTGTGTCCTCCCTTCTCTTCTCCTTTTTCCTTTTCTTTCCTTTATTCTCTTCTTTCCTTTCTTCTCTTTCCTTTTATCTCCCTCTCAGCTCTCTCCTTTCCTCCTCCCTCCTCTCAATTCCATTTCCTTCCTCTCTCCTCTGTTCTTTCCTTCTGTCTCAGCCCTCCCCACCACTCCTCTCAGCCGTACCTACCTCCTTTCCTTCCTTATCACCTCCCCTCCTCTTTCTCTACCCTCTCTTTTCCTTCATTCAATCCTTTTCCATTCTCCTCTCCCTTCCTTTTTTCTTCTCCACTTTCCCTTTTCTCATCTCCCTCTCTCCCTTTTCCCTTCCCTATCCTTTCTCCTTTCCTTCTTTTCTGTGCTTTTCATCCTCTCCCATCTCCTTTCTTCTGTATCAGTCCTTCCTAACTTTCTACCTCCCTCCCCACTCTCCCTCTTTTTCATTCCCTTCATCTTCCCAATCTTCTTCCCATCTTTCTCCTCCTTCCCCTTTGTATCTCTCCTCCTTTTCTGACTTTCCTTCCTCTCCGTCTCAATCCTCCTCACTTTCCTTCCAACTCACCTCAGTCTTCTCCCCCTCTCCCTTCTCCCCTTTCTCTCTTCCCTCCACTGTGATCCCTTCCCTTCCCTCTACCTTCTCTACTCTCTTCTTCTTTCCTTCTCCCTGCCCTCCTTCACCTCTCTCCCCTCCTCCCTTTCACTCCTCTCTCATCTTCTCCTCTTCCTCCCTCTTTCCTCTCCTCCTCCCTTTCTTTCCTTTCTCTCTCCCTCCTCCCCTGTCTTTTTCTTTTCTCCTCTCCCTCCTCTCCTCCCTTCTCCCCATCCCTTCTCTCCTCTCCCCTTCTCCTCCCCTCTCTTCCCCTCTGTCCTCTCTTCCTTCCCCCCCTCCTCTCCTTCCTCCCCCCCTCCTCCTCTCCCCCTACCCCGCCCCCTCTCTCCCAGCCTCGGTGCCAGCCCCACCTAGCCGGGTCCACCGAGGCGCGAGGCGCGGAGTCGTCCGGGCTTCCTAGAGCGTCCTAGAGGAAGCGTCGCGGGGGCGGGGCGTCCAGGGGCCCGGGGGCGGGGCTCGAGAGCGGCGGACACTTCCTGTCCGGGGCCGCGGCTCAGCGTCCGGCAGGTGAGCGGAGGGCTCCCGGCCCAGGGGACGGGGTGGGTGTGTGCGGCGAGCGAGCTTCCCCGGCCCGGCAGGGCCCGCGGAGTGGGGTCGGGTGGAGGGGTCGCCGTGGAGCCGTGGCCGAGGAGGAAAGGCCGGCCCCGCCTCGCCCGTCCAGTCCCGACCTGCCCTTCCCTCCTTGGGGTGGGGGTTGAGGGAGAGCCGGGCGCGCGGGCTGAGATCCGCCGAGCCCCACCCCCACGCGCACCCCCTCTCCCCCTCCGGACCCTGACTGCGTGCCGAGGGTGGGGGCGCTCGGAGTCCCCGGGCTGCCGCCCTCCCCGTGCCCACGCCGGCGTATTCGTCCGTGCAGCGCCTCGGGGGCCACCGAGAGCCTCCCCTGCCACCACCCCGTGAAAGCAGGCTGCGCTGTGGTTGTACAAAATGAGGGAACTGAGGCTCTGACAACAGAACGGACCTGCTGACAGCTCGCGTTAGAGCCGGGATGCCAATCCCAGGTCTCCTGACTCCGAGGCCAGGGCTTTTTTTCCATTGCTCTAAGCCAAGGCTGAAATGCTATTCTAAGTTGGCGCTGCCTTGAAGGATCCGTCTGCCAGACCCATTAATCCAGAGAAAGGCCTGTGTGTGCACTGAAATCTAAGGCAATATTTTTACTTCTTGCCACTCGCTGAACCACTCAAGTTCAGTATATGTAGCAAGTAAGTAGGTGTCCTGTGTCAGTTTCTTCATCTGTAAAATGAGAGGATTGAATTAAATCCGATGATCCGAAAGTCTCTTCCAGCTCTGCCATTGTGTGATTCTAATACTGAAAGCCTGGTAATTCTGACTCTTGAGCTTTATTAATATGTCGAAACTTTCAATTTCAACAAACATTTAGTGTCCACTCTGTGAAAGGCACTGTGCCAGGTCTGAGGAAGACAGAAAATTTAGATAAAATACTTTTAGCCCTCATGGAGTTTAGAATAGGAATATGATACACTAAAAGATAGAATGTACACCACTGCTTAAGAGATAGTTTGTAGCAGTAAATAGAGTTCTCATCTTTGGAGTCAGAAACCCCTGGATTCAAGCCCTGCCTCTGACACATTTTAGCTATGTGATAAAACTCAGTATCCCACAAGAGTTTGTACAACTAAAGTGTTAAAACTTAGTGGTCTGCAAGTGCATTAGCTAAGGAAGTTTCCACAACCAGACCCTTCAGAAGAGGTGCGTTGTTGTTCGGTTTAGTCCAGCCCTTCTGTGACCCCATTTGGAGTTATCCGAGACCAAATCTGAACTCAGGGCTTGACTTCTGTTCCAGAACTTTATCCACTTCACCACCTAGCTGAAGTTTTACCACTTTTGGGTAGGAAGTGAAGAAATAATCAGGAAAGGTTTCATTAAGGAAATGATGTTTAAACTGGACCCTATCTGTTGCTTTAGAGAAATGAAGAGCAGCCTATTTTAGATGTGTTTACCCCCATACATCTTGCTAGCTGTGTGAAAATAATCAAGTGACTAACTCATCTATAAAATACAGATAGATAGCACCTCAAAGGGTTGTTGGGTTAAATGAAAAGTATTATAGAAATGTCAGTAGTAGTATGAATGATTGATGGGTGCAAAATTGATTTTTCTGGCTTGCCTTTGACTCATATTGGCTATCTTAATGTGCAAAATTGACAGTCTCTCAGTTCTTCAGGAAACTCTTCAAGACCATAAGTTTCAGAATAGATGTCTGTCTTATTTGGTAGAGGAAGCTCCTTCCCTCTGAATTCCCTAAAGCAATAAAATCACAGGTCTGACAAAAAAAAGTGAGTCCTATAGTCCACTGGACCTGATGTTTTAGCCTTTCATGATGCCATCCTCATCCTGCCACAATTTTCATTTTTCCCAGGTCTCAATTGTGCTACATCTTCAAGAAGGCTTCTTTAGGAAGATGGCAGATCTGGGGGGAGAACAGGAGTCACCTCCTGTTCCATCCCCCATCAGTTTTTCCTCACCTGGGATAACTCCTGGACCTCATCGCCACAAAGCACAGCTCCACCTCCATGATCATCATCAACATGGTACTTCCTTCAGCTATATCCTTCCCTACTCAGCCTATTTTGTACTTTCCTTTCTATATCTACTTAATTGCCATCTTTAAACATGTTCCTTTTTTTGCCTTTCACTTCAGAAGTTAGCTAGTACTTGGCACATAGTAAGCCCTTAATAAATGCCTTTTCATTCATTCAGAGCCCTCCTCAGTTGCCCCTTGCCATCCTGACTAACCAGATAAAAATAAGCAAGTACAGGGACAAAATGGTACATTTATGGCATTTGGTGCCAGTAAATCAAATCCAGGATGAGATTGGACTGGGTAGGCACAGGAAAAATAGAAAATCTGTGGTCACTGTTGACTACAAGCTTAGTAAGAGTCAGCCCTGAAATGCCATTATGAAAAAAGCCAGTGGAATGCTGGGGTGTGTTAGAAGCAAATTCCTTGGCGGAGCCAAGAAGAGAATCTGGGCTTTATATCCCTCCTTCCCTGGTGGTGTAGTGAAAAGAAGCCTGGACAAGAAATCAGGAGATCCAAATTCCAGCCTTGACACTGTGTATGGCCTCACACATGCCTCTCCACCTCTCTTGGTGTCAATTTTCTCCTTAGTCCAAAAAGGGAGAGAGTTTAGGCTTGTTAATCTTACAGCACTTTGCAGCACTGACATTCTTAGATTCTGTGAGTATAACATGTACAGGCCACAAAGTCATCCTTCCCTTAGAATCTGCATGTGTTCACTTATAGTCAAGATACTTCAGTGCCTTCTGTGTATGCCTACACTCCACTGGAAGAGATATAAATTTTAGATAAAATTCCTAGATTGTTAGAAGTAGATGGAAACTTAGTGACCAACTAACTAATACAACTCCCCTTCCTTTCTTCCTTCCACCCTTCCTTTCTCCTTCCTTCCTTCCTTTCTTTCCTCCTTTCTTTCTTTCTTTCTCTCTTCCTCAATTGAGGAAACTTAGATTCAGAGAGGTTGAGTGACTTGCCCACAGTCACAGTTTTTCAGGAGCATCTTCGCATGACCAAACAGTAGAAACTATGTTTGGGGCTCTTTCCTTTTCATTATACTTCTCCCAAGAAATTAGACTCCATTGATCCTCAAAGAGCTCACTAGTAGGTAGGCCTTTACCAAGAGTACTTTGCCTCATTTTATTCAATACACGTAAAAGGAATGTGGAAAAAAATGATAGAGGTCCTTTAGAAGAGGTAAAAAATAGTTCTGGAATGTGGAAAACATTGTGGTTTGGGCAGGGGAGAGGGTGTACAATTATGCATATAATTTTTACGCACTTTCTTTGGTTTTATTGTTTAATATCCTATAAAAGTTAACTATTTCTATATTTCATCTTCCTTACAAATTTGCTGGGTGTTAGATGAAACCTCAGAGTTTTAAAATTTTTACATTTCTCTTATTAGTGATTTGAAACAACTTTCCATTTGGTTGTTAATAGTTTGTAGTTCTTTTGAGGACTGATTGTTCATATCTTTTGACCTATCTTTTGACATATCTTTGATACTATCTATTGAGGAAGCCTCTTATTCATATATTTATACTAATCCCTGTATAGTTTAGATATCAAATCTTTAACTGAAATGTTTCATGTAAAAATATATTCCCAACAATGACTTCCCTTCTTATACTAGCTGCACTGATTTTGTTCACACAAAAATTTTTCAGTTTATCTTTTGTGATCTCTGTCATCTGGTGTTTGATGAAGAATTCTTCCCATAGTTATAGTTTTTAAAGGTACCTTCATCTTTTTTCCTCTAGATTTCTATGTCACCTTTAGGCCACTTTCCATTTGGAACTTATGGTACAAAATGCTTGTATTTTCACTTTAAAAATTGATTTCTATGTGCAATATGCCCATAGCAACTTATTTATGACTCTGTATATATTCCCTCCTGTTCTCTGGCTATTCATCTCTGCATTAATGTAGTTTTACTTTTATATGTTTGTATTTATGGATTCATGGCATTATGTAGAAGATATGTACATTGCTGTGGTTCTTTAGGTAGTTTGGTCTCTTTGAAGATTTGCTTATAAGCAAATAAATTCATTCTTCATATGATCAAATTGTATTCTTTTAATAGTTAGAGTCATTCAGAGGTGTAATGGCAACCTTAGAAAATAGTAGTTCCACTTCCCTGGAAGTCTTCAGACAAATACTAAATGACCCTTTGTCAGTGGTAAAGAAAAGGCTTGTTCAGATGGAAGTAGGTGACCTTAGGGTCTCTTCTGATTCGGAGATTCTGGAATTCATTGTGATTCATATTGCATTGATATACCACAAGCTGTTGGGTATTTACCTTGTTTCTGGTTCTTATAGTTATAACGCTGCTCTGTATAGTTTTGAATGGGTAGCTTTTTCACTCTAGTCAAGAATTTCCTAATTGTCAAATCTAATGTCCTTTCTCGGTTCTCATCCCTCTTGATCTTTCTTTAGCATTTGATGCTGTTGATCATTGTTTTCTCCCTAATCTTCTCTTCCGTCATGGTGGTTTCTTCCTACATGTCTGACCACTCCTCAGTTTCCTTTGTTGGATCTTCATCTAGATCATGCCCAAGGTTCTGTCCAGAGCCCTCCTCTCCTTCTCCATTGTTTTTCTTAATAAGCTCATCAGCTTCCATGTATTCAATAATTCTGTGTATGAAAATGATTCTTAGATCTGTTTACCCAGCTCTAACCTCTCTCCTGACCTTTAATGTCATTACTACAATTGCCTGTTGGATATCTTGATCTGATTGACCCACAGACAGTGTAAACTTAATATGTCCAAAACTGAACTCAGTATCTTTATCCCCAAACCCTCATCTCTTCGTAACTTAATTATTACTGAGGAAGTTACCATCCTCTTAGTCACGCAGGCTGTTAATCTAGATTCCTCACAGTTGTATCCGGTTGCCAATCTGTTGCCACGTCCAATTGATACCATCTTTGTACAATCCCCTTTTCATCTCTAAGACTACCATTGCCCTTCTGCAGTCCCTGCTCATTGGTCTCCCTGCCTCTCCCCTCCATCCATTCTCCACTCAGTTTTTTAAATTTTATTTTATTTATTTCAGTCAGCAAAAATACGCTTTCCCACATCCCCACTCCAACTCAGTCCCACTCAGGAACAAAAATCCCATTACAAACATCAATGTCAATCAATAAACATTTATTAAGCACCCACTATGTGCTAAGTACTGTGCTAAGGGCTAGGGATATACAAAAACAGATGAAAGATAGTTTTTGCCCTCAAGAAGCTTACAATCTTATGGGGGAGACAACATGCAAACAAATATCTACAAAGCAGGCTATAATACATGATAAATACAAAGGGAAAGCTTTAGAATTAAGAGGGATTGGGGAAGTAAAAGATAGTAACTCTAATAAAAGATAGGATTTTAGTTGGGACTTAAAGGAAGCTAAAGAAGTTATCAAGTAGAACTGAGGAGGAAGAACATTCCAGGCATGAGAGATAACTAGAGAAAATGCCCTGAGCTAAGAGATGGAGCATCTTGTTTGTGGGAAACTAGGAGGCCAGTGTCTATGCATCAAAGAATATGTGTCAGGAGTGAGATATGAGAAGACTGGAAATATAGGAAAAGGCTAGTTTATGAAAGACTTCAACCATCAAACAGAAGAACATTTTGTATTTTATCCTTGAGGCAATAGGGAGCCATTGAAGCTTATTGAATAGGAAGTAGCATGATTGAACCTGTGCTTTACAAAAATCACTGACTGAATGGAGGATGGATTAGAGTGAAGAAAGTGTTGAAGTAGGCAGACCCATCATCAGCTTGTTAGAATAGTCCAAGCAAATGGTGGTGAGGGCCTTCACTGGAGTGGTGGCAGTGTCCAAGAAAAGACTTATCCAAGAGATGATGCAAAGGTGAAATTGACAGGCCTTGTCAATAGCTTAGATATGGGGGATGTGAGATAGTGAGGATGATTCCTCGATTGCAAGTCTAAGGGACTGAGATGGTCTGCTACAGTAATAGGGAAGGCAGGCGGAGAGAAGCATTTCAGGGAAAGATGATTAGTTCAGTTTTGGGAATATTGAGTTTAAGATGTCTATTGAATATCCAGTTTGAGATGTCTAAAAGGCATCTTTCAAAAGAGATATGAGAATAGAAGTCAGCCGAAAGTTTTGGACAGGATAACTAGATTTGAGAATCATTTGCATGGAGATGATAATTGAATCCATGGGAGCTGAGGAGATCACCAAGTGGAGTAGAGGGAGGAAAGAAGATCCTGAGTAGAACTTTGTCCCCCACAGTTACAGGGCATGATCTGGAAGAGGATGTCACAAAGGAGACGGAAGGAGTGGCCAGGTAGGTAGAAGGAGAACCAGAAGAGAAAAGGGTCATGAAAACGTAGAGAAAAGAATGTGTCAAAGAGTAGAGGATGATTAACAGTGTCAAAAGCTGCAGAGACGTCAGGGAAAATAAGAACTGAGAAAAAGGCCACTGGATTTGGCAACTAAGAGATTAGTAACTATGATGAGTTCAAGCAAAACAAACTTCTGGATTGGCCATGTTCAAAAGCATTTTGGCTCATTCTTCGTTCCAAGTCTTTTCACACCTCATCAGGAAATGAGTAGCATATTTCATCATTAGTCCTTTGGAATTGTGCTTAATAGCTGCACCAATAAGAGTTCCTAATTCTTTCATAGTTGTTTGCCTTTACCACATTGTTGTCATTGTAGAAAATGTTTTCCTGCTTCTGTTTCCTTCACTCCATATTAGTTCATAAAAGGATTCCCAGATTTCTCTAAAACCCTCTCTTTCAACATTTCTTACAAAACAATAATATTCCATCACACTTACGTATCCTAACTTTTTCATCCATTTCCCAATTTATGAGTACCTCCTCGTTCCCCTTCTTTACCACTTCAAAAAGAGCTATAAATATTTTTGTGCATCCTTAGTTTGTTTTCCTTAGGATTAATCCTAATCTACCCTCTCTCTGATTCTTTTTCCTCCCTTCTCAGTTCATTTCCCTATTGAGTGAAGTGTATTTCTGCACCCAACTTTGTGTGTGTGCGTGTGTTGTTGTCTTTCTTCCTTTGACTAGGTAAGATGATAGGTTCGAGTGTCATTCATTGCTCATCACCCTCTCCTTGTTTGTATAGATGTCTACTTGTGTACTCTGATTATGTGAGGTAATTTTCCCTAACTTTCCTTTCCTTTCTCCCTCCCCAGTGTATTCCTCTTCCCCTTCCTTTCCGTCCCTTCAGATCTTCAAGACATAACAGAACCACTCCCAGGCCATGTCTACTTAAAATCCCTCTATGCCCCCTGATGATGTTAGGGTTCAGAGGAGGCAAATGTATCATCTCCCCATAGTAGAATGTAAGTAGTTCATTCTTGTTTAGTCCCTTATGATTGTACTTTTGTGTTTATCTGTTAATGTTTTTCTCCAGTCACACACAGCATTTGAACCTGAAATTTCTCTATAACTTTGTCTTTTCATCAGGAATTCTTTAAATTATCTGTTTCCTTAAAGGTTCATTTTTTCCCCTGTAGCATTATATACTCAGTTTTGCTGGATAAGTTATTCTTGCAGGTAAGAATATTTTTTTCCTTCTGAAATATTGTGTTCCAAGTTATCAGCTACTTTATTGTAGTAACTGTTAAATCATGTATGATTTTGACTGTGACTCTTTCTTTCTTTTTGGCTGCTTGCAGTATTTTTTTTTTCTTTGACCTGGAAATTCTGAATTTTGGCTATGATGTTCCTGAGAGTTTTCATTTGGGACCTTTTCCAGAGTTCACTTTGCTTTCTGATTCTAAGAAACATGGGCAGTTTTCTTTTAAGATTTCTTCAAATATCATGTCTAGCCCCGCCCCACCTTTTTTTTTCCATGACCTTCAGGTTGTCCAGTGATTCTTAAATTTTTTTCCTAATCTGTTTTCCAAGTCAGTTTTGCTTTTGCTATAACATATCTTGCATTTTCTTCTTTATTTTCAGTCTTTTTGACTTTGTTTTAATATTTCTTCTTTCCTCACAAAATCATTGCCTTCTATTTGGTCTGTTCTGATTTTTAGGGCATTTGTTATTTGGACAAAGTTTTGTATGTCTTACACCAACTGGTTAGTTTCTTTCTGCCCTAGCTCTCATTTTTTTTCATATTTTTTTCCTCAAGCACCCTAACTCCATTTATAAAAAAAATATTTTTAGACCTTTTTTTTTCATTCTTCATCTCTCAGTGTCTAAGCTGTTTTCCTTTGAGGCTTTGCTTGTAGATGTTTTGGAGTCATTGTCTTCTAGGTCTGTGTCTTGAACTTCTCTATCATCACATTATATCTTTATGGTGCGATTCTCTTTTTGTTTGCTCATTCTTGCCTATTTCCTGACTTTGGACTTGTTGGGGCTAGGCTCTATCGCATTTCTGGAGGGAAGATCTGGGCTGGTCCTATTTTTTTTAATGTTAATTTTTTAAAATTTTTATTTATTTATTTTTAGTTTTCAGCATTCACTTCTGTAAGTTTTAAATTTCCTCCACCTCTCTCTGAACCCTCTCCTCAAGACAGCATGCTATCCAATATAGGCTCCATATATACATTCCTATTAAACATATCTTCACTTTAGGCATGTTTTATAGAAGAATTAGAATGAATGGGAGGAATGATAAGAAAGAAAAAACACAAAGATCAAATAGCATCCTTCAATCTGCATTCAGATGCCATAGTTCTTTCTCTGGATGTGGATGGCATTTTCCATCGTGAGTCTTTTGGAATTGTTTTAGATCCTTGCATTGCTGAGAAGAACTAAGTTTATCAAAGTCAATCATTGTACACTGTGGCTATTACTGTGTACAATGTTCTCCTGGTTCTGCTTACCTCAATCAACATCAGTTCATGTAAGTCTTCACAGGTTTTTCTGGAGTCCACCTGTTCATCATTCCTTATAGCACTATAGTATTCCATTACATTCGTATGCCACAACTTGTTCAGCATTCCCCAATTGATGGACATCCCCTCTCAGCTGGTCCTATTGATGCTCTGTTGGTGAATTGAGTATTGTTCTGATCCAGGATTTCAGATAAAGGCTAGGGACCTGCAAACTTTCAGTGCCCCCAAAGTGGTTTTAATCAAGGACAAAGTCTGACTGCTTGCTGCTCTCCTTGTCTGATCTTGGCAAATTTCTTCCCTTGGTTTGGGACCAAGTCATGGTAGACTGCTGTTAGATTCAGGTTCTGTCAGCCAGCTAGAAAATTCTGTTGGTTCAGTGACAGAATTGTACACTTCTTTTGGTCTGAAATTCCTTTCTTGCTTATTCCTTTATAGACTGGGCTAGGCACTGGAACTGAGACTGTGCTCTGTTTTAAGGATCTGAGCCACACTACTACTGCTGACTCCTTAGCTTCATTCTTTTTTGATACACTGGCCCAGTGCCTCCCTACCCAGGAACACAATCTCCATACTCTGGACCCCTTTTCAATCTGCCTTGGATGTGTGATCTAGAACTGATTAGTAGGTAACAAAGCTGCCACTTGGCTCCTATTCTCATCTCAGTGTCCTGGTATGAATCTGATGATGATGTGGTATGAGCCTAGGACTTTCTCTTACCATATGCACTGATGTGCTCAACACATGAAGTTCTCCTTGATCTACTTGTTCCTAATGTCTAAAGACTTTTCTGTCTCTTTATGCCAACTTGGATTGGATGAATGACTCATTGTGACTTTTTTCTGACTCTCTCCATTAGAATTTAATCTGATTTTCTAGATCTCTTTGAAGGAGTTTTGTGGAGAGGAGCTTGGCTGCCCTGCTTCATACTATTCTGCCATCTTGGCTCTCCTCTACTTAGTTTTCAGATTGATTTTCCTAAAGTGCTGGTCTGATCATGTCACACATCCCCAACTTAATAAATTTTAGTGGTCTCCTGTTATCTCCAGGATCAAATATAAAATCCAGTTCGTTTTTTAAAGTCCTTCACAACCTAGTGCCTGTCTGCCTTTCCAGCCTTCTTACACCTTTGTCCTCCCTTCCAGCTTCCTTGCTGTATCTTTAATGAGACATTCTATCTCTTGACTTTCTCCCATGCCTGACATTCTCTCCTTCCTCATCTCCACCTCCAAACATTCCTGACTTCCTTCAAGTCTCAACTAAAGTGCAACCTTCTTCAAGAAGACTTTAAGGCAGTCAATCAACAAGCATTTTTTGTAGTCACTGTGTTGAAGTCAGCATGTGCTCCATGCCAGACATTCTGCTAAGTGCTGGGGATACCAACAAAAGGAAAAGACAGTCTCTGCTCTCAAAGAGTACAGTCTAATGAGGGATACAATATTCAGACAAATATGCGTAAACAAAATACATGCAGGATAAATTGGAGATAGCCAGCCAAGGGAAGGCACTAGCATTGGAATGGATTAGGAAAGGCTTCCTGAAGAAAGATCGACTTCAGCTGAGACTTGAAGGAAGGAAACCAGAGTAGTCAAGAGGGTGGAGTTGAGGAGGGAGAGAGGGCCCTGCAAGGGGACCAATCACTGAAAAGTCACAGGCGGGAGATAGAGTCTCTTGCATGAGGAGTAGCAGAGTCTAATGTCACTGTATCAGAAAACAAAAGGGTAAATAAAATACAAGAATGGTAAGGTAGGAAGACACCAAGTTATGAACAGTTTTGAACACCAGGCAGTATTTTATATTTGATCCTAGAGGGAATAGGGAGATACTGGAGTTTATTGAATAGGGTAGAAGGATGACATGGTCAGACTTGTCCTTTTAGAAGAGAACTTTGGCAGCTTAGCAGAGGATGAACTGGAGTGGTGAAAGACTTGAGGCAGGGAATACCAAGTAGAAGGCTGTTGCAGTAGTTCAGGTATGAAATGATGAGGGTCTGTACCAGGGTAGTGGTGGTGTCAAAGGAAATAAGGAGTTATATCTGAGAGAGAGATGTCCACAAAGGTAGAAATGACCTTTTGCAAAAAATCTTTTCCATAGACTACTGTAGGATTCAGCTACTATTTGCCCCCTGGGAAGCTCTGATTCAGTCTCTGAACTGCAGGTTCCCTGTTGGTCCTGCCCTAGTTATTCCACAGCAGACTTCATCCTAGGGTGGAAACTAGAAAGGAGGCCCTGCTCTTTCCTGGGCTCAGAGCTACACAGCAACCATTCACTTCTAAATTTATTCCTCAATCAGTACACAGGTAAGACCTGCTACTGCTCCTCTCTGACCCACCCAGGTACAGGTTGCCTTTTGAATCTGCCCTAGATCTGTGACCCAAAATTTTGTAGAGAGCAACAGAGCTACCACATGGTCCTCATTCCTACAACCTGCACTATTTCAGGGACTCCTTACAACCTCTTGCTTTCCCAGTGCTTCCTGCCATGGTGCACAGTCTTTGTGCTCTTTTGGGCCTCAGCAGCACTAGAATTCTCCCCATGGCTCACTTTTGTCCATACCCCCTTCCTACTGTGATTCACCGTGATTTGTTTCTCTTGGATTTCCCTATCAAGAATTGCATTTAGTGGTTTTCTGTTTGTAGAGGTTTGGTACAGATGGGCTGTACTTTCTACTACCTTGATTCAACTACCTTGCTTGACCCTAGAGGACAGAATTGGAAACACTAGGCAAATACTATAAATATGCAAATTTTAGCTTGATTTAAGGGAGAAGTTCCTAACAATTAGTCTTGTCCACAAGTGAAGTAGGCTCCTTTAGGAAGTAATAGGCTCTCTTTTACTGGAACTCTTCACTGGTTCTTTGTCAGGGATACTGTAGAACAGTGGTTTCTAGACTGGTATCCATAGATCCCTGAGGGGGCCATGGATAGGTATTAGGGAATTCTGTAAATTTGAATGAGGAAAAAATATATATCCTTATTTTAGTATAATTGTTTTCCTTTATAATCCTATATATTTTATACATTTAAAAACAATTCAGAGAAGAAATTCATAGACTTAACCAGACTGCTGAGGTGGGGATGGGGGGAAGGCAAGTCCATGACATAGAAAATGTTAAGAATCTCTGTTGTAGAGAGATTCCTGCTTAGATATTGGTTAGACCAGAGGTCTTTTTAGGTCTATTTCAATTTGGAGATTCTGTGAGTCAGAGACAAGTTTTTTCTCAGGATCACAATACTGAATGTATAATGAATTCATTCATTAGACAAATTTGCTTCGTGTTGGGCCCTATGTCCTGTGTTAAAGATTATTCAAAAGGGATTAGACACAGTCCTGGCCCCATAAAGCACAGTGTGATATGTGCCATAGTAGTTTTAGAGCTCAGGGGAAGAAAGTGTTAAACCTGTTCAGAAGACTTTTGAGCATGAGGGATATTTGAAGTTTTTCTGTTTGTAAGCATAGGACTTGGAGCTGGGAAGGACTCCGATTCCAAGATTAAGACCAGTTCCGTTAGTTGAAGTGTCTCTGGGTATAGAGAGTATTAGAATCTTGCATGTCCTTCTTCTGTAGCTCTTTGATCACTGTCACCAATATCTGTGGCTCCTAGTGTGTAGTATGGCAGAAGAAGCACTTGACTAAAGGCAGTTAGAAGGAAGCCTGCTTCTACAAATTGTTGTATGATTTTGACTTAGTCACTTCACCTTTTAGAGATAAATTGTAAAATGGGAGAAATAATACTGATAGTAGCTGGAATGTATATAGAGCCTTCAGGTTTGCAGGGGGCTCTATATTTGTTATTTTATTTGATTGAATCTCTGTCCTGTCTCCTTCATGGTGCTTTTGTGAGGATTATGCTACACAGAGAAGACAAAAGTGCTCTGAGAAGTGTTATATAAACATAAACTTTTACTGTGTTTATTCCAACCAAGCTTCCAGTGGTTTTTTTTAGCCCTTGCCTTCTCATTTGGGCTTCCCACAGCCCATCAGCCAGGAAAGTTTTGATGATGAGGTTGACAAAACTTTCAAGTGGGTCACAGACAGAACTTGAAGAGTTTCTTCCCTCCAAGATCCTCAAGAAGACAATAGGGTGGCTTCTCTGGGGCTTTAGTACAGAAGCTAAAACCTGGACCAGATGAATTTTCTGACCAAACCCTAGGAGACCAGTCTGTATAATATGCATTCACTTTTTATAATCTTGTCCTATAAACTGCCACTTAGTGATCATGGCTCCCTTTTGAAATTCTGGATCATCAGGCTTAAATTTTAATCTCCCTTCCTCTTTCTCTTTACTCATTCTTACCTCCCCAGAACCCTTTTATTCCTTTCCTCTCTGCATATTGTGCTTATCTCAGGCTGGCACATAACTCTAGCAGCTCCTCCCACTATCATTTCTCACTACCACCCCCTGCATTCCATATCATGATAGATTTTTCTTTGAATGCACAAAGACTGAGTGGGTGTATCTTTCTGCCACATTTTTAGAGAATCTAATTTCATATTCTCTGTGTCTTTTGCCCCGCAGATGCAATTAGAGCCTTAGAATATGAGAGCTGGAAAAAACTTTTGAGATCATTTGATAATGATGGTGTTAATAAACCCCTTTCTTAAAAATAATGTTTCATAGTTTACAAGTGCTTTCCACAGAACAACTCCATGAGATTAGTAGTGTAAGTATTACCCTCATTGTTTCTCTTTTTTCAGATGTTAAACTATCTCCGAGAGATTATAGCATAGTGACCAAATAGTATCAGATCCAGGATTCTATTCTAGATCTTATTCCAAGTCTAGTACCACTACCTCAGCCTGTCTCTCTAATCCCATCTCTCCCCCACCCCCTTTTCAAATCATTTTAGGAGGCCAGATTTAGAATTGGAAGGGTTCGTAGAGGCTATCTAGACCAAGATTAAGAGACTTGCCAAATTCTCTTACACATAGTTTGTGGCAGAGCTGGGCTTCAAACTTGGGTTCTCAGATGCTAAATCCAGTGATCTGGATACAGTTTCTCATGAAATCACAGTCTCATGGTTAATCAGAATCTTAGAGTTGAAAGGGAATATGTAGAGCTCATGTAATCTAGTCACTGCCTGCTTGAGCTCCCCAAACAATATCCTTAAGAACCCCAGGTCTTGAATCTCAGTCCAAGAATCTTTGTATTGTCTTTAGACCCACTAATAGAAGTCTACCATCCAATTGTGGTTGAGCTCAGCAAGAAAGGTAACATTCCAACCCTGGTCAGTCACTTTTGAAAGAAACTTAAGCCTCTCCTATGACCCAGAGCTTCTCCAGACATGTGCCTCCAGAGGGTGTGAAAATAATGATGGCAGTAGTTTCAACACATTTGTCAGCTATTTCTTCTCAGCCCTGGGTACTTACACAGTAGGGAAGTGACACAGTTCCTGATATTTATTATGTCCTAATAGAGGCATAAGACATAGTGGGTTAAGTACATCAGAAGGGTGAAAAACAGTGCTGCATGGGATTTTGAGTTGGAAAGAACCTTGAGATAATTTACATAGTTGGCATGCTTCCCCAATGAAGACTTGAGCCCATCTTCCAAATCTAGTACTTGTTCTGGTCATTTATTGATTGGGGGAGATCCAGGGAGGTTCCTTGGAGGGGGTCACATTGGCGTTGGTGACACAGACATTCTAGGGAATTGAGATAGAATCCTGACAGATATATATCAGGGACAGATGGACCACATGAGACGAAAGGACATTAGTCATAGAGTTTAAAGCTGGAAGGATCCATGAGATTATCTAGTCCAACCCCTTCATTTTACAGATGAAAACCATGTAGAAAGAACTCTATAAAAAGTAAAGAGAAATCTGTTTTCCAGAAAGCTTTTATGGGTCTTGTGAGGCAGGGCTGAGATCTTGGAGGAATTACTTCACTTCTCTTGATTCCTCCACTGTGGGGTGAGGAAATGGTTATAAAGATATTTACATACACATATGCATATTTTTATTTCCTCTGCATTCACTGATTCAGGCCTTAATACTTCAATATTTACTGGGTCCATACTTTCATAATCACCCCAGTACAAATTCTTGCCCAAGTCTTTCCTTAAGTTTTTTCCCCCATAGAGAATCTATCCAGTAATCTACAGGTTGTCACTGCTATTTTTTAAAAAGTATTTTTGCTCATTTCAGTACAACAGTTAAACCCTTGCTTGCTTTTGTTTCTGACCATAAGTGTCCTTAATGTTCTCCTTTTTGTTAAGTCTGAAACACAAGCCCTCTCTGGAAACACCACAGCCTCTTTGTACCCGCGTTTTTGCCTGTATTTTCTTTTCTTCCATGCATATTTCCATTTTCACTTGGGTAATTTGCTATTTTGATCTAAGATTCTACATTCCACAATTAACAGTTGTAAAAGCATCAGTAGGAGAATGGGATTTTTTTTTTGGTCCATACCTGTGATTTCATCAGTGTGGGGAATTCCTCATCCAAAATTCTCTCCATTGATGCAGTTTGGAAAATATTCAGAAATGTAATTTGTAGCAAGTTTTGTAGGACCTAAAGAGTTTAAATGACATTGAACTTAGATCTTCTACTGCTTCTGAAAGAATGTCAGTATTTTAAAAATGGATTTTTATGACAGGGAGCTCTGAACATTGAAAGTACTGTGGCCATTTCTCACGTGTGATCCATCTCCCTGTTATTTTCACTTCTGGGGCCCAGGTCATTGCCTATCTACTTTACCTATGTGCCCTTTGATGAATGATCCTTAGTCAGGGGGCTTCCCTGTGTGTGTACCCTCCATATGTCAAGCACGTTCATTGCACAGGTATCTTTTTTACTAATGGAGTTGTAACCTCTGAGAGAGTATATCCCAGGTGTGCATGGGGGAGATCTTTCTTGTAATTTTTCTTTTATGCTATTTAAGTGACATAGTTAAAATAAATTTTAAAAGCATATAGTCAGTCCCTGACTTACAGACATTTGATTTATGTAGGTCAGAGTTTTGCCGCAAATGGAAACAACTGTTCTCTGACCATTTATTTAGAAAATCTGGATAGTAGCTTGCCTAAGGAAGTGCTTTCTCTTATGTGTAAACGTGAAGTCATAGACTATCTAAGCTAGAAGAACCTTAGAAATCAGTATGGTGTCACAAAAATAACACCGGATTTGAAATCAGAAGACCTGAATTTGAGTTACATCTCTGTCCCTTGCTGCGTGACTAGGTAATTTTTCTCTCCTTTTTGGACTTCAGTTTCCTCAGTTGTAAAATTAGGGGCATTGCACTCTTTGATTTCCTAAGGACCCTTTTAGCTCAGACTTTCCTTATCTAATTCTGTCCCCCATTTGACAGATAAACTTCTTAGTGCTCACCGTTTAACAATTTGAGGCTCAGAGTTCCACAAGCTATTCACATACTTTATATCCTGTAGCATATCCACTTACTTTACAGGGTTCAAAGAGCCATGATTGTATCATTATATCAGGGTGCTTGGTCGATTGGATGTAGATTATTGCCCTTCCACACATATTTGTGAATTGTTGGAGTAAGAAAAAAATGATGACCTAATGTCCAGCCTTTGATAACAAGCCTCTCCTAAGCCCTTAGACTCTTTCCCTAACATATAGACTATACAGAACTTGAAACCTTGCTTTTTTGGCGAGGGGATGGGGCTAGACATCAGTTTATAGAAAAAAGATTTGGGGGTTTCAGTGAACTGTAAGCCCACCATAAGACATGATATAGCAGCCAAAAAAGCCCATTTAAAAAAAATTTCAAAAAAATCAATTTAATCTTTGTCAATTTAATCTCCAAAACTACATTTGGAGAAGTTTAATGTCCAGGAAAGTATAGTGCTAGGAGGAACCTCTGACCTCACGACCACACGTAGTCCTTTAGGTCCTCAAGTGGCCCTTTGACTGAATCCAAACTTCACAGAACAAATTCCCTTAATAAAAGGATTTGTTCTGTAAAACTTGGACTCAGTCAGTAAGTCCCATCCAAGGACTTAGAGCATCACATGTGACCTAGAAGCCACAGGTTATTCACCCTGGTATAGTGCTTAGAAAAGTGATAGTTTGAATATACTTTGTTTTGATCAAAACCTTTCTGTAGTGTTGTGTTCATATCTGGGTGGCACATTTCAGGATGACTATTCAGCAAGGGTACATTTGGAAGAGGGCAACTAGGATAGTGGGAAACTGGAGACCATATCATATGGCAATTGTTTAAAGGAATTGTGATTGTTTAGCTTAAAGAAAAGACTTGGGGGAGGGGAACAAGATAGATAGATAGATAGCAGTTAGTAAGTGCTACTATGTACTAGGCACTGGACTAAGCATAGGAAGTGCAAATACAGGCAAAGAAGAAGACAATACCTACCTTCAAGGACCTTATTTTCTAACAGAGGAAATAATACCTGCAAGGAAGTTGAAAAATGAAAGGGAGGGAGGGGAGATAGCTGCATGGGACAAGAGATGGAAAAGTCTGGAGAGTCAGAATCTGGATTAGAAGTGAGCATAACTGGCCTAGGAACTTCTTCAAATGGAGGTTCCAGAAAGGAACTCACCAGTTGAAAAAATGAATCCATCGGAGGCCCCTCTTCAGAAAGCAGCTAAGACAGAGATAGAAAAATCTGGAGTAGCATCAGGCCTGGAGCCTGGTTAAAATGATAAGTTCTTTCAAGTATTTTAAAGGCTATAGAGGAGGGGTTGTATTTGTTCTGCTTGGCCCCAGAGGGCAGAAGTAGGAGCAATGAATGAAGTTTATAGAGTGGGAGGTTTTGACTGGATTCAAGGAAAAACTTATACTTAAAACTATCCAAAAGTAAAGTAGGTTCCCTGAGGAGATAGTTCTCTCACTAAAGGTGGTTTATTATTTTTTTTCCTTTCTATTGGTGGCTGTTGTTTTATATAGAGGGTCCTTTTCTGGACATATTGCTTCTTATTCCCATATTCCCCTCCTCAGAGCGGAAGAGTATATCTACTGCATCTGACAGCATAGTCAGTATTCCATACTCACTGGTGGCCATCAAATGACCACTTGTTAGGGTTGTTCTAGAAAAGATATGAGTTGAACAATATTTTCTCTGAGGTCCTTTGCAACTATGACATTCTGAAATAGTAATAATAGCTGATGTTTATTTAGCATTTTATCATTACAGGGTATTTTAAAGACTTTATCTCAATTGATCGTTATAAAACTCCTGTGAGGTAGGTGGTGCAAGTGTGATCGGGCTCATTTTGTGTCTTAGCATATTAGAGTTTAGAGAGGTTGAGTAATTTATTGAACAATCTTGGGATTCTTAAATGTACAAGCTGGGCAGGTACACAGGGAATTCTGCAGCCTACTTAGACTTTAAAAAACTGTTATTCCAAGATGTGTAGGAAGTTAATTATGAATATATAAGACCAAGAACAATTCTCCAGTGGATAAGTTGTCAAAGAGTATGAACAAATAATTCTCTAAAGAATGCAGACTATAAATAACAATATGAGAACTTGCTCCATATAACTAATAAGCCCTTAGCACAGTGCCTAGCACATAGTAAGTACTTAATAATACTGTCTTGACTATTTATTAACAAATAATAAGAAAAATGCCAGTCAAAATAACTCTGAGGTTTCACTTTACACTCATCTAATTAGCAAATATGACAAAAGATAGAAAAAGGTAGTATTGGAGGGACTATACAAAAAGAGACACTGTTATGATGTGGGTGATGCTGTGAATTAATCCAAACATTCTGGAAAGCAATTGGAAATTATGCTGGGGAAAAAAATACTTTCATTTGGAGATCCCACCACCAGCTTTGCCTGAGTTTTAGGTCATTGTTCAGGAACTAGAATAAGAACACTTGGCAGGAAGTGAGGTAAGACTTCCTGACCCAGTAGGTAGATCATGAATTAATTGTGAACCAGGATCAAATTTTAAAAAATATGTCAGATATGACAAAGGCCCTGCTCTTAAGAAATTTACAGTCTCTTGAGGAGGACAAGTACGTAGGTAACTATCATACAAGAAAGCATGAAATAAGTTCAAAGGAGAGGTTGAAGTAAAGGACTATGAAAATACTGAAGAGAGCTCACTTCCACCTGAATGAGGAAGGGAAGCAAAAGGCAGTATCTTCTGGAGGAAGTGTCTTATAATTTGGCTGTAAAGAAGGGGAATGAGATCAAAAGATGGATACAGTGTGGTAAGTCAATTCCATGGCTTAAGCCACAGAAGTAAAAGAAGGAGAAGGAGGAATTCAGAGAAGTCCAGTTTGGCTAGAATGCAGAATATGTGAAGGAGAGTAAAATGAGATAAGGTTGAAGATAGGTTGGAGCCAGATGGTGGAAGGCCTTGATCAACAGGTTGTATATCCCTGGATTAGAAATTCCTGAACCTATTTAGGCCTAGGCAGCTGTGCCAGAGAGGGCTGTTCTTGGCAGAGTTGGAAGTAGCGTGGTTTCCCTCTACTCTTCTGAGACTGTACTTCCCTCCATGTTCTTTTCTTAATTCCTGTAGGGAAACCTCATTTCTGTTTAAATGTAGCCAAATCCCCCAGCATGTTCAGGGCTTTCCCACTGCTGTACCTTTGCCCCCGCCGTTTCCTCTAACTAGAATGTCTTCTCCCCAACATGAGTCAGTCAGTCAAGCATTCATTAAGCCTCTGCTATGTGCTTAAAAGATAAGTATTAATACAGCAAACGTGTCCTAAGTACTAAATGAGTAGTTTACAAGTAAGGTATACTTAAGTATTTGTGGGAGGGAGTTACCTTCCTAGAGGACAAGAGATTTTAACTGGAGTTGAAGGATGGTTAAGTTTTACATAGGTAGAATGAAGTAGGGATGTTTCACGATCCAGCTCAAGTGTATAAATAGAAAGGAGGAAGAAGGGTCTTCCAGTCAAGAGGAATAGCATGACCAAAGATCCCCAAGTGAGAATGATTGTGATGTGTTTGGGAGCAAATGAGCAGACTACCTTGGCCAGACCAGTAGGTTCCTATAGAGGATGAGTGGGAGATTTCAAGGGTCATATTGTGGGAAACTGGAATGCCAGTTGGAGTGGTTTAGACTTATTTTCTGTAGGAATCTGGAAAACATTAAAAGTTTTTGAGCTGGGCAAGGACATGCCCAGAACATTGTTTTCGGAAGATTCATCTGACAGTAAGAGCAGAATGAATTGGAAAGGGAGAAACTGGGTAGAGAGAATATGATGGAGATTTGAATTAGTCTGGGTGTGAGGGCTGAACATGTCATCATTTACCTTTTCTCTTTTCCATAAATAGGATTTACAGTTTCCAAACCTGATGTCATTTCCTTGCTGCAGGAAGAGGAAGAACTGTCTGGCTCAGATTTTCAAGGAATTCAAGAAACAGAGATCTCAAGAGATACCTACACAGGTGAGTGAGAATGGCCTCCTGGAGGTAAAGGTTGATAACAGCCTAGCTAGTTAATGAGGTATTTGAAGTTTGCAATTTAATTCATTTTATATTTCTGGAGTACCTTTCTACATATCTGTATACCTATGAATCTCTGCTCTGTGGGCTGTAGGTCTTCTCAGCATCTGAAACGTGGAATGAGACTGAGGCAGGCAAGTAGGCAATAAACATTCATTAAATACTTACTATATGCTAAGCACTGTGCTAAATGCTAGGGATGCAAATATAAGTAAAAAGAAAGACTGTTCTTGCCCTCAAGGTCCTTATATTCTACTAGAGAAAGGTAACACATAAAAGGGAACTGAAAGGAATCATGGGGAGATAGAGGATACCTATATGGTGGCAAAGTCTGAGAGAGTTAGAAGCACAGCTGGGAGGAGAATGAAGCATGGCTTCCCAAGGTCCATCCCCAAAATGAAGGCCCCAATTGACCAATGGGAAACAAGGGCATTTGTATGATGGAGGGAAGTTCTATGGTGAGAAGTCCTCAGGTGCAGAGAGAAGTTCCACTGTGAGAGCACAGCCATCATGATGGTTAAGTCTGAGAGAGTCAGAAATACAGCAGGGATAGGGATGAAGACAGTGCTTTTCTTCCTTTTCTCTTCATCTGGTGTCATCTTTTTCCCAATCACAGCCAACTTCCATCTTACCCATGATCAGAAAGAGTTCTAGATTAGGTGTGTCAGATCATTGGAGCTCCTAAACCCAGCCAGCCTGCCATTAAATCCAAGGTTCCTTTTGTCAAGTAGAACCTGGACTCAATGGTGTCTCAGGTCTCTTTCCAGTTTTAACGTTCCATAGTTTTATGACATAGTAAAATGTAAGGTCCTGAAGAGGAACACTGTTTTGGTTTTATCTTGGTATCTCCAGAAGTGAACACAGTGCTTTCTTTGCACATTAGTAAAATATGAATTAAATTGAATTGGATTGGATTGGCTCAAGTTCAATTATTCCTCTTCTAGATTTTCCTTCCCTCTTATCACCACCCCTGGCAACTTCATTGCTATTCTCTGAAATCTGTTACACAAGCTCCTCTTTGCCTTTCTGTAACTTGTGTTCAGTCTGCTCATCATAAGATCTTCCTGTTCATTCCTTCTAGCCTATACTACTAGTCAAGGCTACCAACTTTTTGATGGGCAAGTGGAAGATACCAAGGTCTAGCCCTGGGTCTTAGGATTCCCTGACCCATTGGTCAGCTTCTAAGGTGACTTTGCCTGTGGTCTTCAGACTTTCACCTTTTGCACCTTAGTAAATTTCTCTAGTTACTAAATTCTATTTTGAGGTACTGACTTGCTTGGGTCCCTAAACCTGTCTAGTACCAGATCTAAACACTATTTTCTGGACTCCCTGCCATCCCCCTTTTGAGTGACCTTTCCTACTGCCCTCTTCCCTCTTTACCTTCTACTCCCATTTTCACATAATCCAGACTATAAGACTATAGGGGTTTTTTTTTTAATAAGGGGAAGAGAATATGCAAATTCAGAAAATCTAAGAAGGCATAATAATTAGTAGTGTACAAAAAAATTCTTCAGAGATCCAGTCTGAGCAATGGCTAAGCTTTCTGACTTCATCCTTAAGTTCTCAAGGATTAATGTGGGCTATCTCAAGCCTTAGAGCTTGATATCTTGTTTGCCTCCAGGTGAGAATGGTATCTTCAAAACACATCTAAGCCAGATTTGGGGGCAGCTAGGTACAGTGGGTAGAGCACCAGTGCAGGAGTCAGGGAGGACCTGAGTTGAAATCTCACCCCAGACATTTGACACTCATTAGCTGTGTGACCTTGGGCAAGTCATTTAACCCCAATTGCCTCATCCTGATGAATATCTGGTCACTGGATTCAGATGGCTCTGGAGGAGAAGTGAGGCTGGTGACCTGCACAGCCCTCCCTCACTCAAAACAAAGTCAAGTGCAAGTCATGTCATCATTTCTCTGATGGCATGGTCTTCTTTGGCAACGAAGGATGAACACACACAAGCCAAATTTGAGATTTGACCACTTAGGCCCTGTTGACTAAAGTCATTGGTGTATTTTTCCTGTCCTGTATTCCTTCTTAGCTACTCAGGAAACTTCCTGATAGTATGGTAGTCTTTTGGCATTTCACATAGAGTATGGTTACCCTTGGTTAACTTGATCTTGGTTCACTCCCAAGGGCCAAACAGAAGATATAAAAGCAGGCAAATAAAACAATTCCTAATCAGAATTATTCAACTAGATATATAGATCATTCTTAAACTTCATAGTAGACACCCTGTTCTTTATAGGGCATTCATTATTTTCTTTGCTTACTCTGCCTTCCCTGCCTGGAGGGAAGTTTTGGCCATCTGTTTACCAATTTTCCAGTCCTGTAGACTGATCAGACTCTGCCTCATACCCAGGAGGATTGGGAAAACCTGTAAGGGGCACCATATTGCCAAGTGAAAACTCTTGCCTATGTCCCTGTTCCCTTTTCTTTCAATATAGTGAGGTCCTTTTGAAGAACCATCAAAACTCTGGGCATCTATTAGAATTAATTTCAAGGATGATGATTACCTTCCCTTTCTACTTGTTTCTTTTTTCCCAGCACAGGGAAAAGATGACATTTGGATTTTCATTTACTCATTTCAGATTCCGAGTCTGAGATTGAATTGTTAACTCCAAAGCAAGAAGTTTCAGAAGAAAGAGAAGACCATGGAGGGAGGTTGGAAAGTCTCCTCAGGAACGTTCCTCGAGGACCCAGATTTGCAGAACCCTGTGAACGGGAGGACGATTTAGAAAGGGAGATGGGAAACTCTGCTGGGGGCAGAGAGAGGAGATCCCTCTCCCAGAAGCGAGGGTCCTGGCATATGACAGTCCTGCACCAGGAGGCTCCCCCAGGAGAGGGGAATCCAGGATGCAATGAGTTTGGGGGAAGCTTTAGTCTGAGCTCAAGGTTTATGGCACGTCAGGGAGGCTCCGTAGGAGGGAAACCCCATAAATGTGACACCTGTGGTAAATGCTTCAAGTACAATTCATTACTTATTAAACACCAGAGAATTCACACTGGAGAGAAACCCTACGAATGCAGTGATTGTGGGAAATGTTTCAGAGGGTGGTCAGGCTTTATTCAACATCACAGAATTCACACTGGAGAGAAGCCTTATGAATGTAATGAATGTGGGAAAGCCTTCAGTCACAGTTCACATTTTACTCAACACCTGAGAATTCATAATGGAGAGAAGCCCTATAAATGTAATGAATGTGGGCAAGCTTTCAGCCAGAGCTCAAATCTTATTCGACACCAGAGACTTCACACTGGAGAGAAGCCCTATGAGTGTAGTGAATGTGGGAAAGCTTTCATTTGGAGCTCAGTGCTCATTGAGCACCAGAGAATTCACACTGGGGAGAAACCCTATGAATGCAATGAGTGTGGGAAAGCCTTCAGAGGGAGGTCACACTTTTTTCGACACCTGAGAACTCACACTGGAGAAAAGCCTTTTGAATGCAATGAATGCGGGAAAGCCTTCGGTCAAAGCTCACAACTTATTCAGCATCAGAGAATCCACTACAGAGAATAACCCCAAGAATGTAATGTCAATGAGTATGGGGGATGGAGGCCTTGATATATCAGAGAATCTACTTTGGGACATGAGCCCATTAAAAAAAAATTAAGGTCCTAATGGAAAAGGTTCTTGTCTGTCTAATTCTCTTTGTGCAGCAACCTAGCCCAGTACCGCATGCAGTGAGGTAATTAATAAATACTTGGTGATTGGTGATAATAAATTCTTGTTCATAATTGTGTAAAATCTTTCAGTGACTGCTCCCCTACCCTATTTACTGAGGGGGTCACAAGAAGAGAAGAAAAATAGGAGAGTATATTGTCAAGGGGAAAAAATCAGAATTTGAGAACTTGGTGAGTGGCTGCCAGTTCCTTGAAGAGCTCAAGGTACAGAGAACTTTAAATGGAGAACACTGGATTTGGCTGAGAGGAGGTGGAGTGTAACAAGGGCAGTGTAGGCGATTCAGTCACCACCAGCATTACTGAGTGCCCACTTTGGGCTATTAAAAAGACAGCATGTAGCATTCATGTCCTTGAGATTCTCAGGGTGGAGGAGAATGAAAACAATCAGCGTTCTTAGGTGACCATCAGGCAAAGCAGATCTTGAAGAGTGGAACGAAAAGTTGACTTCACTTCTCCTTACTGCATGAGGTCTCCTATTTGTACCACCCTCCTTATTGTTTCTTGCCCCTCTCTTCTCTGTCCCTCCCATGTGTGTTCCCTTTGCATATTCCTACTTGCTGTGAGGGTCTGGTAGAATAAGGGGATCCGAACTTTGTGTGTAACTCTGGTGGCCAAAGCAAAATCACTCCCTGCCCCTTAACTGTGTACAAGTAAAGAACTAGGTTTCAAAGTAGCTTGATAGAATACCTTGCAAGGGACACCACAATATCAATAATAAATTATATTTAAAGTTCATTCAGGGTAGGATTCCATTTATAGCTTTAATGAAGTCACTTGATAGTACAAAAGACTTAATGAATGAGAAAAGAATTGGAATTCTACAGCTAGAATTCCAGTAGTTGCCTAGTCCAACCCTCTGGCCCACAGAGGAGCACATCTATAGCTTTCCGGATGGATGATTATCTTGTTGCTGCCTGAATACTAATGATGATAGAGGACTCTAACTGCACTAGGGAGCAGTCTAGGAGTCTAGTCCTTACAATGGTCTGAAATTGGCTTCTCTGTAACACCCACTCAGTATGCACTTTGTTCCTCATTAGACTTTCTGGGGCTAAACACTTAAATCTCACTCCTTTTTTATATGACCACTCAAAGGAATGTGAAGACCTATGTTCTTCTCAGTCTTCTCCAGTTACCTCAACCAATCCTCATTGTCTTGTAGATGTGTTCCACTTTGTTAATGGTCCCTCTTAAAATCTGGTGCCTGGAATCTTACAGGTCTAACCATGACATATAAAAAGAGATCCTAATTTTAAAATTTCTTTACTTCCTGAGGAACGTACAGGGAGAGTTTTTCCTGTACTGTCTTGAAGTAGACACATTAGACTACATAATTGTCACAATGAATTAGCCTCATAAACCCATCAGGCCCTGTACTATATCTGGTAGACACCCCTTGGGATATGTGGTGGTAGATCATGATTCTCCCTGACACTGTCCACAGAGGTTGATTCAGGGAACTCTAAAACAGCTTGGCTTACCTTAGTGATTTGTTACAGATATGTCACCAAAGAGTTCACACAGTACTATTTTGAAACAGTTCATAGATTCAGCCTTATATCCCCTACCAGGGAATTCCCAGCCACCATGGGTTGTGTGACATAAACTTAACACAGTTTATCTCAGCTTACCTCTCATATTTTAAAGTGTTCCTTTGTTTAATCTAGCTTGGTAAATATAGCCCTCTTCACCCCATCCCTAACATTCATCATTTTAGGGGCTTCAAACGTAAAGTAACCTCATTCCTTTAGGCGTCCTTAGGATTTAGAGACCTTAGAGATGGGGTAGGCATTTTACAAATAAGGAAACTGGGGCCTGGCAAGGGGAAGGGACTTTTCTAAAATCACATTGGGAGTAAATATCAGAGCCTACTTGAGCCCATGCCTTCCATCTAGTTCTCTTACTCCTGAGGCCTTATGGCCCATGGTTTTGTACAGGACTTTTAGGTTAACATTTGTCATTTTGTTTCTAATATTCTTCTCAATAGCACATTTGGCCCTCTAACTCCCCCATCTCATTTTTACTTATATTCTAAGGATCTAATATTGAGCTTTTTAGAACAGTTCACCTGATAGATTATATCTTATCAGTAACAAAAAGCTTAAGGAATATAGTTCCATCCCCACCACCCTCCCCCCAATTCTCCCTCTGAAAGTAATATGCTTCTGTTTAAAGCTTTCTAAAGCTCAGACTTCACCCATCATTTTCAGTCGTGGTTATTTGGGGCCAGGTGTGTGTGTGTGTGTGTGTGTGTATGCATGTGGACATGTGCATATGTGGGGGCACATGTGTGCAAGTGCTCAGGAAAAATGGAATCCTAGAGGTAAAAGAGACCATATAGGTCACCAAGTTCAAGTCTTGGAGCATGAATTGTCTTTACACAAATCCAAGCAGGTTTTAGTCTATGTGTAAAGTGATAGTTAACTTACAATCTACCAAGGCAGCAAAGTCCATTTTTCAGCAGTTCCAATTCCTTCCTCAATGTGGCAAGAGCACTATATTCAAGGTCCAGCAACACTTCCTCTGATAACAGACCCAATTGTGTTCTCACCCCTTCAACTACTAAGACCTAGTAGTATCCTTTCCCCTGAAATATTATTTCTTCATCCCTATTACTCCATGCTTCTGGCCCTGGTTAAATCATTTTAGACCTGAAGCTTTCCAATGCATGAGTTAAAATATAAGCTAATAAGGCCTTCTGCTTTAAGTAGTTATTGCCCTATTATGAAACATCCTTTAAGTTCCCAAATAATGCAGTAGACTGGATGGTCATCTAATCCAATAGATGGAAGATGCTGCAGATGAGAAAACAGTTCTTAAAATTTAAGTGACTTGCCCAAAATCACATAGGTAGTAAGTAGGAAACCCAAGTCTAGTAGACTACATATCCAAGCCTTAGCAGAGAGTACACTATGCTACCTCTGTTTGTTAAGAAGTTCTATTGAATGAAAATCTGACTCCCTATGACTTTTAGCCTTTGGTTATATTTCTGCCTTCTAGGTCAAGAGAAACAAGTCTTCTCCCACATCGAATCATATATTCTCATGATAGGAAGACATCTCAGAAGTCACCTAGACCAAACAATACCCAAAGCATGAATCCACTTAACAGGATGATTATTGAGTACTGGAAGATTTTCATTGACTCTCCCATTAAGTCTCCTCTTTTTCAGGCTAAACATTCCCACTTCTGACAAACTTGCTATGATATAGTCTTAAGTCCACTATCCTGAATGCCCTTCTCCAGACAGCAATATCTTTTAACAGGTAGGAGACATTATAAGTCACACAACAGGTAGGCCACATACCAACATGGTTTCAGGGCAGGTAATACATAGGTAATGTATTTAGAGCTGGAAGAAATTAATCATAGAATTATAGGGGGTAGAGCTGGAATGGAAGGGACATACAGCCAACACCCTCATTTTTCAGATGATGAAATTGAGACCCATGAAAGGCCAGTTAGCCAGTCTACTCCCAGTCTTTGCCCCTTGTTACAGATGCCCAAAGTCACACAGCTAGTGAGTAGCAGAAATGAGCTTTGGATGAAGATCCTTTTCCTCCATATTGAGTGGTCTTTCCACTGTACCATGAGGCTTTTGTTGGGAGACAGCTTGGCAGGGGAATCTCCAATAGTTCCTATGCCTTCAAGTTGTTGGCAGTTCTTAAACTCTGGTCAAGGAAGCCTTGACCAATGAGTATATACAGTCTTCCTTCCTGCATCCTAGAATCACCTGATGCACCTGGAAAGGCAGAATAACAACAGCTCCCATTTGTATGGTGTTTTATCGTTTACAGAATATATCCTTCATTATAGTTCTATAAAGTAGACAGTGTAGTCCATCCTCCTTATTTTACAGGTGAGGAAACTGATTTGTAGAGTTTCACTAAGTCCCATGTATTTTAGAAGTTGTAAGAGATGAATACCACAAGTCAGTCTCACTGTTTCCAAAGATCTGTTAAGAGTTCTATCACTGCGTGAGTGAGAGAATAATCTCATACTGTGTAGGTAGGAAGGAGACTCAGAATTCCTTGCCCTCCCCATTCTGATCTTTCAACTGACTTAAAATTTCTCTTCCATTGCTTCCTTCTGTCTTCTTTGCCCTCTTATCCATCATTCATTTATGTTCATTCATGTGTTCATTTTTGTTAGGCACTTACTGCTGCCAGGCTCTGTTTTCAGGGCTAAAAACAAGAAAACACCCTTGCCTTCTCAAATGTGGATATTATGATTGTTAATGGGATAGAAAAAAAGAATATTTAAGAAAAAACTGATAAAAATCAACTTGATAAGAAGCCCAGTTTCTCAGATAAAATGTTGAGGATAGACACAGACTATTCTGAAGACCTCTCTTCATTTCCCACCTGGTTGCACTCCTTTGGACTTCATCATGCTCCAGGAATCCCTTCATCCTGCAAGATCCTATCAGTCCTTGTACTCCCAATCATCAGTACCCTCTACTTCTCAGGCCCTTCAGCCTGGAGGACAAAGCAAAAAGCTCTTCCCCGAACCTCCATTTAAGGACAATTCTCCATTTCCTGGACTTCTCCATCATGCCCTTGTATCAGGTACCTTTCTCCTGCATCCCAGCACACCCTTCAGCTTCCTTTTCTGTGTTGTCTTCCCCCATTAGAATGAAAGCTCCTTGAAAACAGGGACTTTCTATTTCATATTTGTATCCCCAGTACTTAAGACAGTGCCTGGCCCATAGTAGGTGTTTAATAAATGTGTATTGACTGACTGTCCAGACAGAGAACTGCCCTTTGGAAGAGTGTATTGAGAGGGTCCATTTAAAGCTAGTGCAATGATTGAGGTAATGCTGGCTGCAGAGTATTGTGGTCTATCAACTCATTTGCATGTGATTTTTAAAAGTCATAACTGAGAACCAATCAAGTAACTGTTTGGGGATTATTAAAAGACTATATAAGGACTGCTGGGGTAAACATGACAGAAAGGTCAATCTTTTGAATTTTACATCTTAAATTAGAGAAAGGTTCCTGAGTATGAGGAGGCACCTGAGCCCTTAGAAGCTATAAGCAGCATGAGAAAAAGAAACAGAGGTGGCCAGCTGAGAGAATAGACAAAGCTGAGCACAAGAGGAGTTAGAGATAGAAGGCACAAGAAATGAAGAGAGAAGCCATTTACAGAAGATAGAATATAGCAAGCAAACAGATGTTCCGTCCACTGAGAGAGATGATTGCTGCCTGGTAGGCTCTGCAGCGCTTGAAGTTCAACATGGAGAGCCACCTGGGCTCATGTTCTCCAAGGTTATCTACAACCTCAAGGAGGGGGATTCTCTCAAGGGGTCCTTTTTGCTCTCTTTGGTTTGAGAAAGAGAAACGGAAAGGGAGAGACAGGTTTTACATCTGCTTTGCTGTGTGAGAAAAGGTTTGTCTTTCCTGAGAACGGATCGTATAAAACATAATCCATAGCTTTTGGGGGGAAAATTGTTATCTTGGGCTCGATAAGGAGAAAGTCCTCAGAGCCCCAAAGCAAACATGAGGAGTTTGGCGGTTCTCAGCCTAAGATAGTTTCTAGTCACGGAGCACAGCATTTTCTCAGCATCTCCCCAGGAACAGATGAGTGCTAAGAGTCTGTCAGCGTCTGAGCCATCCCAGGGTGGTTGTGCCTAGCAGGTGTCTCATTCTGTCACAGTCATCTAGGCTTGCCCCGGGGGGGGGCCTGGGTTCATGGGCCCCTCCCCTCGGTTTCCGGAAAGGTCTCCCCATGTACACCGTGTGCATCGGTAACGAGTGTGGCCTTGGCTGGTGTTTTAACTTATATTTTGTTTATTCCTGCTCTCACCTATTAAGTAAATATTATGATTATGTTGCCTACTATCGAGATGGTGATTATTCCTGCTTTTTTCCTCCAATGAGGAAAAATGTTACAATTATTCTTGCTTTTTTTGCCTTATTAAGTAAATGTTTCATGTTTAAAAGTGAATAGCATCACTGTGACTGATGTGATGTCCATGTGCACTGTTGGGACTGGTGGGCCAGGCCCATGCTGGGAGAGGCACGTGGCGGGGGTGGGCAGCGGGGGTGGGCAGCGAGGCCTGACCCTGAAGGCGAAGGCGAGGGCTGCGCTGTTGGGGACATCAGCCAAAATGAGCACAGGCAGCGGAGAATTGATCCATACTTTGTTGCATCTCAGCTTCAGAGGCTGCATTGAGTGCACAATCATCTGCAAACAGAAAGTCATGCACCAACACTCCCTCCACTTAGATCTTGGCTTGTAACCTTTTCAAATTGAAGAACCTACCAATCAGTATGGTAGTTGACCTTGATGCCTTATTTATCCTCACTGAAAGAATTTGACAACATGGCTGAAAATATGGAGGCTCCTAACCTCAGCTGGGCCTGCTCCTTCCCACGGGATCATAGTCTAACCTCTAATTGACACCTTACCGACTCCCCAGCATCAGGTCTTCAGCAACTAGCCCTGCTCTTTTCTATGTGGTCCAGGGAGGATATGTATCCCCAAAAACCCAGGCTGGAAGACTTTGAGGGCCTCACAGTTAAGAACCCATAGAGTCATATGTATGCCTTGTTCTGGTCTTTTTTCAGAGCGCTAAACATTCATTTAGTGCCTATTATATCTAATCACAAGGTGATTACACTCTACTGGGGAACACAGCATGCAAGCAGTATTTACAAAGCAAGTTGTATACTAGATAGGACAAAATTAACAGGAAAGGCATCAAAATTAAGAAGAGAAAGGATTGCTACTTTACTACTGATAATTTTAAATTTATGTACATATCCACTTTATGTAATGAGTGAACTGGCTTAATTGATGTTGAGTTCCTCATTACTGCAAGTGTTCAAAGAGAGAGTATGTAACCACCTCTAGGGAAATGTTGTATAGGGTATTCATGCAGTTAGTTATCAAGGGCTTGGACTACAATGTATAAGCTCCAATTCTGTGATTGGCTCTATTGCAATAATAGTCTAATTTGCTAAAGAATTTAATGTCCATAGTCTGCTCCATAAATTGTAGAGCATTTGCTAATCTGCAGCGTTAGATGGGGTTTCTTCCCTGGGTGTTCCCTCCATCAATGAAATCACACTTAGAGATAAAAATTCTGTTTGGATTCATCCTTCCAGTGTAAAAGTGGTTAAAGATTTCAACACCCTGTTAGTATATTCAGTACAATGACTTTTTGAAGAGTCAATGTGGTGTAATAAACAAAATGCTGCCTCTGTCATTCCATGGCAAAACAGAAATTCCTCTGGTATTTAAAGCCCTTTACAATCTGTTTATGGCCTAGTTTTACATACTGACTTCATATTACTCCCCCTCACCCACACTGCATTCAAGACAAGCGGACATACTTGTTCCCAATATACAACATTCCATCTCCTGTTTTGGTCCCCTTATAGAAACTGTCCCCATGCCTTGAATTCTTTTCAACCTCAACCCTTCCACCCTCCTCTTTGAATCTCTAGCTTCATTCAAGACCCAGCTTAGGTGCCGTCTCCTACAAAGAGTCTTTTCTGATCCCCTCCCTTTCCCTTTCCCAGTTGTTAGTGCTCTTTTACTCTCCCCTCACCTTCATAAATCACTTTGGATTTACTCCTCTGGGTACTTGTATCTCTCCAGTGACCTATAATGTCTACTTTATAGAGGTTATTTGAGACTTAAGTGAGACAATATATAAAGTGCCTTAAAATGCTAGTATTATTGGATCATATCTTCAACAACCACATTCCACAGTCCAGAGGTAGGGCTGATTTGCTCTGTATACTCTAAGTTAAAAAATGTTTGTTAATTTTGAATTTGAAATTCTTCACATTCTTGGGCTTTTTAAGAGAGAGTATTTACTCTGTTTCTGAAAGTATGATTCAGAGACTGGAGATGCTGTGTGAAGATGGATTGGAGGAAATTGGAGGAAATTTAAAAGATGGGGTTGGGGGTGGTGGGGAGAGGGGGAATGATTGAAGAGCTGTCTGTATGGAAGAAAGCTCTAACTTCTACTTGGGAGCAGATGGAATGATAACTAAGGAGAGAAAACAAAGTTGCTCAATTTTTATTTTGCTTCTGTTTTTATACCAAGGAGAATGACCTTTGCACTGGGAATAAGGGGAAAAAATGGTCAATGTAGCCGATAAGTAAGGAGATCCTAAGAGAGCACTTAGTTACCCTAGATGAATTCAAGTCATCTGACCTAAATGAATTACATCTTCTGATACTGAAGGGGTGTGTGTGTGTGTGTGTGTGTGTGTGTGTGTGTGTGTGTGTGTGTGTGTGTATTTGTGTGCTGTCAACATTTGAAAGATTATGGACAACAGAAAATGTTCTTTAAGACTGGAGAAGACTAAATATCCTCACTTTCAGAAAGGGAAGAGAGTAGTGTGAACTTCAATTCCTGGGAAAATTCTAGAGCAGGTCATTAAAGAGATGATTAATGAACATCTAGAAAAGAAAGAGATGATTACAAAGAACCAACATGACTTTATCAGTCATACAATAAGTATTAAATGCCTACTATGTGCTAGGTTAGGCACCTGGGATACAAATACAAAGAATGAACAGTTTACATACCCTTTGACCCAGCAATATCACTTCTAGGACTGTATCCCAAAGAGATCATAAAAATGGGAAAAGGTTCCACAAGTACAGAAATATTTATAGCAGTTCTTTTTGTAGTGGTCAAGAACTGGAAATTGAGGGACTGTCCATCAATTGGGGAATGGATGAACAAGTTGTGGTATATGAATGTAATGGTGCTATAAGAAATAACAAACAGTAGGACTTCAGAAAACCTGGAAAGAATTATATGAACTAATACTGAGTGAAGTGAGCAGAAGCAGGAGAACATTATGTACAGGAACAGCCACAGTGTGCAAGGATTGATTCTGATAGATTTAGCCCTTCACAGCAATGAAAGGGGTCTAAAACATTTCCAAAGGCCTTGAGGCAAAATGCCATCCACATCCATAGAAAGAACTATGGAATCAGAATGCAGAATGAAGCATACTATCTTCTCTTGTGTTATGTTGTTTTGGTTTGGTTTTTCTCATGGTTTCTCCCATTTGTTTTAATTCTTCTATGCAACATGACTAATGTGAAAATGTGTTTAATAAGAATGTACGTGTAAAACTCATATAAGATTGCATGCCATCTCAGAGAGGTAGGAGGAGAAAATTTAAGACTTATGGAAGTGGTTATTGAAAACAGAAAACACATTAATTAAATTAAAAAAAAAAAGAATGAACAATCCAGTGGTTTGTCAGGAACTTACAGAGGCAGCTAGGTGGCAGGGTGCTGGACCTGGAATCAAACAGACATGAGTTCAAATTCAGCCTCAGACACTTATTAGCTATATGACCCTGGGGGAAGTCATTTAGCCTATGCCTCAGTTTCCTCCTCTATAAAACTGGGGTAGTGATAGCATCTTGGTGGTTGTGAGGATAAATTGAGAATATTTGCAAAATGTTCTGCATACCTTAAAATATATATAAACACTAGCGGTTGTTTTTCTTGTGCAGGATTGTTGTATTAGTTTCTTCTCATTTTTCTTATTACTTTCTAATTGGGGATATTAGAATATATTATATGTGTGTATATATCATATAAAATAAAGCTAATACAAAAATACACAAGTTAAATACAAGGTAGTTTGAGAGGGAGGTCACTAGGGCACTAGCAGTTGGGGGCATCAGGAAAGGTTTCATGTAGAAGATGATATTTGAACTGTGTCTTAAAGGGAGAAGGACAATAAACTGGCAAATTAAAGGAATGTTGTAGACATAATTTACCTAGATTTTAGCAAAGTATTTGATATAGTGCTATTCTGGTGAAAAAGATGGAAACTATGGAGGTCTTCAAGTGAGGAGTGAATACTCTGGGAGGATATTTTAGAGGGAATTGGTTGTACTAGATGGTTTCTGAGGTCCCTTTCATATCTAAATCTCTCATCTTGTTTACATTAGATCTTAGATTAGATTACTTTAGATTACATTAGATCCAGGGTTCTTAACCTAGGTTTTATAGCTTTTTAAAACTGTATAGTTTTATAGCTGTATTTCAATATAATTGGTTTCTGTTGTAATCTATGTATTTTAACTTTTTATGCATTAAAAATATTATTTTGAGAACTGTACCATAAGCTTCACCAGACTGCCCAAGGAGTCTGTAACACAAAAAAGTTAAGAACCCCAGAGACTAGAAAGACTTTGAATTAATTTCCAAACCTGAGATTCAATGATTCTGTTTCTGTGCCTCATAACCTTATAAGATTGTAAGCTTCTTGAGTGAAAGCTATGCATTCTTTTTTGGTATGTATTAGATGTTTTGGACAAGTGTGTGTGTGTGTGTGTGTGTGTGTGTGTGTGTGTGTGTGTGTGTGTATGTTTGTCCTTCATTGCTGAAGAAGACCATGCCATCAGAGAAATAATGACATGACTTGCACTTGACTTTGTTTTGAGCGAGAGAGGGCTGTGCAGGTCACTAGCCTCACTTCTCCTCCAGGGCCATCTGAATTCAGTGACCAGATATTCATCAGGATGACTGGAGATGACCTAGGATGAGGCAGTTGGGGTTAAGTGACTTGCCCAAGGTCACACAGCTAGTGTCAAGTATCTGAGGTAAGATTTGAACTCAAGTCCTCCTGATTCCTGCACTGGTGCTCTATCCACCACGACATCTAGTGCCTTGGAAGTGTTTGTTGAATGAATTAATATGTAAATGAATTTAAATTTAAATTCTAAACTAGTAGCATTGTTTCTCAATATTGTATAGTAGAAAACACACTGTATATGATCAGAAGACTTGGACCCTGGCACTAAATTAACTGCACCCCTTGGGCAAGTTTCTTTACTTCTCTGGGCTTGAGTTAATCTGTAAAATGGAAATGGACTAGATTATCTTTCAAGTTCCTTCCAATTCTTCAATATTTTTGAAAGCCTTCTATATGGCCAGTATGAAATTGCAAGGGTTAAGAAAACTTTTATGTATTTTTTCCGATGCCTTATTAAGTCTTGATTTATTAGCTTCATGACACTTTGTATCAGTTAAACATGCATTTAGACTTGTAACTGTTTAAGTCAGATTGGTTATTTAACCTCCTCTTGTTCTTTGTTTCTTTATTGGTTTCAATTCTTTTGCACTAAACCCAGTTACCCTTGGAATAATGGAGCATATATATCTAGGTCACTTTTTCCCACTCCTTCTACGATGTTTCTGGGTGCTGAAGTTTTGATCTCTAAATCACAATGTTTTCCTTACCCTGATGTGCTTTTCATTTAACCAGTTCTCCATTGTGAATCCTGATAGGTTGCCCTGGAAAGACGGAAGCCTTGAGGCCACCTCAGGAGTCATGCCCTGTTCCACCCTCTGTTGGCTTCTGGGCACCTGGGCTAAGTGTTCAAATTCAGCATCAAGAAGTGCTGCTCTGTTTTCATGATCTTCACTGTAATATTCACCCCTTGCAGTTCTCTGCCCACCCATTTCCTCATCCCAAAGGTCAGCCTTGGCTGTCTTCACTTTCCTTGTCATCATTTTCCTTCTGATCCATGACTTTTATTTAGTCTTCCCCATCATTCTCACCCTGGAGACTTGGTTCACTGCAACTAAGACACCATTGTATTAAAAAGAAGATGACTTTTACTGGCTGTAGATGTAAGGTGGAACGTTAAGATTTATTGCTTGCAGCCCAAGTATAAAATTGCCCAAGAAATTGCCAAGTCAAGAAGACATCCCCTAATAGACACTAATAAAAACAATAACAGTTCCTCTTTTACCTGTGCCACTTAGGTGCCTCTCACATAACCATATTTATGCTTAAGGAAAATTACTTTAGCAGCAGTGTGTAGGATGGACTGGAGTGAATGACTCAAGGGTGGGGTACTAGACTGTGGAGGGCCTTGAATGTCAAACATAAGAAAATGAAGTTTATAAGGTGGCTCAAAGACTAAAGAAAAGGAAGATTCAGAGGCCATTTAGGATGATAATTTAGATGGTACCAATTCATTCCTTGTGAGAAAAATTCCCAATTTCTGGGCAGGATATGGAGAAAAGGAGAGATCCTTTAGGCCTGGATTCTTGGGGGAACCAAAGTAGGAGAGACCCAGAGAGATTATAGGTGAATGAGAAGCAGTCATAAGTTGGAAATCATAATCTATCCTTCACTGAAGGGCTGAGATAATAGCTTGATATTTGGGAAAGGTCTGTCTTCTCTAGGTTTTCCCATAGATAGCAGGTAGCTATGGAGACTGAGAATGACTCCTTCCCTTTCCAGTCCCAATTTGGTGCCTTCTGTTCATCTCCTGCCTCATCTTCTGAAACAAATAAAACAGTATATATGAACTGAGCTCCTTCCCTCCCCACCGCTTCAATTGACAGTTGATATTAGGCAGATTTAATTAGCATTTAGAAAGAGGTTATTTACTTTATAAGAATAAAAGCCAATTCACAGTCGATAAATGGTCAAAGGATGTGAATAAGCAGTTTTCAGAGTAAAAAATCCAACCTATCAACAGCCATACTGAAAAGAAAATCTAAACAACTAATAATTAGAGAATTACACATTAAAACAACTCCTAAGTGCCACCTCACAATCATCAGATTGTCTAAATTGATAAAAAATGAAAATGACAACAGCTAGGGGGATTGTGGGAAAACAGACACTTTAATGCACTGTTAGTGGAGTAGTGAACTGGTTGAGCCGCTCTGGAAAGCAACTTGAAACTATACCCCAAAAATTATTAAATTGTGCATATCCTTGACCCTCCAATACTTATTAGATCTATACCTTCAAGAGAATAAATAAAGAGAAAAAGAACTTATATGTACAAAAAACATTTTTAGCAGTTCTTTTTTCTGGTAGCAAATAATTAGAAACTGAGGGGGTGCCCATCAGTTAGTGAATGGCTGAACAAGTTATAGTCTATGAATGTAACAGAATATTTAAGAAGACTTGTGTAAAGTGAGCAGAAACTGGGAGAATGATTTATACAATGACTATAATATTGTAAAGACAATCAACTCTAAAAGACTTAGGAACTTTAATCAACACGATGACCAGCTATAATTCCAAAAGACTTATGATAAAACATGCTATCAACTTCCAGATAGAGTAGTGATGCACTTAGAGTGCAGATCAAAGCATGTTTTTTCTTCTCTCTTCTCTTCCCTTTCCCTCTCTTCTCCTTTCTAATTGGGGATTTTGCTTTGTACAACTACATATTTGCAGTGGGTTTTGTTTTTCTTGCCTTCTCAATGTGTGGAGTATGTGGAGGTGGGATGGAGAGAATTTAGAACTGGAAAAAAGATTCTTTTTTTTAAAAGGAGATTATGTACTGAGGTGGTATAGTAAGAATGACTGGTACAAAACATCCTCGTAGAAGTCTATGGATGTATTCTCCCACAGGTATATATAAAGACCTTTTGAAAGTAGTCTCAGGTGTAGAGGTAGTAAGGCACAACTTCCAGTCCTTGGTTTCCAGAAGGTCTTTTCTTCCCTTCTTAGGGTACCCATGAAGTTCCATTTAGGCATGGTGTCATTTCTCTACTAGGCTCCTCGTAGAATCTTCAAGCTACCTTTCCTTAGTATGTCTAGTTTTTACCTTAGCTCCCAATATGGGTACTACAGCAACTATTCTGAAGACACTGAATCAATAGCCAAAAACTTCTAATCCTCCAAAGTTCATATCATCTACCTTTTGTCAAGGATGAAGGACTCTCTTTTCTTTTCATCCCAAAATGAGTATTTCTTAGGGGCGTGACTGGAAGGCTTTCACCACTAAGTTTTCAGAGGCTCAAAAGCTTCATTCCAAGCTAGCTTATTGTTTTTATATAATTTAATTTTATATGATCCAGGTCCCTCAACGAATCCTCAATCAGATATTTCCTATGCAATGTCAGTATTTCATCCATTAGCTTTCAAAGATTTCAGAAATGATCAACACCTCTTTGCCTTTAGTCTACGGTCTTTGGTTGTTTAGTTGATTTGGCATTCTTACCTGCTTAAGTTACCCAGGCAGAGCATCATGCTAGCGCCTTTAAGTGTGGTAGGGTGATTTTTATGATTGATTGCCCCATTTGTTCCCTGCCCTTACATTATTATTGCTGCCTTATTATTTTTGGATGGAGTTCATATAGAAATACTTCAAGGGAAAGTCACTAGTTTCATATTATTCTTTTATATTTAATACTCTGTGAACTGCTGCACAAATGGATAAATGACAACTTTGTGTAATTGAATAAAAATATTGATGTTTAAGCGTATCTTCTGTAGACTTATTGAAAATATCTTTTGGATAATACCAATAGCATACAAGATGAAAAAGTTTGACACATACCGTGTCCTGTTTCCACATGTTTATTTTCATTTTATTGCCAAACTGTGATTTCATTGGTTTAGGGAACCCCTGTGAGGGACTTCCTCTAGCAATGTTTTAGCAACTTTTGTTCTTCTTAGAGTGTTTATCTGTTGTACTGAATAGTTACTGAATAGTCAGTTTGTGTTAGAGATAAAACTTGAATCTATATCATCCTGACTCCAAGGCCAGCTTTCCATCCTCTGTTCTATACTGTTTCTCTTCATGTGGTTTTAATTCCTCCTACTAGGCCTCTGTATTTTGAAAGCTTTTCCATTTGTGTAGTTTGGATATTACAAATGTTTAGCATGGTGACATCTATTAGAAACTTATTTTAAAATATTATTAGTTAATGCTATGTCTAAGCATTACGGAGCAATAGTTCTGTTTGCAATAATGCTTGAGTACTAGGACAGTCTATTTGTTGAATTCTCAAGGATGTTTTGGAGTTTAATTTAAACTGAGAAAATCAAATTGATATTGTCTCCATATTGTAATTAATTTTTTTGTTTTTTATTTTATTCTGTGTTTTGTATAACTCCTATGGGGATAAAAATTATCCAGCCTACGAAAAGAGAGAGGCAGAGCTCTGAGCCCATGGCACTTTATTAAAAGGTCCATGGTCCCCTCTAATGAAGTGACTTCAGATCTTCCTCATAATATGAGATGTACCTTCCTTATGCCCTATTTTTATAGGGTTATATATTTAGATAGCAATACCAAATACAGAATAATTCCATTGTTTGACATATGATACGTAGGCTAAAATGAGTAAAACAGTATATTAGCAGAGACATGGGTTGGGCAAGGCAGGAAATATTTCTGTCAACTAGATGGTCATTAAATAGGTGAAGCATAGAGCATCTCTATTAAGTAGGTAGTCATAAGATGGTCATGAGATGGGTACCTGTTCATGTTGGACAAGAGAAAATGGTCCGTAGGTACAAAAATAATTTGGGGGGATTTTTCATATAGTTGAATCACCTCTGCCACACTGGGCTTGGTCACCATGACAAGGAAAAACAATAGTGGAGGGTGTCTAGCTAGCTTCCTATGATTATGCAAGTGATCTTACCATCTGCAGCTTAGAGCTCTGGGGCCAAATATACAGAACTTATAATCACTATCCCCATCATATCAAATTGATTAACACTGATTGGAATAGAATAGGGGTCCTCAATGAATCAACTTCCTCATTTTCCCCTTCAATTCACAGAAAAGACCCCACTTTTTCTTTGGATCATTACAATTTAAATACATGGAGGGCAGTCCTTCACATGTGATGCAAAACCAGTAGGGGGTAGTCCCTTCACTGAAGTGCAAAGGTGACATTAGTAAACAGGGAAATGGGCACAACTTATAACATATTGATTATGTTCCATTTGATTAAACAATCACTCAATATATGTCTGAGGTAATTCTCACCAAGACCCACGAGGCACAAGTACTTCTTAGTAAAATGGGGACCATAAGGCATTTGTTCAAGCACAACAATGCAAACATGGTTTGCCCTACATATAGGCTCTAGAAATCTTTTGAATTTCCAAAAACTATTCAAGTAATTTTGACAAACAACCACCCCATTATTGTGATGAGAGGCAATATCCTTGCAGACAACACAAACATATCTAGTGAATGTAGAAAAACCTTCAGTTGAAGTTCAGATATTATTAACCATGAGAGATTTCATACTAGAGACAAACCTTAAGAGCATAATAAATGCGAACAAACCATTAACTGCTAATCTGATGCTGTTGAACTTCAAAGATTTCATACTGGAGAGAAACCCTTTTAATGTAATGACTGTGGGAAAACCTTTAGATTATAGTTTGGATTTGTTCAACATCAGAGAATTCATATTGAAGAGAAACCTCGAGTATAAAGAATGTGGTAAAGTCTTTGGTAGAATCTCAGATGTTGTTAGACATTAGAGAATTCACACTATGACTGTGGGGAAGCCTTCACTTAAAACTCATTGCTCAATGAACAGACATCAGAGAATTCATTCTGGGAAAAAGTCCTATGAATGTGATGAATGTGGAAAAGCCTCAAGAGTATTTTCAGGCTTTTTTCAGCATCAGAGAATCTATACTGGAGAAAAACTTTTTGAATCACTGAATATAGGAAAGGCTTTAATCAGAGCTCACATCTTATTCTGCACAAGAATTCATGAGAGAGTAGCCTGTTACAGTATGATGAAGCAGTGTGGTTAAAAGGCAAGTACAATGAATTACATGTCTAGAGACCTGAGGTGTAGTCCTGACTTTGCCTCCTGAATAATTTTGTGATTGTGAGTCATATAAACTCTTTGGTTCTGTTTCCTTACATATCAGTTGAAGGAATTAGAATTGTTGATCTCAGAGATCCCTTCTAACTTCAAAAATCTGTGGTCCTTTGGATATGATGGGCAATTTGTTCTTCTCTAGCTCTGTGTCACTTTCTCAGCTCTCTGTCATCTTGCAAAGGCCAATAGTGACTTGGCCTGTTCTTTCTATAGGTGCCTGAAAAGGCAATAAATCTGTATACTGGGCAGAGAAACAAAATAATTCTGCAATACCCTCAAGACTCTTCATGTATCCTATAACTTGGGAAAGACCTAATAGTGGTATTATTGGGACAAAGGATATACAGTTTTAAAACTCTTTGGGCATATTTCCAGATTGCTCTCCAAAATGTTTGAATCAGTTCACAGTTCTACCAACAGTGTATTAGTCTCCCAGTTTTTCCACATCCCCTCTAACATTTGTCATTTTACCTTTCTATCAACTTAGCCAATCTGATAGGCCTGAGACGGTACCACAAAATGGTTTTAATGGGTATTTCTTCCATCTATAATGATTTTGAGCATTTCATATGACTCTATATAGATTTGATTCCTTCTTCCAAAAACTGCCTGTTCATATCCATTGATCATATGTCAAATCAAATTTGATGCAGTTCTCTATATATTTGTCATATGAGACTTTTATCCAAGAAATTGTCTATAAAATTTTCCCCCAAAATGTTCTACTTTCTTTCTAATCTTGACTATGTTTGTTTCATTTGTATAAAATCATTTTAACTTAATATAATCAAAATTATCCATTTACATCCCATAATGCTCTCTAAGTTTTCTTTATTCATAAATTCAAAAGAAGGGCTAAACCAGGTAGAGGGTAACTGAAGGGCCTCAAACTTTTTCTTGAGTTATGGAATATCTACCCCAAGCATGTGAAGACTTCCCCCAGAAAAGTGGGCAGATAGGAATAATTTGTTTCAATTGTGAGAAGCACTCTCACTCCGGAAATAACAATTTTCATTGAAGTCAAGAGGCTTCAATTTTTTATTTTATTTTACCTTCCTTGTGAATGGGTAATTCCCTAAAGGAGCACATGTGCTCAGACAAATGCAAGGCTATTTATTTTCTGTTCCCAATTCAAATTTCTCCCCTTGCTCTCCATTGGCTAGATGCAACTTCTTGACCTGCTCACTTCATGTTCTCCTCCTTAATATGTTTCCCCTTTCCTCATCATGCATCACATGTACATTTAAATTAGCTTGCTCTGCCCTGGGAGTAACCACTGAATAATATTAAACAATTGTTAAGCATGTGTACAAGTTTCTGACCTTTTACTTAAACAGAAGCCTGTTTACCTTTTCATGTTTCTCTTGTATTTGAAAGTCAAATTTTCTATTCAGCTCAGATTTTTTCAACAAGAATGCTTGGAAGTCCTCTATTTCATTGAAATTCCATTTTTTCTGCTGAAGTGTTATACTCAGTTTTGCTGGGTAGGTGATTCTTGGTTTTAATCCTATATCCTTTGACCTCTGGAATATGATATTCCAAGTCCTTTGACCCCTTAATGTGGAAGCTGCTAAATCCTGTGTTATCCTGACTGTATTTCCATATTATTTGAATTTTTCTTTCTGGCTGCTTGAAATTATTTTCTCCTTGACCTGGGAACTCTGGAATTTGGCTACAATATTCCTAGGAGTTTTCCTTTTGGGGTCTCTTTCAGGAGATGATCGCTGAATTCTTTCCATTTCTATTTTACCCTCTGGGTCTAGAATATCAGGGCAGTTTTCCTTGATAATTTCATGAAAGATGATGTCTAGGCTCTTTTTTTGGATAATGGTTTTCAGGTATCCCATAATTTTTAAATTATCTCTCCTGAATCTGTTTTCCAGGTCAGTTGTTTTTCCAATGAGATATTTCACATATCATTCCTTTGGTTTTGTTTTATAATTTCTATGTTTCTCATAAGGTCACTGGCTTCCATCTGCTCCATTTTAGTTTTTAAAGAACTATTTTCTTCAGTGAATTTTTGAACCTCCTTTTCCATTTGGCTAATTCTGCTTTTTAAAGTATTCTTCTCCTCATTGGCTTTTTGGACCTCTTTTGCATTTGGGTTAGTCTATTTTCAAAGGTGTTATTTTCTTCAACATTTTTTGGGTCTCCATTAGCAAGCTGTTGACTTATTTTTCATGATTTTCTTGCATCACTCTCATTTCTCTTTCCAATATTTCCTCCATCTCTCTTACTTGATTTTCAAAATCCTTTTTGAGCTCTTCTGTGATCTGAGACCATTGCATATTTTTTGGAGGTTTTAGATGTAGGAGCCTTGACTTTGATGTCTTCCTCTGATGATATGTTTTGTTCTTCTTCATCCGAAGGGATGGAAGAAAATACCTTTTCACCAAGAAAGTAACCTTCTAGGGTCTTAATTTTTTCCCTTTTTGGGGGCATTTTCCCAGTCAGTTACTTGACTTCTGAGTCCTCTGTCAAGTGGAGGGTATACTCTTGGGACCTGTAAGTGCTCAGTTCCTCCAAAGTGGCACAATCAAGAGAGAAGAGTTTACTCCTCTCCTGGCCTGCACTCTGGTCTGTGAGTGACCACAAGCACTCTTTTCTGCCCAGAATCTGCAACTAGGATTCCCTCTCCACAGTCTCTACCAGCTTCACCATGCCAGCATTCCTCCTCACCTCAGGACTGCCACTCAGATCAACTGCTGGATTCCTCCAAGGTCTTTAGGCTGGGTTCCAAAAGTGGACACTGCTGCTGCCCTAGGGTGGGGCTGGGGCCAGACCACACCCGTCTCACCCACGTGAAATAGCTTTCTTATTGACCTTTGAAGCTGTCTTTGAATTTGTGGGTTGGACCATCTAGAAACTGCAGCTGCTACTCCTAAATCCATGCTCTGAAGCCTGCTCCAGTCCTGTTCATGCTGTGTGCCAAGGCTGGCCTGTGCTCTGCTCTGAGCCCAGTGTGATAGACATTTCCTGTCAGTCTTCCAGGCTGTCTTGGGCTGGAAATCTCTTTCACTCTGTAGTGTTTTGGCTTCTGCTGCTCTAGAATTTGTGTAGAGTCATTTTTTTACAGGTGGGCAATGGGGGGAGAGCTAGAGCAGGATCATCTTTCTGTTCTGCCATCTTGGCTCTAACCTCACCACTGAACTTCTAATGACTCTGGAAGGAGAGTGACACTGATGACTTTGTGCAACTCTGCCTCATTTAACTCCAGTTCATGTACAAGTTGAGAAATCATCTTGTGATGCCATTGGTCCTCTTCAAAAAATGAAGGACCAACAACAACATAATTTCATCTGGGCTCTCATTGTATAAAAGCAGTCCTTTTATACTTTGCTAATTAACTGTCCCAATCAACACAGTCATTTTCCAAATCTTTTCATCCTTCCTCAAAGATCCTTCCACCTCAGCTAAGAACCTTGCCTCATATTTTACTGAAAAAATGCAAGCTATTCCTCAAGAACTGCCTTTCTTTCTGTCATCTCACGTCACCCAGATGACTTCTGCTACTATTTCTGCCTTCACCACTGTCTCAAATAAAGAGATGACAATTCTCTTTGCCAAGGCTAATTTTTATACATGTACAAGTAATTTCATTCTATCCTATCTTTTCCAGTAAGTTGTATACTCATCATCTCCACTCTCTATTTTTTTATTATCTACTAGCTGTGTTTCTCCTATCTGCAGTTATACCCATGTGTCCCTCATCCTCAAAAAAACCCTCACTAGATCCTTCTATGCCAGTGGCTTACATCTCTTCCTTGTGTGGCTGAACTTGAGAAGACTTTCTATAATTGACACTTCCCCTCTCTCACTCATTCTCCATAGTTACAGATGATCTCTTAATTGAGACATCTAATGACCTTTTCTCATCCTTAAGCTCTCTGTAGCCTTTGATATAGATCACTCTATTCTCCATTATAATCTCTTCTATCTAGGCTTTGGGGACACTAATCTATCTTGATTCTTCTTCTGACTGTTCTTTTGTGCATTTCTTTCACTTGATATTCATCCAGATCATGCCTGCTAAAAGTGAGTATCTCTCAGAGAGCTCTGTCCTGGACCCTCTTCTCCCTCTACATACTATTTCACTTGGTGATCTATATTCCCGTAGATTCAGTTATCA
>CM053773.1:177090222-177138364 GCA_028658325.1 Potorous gilbertii
CCTTCACTGTGTTGCTGTGCGGCTTCCACTGTTCCAGAATTTGTCAGGAGTTCTTTTTACAGGAAATCTATGGGCTGTGGGTTCGGACCTAGCATAGGTGAGTCTTTCTACTCCGCCATCTTGGCTCCGCCCTCTATAAAGGGTTTTGAATGCCAAATAAGATTTTGTGTTTGATCCTGGAGGTGATAGGGAGCCAGTGGAATTTAATGAGTATGGGATGACATAGTCAAACCTGTATTTTAGTAAAATCACTTAGGAGGGTGCGTTGAAGTGGGGAAAGACTTGTGGCAGACCAGCTAGCCATCAGGCTATTGCAGTAGCCCAAGTATGAGGTGATGACAACTTGTATGAGAGTAGTAGCAGTGCCAGAGGAGAAAAGGGTGTATATGAGAGGTGTTACAGAGAGAAATCAACAAGCTTTGGCAACAGATTGAATATAGGAAGTGAGATGGGAGTCAAAGATGACATTAAGTTGCAAGTTTGGGAGACTGGAAAGATGTTGCCTTTGATAGTAATAGGGAAGTTTAGAAAAGAGAAAGGTTTGGGGGAAGGAAATGAGTTCAGTTCTAGACAGGTTGAGTTTAAGAGATCAGTGTGAGGTGCCTGTAAGGCAGTTGGAGATAGGAGACTCAAGGCAGCAGAGATGGCAGTGTAGGATAGATAGATTTGAGAATCATCAGCATAGTGATGGTAATTAAATCCATTGGAAGTGATGAGATTGTCACTTGAAGTAGCATAGAGGGAGAAGAGAAGAGGGCACAGGACAGAACCTTGTAGGACACTCATAGCTAAAAGGCATGATCCGGCAAAAGAGACTGAGGAGTGATCTGATAGGTAAGATAAGAACCAAGAGAGAGTAGTGTTCCAAAAACCTAGAGAAAAGAGCATATCAAGAAGAATAGAGTGATTTAATAGTGTCAGAAGCTGGAGAAAGATCAAGAATTGAGAATTGCCGCTCAGATCCTTGGTAACTTTAGAGAGAGCAGTTTCAGCGAAGGTGGTTGCATTTGTGGAAGATAACAAGATCCAGGGTATGACCATCTGTGTGTGGCTGAGGTGAGGTGGAGGAATAGATCCAGAGAAGTAAGTAGGTTAAGGAACTGAGTGGTTAGGGTATTTGAGGGAGGGTCAGTACGTATGTTGAAGTCTTGTAGTATAAGGGCAGGAGAAGAGAAAAACTGTGGATCAGGAACTGAAGTCTTTGAGGAGTAACTTGGCGATCTGTGGACATTAGCTATTAGAATTTGTTTGGGTAGAAGATGTGGATCGTGTGCAGCTCAAAGAAGGAGAAGTTACTTAGTGTTGGAGTTGGGGGAGAATCTTGAAGTGGCAGTGGGGGGCAAAGAGAACTCCAACTTCCTTGTCTCAATCAGTGAGCTGAAAGGAGTTAGTGAAGATGAAAAAGGGTATCCAGGGAGGCAGCAGCATCAGTCAGTTAACGTTTAAGTGCCTGTCGTGCTCACCTCTATTTGGAGATCTGTGACCTTGTCCTTCTTGGTTACAGTAGATGCCACATGAATAAAAATAATACTGCCTTTATTTGTAAAGTATTTTGCATGGTGTACTGGGAAGAATGATGCACTTCCAACAAGGAAACATGGGTTCAAGTCCCAACTGTGATGCCAGACAAGTGGCCATGGGCAAGACACAATATATTATTAAATTTGTATTGATATCTTTAGTTATTTTACCATCACCTTCTCTTCCAAATCTTTCCCTCCTCTTTCCCCTACCCAAGGGGATATCCCTTGTAACATGAAAGGGGAGGAAAAATTATTTTAGTAAAGTAATTCACTTAATCTGAGTCTGACAACATATTCCACATTCATAGTCTCTCTTCTGCAAAGAAGGGAAGGAGGTAGATACATTTCTTTATCTTTGTGTTAACTTGTGGAACATTCACTAACTTTTTTTCCCTCTCCGTTTACCTTGTTGTATATATTTTTAATCTTTGTTTGGCTTGCTTTACTAAGGTAAATTACTCTTTATACCTTATCTATAAACAGGAATAAGGATATTTGCTCTGCCTACGTGGGAAAGCATTTGTAAATGTGAACTATGGTTATCATCATCGTCATCTCCTTATCCAACGGCCTTTGTCAAGCCTTTTCTTTCTCCTCAGAAGTCAGGTGCCATTTGTGTGTAACTTTTTTTGTTTGTTTCTTTATTTCAGATTGTAGAAGAGTGGAATCCAAACCATAGCAATTTCTGAAAGAGACCCACATCCAATGATGTCCAGATTCCTGAAAGATATCCCACAGGGATTGGAATGTCATGAATCTTGCAAAAGTGAGGAAAGTATAGAGATACAGAAAGATTGCTTAATTGGAAGAGTTTTTGACAAGAAAACTCCTAAAGGGGAGAAAGACTTCAGTGCCAGCTCAAATCTTGGTACACATCAGCAAAGTACTACAGGACAACTTCATAAGTGTAATAAATGTAACAAAAGCTTCAGATGTTATTCAGATGTTATTAAACATCAAAGATTTCATACTGTAGAAAAACCCTATGAATGTGGGGAATGTGGAAAAACCTTTAGCCAGAGTTCAGATGTTATTAAACATCATAGAATTCATTCTGGAGAGAAACCTTATGAATGCAGTGACTGTGGGAAAGCTTTTATTCACAGTTCACATGTAGTTAGACATCAGAGAATTCACAGTGGAGAGAAACCTTATAAATGCAATGAATGTGGCAAAGCCTTCAGCCAGGGTTCGAATCTTATACGTCATAAGAGAATTCATACTGGAGAGAAGCCCTATGAATGTAGCGAATGTGGCAAAGCTTTTAATCAGTTTTCATTACTTATTGAACATGAACGAATTCACACTGGAGAAAAACCATATGAATGTAAGGAATGTGGTAAAACGTTCAGTCGATGTTCGGGTTTTATCACTCATCAGAGGATTCATACTGGTGAGAAACCTTATGAATGTAATGAATGTGGGAAAACTTTCAGTCGAAGTTCAGATATTATTAATCATCAGAGAATTCATACAGGAGAGAAGCCCTATGTATGTAAAGAATGTGGAAAAGCTTTCCGGGGCTGGTCAAGCTTTATTCAGCACCAGAAAATTCATACAGGGGAAAAACCCTATGAATGCAATGAATGTGGGAAAACCTTTATCCGGAAGACTCAGCTTACCAAACACCAGAGAATTCACACCAGAGATACCCCTCTTAATAACCCTCCCTATTTATTAAATAAGGAGGAAAGAGAGCTTTGTATAATAGATTATCCACTTTAGAGAAATCTGTAAAATATTAAGTTGCCAGAGAGCAGATACTTTGTAATTTTTTGTAATTCTTAGTGTGCTGTTTCTGGCTTAGCACCCCACATAAAGTGCTAGTATTTTTTCCATTAAGAAATGTTGGTAGCTTAATTGTTTTGAAATGTGTGACTGTTTCCCCATTACTTGGCACTCTCATATCTAAGAAGAACTTGGATATGTTCTGTCTAAAATATGGTTATCTATGGAGGAAAACTGTTCAATAAGAAAGGTATGTTGTTTTTTTGGACATCATGACAAGCTTTGAGAAGGATGAGTACTGGGGTGGGGTGGGGGAGACATTAAACAATTCAGTAGTCTCAGTCAGGGCTCTTTTTATTAACCATAACTAAGGAACTCTGGAAAGCAAAATAAAGAAAAACAAGATGGGAGTGAATGATAGCTTGAAAATCCAGCCTAAAAATATTAGAACCGAAAGTACTCTCAGAAATTTGAGTCCACTTTCCTTATTTTATAGATGGGAAACTTCTCCTCTGCTCTCCTTCTCCCCAGTCCTACCCTTCCTCTTAAGGAGCAGATAAGGGTTCCTTGATGAGGGAGCTCATAGTGAACTGAATGTGCTTAATGAATTCAAGTGGTCCAATTTGAGAGCTTTTGGATCTCAGGAACCAGCTGATCATCCCTGCCTCATCCCAAGGGGTGGCACCCTCTCAGTTCAATGAATGTCAACAGCTAGGGAATTGGTGGAATATCAAGGTTTTCTATAGAAACACATGGCAGAATCAGACATATACTTGCCCCTGGGGTATGAGAGAGAAATTCATGGGCAGTATTTCTAATTCCAATGTCCTTTGTGGAGGAAGGATCTAAATTTTCTAGCCAGTATGATCATAGAAACTAGGTTTCTGGTAGAGGGGAGAATTATGGGTCAGTGCTAGCTTTGTAGGTTGCCTCCAGAGTAACCCCAAGTTCAAGGGTTTGGTGATCTGACATTCTAGGGAGAGAAGGGGATTTTCTGAGTGTTGTATTTCTTGGGGATAGAAAAGGATTACCCATATAATGAGTAGTAGTGAGGGACTTAAACCCACAATAAAGAGGAACGAAAAACCTGAATTTTGCTCCTTGCTATTACTGTAAATAGGACAGTATTTTCAATGTTCAAGAGTGTGTTTGCCTTCCAAGGGGGATATCTAAACAGATTGCTCCTACAAATCTGAGAGGTATTGTGTAAGATGTGGGGAAAAGAGGGATTCCACTAAAATGTCAGGGTATTGTCAAGTTTGTAAACTTCTAAGGGGAGCTTATCTGAGACTTTTGTACCACCTGTATTTTCTGTCAGATAAAGTAAAAGTGATCTTTTACCCCATGTGAATTTTATTTCCTTTTGTGTTTGTAGACCTGGGGATATTGTTGCTCACATTTGTGGAAACCCAGACATAAACATATTTGAAGATTTTTCTGGAATAAATTCTGTGTGGGGACATAATGAACCAAAGAAAATGCTACCACTCTTCCCTGTCCTCTTATTTGAAGACTCAGAGCTATGAGTTAAAATATAGGGAAGGAAATAACATTAGAAGGCTGTTGAGCAGTGATCAAGTAATAAACCATAATTTCTCTAGGTGGAGGGGGAGCTTTATAGCTGAGTAATATTGCATAGTCTCCCAGACCCAGGAGCTATTTCAGTAGATTTTGCCTGTTTTCCTTTATCACAGGGGAGGTTTTAATGGAAGTTGGGAGGTTGAAGTGGGAGTATAAATGAATAAAGCATTTATTAAGTGCTTACTGTATGTAAAACACTTCAGAGAACTGTTGAGGGGAGCCCACGCTGTTAGAGACAAAATATATGGAGGGTTTCAGCTGCAAGTCAAATGGGAAAGTCCCTTGGGCCTTATAGTGACCCAAAAGGAGTAATCAGAAATGACTGGTATAAAAAGCAAGTTAGGGATTGTTTTAAAATGAGGAAGGGGAGTGTGATTAAGACAATTGTCTAATCAATTTGAGCTTATGGGGAGGAGAGAGTTGCGTTTTATTTTTACATCCACTTCACTTCTGAATATAACTTCTTCCCATTGAGCCATCCTTTTGTAACAAATCAGGAAAAAAAAGTGTCTAAGTGTAAATTGAGACAAACAGGTTAAATGACTTGTCAAAGCTAGGAAGTGTCTGAGGCTGGATTTTGAGCTCGGATCTTCCTGCTTCTAGATCTAGTTCTCTATCCCCTCCACCATGAAATTATGAAGAGCTTTAAAAGCCAGACAGGATGTCGTATTTGATCCTAGAGGCTACAGGGAACCACTGGAGTTGACTGAATAGGTGGATGTCATGGTCTTCCTTGTCACTTTGACAGCTGAATGGAGTGAAGAGACTTGAGGCCCAGAGACCAACCAGAAGACTATTTTAGTAGTCCAGGCATGAGGTGAGGTTCTGTACGTGGTTAGTAGTCATGTTAGAGAAGAGAAGAGGGTCTGTGAAAAGTTTCAAAGGTAGAATTGACAGGTCTTAGCAACTGGTTATTTATGGAGAGAGAGCAAGGAGTCAAGCATAACCCCTAATTTGCAAGCTGGGTGACTGATAGCAGTAAGAGGGAAGTTAGGAACAGAGAGGAATTGGGGTGTAGGGAGGGTAGGGAAATGAGTTCAGTTTTGAGTATATTGAGTTAAAGATGTCTATGAAGCATCCAAGGCAAGAGGTCCAGCAAGTTGGAGATGCAAGACTGGAGGTCAGGCAGGACAAATTTGAGAATCGTCTGCAGAGATGAGAGTTGAATCCATGGGAGCTGATAAAAAAATCATCAAATGAAATAGGGCAAAGGGGGAAGAGTAGAGGGTCTAGAATAAAGTCTTGTGGGACACCAAGTTAAGTTAATGGTCGTGACCTCGATGCAGATCTAACAGTAGATTGAGAAGGAGCAGTCAGTCCATCAGTCAGGAGGAGAGTAATGTCACAAAAACCTGGAGGACAGGGTGATTAAAAGTGAGGATCAGAGGCTGCAGAGAAGTCAAGAAAGGGGAGAATCAAGAAGAGACCATTAGATCTGGAAACTGAGACCACGAATAACTGTGGAGAGAGAAGTGTCAGTGAGAGCCAGATTACAGAGTTGAAATGAGTGAAGTGGAGGCATCTATTATAGACAGCCTTCTCAAGGAGTCTGAAAAAAACAGAAGGATCCCATATCCATCAAAATATTCATAGGAGCATTTTTTGTAGAAGGAAAGAACTGGAAACAGTGGAGGCCTATCAATGGAGGAATGCATAAACAAACTGGTACACAAGTGTATTGGAAAGAAACAATGACATGCATGAGATGATAGGAGGATATAAATGAAGTTAAGCTTCATCAAGAAAACAACATAAATGATGCATAAGAAAATGTAAACAGAATGACAGAACGAAAACTGAACACTATAATTATAATGGCCAAGTTTATTCCTGAAGAAGAGATGGAAATGTGTACCTCCATCATATCTTTTCAGAGAGAGGAAATGAGTAAGAAATGTTCATTTATTTCAGACTGTTGACATGTTGACTACTTTTGCTGAAATGCTTTTTTTCTCCTTTCTTAAAATCTTTGTTACAAGAGATGACTCTCCAGGGGGGAAAGAGAGGGGAGGTATATTTGGAAATGAAGGAAATGTAAAAAAGCCATTTGTGAAAAGCAGTATATCAGTGTAATCTGATGTTCTCCACCTGCAGTTCCCCACTTCTGCAGAGAAAGAAGGGAGTACATTTTCTTTTAAAAAATAATTATTAAATTTGACTTTTGTTTTTAGGAAAAGTAGGTTTTTTTCTCATCTTCAGAGTCAACCTTGGTTGTTACAATTACCCAACATTCTGTTTCTTTTTATTGTTGTATATATTGTTTCCCATATAAGTCTTTCTGTACTTCTCTCAATTCTTCATAATCACCATTTCTTACAGATCAATAATAGTCCATATTACATACATATACTGCAGTTTTTATTAAACCATTCCTTCACTGATAGTTATCTACTTTATTTCCAAATGCTACCATTTTCTATGGAGTGTGTGACCATGCCAGTTGACATGCCCTTTAGATGATGGAGGATATGGCTGACTAATTCTCAACAACTGTGTCTTTTCCCATGATTAATTGGTTGGTTCAGATTCCTATAGGAGGAGCCAACTTTGTGTTGGGCCTATAAAGGGTAAGTCTTATGAAGAAGGGAAATTTGGTCCCTTTCCCTGCATTTGACCTTTTCTGGGATATTCTGAGAGTGTAACAGAGCTAGAAGCATTTGCTAAGTTCTAGGGGTGGGAGGGGAAGATGTGAAAAGCTTTACCCCCATTAATGACTTCCTTGGGACAGACAGGATACATATGAGTGACATGGATTCCCTAAGAATTCCTGGCATCAGTATTGAAGAGGCATTTCGTAAACTGTCAACCTTGTGGCAGCTGTACCTAGGGAAATTTTATGGTCCAAGTGAAGGGAGCACCTATTACATTAAGAAGGGAGAGAATTTCTGAACTCTAGCCTCCTAGATGTGAGAGGGAATTTTCTGGGCAGTGCCAGCCTTGGAGATGCCCCTCTAGTAACTCCAAGTTTGTGAGGTTCTAGACTTTTAGAGAGAGAGCAGAAGTTCTTAGGCAGTTCCAGTCTCTCAGAGAAGAGAAGATTATGCATGTGGTTTGCACAGCTAGAGAGACCTGGGGGAGCAGATGTTGAGGGGTTGCTCACAAGCTATCCCAAGTTTGTTTTCCTAATAAGAGAGGTCCAAACCAGGTATGATCTGGAGGAAAACCAAGGCAAGGTTGGACTTGCCAGTATGAGATCAAAACTGCATTATTTATAGCCTCTGGAGCATTTTTATATATTTTCTGCCTTGTTTACGGGCTCCAATGAGTCCAAATCTTTTTGTGAAATAAAGAGCTGTATAGGCTGTCAAGCCCCCATGGCTGTTTCAGGAAATATGAACTGCTTTTTTTTGTTACAAGAGAGGATGCTTAATATATGCACTGTTAACCTGTGGAACTTGAGGCACAAGCTATATTTGAGTTATAGGCAAAATAATATTCTGAAATTTTCCAGTGTGAAACTCTAGGTGGAGTATTTAAAAGCCAAAGAGAAGGACTGGGAGGATTGGACTTGGAGGAAGGGTGGACATAGGTTACAAAAATAAAAAGGGTTGTACTACAATAATCTCTCCATCCTGTGACAAATACAGAAGAGACTCGCAGATCTTCCGTCTTGTGTTCCTCCGTTGCTGCAGAAGCCTATGCCATCAGAGAAATAATGGCATGACTTGCACTTTACTTTGTTTTGAGTGAGGGAGGGCTGTGCAGGTCACCAGAAGGGCACTTCTCAGAGCCATCTGAATCCAGTGACCAGATATTCATCAGGATGACTAGAGATGACTCAGGATGGGGCAACTGGAGTTAAGTGACTTGCCCAAGGTCACACGGCTAGTGAGTGTCAAGTGTCTGAGGTGAGAATTGAACTCAGGTCCTCTTGATTCCTGCACCACCTAGCATCTTCCTAGCACCTTCCATCTTCGATAATTGCATGTCAGAAGCCATCCTTACAGAAATGATGCAAAGAAAAATAGTTTTCTCCCCGTGATCCTATTCCCAAGCTTTGCCCTAGAGTCGAGTTGTGTGACTTTCAGGCACATCCTTTCCCTGAATTTAGTGTCCTTTTCTGTAAAGTGTAAGTAATAACAGTCAAGCCATTTCCTGCCTCCTCCAAAGTGCGTCCTATCCAGCGGTCCTTCCCTGAGTCCTGCTGCTCCTGGCTCCACTCTCCATCCCCTCCCCTCCTAGGTTTCGGTCCTCTCTCCTGTGCCATCATTCTTTGTTCCTTTCCAAGGACCTCCCTCTGCGACCCTCCCCCTTCTTCCCCAAGCTGAAATCTGACAAAAGAGCCTCCCGATGTTCCAACGGAGTCCCCGGAAGTGTTGGAGGGAGAAGAGGGGACCCTGAGCTTGGCAGGTTCCCCAAGGGAGGTGGGTCTACTTCCGGCCGGGGGCTCGGCGCCTGTGGATGCTTGGGTCAGTGTGTGCCGCACTCGGGGCCCGTGGTCCTGCCAAAGCGCTCCTGGCTTGGTGTGGGGGACCCCCCACCCCATATAGACCCTTGTGCGTGTCCCCGGGAGTCTGCTTTCCACTGTGTCCTGGGGACCCTTGGGGACCGGGAGAAGCCCCTCGTCACGCAGAAGGGACGGGACTGAACGTAGGAATTTCCTTCCCTGGGGAGCGCAGGGAGCCCCATCACCGGACTTGAGGACAGAGGGTGGGGACCTCCCGCATCTGAGGGCAGAACAGAATGGGGGCCTTCCTTGGGAAAGCGGGGAACCCCCCTGGCCTGAGGACGGCGTGGGGACCTCCCTCACTTGGGGACAGTACAGAATGCAGGGAACCTCCCCCCGAACCAGAAGACAGATCGTAGGGACCTCCTTCAGTGGGGCTGGCGGGTCCAAGAGAGGGGACCGCCCTCTGGGGGCGAGACGGGTGGAGCTCAGCGACCCTCCTGATCTGCTGGCGGGACAGGGCTTGGAGACCCCAGTCCTGTGGGGCTCGGAGGAAACTGAAGGCACGACCTCGTTCCCTAGGATGGGTGGAGCGCGAGGCACCCGCTCACCTGGGGACTAGCTGTAACGAGCGCTGGGGCCGGGCTGATGGGGAGAACTCTGCCTGAAGTAGGTGCGAGGACCGTGGAGCACCAGGAGCTCGCTGATCTGCGACTGAGACAACCTGACACACCTCTCACCTGCGGACAGGACAGAACCTTTCTCAGCTGGGGTAGGGGAGAAGGGGTAGGAACCGGCGGAACTCGGGGACTTCCCTCCCCTGATGGCGAGTCAGGAGCCCTGGGACCAGCCCAGGTGGGTCAGCCCTCATCCGGAGGTGACCTAAACCAGAACTGGGCATCTGAGGGCCAATCCTTTCATTTTCTGTGCTTCATTTGAATTTCATTTATCGACTTCGGGCTGGTGGAGTGGTTTTCAAAATCTCTTCCCGGTTACTTGTCCTAGGAACTCTTGGTGTCTGAGCAGCTTTTAAAGACAAGGAGAGGGATCTCCCAATAGGGTTCGGGGGAGGCCAGCAGGCAGCTGTAGCAAGAATCCATGGTTCCAGTGGGGGTCTAGAGAACCCTATGGTCCTTTAAGTTGTGTCTGTGAAAGAGATGAGGGGGAATCATCACTCAAGGGGCGAAGGGACCTTTGAGAGCTCTTTGAAGACACTTTTCATGTTTTTATTCTCAGTGCTGTTTATTCCTCAGAGTAGTAACTTAAAATGGGTTTTTGGGGTATGTGTTCCATTTACATCAAGAAGATACCTGTCATTGAGAAAAGGATGATGATTACATTCATCATGCCTGTGACTTCCCAGCCCAGAGGGAAATTGAAAAGAAATGTTGATTAGACATAAGGAAAAACTTCCTAACAAACAGTGAAGTGAGGTCCTAGCTAATGGAAGTCTAAACAGAAAGATTTTCTTTCAGAGGAGCCTGAAGGGGATTCCTCTGAAGTCCCTTCTAGCTTTAAGGGTCTATAAAATCTATTCCTTTTGTATTTATTTTCAGGAGAGCTGAGTATCCTAGCTCGAGTTCCTTGGCATTCATCCTTTTCCACCTCTAGGCTCCGAGTGGCCCCAAACTCCCAGAAAGCAAGGTAAACCAATGCAGGGCAAAATGTGTTTGTCTCCCTCTGCTTGACGATTGTTGGTTGAGGAGAATGTATCTGCCAGACCCTTTAAATGACACCATCCCTATTCCAGATGGGCCCTTGGGATAGGTTACTAAAGATAATAACATGATTTATTGATATTTACTTGTGTTTACAATGTCCACTAGTTCCAGTAAACTGACCTAGAGCTACTTCCCTATTATCTCCAGTAATGAGATGTGTGAAGTACCATGAAGACAGGTCTTAGGCCCTATAGGTTTAGTCACTGGAAGGAGAAATGACATAAGAGCCATCTCTCAGACAAATCAATGGAGGGACTCCTTGGTATAGGAAAGACCAACCTTCCCCCTCCAAAAAAAAAAAAATAAAAACCCAACCAGTTTGGGAATATCTGGAATTCCCAGAGATGTAGGGCCTAGGGTGTGCAACTGGACTTAAATGCATATCTCAGCCAAGAAAAGAATGAAGGCAAGATTTTTAGGTTGGAGCCAACCTATTCCCGGCAGAGCAGACTGATTCCAGATCCCAGGGACAGAAGACTTTCACTGTCCTTAGGCCCTGAAGTGTGTTAAAGGTCAGTGAGTGTCCTTCCTGTGCCTAAACTGAAGGGAAGCTTAATGCAATGTCACTTCTATTACATGTTGACTTTGGGTATTTTCCTCCTTCCTCCCTGTTGGCTTCTGCACCAATGCTGTTTTGTAATTTCCTAAATGAGTTTTGGTATCAATTTGAACTGGAAATATTAACATTGGCATTAAAATCTGATATCTGGGAAAGGTACCTTGTTCTTTGGCTATGTTAACTCCATGAAATAGATGAGTTTTTATTCATATCTGGGATCTTTGGTGCTGTTTCTGAGCTTCCTTCCAAAGGACTTGGAGCTAGAAGAATCTCCATGATCATTTGGTACCTCTCCCTCATTTCAGAAATGATGAAATGAGCTCTAAAAAGTGAATGACTTGTTCAGAGTTGGGATTCAAACTGAAGGACTCTTTTTTTTTTTTGATACCATTCCTCTTGGACCTTACACTTCCATCATAATTTCCATATGTTCTCCCTTTCTCATTTTAACAGGACGATTTTTCTTTTCCTCGAAAGCTATCTGTACTCGGCAACAGAAGTTTCCTTGGAGATGGCAGCCCTGGGTCCACCAAGCAGGTCACCTCCTGTTCAGTCTGCCATCTCATTCTCCTCACCTAGAGTACATCCTGGACCCTCACACCACCAGGCTCATCTTCATTTTTATCATCACCAACATGGTACTCACTAATTTCTTAAAATGATATTCACTGTCCTCTCAGAATGAATGAAAAAGCACTTATTACTTATCTACTATCTGCCAGGTAATGTGCTAAACATTGTGATATAAATATAAATATAAACACAGAGTCCCTCCCAGCAAAGAGGGGAAACTAATACACATTGGGGAGTAGGGTCAGGGAGGGGCACTTGGGAGAGAAAGTTAGAGGGACCATATGGGGAAAGAGTGACACTACCCTTCCAAGAGCAATGGTAGTGACAAGATGGGTGAGGTACGAAGAAGACAGATTTTGGGCTCTGTAGGTTTAATCACTGGAAGGAGAAGTAGTGACCTCAGCTCTCTCTATGACAAGCCAACGAAGGGTCTCATTGGTATGATATGAAAGACAAAAAAAAATCAGACACCATGTCATGCAGTATAACCATAAACCTTTCGTATACTGCCATTTTCAGAACTTTCTCTGCCTCACTTCAAGTTGTGAAGGACTTGGGAGATCCCCACAGATTATCCCATAAAAATGAGGTTCTAGATATAAAACAAAGAGTTGGACTAGGTGATTTCTAAGATATTTTTTAAGCTCTATATCCTATGATCCTCAAAAGGAGACTGGTCATTTATTCACTTTCTGAAGAGCATCTCAGGGCAGGCCATTGCCCTTTTATCTATGTATATACATACATACGTATGTATGTATGTATGTATATATATATATATATATATATATATATACACACACACACACACACACATATTTTCCCACAACTACATGTTAAAACAATTTTTTTAAACTTTTAAAAAAAAAGTTTTGAGTTCCAAATTCTATCCTTCCCTCCTTCCCTCCCATCCTTCCTCCCCAAAATGGTAAATAATCAGATATAGGTTATACATTATATGTGAAATCATGTAAAACATTTCCCTATCAGTCATTTTGTACAAGAATACTCAAATAAAAGAGAAAGAATGAAAAAAAGTGAAAAAGAGCATGCTTCAGTCTGTGTTCAAATAATATCAGTTCTTTCTCTGGAGGCAGAGAGTAGGTTTCATCATTAGTCCTTTGGGATTTTCTTGGATCATTGTATTGCTAAGAATTGCTAAGTCATTCATTAAACAATATTACTGTCACTGTGTGCAACATTCTTCTGGTTCTGTTCACTTCACTTTGTATCAGTTCATGTAATTCTTTCCAGGATTTCTTAGACATTAAAGAGATGCCCATCAATTGGGGAATGGCTAAAGAAACTGCAGTATATGATTGTAATGAAATATTATGTTGCTATAAGAAATGATGAGCAGGATTTCAGAAAATCCTCTCTAGTGTTCTTAATAGGAATGGATATTGTATTTTACCAAAGGCATTTTCTGCATCCATTGAGATAATCATATGGTTTCTGTTGTTTTGTTATTGATATGGTCAATTATGCTGATAGTTTTCCTAATATTGAAACAGCCCTGCATTCCTGGCATAAATTCCACCTGGTCATAGTGCATGATCATTGTGATATATTGCTGTCATCTCTTTGCTATTATTTTATTTAAAATTTTTGCATCAATATTCACTAGGTAAATTGGTGTCTAATTTTCTTTCTCTGTTTTGGCTCTTTCTGGTTTAGAAGCAGCACCATATCTGTGTCATAAAAGGAATTTGGTAGGATTCTTTCTTTGCTTACTTTTCCAAATAGTGTATATAGTATTAGGATTAATTATTCTTTCAATGTTCGTGGAATTCACTTGTGAATCCATCTGCCCTGGGAATGTTTTTTTTTAGGAAGTTCATTGTTGGCTTGTTCAGTTTCTTTTTCTGAGATTGAATTATTTTATTTCTTCTGTTTTATTACTTATCTACTATCTGCCAGGTAATGTGCTAAACATTGTGATATAAATATAAATATAAACACAGAGTCCCTCCGTGTTTTTTTTATTTTATTTCTTCTGTTATTTTTTCTTTTATTTCTTCTGTTAATCTGCATAGTTTATATTTTGTAGATATTCATCTATTTCATTTAAAATGTCAAATTTATTATATATGTATATAAAACTAGCTTCTAGTTTTATTTATTATGTTTTTTTTTACTTTCAATTTTGTTAATCTCCTTTGATTTTCAAGATTTCTAATTTGGTATTTAATTGGGGAGGGGGTTAGTTTTTTTAGTTGCATGCCCAATTCATTGATCTGCTATTTCTCTTTTTTATTGATATAAGCAATTAGAGGTATACATTTTCCCCTAAGTACAGCTTTGATTGCCTTCCATAAATTTTGGTGTGTTGTCTCATTGTTGTCATTTCTTTAAGGAAATTATCTACTGTTTCTATGATTTGTTCTTTGACCTACTTATTTTTTAGGATTAGATTATTTAGTTTCCAATTGTTTTTATCTGTCTATCTATTGCCCATTTTTGAATGTAATTTTTATTGCACTGTGATCTGAAAAGGGTGCATTGACTATTTCTGCCTTTCTTCATTGGATTGTGAGGTTTTTATATCTAGTTTTTGTGTCAGAGACATGCACTGCTAAGGAAAAGGTATATTCTTTTCTATTCAGTTTTCTCCAGAGATCTATCATATTTAACTTTTCTGGAATTTTATTCACCTTCTTAACTTCTTTCTTATTTATATTTTGGTTTGATTTTTCTAGTTCTGAGAAGAAAAAGTTGAGGTGCCCCACTAGTATAGTTTTGTTGTCTATTTCCTCCTGTAATGCATTCAATTTCTGCTTAAAAAATTTAGGTGCTATACTATTTGTTGCATATATGTTTAATATTGATATGGCTTCATTGTCTGTGGTATTTTTTGGCAAGATATAGTTTTCTTCTTTAACTCTTTTAAATTAAATCTATTTTTGCTTTTGCTTTATCCAAGATCATGATTGCTACCTCTGCTTTCTTTACTTCAGCTGAAGCAAAATAGTTTCTGCTCCAGTCCCTTACCTTACCCTGTATTTGCCTTTGTTTCAAACGTGTTTTTTTGTAAACAACATATTGGAAGGTTCTAGTTTTTAATCCATAATGCTGTCTACTTCCATTTTATGGGTGAGTTCATCCCATTCACATTTATAGTTATGATAATTAACTGTGTATTTTTCTTCATGCTATTTTCCCTTGTTTATCCCTCTCTCTTACCCTTATCCTTTCCCTCTTTACAAATGTTTTACTTCTGATTACTACCTCCCCCAACCTCTTTTTATCAGTTCTCCTACCCGCTTCTGTTACCCCTCTCCCTTTTTACTTCCTCTTAGGGTGAAATAGATTCCTGTATCCAACTGAGTGTGTATGTTATTCTCTCTTTGAGCCAGTTATGATGAGAATAAGTTTAAAGCTTTGCCCACCCCAGCCCCCATCTTTCCCTCCATTATAGTAGCTCTTTCATGCCTCTTTTATGTGGAATAATTTACCGCAGTCTATCTCTGACCCTCTTTTTTCTTCCAGTGCAATCTTCTTTCTTACTGCTTTATTTTGTTTTTTAAGATACCATCCCATCAAAGTAACCTTATATCCACACCCTTTGTCTACATATACTGCTTCTAATTGCCCTTACACTAATAAATTTCTTAAGAGTTACAAATATTATCTTGTCATATAGAAATATAAAGTTTAACCTTGTTGAATTGCTTATGTGTTGTCTTGTTTCTTTTCTTTTCTTTTTTTTTTTTTTACCTTTTTATGTTTCCTTTGATTCTTGTATTTGGAAGTCAGATTTTTTAATCAGCTCTATTCTTTTAATTAGAAATACTTGAGAGTCCACTATTTCATTAAATATCATTTTCTCAGCTCTGAAAGATTATATTCAGTTTTGCTGGGTAGGTAATTCTTGGTTAGAATACTAACTCCTCTGCCTCCTGGTATAACACATTCTAAACCCTGTGGTTCTTTAATGTGGAAGCTGCCAAATACTGTGTAACCCTGATTGTAGCTCCATAATATTTGAATTGTTTCTTTTGGCTGCTTGAAATACTTTATTTTAGCTTTTATTTTTCCCCAGTTACATATAAAAACAATTTTTAACATTTGTTTTTAAAACTTTGAGTTCCAAATTCTCTCCCTTTTCCCCTCCCCTTTACCCCCTGCTTCCTACTGAGAAGGCAAGCAATTCTATAAGTTATACATATGCAAAACATATCCATAATAGTTATGTTGTGAAAGAAAACATTCAAGAAAAGAAAAGAAAAATAAAGTAAAAAAAAGGTATACTTCAATGATATTTAGAGACCATCAATTCTTTCTCTGGGGATGGATAGCATTTTTCATCATGAGTCCTTCAACTTGTCTTGAATAGCTATATTACTGCTTGTATTTTCTCCTTGATCTGTGATTTCTGGAATTTGGCTATGATGTTCCTGGGGGTTTTCATTTTGGGATCTCTTTCAGGTGGTCATTGGTGAATTCTTTCAATTTCTATTTTGTCCTCTGGTTCTAGTATATCAGGGAAGTTTTTCTTGATAATTTCATGAAATATGTTGTTCAGATTTTTTTTTATCATGTCTTTCAAGTAATCCAATAATTCTTAAATTATCTCTCCTGGATCTATCTTCTAGGTCAGTTTTTTTCCAAAGAGAAATTTCACATTTTCTTCCATTTTTTACTTTTTTGATTTTGTTTTATTGTATCTTGATGTCTCATGAAGTCATTAGCTATTCCAATTTTTAAGGAATTATATTCTTCAGTGAATTTTTTATATCTTTTTGCATGCTGTTGACTATTTTTTCATTATTTTCTTGCAATGCTTTCTTTTCTTTTCCCAATTTTTTTCTACTTATCTAATTTACTTTTTAAAATTCATTTAAAGTTTTTTCCAGAGTTCTTTTTGGGCCTGAGACCAAATTACATTTGTCTTTGAGGCTTCACATGTAGCTACTTTGACCCTATTGTCCTCTTCTAAGTTTGTGCCTTGACCCTCCCCATCACCATGACTTTCCATAGTCAAGTTATTTTTGTTTGTTTGTTTGTTTTTGTTCATTGTTTTTCCTGTATATTTAATGACTTGGTGTTTTTATGTGAGAGGTAGGCTCTGGTCCTGCACTGCCCCAAACTTTTTGTGCTGGGGCTCAGTCTTGCTTCTGACTTTCACTGAGATTCGAGAACTAGCTTCTTGTATGCACTAAAGGGTTTGATTCCCTTTGGTTTATATTAGGGTGTGAGGCTCCCTGTTGACCTTCCCAGAGGGTGGGATTTCTCTGCTGGCCTGCACCAGGGGCAGGGTCTTTTTGTTGCTATGAAAACAGTCTTTCTGGTGGTTGTCCCTGGGAGAAGGGACTTTGTTTGCTGGTCTGACTCAGCCAGCTGGGTTGCTATGGAAACAATGCCTCTCTGGGGAAGGACCCCAAGGGTAGAGGCTTGCTATTGGCCACTATTGGTCAGTAAAAGGGTCAAGGCCTGGCTAGTGGCTTGTGCTGGGGTTTGTGTCTTGCTGTGCTGCAGAAACCTAGGGAGCTGCTGGTTTGTGGGAGGGTGAGTCTTGTTAGTGGATTGTGCAGGGCTCCCTGCTGTAAAGCTAGCTGCTCTTGGTCTTTGACCTTGCTCCCCTTCTATTCCAGTCTGCCAATCTGATAAGATGCTTCTCTGCTCCTAGGTCAGTCCTGAGGTGGTTTTCCAGTTGTTTGGAGGGGAATTTGGGAGGGCTTTTTCTTCACTGTGCTGTCTTGGCCCTGGAAATCCCCATTCCACTTTTTGACTGCTTTTATCCTTAGGAAAATCATAGGTTAAACTGAAACCTACTCCTTTCAGTCATGCCTTCCTCCTGTAATTTCCCATCAACCAGTCCCATGCTTTTAATCTCCCTACTTCGTTTTGTACCATTCACCCCAAACTGATTCACCTACTGCTTGTTTGCTCTCTGTACCAGTTGGTACCTCACCTCTCTTGTGAACAAATGTTCCTATATCCTCTAATATTTCAGACAGTAGTCTGCTTTGGGAGGTTGGGAGGGGTCTCTCTCACTAGAGGTCTTCCAGGAGAGGATGGTTGATTGCTTATCCGGAATGTTAGAGGAGATTCTTATTTGGGTATGGATGGGTTGGACTACATGGCCTCTGTGGTCCCTCACCAGTCTGGAGCTGTCATTGCTCACAATTTTACTAGGATCAGGAGGAGAGGTGATCATTCTTCAGTGATCTTTGATCTTTTGAGGTCTGTTCAGTGAGTTGGGACCAACCTTTATTCCAGTCTCCCCAGTGCCCTCTAACAAACTTCTTTCCCCCTTCTGCCTTGGCATCATCCTTGAAGATTTCCAGTCATGTTGGCATGAAATGCTTTGACCTTAAATCCCTCTACTGTCCTATTTCAACCCCATACCAACTCTCATTTTCTTTGCTTGTTTTCAAGAATGACTTTTATCCTAGAAACAACTGAACAAAAATGGTTGATATTCAGAATAAGTAGGAAGATAGAAAGTCCTCTATATCATTGAATGACCAGTTATTCCCTTGAAATATTATACTCAGATTTGCTGGGTAGGTGATTCTTGGTTTCAATCTCAGTTCCTTTGACCTCTTAAATATTCCATTCCAAGTCCTTCAAATCCCTTAATGTTAAAGCTGCCAGATCCTGTGTTATCCTGATTGTATTTCCACAATATTCAAATTGTTTCTTTCTAGATGCTTGAGTATTTTCTCCTTGATCTGAGAACTCTGAAGTTTGGCCACAATATTCCTAGGAGTTTCTCTGTTTGAGTCTCTTTCAGGAGGTGATTGGTGGATTCTTTCAATATTTATTTTGCCCTCTGGTTCTAGAATATCTGTTTTCCTTGATAATTCCATGAAAGATGATGTCTAGGCTCTTTTTTTGACCATGACTTTCAAGTAGTCCCATAATTTTTAAATTGTTTCACCTGGATCTATTTTCAAGGTCAGTTGTTTTTCCAATGAGATGTTTCACATTATCTTCTATTTTTTCAAATTTTTGGTTTTGTTTACTAACTGCTTGGTTTAACTCATAGTCATTCATTTCCCTGAACTCAATTCTCTCTTTCAATGAATTATTTTGTTAGTGAACTTTTGGACCTTCTCCTCCATTTGGCTAATTCTGCTTTTTATAACTTCCTTCTCCTCATTGGCATTTTGGACCTCTTTTTCCAAATGAGTTAGCCTTTTTTAAAGCTGTCATTTTTTTTAAAGATCTTCTATTGCCTGAGCCCAGTTTAAATTCCCTTTTGAGGCCCTGGAGGCAGAGGTCTTGACTTCTTCTGACAGTATGCCTTGTCCTTCCCCATCCGAAAGGATGGAGGGAGACACCTGTTTCCCAAGAAAGTTACCTTCTATGGTCTTATTTTTTTCCCCCTTTTTTGGACATTTTCCCAGCCAGTTACTTGACTTCTGTGTTTCCTCTTCACAACCACCTCGCCTCTAGTTCCACCAAGGCAGCACTGGGGGCTGAGATTCAGATGAGCTGCTCCAAACCCTCAGGTGCTTTAGGCAGGGACAGGGCTGCTATTCAGTGTGAGAGTAAGATCAGCTGCTCAGGAGGGGGCAGGGCTACCACACAGGGCTCAGTTCCCTCAGAGGGTTTAAGATGAGACCTTCAACAAGGGATGTGGGCTACTGCCTGTTTTGGGAGCCCCAGTCTGCTGCTGCCTCTACTGCTGCCACCTGAGGAGGCCCGAGTTATGGGGACCCCTGCTCCCTTCTTGGCCAGCTGAAAAGACCTTCTCACAGACTTTTGGCACCTGTAGGTTGAGGAATCTGTGCTGCAGCTGGAGATTCTGTCCCTGAAGGCTGCTCAGATCTGCTCCTTTTGGTACTGCGTGGCCAAGACTAGGCTGGGCTCTGCTCGATCTCCAGTGGGACAGACCTATCCCATAAGTCTTTCAGGTCACTCAGGGCTAGAAATCTCCACCACTCCATTGTCCTGTGGCTTCTGCTGCTCTAGAATTTGTTGAGAGTTCTTCTTTACAGGTATTTTATGGGCTGTGGGATAAGAGCTAGTGTATGTGCATCTTTCTACTCCGTCATCTTGGCTCCACCCCTCAAGTAGGAAGATAGTAAGAGAATATCTGGCTGTCCCTGGTGAACTCAAGTCATTTGGCCCAAAGGAACCCTATATTATTGGGTATGAAAAGAAATGGTGAATGTGACTGAGGAACCACTGTCACTGATATCTGAAAGCTATCAGACAACAGGAGAGGTATCTGAAGACAGAAGAGAAAATATTCTTCAGATTTTCAAAAAAAGGAAGAGTGAGAGAATTTGTAAATTACAAGCCAGTGAGCTCAACCTTAATTCTCAGCAAAATTCTAAAATGTATTATTTGTGACCATCTTAAAAAGAAAGAAAGAAACAAACAAACAAAGAGGTTACTATAAGGAACTGGCTTGATTCCAATTAACTCTGAACTAGTGACTAACCTGCTGAAGTTGAACTACTTTCTTTTTCATAGGACTACTACATTGGAAGATCAGGGGAACGCGATAGATAAAATTTATCTAGATTTTAGCAAAGGGTTTGTTAATGTTATCTCATGTTGGGGTGGAAAAAATAAACAATGGATCTGAAGGCAGAAGACCCAGATTCAAGATGCTCCTCTGTCAGCTCATGACCTTGGGCAAGTAACTTAAATTCCCTGAGACCCATTTCCCTTAGCTGTAAAACAAAATGGTGGACTAGATGATTTCTTACGGTTCCTTGCATAAGATATCTGATCTGGTTTTTTCTTTTCCTTCCAAATTCCATGAAGAAGATTCTCTTCTGTTACCATCTCTTCTATTACCACTCCAGTTTTACCCTGTATGCAATGAACCACTAAAGCCTGAGGGATCAGACAGCTAATTACTTTACTAAAAACATACTTAGTGACTTCTACTTAATAGCAGCCTGCAAGAGGTACTGTCTCAAAAGCACTCTGCTCAGTCCACATGAGAGCATAATTAACTCAAACTGGACCTAGTCTGTCTCATAGCAATTTGACCAGTACTCTGTCAATAAACATTAAACACCTACTATGTGCCAGCCATTGTGCTAAGTGCTGGGAATACAAAAGAAGGCTTACAAAAACCCTGGGGAGGGGAAGAGAGGGCCTAATCTAGGTCACCTTGGGTCTTACCACAGCATCCTGACTGAAAATCTATCCTTTCTACCAAGAAAAGAATTCCACTTGTATCTTAGTGTAGAAGGCTCTATATTCCCAGCATAAACCAACCTTTTGCCCCTCATGTATGGAGTTTCCAGTCTTTAGATCTGAAATGATCTCCCAGCTGGAAGGAGGTGAAGAACCATGGAGCCCAAGTCTTCAGGGAGATAAGCAATAAGAGAATTCAGAGAGTCGGTTATTCTTACACAGGAAAGAAATAGTCACAGGAGTCAAAGGAATAGGCCTGATGCATGTGGAGTGAGATAAATAAATGAAAAGGCATTAGTTAAATGTTTTCTATGGTATCTTTGACCCTTAGGATGAGGACCACTCCTAGGAATCTGCCCAGGAGGTGAAGCTAGGCTGTGGACTCTTCTTTCCCTTTCCTTCCTTTGGGGCCTCTATCCTGACCATAGACAACATCCACCACACCTCTCAAGAGGTAATGATCCCTTCCGAGATTCAACTTCTTTTTCATCCCCTTTGAGGCAAGTTCTCACATTAGGCTCTCCAGAGTAAAATGTACTTCCTTGAAGGGATTGTTGTAATTTTTTGTCTTTTTTCTCCCTAGAGTCTACTGGTGCCTGGCACATAGGCCCTTAGTAATACTTGTTGAGCTGAATTAAGTTGCTATTTAATTCCAGTTGCGTTGTAATCATGGTGTCCCAAAAGTTTTAGTGCAGTCTTAACCCTTAGGAGCTTAATATTTAATAGCTTAAAACTGTACTCAGACCTTTGGGACATTATGTTCCTTCACACCACCTCACATATAAATCCTTCTTTATTTCTTTGAAAAAAAAGTCATGGCATACAAATGAATAGACATATTGGGAGAAATGATGACTATAAAGCATTCAAACATTTCTCAATCCCTGGCCTCAGCATTTTTCATTTTTTGCTAATATGGTTCTTTGAGGCATATTTTTTGTAGAGATATGTCTTTTCCCCTCCCATCAATAATGTCTTGGATGTATAAAAGCCAAGTAGTAGAGGTTGTAGGGTCAAAAAGTATGAATATTTTTGTACTTCCTACAGTATAATTCTGTAACACCTTACAAAATGATGTACTTCATAACATCATTAATGGTTCTTATTCTAAAGTTTCCATGACTGTCCCAGCAATGTATTATAAAATGGCAGTAAAATTTTAACCAGGTGCAAAGGATGCAGGCTTTAATACCCACAAGGAGTTAAAAAAAAATAAAGCCAAAATTTTCAAATGGTAGGGAGAGTAGGGAAAATTGTATGCTGGCTTCCATCAAATATTTGATACCTGCATATTTACCACAGCCAAATAACTTGTGTTTCAAGTATAGATTGATCTCCCTCTTGGAGGTGGTGGAAAGGACTCAAAGAATGTTTCTCCGCATACCAGACCGTTAGGGAGAATGTTCTTAAGGAGAAGTAAGGTTTCAATGGGGGAAAGGAGGGGTACGAGGTAGAGGAGAGTTGAGATTTGATCCTTGTAGGGATGTTGGGAGAATACAAGATTGTTGCATGGAGGAAGAAGGAAGAGAATTGCGAATTAGAACTTAAAAACCAATTTCAGGCTCTTTTGGAGAAGAGGGAGCTTTATGAACCAAGGAGAAAGAAGCCGAAAATGCTCCAAGGGATGACATAGTAGAAGTTTATATAGAAAAGAGGAGAGGGGAGGAGAGAGAAAAGAAGAGATGAGAAGCAATTCGGAGTAGTTGGTGTTTCCTTCTTCAAGAGTAGTACTTTGGCAGCTAATTGTCAACTGAGAACAATAGTAGAGAGGTCTTTTGTCTTTCTGAAGCACATAGCCAACAGAGGACTTTCCAACATTTATCAGAATGGATGACAACCATCCACTTCTGGTGATTTATGTGGGTGTAAATGATACTGTCAAAAGGAACTTTAAAAATACTGCTAATGGAAATTAAAAATGGCCACAGAGGGAATGAGGTCTGTGCTATTCATGTGTCTGGGTAATATTTGTCCATCACCTATAGCAGAAGCAGTTTTTAGGAAACTAATAACTGAGCAAAATATTTCAGATAAGTGGAGGATAGACAGTGCAGCAACATCTACATATGAAATAGGAAACCCTCCTGATTATCGAGTGCAGACTTGCATGAAGAAACATGGCATTACCATGAATCATATCAACATGCAGATTACCAAAGATTTTCTTACCTTGGATTATATACTCTGTATGGATGAAAGCAATTTGAGAGATCTGAATAGAAAAGTTAAACTTTTCTAAAAATTGCAAAGCTAAAATTGAACTTCTTGGAAGCTATGATCCACAGAAACAACTTATTATTGAAGATCTATAGTATGGAAATGACTCTGACTTTGAGATTGGATATGAGCAATGTGTAAGGTGCAGCAAAGCATTTTTGGAAAAATCTCATTAAGGCTCATATTCATTGCTCAAGGACAACAGTGATTGACGTTGACCTAAAAATGATGCATGAGTATCATTTGATGTTTTATTAAAGAGTAATAATATACTCCATTTGGAGACCATCATTATTTCTTCAATTTATTTAATGTTCACATATGTTCTAATTTGAAAAGTTAATGAAAATCAGTCAAAAATTTTGAAGCAAGAACATTTGATTAAATCAATTATAGTTATCAAACTAGCTAGAACTCCCAGTTTATGCCTCAGATTTTAAACATGAATTTATAGTGGAACAAACAAAAATTTGCATGTGAAAAATAAGAAACGTCAATAACACAATCACTTATTAAGTGTTGGATAGAGTTTTACTTTGGTACAGCTTCATTTATGTCTAATTGGGATCTTTAACTGGTAAAGAAAACATTTACCTTTATGTTCTAGAAGACAATAGAAAATAACTGAGATCATTGTGAAAAGTTGAAGAAAAATGTATTCTAGTGTTTAGCAATAGTTTGACAGCAGTAATTTAATGAAGTACAAATATTCTTCCTGTTCATCTTTATCATCTTTTAATATTTTGGTTGTCCATTAAAATAAATGTATCTCCTGCCAGAAAAATACTGCTAATGTTTATAAAATCTTAGGTGAGTACTTGAAGACCATAGGGTTGTACTTTCTTCACTTTTGCTCTTTGAAAGCTAGAGATACAGAAGAAATAAATGAGAAGGGAATAGCTGGCATCTGAGACTGGAATTCGTCCAAATTCCTGGACGAGAATGAGTATAGTTGACAAAAGCTAACAAATATGTATTTAGAGTGTCTTGTAAATCTAATTAAAAGAACTAGAAACTACGAAAGATATAGAAGGGAGAAGACAGCTTGCATCTAATTCCCCAAATTAGTCATAATAGAAAATAGCTACAAAGATGAATAAGAATTGCTGTTGAGATACCTAGAAGTTTGTAGGAAATAAATCCAACAAAGGAGCCCGTAAAACCTCTTGGCTCCAAGGTGGAGTCACAAAACGTCCATAGTTTAGGTCAAAAAAAAAAAAAAAGAGTTTGCAGTCTTAATCAAAGGAGCCAAATTTGATTTCGAAGGTATCACTGAAACTGGGGGGATGTCCCTATCAGGCTCACGGCTCTGGACAGGATTACTTTTTTTTCTTTTTGTAAGGCTAGGTGACCAAAGAGCCTTTATTAACTTCATAACTCAGCCCGGATCTTCAGTTTATGACCCAAACGCCGCAGGACTTTGGTGTCATTGGTGTCTACCACCACTCTACCATCTGCGGTCCTCCTAGTGCTGGTCTTACGTAAGGAGCTGCTGCTACTGTCCAAGGCATGAACAGGACTGAAGTCCTCCCCACTCTCCCGCAGGTTTGGGTAGGTGTTGATCTCTGCTTCCCGTTAGACCTTACTGTTGAGCAGGGCCTCGTATTGCCCCTCTGTCGTACCTCCAGGTGCAGCGGGGCTGTACTGATCTGCTCCATCTGGATAGTGTGGCGGGTTTCCACCTCCCTCAGGCTGTCCTCCAAGCTGGTCAGTTTCCCGGGACATTTCAGTTCGGTGACAGTGTTTGGGGCTGCTTCCATCTCTCTGGAGCTTGCGTTGGTTGTCATGGTGCTCTCCATAGTCTGCTGGGACCAGCATTTGTCAACCCAATGTCCCCCTGGGCTCGGACATCAGCCATGCCCTTGCTCAGAGTCCGCCTCCGCGCCCAGCCCATAAAGAGGGACTCCCTTCAGCGTTTCCACCTCAATTTCCAGTCGCAGCCTGGTCACCTCCGGAGGCCGTGAATGTCACTGTCTCGTTTCCACGCCATCTCTAGGGTAGCTCTGCTTGCTACTTGACTCGAAAGTCGTCAGCAGCCACACGGGCATTATCTATCGGAGGGACGATTCTGGCATTGCCCACTGAGCTTGAACAGAACGTGCCCGCAGACACTCAATCGTCTCTCTGATCTGAGGTCCCTTCTTGTCCACATGCTCTCTGATTTTCCCTCCCAGTTTGCGATTCTCGGTCTCCAGCCTTCGCGTGCGTTCCAGACAGGAGGCCAGGTGGTCGTAAGGTCCTGCGTGGTCTCCTCTCCTGGATTGCCCCATCCCCCATCAGGCTCCTGGCACCCCCAGTCCCCACGGAAGCTGGTGGAGCGAGCCTGGGCCAACTGCACCTGCACAGACGCTGGAGCCGCTGCCGGCCGGCCAGACGGGTGGCTGGCGCCTGGACTGAGTCCAGGGAGCCGTAGTTGGTGGGGAAGGTGATGGAGCGGGGAGTGAAACTCATGATACACGAAGAGGCAAGCTGGACGCAACCAGAATAGCCAGAAGAGTGGGAGAGAGCACACTGGCTTTATAGCTGGGAGGGAAAGGGGACAGGATTACTTCCGAAATAACTGAGTAGAACTAGTGCTGCTGGTATGGAAATAATTAGAACTCTGGAGGGTCTACCTCTGGCCTAATCCTAAACACACCTGCATAGGGTGTATGATAGCGGAGAATTGGCATAGTTTAACATGTAATCCGAGTTTAGGGAAAACAGGTTTTCAAAGATTGCAGAGGAAAGATTAATGGATTTAGAGTCAGAGGACCTGTGTTCAAAATCAGATTCTTTTACCATCTAAGTAAATCACTTCTTTAGGCCTGTTTCTTCACCTGAATGACGACTCCTAAGTATTCTTCCAGCTCTAAACCTATGATTTCGCATGACATTTCTAAGTTCTTAAGATTTGAATTTCTGATTGAATATTTTAAAAATTGGTTGATCAAGAAAATTTGCAATGATTTAGCTGTAGCTTTACCACTTACCTTTTTGAGAATTTGGTTGTTGTTCATCTTCCAAGAGGACCAAAATGACATCACCATGATAAAGTGGAGTTTCAGCATGTCTGACTGTAGTTGATCAATACAAGCTCAGAATGCTCTACCACAAGTTGGGCACAGATAGCCGATGTGAGTGGTTGGGGTGGACACCCCAAATTTTCACATCCTCTGTTTACTTTGTGTTGTCTCAATTCTGCTTTGCTCAAAGGTTACAGTAGATTTTAGATGTCTTGTAAAAATTTTTAAATACAAAGCTTAAACGTCTATATTTTTGTCAGGTAAATAAAGGCAAAAACATGGTATCTGTCATCAAGGAGCTCACATTCTAATGGGGAAACAGCATGTAAGTTATTATGTACACAGATGTACACAGTGTAAATGAGAAGTAATCTTGGAAGACACTGGGGGTGGAAGGGACAGAGAATTCTAGGGGTGATTGCTTACAGAAGATGGAATTGGAGCTAGAAGTTTTGAGAAGGCAGGACGGCCAGAAGAAAGAGGTGAGGATGGGGAGCACCCTAGGCATGAAAAACAGCACAGGAAAAAACAGAGTAAGGAGTTGGAATATCACATTGAGGAACTACAAGTAGGCCAGTGTCACTGGACAAGAGAACACAGAAAAGGGAGGAATGATGGACTTTAAATGTGAAAGTCATGAGTTTTCATTTAGTGTAGTAATGCTGCCTTCTTTAGTGTCTACACATTTTAAAGTACAAGTAACATCCATTTTATTTGGTACCTTTTAAAGTTTTGTTTTGTTTTCCAGAAATTAGATGACATTTGTGTCATTTTGTTTTAGGCTTTGAGATCAATGCCAAGAAGGAAGAATGGATCCTAAAGCAAGAGTTTTCTGAGGAAGTGGGATCACATCACACAGGGCTGCCACCTTCAAGACTCCTGGATGTCCTTCAAGGACAAGAGTTTCATGAATCTTGTAAGACCAAGGACAATGCAGAGAAACAGAAAGATTCTTTGTCTGGGAAAACTCTCAGAGGGAAGGGAGACCACACACAGACAATATCTGGGAAAAACTTCAATCAGAGTACAAATTTCATTGAACATCAGGGAAATGCCAAAGAAATGAAGCCCCATAAATGTGATCTATGTGGGAAAAGCTTAAAATGCCATTCAGATATTATTAAACACCAGAGAATTCACACTGGAGAAAAACCCTATGAATGTGAGGAATGTGGAAAGACCTTTAGCCAGAGCTCAGATGTAATTAAACACCACAGGATTCATTCTGGAGAGAAACCCTATGAATGCAGTGACTGTGGGAGGACTTTCATTCACAGCTCACATGTAGTTAGACATCAGAGAATTCATAATGGAGAGAAACCTTATGAATGCAAAGAATGTGGCAAAGCTTTCAGCCAGAGTTCAAACCTTATACGTCACCAAAGAATTCACACTGGAGAAAAACCTTATGAATGTAATGAATGTGGGAAATCATTCAGTCAGAGCTCTGATGCTATTAAACACCAGAGAATTCATACGGGAGAGAAACCTTATGAATGTAATGAATGTGGGAAAACTTTCATTCATAGTTCAAATGTTGTTAGACATCAAAGAATACACCATGGAGAGAACCCCTACGAATGCAGAGAATGTGGCAAAGCCTTCAGTCAGAGCTCCAATCTCATTCGGCATCAGAAAATTCACACAGTGGAAAGACCCTATGAATATAATGCAGGTGGGAAAGCTTTCAATCAATCTGTGTTACTTACTGAACACCAGAGAATTCAGAGTGAAGAGATGTTTTTTGAGTGCAGCTGCGGGGAAGGATTTAGTCAGAGTTCACACACTCAACAAAACTCTTCATGTGAATATGTAAAGGAAAATTCTTAATTGGACTTTCTATTTCCTAAAGTTTTCAAATAGTTCTCAAATGATAATGGCCTTACAGAGACAAAAACAATTGGTTTTGTGTTGGAAAAGTTAACTGTAATGAGGAATTAATGAATACTATATAATTGATGAAACTGATAGATGTAAGCAAATCAACAGGGCCTTTCTTCTTACTCAGGAAAAATCAAAGGAATAAAGAAAAGAACCAGTAGAGCATGGTTTCATGGAAGCAAAGGATATTGAGAAATAATCACCAAGTTTTAATTCTTCTGTTGTACTTCCATCATTTTCTTCTAGGCTGCATCACACTGCCCTTGGATGAAACCAATTTCCCTATTTTCAATCACTCTCTAAACCCCAAACCGAACCATCACATTAATCTAACCACTTTGACATTATGGTCCTGCTCAGAATCTTTCAGTGGATTCTCACTGCAAACTAAACTACTCGAGTTGGTCTTGGGGCCCAGCAGTTACCTGTGTTTCCTTGCTTATAACACATACCATATTTGTTTTTGCTTCTGATCCTTCATTCTTGTTATCTGGAACCCATTCTCTCTTCTTGTCTTATCCTATGAGGCCCAGTTGAGGGCTCATGTCTTCCAGAAATCCTTCTCTACCTATTCCAGTACTTGGCAATTTTTAATGAGTTTCTACAATGAGATAGTGTCAATAACCATGCATCTGAGCATGTAATTATCTTGTTTGTGTGCACGTCTTGTCATCCCTTGTTAAAACTATGAAGTATTTAAAGGGAGGGACCAAATGTTTTGTGTGTACTGTACTCCCTAAAGAGCCTGGCCAAGAGCCAGTTATTTAAGAAATGTCTGTTTGTTAACTAGTCAAATCTTTTTTTCAACATTCATTTCCACAAAATTTTGAGTTCCAAATTTCTTCCCATCTGTCCCCTCCCTCCACCCCAAAACACCTAGCATTCTAATTACCCCTACTACCAATCCGCCCTCCCTTCTAATATCCCTATCTTCTCTTTTGTCCTGTAGGGCAAGATAAATTTCTATACCCCATTACCTGTATTTCTAATTTCCAAGTTGTATGCAAGAACAACACTCAACAGTTGTTCCTAAAACTTTTGAGTTTCAACTTCTCTTCCTTCCTCCCTCCCCACCCATTCCAATTGGGAAGGTAATTCAATATAAGCTATATATGTACAGTTTTGCAAATGAATTCCATAAGTCATGCTGTCTAAAACTAACTATATTTCCCTCTATCCTATCCTGCCCCCATTTCTATTCTCTCTTTTGACCTTGTCCCTCCCCAAGTGTTGACTGTTAATTGCTCCCTCCTCCCACCGCCCTCCTCCATCCCTCATCCCCCCCACCCCGCTTAGTCCCTTCCCCACTTTCCTGTATTGTAAGATAGGTTTTCATACTAAAATGAATGTATATTTTATTCTTTCCTTGAGCCAAATGTGATGAGAGTAAGATTCACGTTTTCCCTCTCAACTCCCCACTTTTCCCCTCCATTGAAAAATCTTTTTCTTGCCTCTTCAATGAGATAATTTGCCCCTTTCCATTTCTCCCCCCTCAATTTTGTTTTTTTAGATATAATCCCTTCCTATTCAACTCACCCTGTCCTCTGTGTATGTGTATAATCCCACCAACTACCCAGATACTAAAAAAGTTTCAAGACTTACAAATATTGCCTTTCTATGTAGGAATGTAAACAGTTCAACTTTAGTAGGTCCCTTATGATTTCTCTTTCCTGTTTACTTCTTCATGCTTCTCTTGATTCTTGTGTTTGAAAGTCAAATTTTCTTTTCAGCTCTGGTCTTTCATCAAGAATGCTTCAAAGTCCTCTACTTCATTGAAAAACCAGTTTTTCCCCTTAAGTATTATACTCATTTTTTGAGTTTTGCAAGGGAGGTGATCCTTGGTTTTAATCCTACTTTCTTTAACTTGTGGAATATCATATTCCATGCCTTTTGATCCCTTAATGTAGAAGCTACTAGATCTTGCGTTATCCTGATTGTATTTCCACAATACTCAAATTATTTCTTTCTAGCTGCTTGCAATATTTTCTCCTTGACCTAGGAACTCTGGAATTTGGCTACAATGTTTCTAGGAATTTCTCTTTTTGGATCTCTTTCAGGAGGTGACCGGTGGATTCTTTCAATATTTATTTTGCCCTCTGGTTCTAGAATATCAGGTTCTATCTAGAATTCCTTGATAATTTCATGAAAGATGATGTCTAGGCTCTTTTTTTGATCATGGCTTTCGGGTAGTCCCATAATTTTTAAATTGTCTCTCCCAGATCTATTTTCCAGATCAGTTGTTTTTCCAATGAGATATTTCACATTATCTTCCATTTTTTCATTCTTTTGGTTTTGTTTTGTGATTGCTTGCTTTCTCGTAAAGTCATTAGCCTCCATCTGTTCCATTCTGATTTTTAAAGACCTATTTTCTTCAGTGAGCTTTTGAACCTCCTTTTCCATTTGACTAATTCTGCTTTTTAAAGCCTTTTCCTCATTGGCTTTTTGAACCTCTTTTGCCAATTGAGTTAGCCTATTTTTCAAGGTGTTATTTTCTTCAATATTTTTTTGGGTCTCCTTTAGCAAGTTGTTGACTCACTTTTCATGCATCTCTCTCATTTTTCTTCCCAATTTTTCCTCCACCTCTCTTGATTTTCAAAATCCTTTTTGAGCTCCTCCAAGGCCTGTGATCACTGAATATTTATTTTGGATGTTTGGGATACAGAAGCCTTGACTTTTATGTCTTTCTGGGATGATAAGAATTGTTCTTCCTCATCCAAAAGGATGGGAGAAGATACCTGTTCACCAAGAAAGTAACCTTTTATAGTCTTATTTTTTTTTTCACTTTTTTGGGCATTTTCCCAACTAGTTACTTGACTTTTAGGTCCTTTGTCAAAAGCAGGGTATACTCTGGGGATCTGTAATATCTCAGTTCCTCCAAAGTGGCACAATCAAACGTGTACACTGTGTGGGAGCAACCAGAAACTTTTGTGCCCAGAATCTGCAAGTAGCAGTTACCTCTCCACAACCACCTTGCCTCCAGTTCTGACACACCAGCACTGGGGGGGCTGAGATTCAGATCAGCTTCTCAATTACCCCAAGGGCTTTGTGGCAGGGGGGGAAGGGAGGGAGGCATGACAGCCACACAGGGCTGAGGTATGGATCAGCTGCTTCATTCCCCCAGGGGCTTTACGATCCAACAATAGATGCAAGTTGCTATGGCAGCTACTGCTCCTTTCTTGGCTGGCTGAAAAAACCCTCTAACTGACTTTTGGCACCTGTGGGTTAAGGGATCTAAGAACTGCTGCTATGGATTCTGCCCCCAAGGCTTGCTGGGGTTCTCCTCCCTGCAGCATGCTTGGTCAAGGCTGGGCTGGGTTCCGCCCCGCATCCAGTGAGAAAGACCTTTCCTATCAGCCTTTCAGGTCACCCTGGGCTGGAAATCTCCTCCAATCCATTGTTCTGTGGCTTCTGCTTCTCTAGAATTTGTTGAGAGTCTTTCTTTACAGGTATTTTATGGGCTGTGGGGGAAGAGTCACCATCTTGGCTCTGCTCCCCAACTGGTCAAATATCTTGCCAGAGTAGCAAAATGAACACTGTGGAACCGAGTCTTCTGGGTGGCCTACATGAGTCAACCCTAGGGGTACGGCTGAGAACATGTCTTTTCATCTGGGCTCTACCTGAGATTTGAGTGCTGAAGAGAAATGATAATGGGATCCTGGCTTTAAGACATGCTTTCCCCAGAGGCTGGGGGTGTGGGGAGTGGAGGGAAGATCTTGTATTATCTGAGAAGCTAAAAGGATAGAGACTCAATTGTGTGATCAGTCTCACCTTACGTCTGGAAATGAAGAGGCCCGGTAGAGGCATGAAAAAGCCAACAACTTAATACTATCTCCCGTTCCACTCCTCCAAACACCTGCTTTCTTTCTGGCATGTTTGAAGTAATTTGTCTATATCGTTTATAAGTTCTCACCCAGATTTAACTTTATGAATATACAGACTGTTACAACAGAAAGCTCTGGAATGGGAATTAGGAGACCCGAGTTCTAGTTCCTGTTGAGTCATGATGCTGTTTCCTTAGCAACAGACTGCCCATGTTTCTTAACTAAAGATGATTAAAATATGAAATCTCTTCTCTTAGGTAAAGAAATCTATGACTGCATCTTAGAAAACCTACAACATCGCTAAGTGAAATTTCATAATTAATGTCTAAAACTTCCTTCATGCATGCACACATGCATGTGCACACGAATATCTGGCTTTGGATTTTCCCTTCAAGGATTTCATTATTACCCACAAATTCAAGGGACAAATCTTACAACAGAGATGGACTACTGTCATAAAACTTAAAGGCATCCTAGAAGCTAGAGAAATCAAAAGGCCGATGACCTCAGCAGTCACATCAGAAAGAATATCACAGTTACGTTTCTGACCAAGACTCAGGAAGCAGTATCAGCACTAAGACTGCAGAACCAAATAATCTTTAGTAAAATGCTTCATTGTACAAAATTCCTCTCAATATTGTTTAATAATTGAAAACTTCAACAATTCAAAAATAGGCACAGAAATACTAGCTCAGAACTCAAACTCTTCACCTGCCATATCAATTGCCCAGGCAAACTTCTCCCTCTGGGTTTTATTATAAATCTTCTCCACTGGAACTCCAAACTTCTTACACCTATGGAGAGACACAACATATAAGTACATTTTTAGAAAGTTAAAATAAAAAATGCTACCTAAGGTTAAGAAGTTAAATCATAACAAAAGGAGAACTGAGAAGAAGAAGGGAGAGGAGGGGGAAATTAGAAAGACTTAACTGAGGTATTCTTTCCATTCAATTTTAGAGGGGGAAGGAGAACATTCTGGTTCCAGACACAGGGACCTCAATGACTAATTCAAATTTTACAAACACATGTGAAGAGGTCAGGGACTAGAAGATGAATATCAGTGTGTGACACTATCCTGTGAACTGCAGGTCAGAATAAAGCTAAGGGTGGTGAGTAAACCAAGTACCACAAATAAGAGCTTGGATTATTCTAAAAACCTACACTGGGAAAAAGGATCAATACAGGGTCAAGACCACTGTTAGGAACAGATGGGTCAATATTAGATGACAAAATGTCTCAGGAGAACTAATCATTTGCTTCTGCCCTTTTCAACTAGTTGATCCCCACCTCTCCTGGACAAAAACTCAAGATCTCTGAAAAAGTCACATTTAGTAGAAGGTTCTGTTCTTCTATGGCTTCTCATACCAGGCAACACTAATCCTGGGATCCAAGTAGTTGAGTTTTGAAGTACCCAGGGCAATCTGCTTGTTTTCTTCTTTGTCTGTGGCTTGGGTGCACAGCTTCATGAGTTGTTCTTCTAACTTGGCCAGTAGTTTTTTCTTCTTGTCCACATTACTAGGAAAAGAGTAAGAATAAACTAAATCACCTCATCTGAACATCTCTCTGCTCCCAAACAGCCTGACTCAATAAATAGGAATAGGAAAAGCAACTGTCTCATCATCTTCTGGAGAGAAAGCCAAAAATGTTATGGCCAGAAGAGAGCTTAGCTAGCACCATCTAACAATGCAAAGGGGAGAGGAGATCCAGAGAAGGCTGACCCAGCTCACACAGGTAGCCTCCTACAGAGCAGAAGCCAGAACTCAACTGTAGCTGATAAGCTTTTCAGCACATTCCAGGAAGAAAGAACTGGGTTTTCAACCTCATTATTAATAAAATGATGTCACAGAAGATCTAAAGAAATTTCCTCTCTTCTCTCAATTTCTTTTCCTTCTGAATTGCCAAATACTGAGGAGAGGTAGGCATCTCTTAACCCAGTGGCAAGCCAACAGAACAAATAGGGGTTTATTTCCTCCCTTCTTCCACATGACCGGTAAATAATGGAACTTGCTTGTCAAAGCTGAGAATTGGGAGCTATAGTCCAAACTTATTAGCTCAATACTGGCTACAGAACCCAAGATTGCTTCATATGCTATTCTGGGATACATAAGATCCAGTGCCTCAAATATCCAGTGTGGACCTATAACCTCCAACAAAATTAGGACAAGCCCTCCCTTTCTTTAGTGGGGGGTAAAAAAGCTGCAGTTCAGGAACCTGAAGGAAAAAGAACTTTGTTCACCTCTCGGCTCTATGTTCTCACTCATGAAGAGAAAAAGAAGTCCTTACTGAGAAGGTATCCACAGGGCCCCACTGTGGCAGAGGGCAGGGCTAAGCCCCCATTGTGTTGCTGTTCCTTTCTTCAATTTTTAAAAATTTAAATAAAAGAATAACAATAAAAATCCATTTTGTCTACCCTAAATGTCTGGATGTCTAAATAAAAATGTAGTACTTGGAGGAGCTTGGCTATATAAAATTATTCCTCTTCTCACCCATCGTCCCAAACTGCTGGGCTTGCTAATATGTATACGTATTTCTGGCAGCTATAGGCTTGCTATTACTATGTCTTAGTTACATACTCTTGCTATTTCCACCCTAATGTGTTTTGTTTTCTCCCCTGATGCCAATGGTTTTATCTCTTGCCTGACTCTGGGCAATTTTGCATCAAGTACTTGAAACCACATGAAAGAAGGATGAGATGCTGCCATGCCTTTGTGGATTTTCCAGTGGTATAGGGAAATTCTAGTGGACTCTACCTATAGGATACCTTGAAATAACTTAGTCTGATCCCCTTATTTTACATACAAGGAAACAGACAGGGGAAGTGCTTTGCTTCAGGTCACCCCGTGATGGGGCTAGAGTTCAGGTGTGTCCTCTAACTTCAAAGTCCAGTGTTCTTCCTAGTAAACCACTGTCTACCCCAAACCATCACCTACTGATCTTAGATCAGTTATTATTAATCAGCATGATGACAAAATGTAGATCAGCTAAAATTTAACCATGTTTATCTATTCCTAATTGTATTTAGCATTAATAATCAGAGAACTATTCAAGGAAACATTTTAATTGTAATATTCTGATAAATGCTGGACACAATGGCCACCACTAGATGCCCTTGTGAAGGCCTGCTGCTCTTACCTCTTGGACTTGACATCCTTTCTCGCTTTGGCATCAGCTCTTGCTGTCTTTAGCTCCTGTTTTGCGATCTCTAGCTGCTCCTTTTTAGCATCAATCTTCGAAAGAAAATTCCACATATAAGCCCTTCCTCAGAGAATTGAAAGAGTTGGATGGTACCTCAAAGACAGCCCAGTCTAAGTGGAATGTCAACAGAAGTCCTTCTACAAGATTCCTGACCAACAGTCACTTAGCCTTCATTACAGACATTTGGTAAAGGAGAGCCCACAACCTTCTGAAGCAGCCCAAGATCTTCCATACAAGGAACTGAAATTTGTGCTTCTGCAATCTCTTACCCATTAAGGGCCAAAGACAACAACTCAAGCATCCCTTCCCCATGACAACACTTTGAACACCTAAAGGCCCAGCCATTATCAGTTCAGAATGGGCCTTTAGCTGCTGCATTCTAAGCTCTCACTACTTTGAAAATGATCACTTCTTCATCCATTATAAGGGCATTCAATGAGAAAACAGTTAGAACTCATATACTATCCCATGTCAGGTTTGCCTTTCTTTTTCTGCAAAGACGCTACTGACCCACTGTCTTGAATAAATCTGGGAATTCTAAATCAACAAAAATAAAGACTAGTAAATTTTAAAAAACGATGTAGGAATCATGCTCTTAATTACAAATACTTAAACATTAACATAAACACCCACATTATTTGCTTTTAACAACAACTCAGAGTATTTTACAGTTACAAAGAAAATATATCATCTCATTTGGTCCTCTTCATAAGCCTAGTTTCTAAGGGCAGGAATTAGTTCTTATTTTAAAGATGAGTAAACTGAGTGTAAGAGAGGTTAAGTGATATGTGAGATCACAGTGCTAGAAAGAATCCTGATACAGCACCCAGTTTCCCACTTCAGTACTGTTCTCATTCCATGCTATAGGGCTTCTCCACTTAGATATCACATATTCCAATGTACTTAGCTAAAACAGGGATCATGAAGCAGCAAAAAGAAGAATGTGCCCTGTGTTTGCAGGCAGGGGCCTGGACTGAAACCCCAGTTTTGCTGTGTATGCAGTCTAGCTCTCTGTGCTTCAGTTTCTTCATCAGTAAAACAAGAGGGCTGGATATGGAGACTTCTAGCCCATGGCACAATATACCTGGGTGAACCATTACTACTTTCAAAGAAGTTTCTTTTGGTTAGGAAATCAGACTCCAAAGCTCTAAGTCACATTGTGATTAGGAATAAATATTAGTTACCTTTGGAGAGATTATATCTAGCTTAATATGCAGGAACCTGGAACACGGTCACCTCTCCTTAGCTATCTGAGGCAATGACCTTGGTGGCTTGGAAATAGGGTAACTGGACATCAGTAGTAGGGTAAGAAGAATAGTTCTATGACTTCAAGAAACCTGCTTTAGAGATGAGGGGAGGGGTATCACTTACTTCTCCTGGACCCTATACAAATACAAGGCCACACCTCCAGAAGAAAAACAGATAGACTGTAGGGGATCTATAACATTAAACTACCTCATTCACAATTATTAGTAATTTTATCTTATTTTACCTTTGTCTGGAGATTTTGCATGGACTTCTCAAAAGTCTTAGGAGTTGCTCGCTGATGATTGCATAAAATGGCTACGGCTCGGTTTGCTCGGTTGTAGGATAAAATTTTAGCTGCTATGTTGTCTTCAGCTAGAAGAAACAAAGACACATTTATAAGAGAGCCAAAATACAAAGAGAACACTGAAAGGAGTAACAAGAACCCAAGGAGTGAATATGAAAAGTATGCTCATGGTTTCAATCAAACACATATTGCCCACCCCCCTTCTCAGTTCAAGCAGTCTAATTGGTCTTGATGGCTAACTCCTAGCCACACTTTCACAATGATCCAGAGTCATCTGCTTTTTCCCAAATGGAGGAAAGACCTCCAGTAGTATGACTCAGAAAAGTAACCTCACTTCTCTGGGCCTCAGCTTCTTAAAGGATTTCCTAATCTTTAAAGGAGGGTAGACAGACTGAGATTCAATTCAGTTCTAAAATTCTATGATCCTATGAATGAAAAAATAGGCAGCTAGATGGTTCAGTGGATCAAAAAGTATAGGGCCTGGAGTTAGGAAAACCTGGATTCAAACTCAGCCTCAGATATTTACTAGCTGTGTGACCCTGAACAAGACACTTCACCTTGCTTGTCTAAGTTCCTCATCTGTAAAATGAACTAGAGAAGGAAATGGCAAACCACTCCAGTGTCTTTACCAAAAAACCCTAAATGGGGTCATGAGTCGGAAGACTGAAAACAACTAAACAACAACAAATGAATGGGGGAAGAAAGGACCATTTACACAAATACATGTAAATGAGTTACCATTACTCATCCCAGGGGGATGAGAGATGACCAACTTCAGCCCTTTCTTCAGGATTGGCTTCAGAGGCAGCCTCACCCCAGGGACTATTGCCATATGGGAAGGTAGTTTCCACCCCCAAGCCAACCAAACTTGGGAGAAAACAACAGTGCCTCAGTCCCCCATAGTATACCTAGACATCAGTCTTTTCATGGCCAAAAATATATCCAGGATATGAAATCTAAGCTCAACCAAGAGCCCAGTGCATGCTGCAGAGTCACTCTTTTCTAGGTATGCACTGTTATCTTGACCTGTTCTCATGCTAGCATTAAGCAAAAGAACTGGTACTGAGAGTAACAAGCATTTAACCAACCCAAACCCCCCACCCCCCATCTGCCTTCAGCTCCAGTTTTTTTGGTATTTGAAAAAAGAATGTAGGTTCACATCACTGCTTTGGCACCAATTTCCCTTCCCCACAATCATCTTAACGACCCCTGAAAGCACTGCCCAGTGCCTATCCTCCTCTGCTCTATCATTAACAAACTCCCCTTTGCGATTCTACACCCCTTCTTACCTGGTTCTTTCCGCACCTCAGACCACCCTTTCAAGTACCGGTTACTCTTTATTTATGCTTGCCAACACACGGAGCACAGAAGAGACACACCAGCTACTTACACCAGATCCTCAGACTGATGAAATCACTCAACAGTCTTTTCCCTTGGCATTCAATGTATGCCAGGAATTTAGAACATGGATCTCAGGCTTCATGACTGGGTACTTCAACATACATATATGATATCCTCTTGAACATCCTGGCCTCCTAATTCCTCAATCTCAGCTTTCTAGATCCATACCTTCATTGTACCTCAGTCACTCACACAAATGGTCAAAACTATGATCTTCCCATCATTCATACCTTCATAATGTGGGAATCTGAAATTGTTCTAAATGATTATAACTTCCTGTCCTGTCAACTGTCCCTCTGTCTCACTGCAACTAATCTTCACTGTGACCTCTAGTCTCTTTCACCCTCAATCCTGACCTATACCCCGTGTCCTCTTGTTCAAGTGTTGCTAAATCTTCGCTACTTGAAGTAAGTTAGCATGACCCCCCGTAAGTTTTCTTTAGATTAAGCTAACATTCCTGACTGCTTCAGTCAGTACCCACGGGCACCATCTTAAGAGCCTTAGCCCTTGCTGCTCCTCTGGATGCTCCCCACTTTATCAATGTCCTTCCTAAAGTGTGGGTCCAGGAACTAAACACAAATAATCCAGGCATGATGCGACTTAACCTTGCTAGGCCTCTATTATCTTTTAAAATGAGATATTGGATTATAAATGACTCCTAAGGAACTATAATCTCCTATTTATTTTTACTCATCTGAAATCTAACAGATTTTAGTCTCCCCCTTTACTTTTACAGTTTAGATGTTACTTGTAAAGAGCAAATTGATGGGTTTTGTTTTCTAATCTACTCTGCAATTTGCTTCCTGTTCATTAGAAATTCTACCTTGTCAAGGTTGTAATTGTTAACTTTGGTTTTCCTTCCACTAGATTCCATGACATTACTACTTTTCTTTTAATCAGATTAAAACAGTCCGAATTAACTAACATCCATATTTTCAGGTGTCACTCAACTCCTCACTCTCTCTCTCATGTTCAATCAGTGGTCAAGTACTGCTCTTGGTAAGCACCATTCTTCTCTCCTTTAACATCACCATCACCCCAGTATAGGCCCTCATCATCTCATAGATATTATGCTATGTCATAACCTTCTAGTTGGGCTTCCTGCCTCAAATCTCTCCCTGCTCCAGTCCATCCTACATTCAGGTGTCAAACTGATCTTCCTTAAGCACAGGTTTAAATGTCACTTTTTGAAAAACCTCTGGGTTCCCGATTTCCTACAGGATCAAAGATAAAATCCTGTTCAATATTCAAAGCCCTTCATAATGTGGCCCCTGCCTACCTTTTCAAGTCTTCTTATACCTTTATTCACCTCCATATATTCTGTGATCCACTAGCATTGATTCCTGCCACATAACCCATTTGCCAGCTCCAGACATTTTCTAACCCCCATGCCTGGAACATTCTCCTCATCTTCACCTCCTCATTTTCCTGGTTTCCTTCAACTCTCACCTAAAGTTCCACCCTTTATAAGAAGCCTCTATCACACCTTAATCTTAGTGCTTTCCCTCTGAGATGAACTCCCCATGTACCCTGTCTATATCTTGATCATACACGCATTATTTGCATGTTGTCTCCCCAATCAATGTGTGAACTCCTTGGGAATTAAGACTGGTTTTTTTTTTGCCTTTCTTTGTAGAACCAGAACTTACTTTAGCACAGTGCCTTAACGCACAGTAGGCCCTTAATAAATGCTCATTGACTAACAAAGAACTACTCCTACCACTAACATATCAAAACAAAGCTTATTTTACTTTAACAGTCCCCAAAGTTTACAACCTTAGGTCATTCAAAACTCTTTTATCTTTTCCCTTATCAGCTATTTCCAACCTTTTCCAAGTTTCTTATACCTTGTTATATCTACCTACTATACTGCACATAGCAGCCACTCAAATAATTAACTGTTTGATGATAATAAGGGCAGATGACATTGTTATAGCAATTATGAGTGCAAGGATCATCATCCCAGTGAACAGATGAAGGAAGTGAGGTACAGAGAAGTAGAATAGTCAGCCTGCATTCACAGGCCGTGGTGACAAGGTCAGCATTCAAACCCAAGCACTGCTAATCTCACTAGACTGCAATGGCAACAGTTAAAAAAGTCTAATAAACTATACTATTCTTTCCTTCCCAAGTACTAAAAATCTAATCTCCACTATGGTAGAACTCATTACCATTGGTCAGTGCTTTGAGCTGCTCCTGCAGTGTGATGGATGCGTTATAAGTCCTGAACACCTTGGCTGTCAACCCATCCATCAGGTCCTGAAGATGTTTGTTCAAGGTTGATGTCTGGAAACATAAAGGAACAAATGAGTTTTTAAATAGGATTTTCAGGAACATCATAATTGCTTACTTTCTGTTCCCAATTTTTAGCAGATCAGGCAGACAGGGAGAAAGAACGGGAGAAAAGCGTACAGAACAACCAAAGAAAATGAAAAGAGTAAGAGAGCCTTTCTAACTGGGGCAGGCTGCATGCAATCGACTGTATGAAAATCTTCTACCAGTCCTTGCCAAGAAACCAGCCTTTATGCTACAACACTCACAGGGACCGGTACCTGTGACAGATTCAAATTTAACCACTGTTTGGTTTCCTCTCCACCTGCTACTAACACATAATTACACTGTGGACATTTCAAGATAAGATTTTCCACATCATCAACCAAGATTAGCACTATAACAAAGAAGCATTCAGTATATGATAAATTAAAACATTATTTCTTGTCAAAAGACTTTTTTACATATTTAACAGACATGAATCTATTATTCATGTCAGTTTTGAAATGCTGTGTTCTATTTGATGTTCTATAATCTCCAGTCAGACCAATAACACAAAAAACACATTGAAGAAGTGACTGTGTCAGTGACATTTTATGCAATCAGTATGACATCAGTAGCAAAGTTAATAGGGATCATTTTTTTCCAAAAAAGCTCACATTAAGTCTATCAAACAGATCATCCCCTGGATCCTTGTTCTCCATGAAGATCTGCAAATTCTTAAATACCTGTAATGAAGAGAAAAACCCAAAGTATGCATGAATACTGTGGACAGTTTCAGAAGAGCCTCATAAAGAAAGGACACAACAGGAACTGGGAGAAGACAGGGGAGGTACAGAAATCAAGCTGGTAACCACAAGGTCCCACATTTATTTTCATACTTCAGGAATCAATGATTTCACTTGAGAAGGTACTCTGTCTACAGATGTTCCATGGAAACTGACAGGCATAAATGAGTTGTGGCAAAAAAAACATATTCATCTCCTGGTGTCTGACCCGGAGCCCCTCAGCACTTGTCTAGATTGGTTCCTGTGGTTCTTGGACGGCAGCTCTAAGTGGCTGTTGCCAGGTCCTTATTAAAAGACTTTCCAGCTTTCAACTTATGTTCTGCTAGCACAGGGTTCAAGAGCACAAAACACAAAGCAACAGAAGAAGTATTACTTAGGCAAGAATTTGAAAGTCTTAAGTGGTTTGTTCAATGTTGTTCAATAAAGGGAAGGGAAGAGATTCAGAACATAAAAGAAGATTGGTGAAATGAACAGGTGCTGAGCACTGGATTTAGATTCTGCATCATAGTATAAAATACAGGAATCATAGGATCCTGTCAAGGATGAAATGTACTTAACAAGTATGGATAAAAATGTACTTCTTTAGAGACTTAGAAATCCAGTCAAAGAGACTTTTAACTAAAAAGGAAAGTGGTGATTAGCAGGTGGAAAAGGAGAAGGGATGGGAAGAGAACTTCTTGTTTATGTCAGCTACATACCACTAAGCAGAAATATAATATAGGAAGAAGAAAAAAGGTGAGACAGTCAGTTCACAGAGGAAAATTCAAGAAGAGAGCAGTAACAGATCCCTTGGTCTCAGATTTCTACACAGAAGTGCACAAAGACAGGAAACAAGCATGATAAATTCTATCACAAGGTGGTAAATGTGACCTCACTGACACTTGATAGTGTAAGACCCTTGACTAACATATGAATTTGGAAGAGGATGCCTCATAAAAAGACACAGTCTAAGGGAGTGGAACAGCACAAATCACTAAATGGTATTATTAACATTAAAAAAAAAATGCAGCTCTTCTGCCTTCATTCTTTGGGGAGGTTTTAGAGGTGACAGGTATAAAGTTAATCTGTGAAGATCTTGGCTGAAAGGATCTGCCAGAATGCCCGTCCTACCTAAGAAATTGTAGTTAAACCAGAAGGACCTGGAACCCTTAAGTCTCCTTCTTAGTTTACTTATCATTTCACAGAATGGTGCTGTTGTGAACCATCCAGAAAGTGAGCCTTATTAGACAAGTTTAATCATAAACTGTTAAGGAAATCCTCTACCTTTTACTGTATCACCTCAAGGCAGATGTATGAAAACAGAATTTAATATGCTCTGAGAGAATGCATTGCATGTTTGCTGGATATCCATCTATTCTTTTGTGAAAGTGTATGCTTTTTTCTCTTTAGGCAGGAAATACTATACTATATGTGACTATATAATAGTACCTGATTAAAACAATTTTGTTTGCCATGTTGTTTTGAATGGAAAAGACTCCTTATCCAACCAAGATGCAAAATACTAGACTATAGAAACTGAAAAGGATTATATTTCAGTTGGGATGTCTAACCTGTACCATCCATCTCTGCCCCTTTTCTTCCTTTGTGGATGTATTAGTGTCAAGTCTAATACTATTTCCTACTTTGAGTGTCATTAATATTGTAGGGAATAAAAATAATATATTACACTTTGAAGGAGGGCTCCATACACTTGGTGCCTCGAATATTGAAATTTAATAAGTGCTTGTTAAATTGTATCAAATATTGTTAATTACTCATAGACACATAAAATGACAGGTACTAAGCTAGGAGGGAATTTGAAGCTAGGGGAACTCAATGTGCCCCATTCAAATCTAGAAAAGTCTAACACTAATAAATAGTTAAAAATTAAGGACTTGAAAAGAATTTTATGGAAAAAAATATATGAACATAATAGACACCTACTGATTCCTAAGTGAAACTCATAAAAAGTATACTTTTTTTGCTCCTAAACAAATAAAAAAATCCTATTAATTTAAAATTCAATCTTTATTGACTATGAAGCAGTAACGATTGTAATCAGTGAGGAGAGTTTGTAGTCAAGATTCACCTAAATAAAACTAAATAAAGTAAGTATAAATAAGAGTAAATTAAAGAAAAATAACAAAATCAACAAATTGGTTTGTAAAGGAAATGACAAAAGTGAGCTGTCGAGCAAAATTTTTGGATTCAAAATAAATCAGTCCTTAAAAGAAAACGTATATTAGGAAAATATGCAAAAAAAAAATATATAACTGAAGAAGATCAAACTTAAAAAACAGACACTCAATGAAACAGGAGACTTTCAAACTTTCCTGATGAAAAGACCAGAGCTGAACAGAAAATTCACTTTTCAAATACAAAACTCAAGAGAAGCATAAAAAGGTAAACAGAAATAAAAGCATGTTATTCAATAAGGTTAAATTATTTGCCTTCTAATTGCCCAAAAAGAGATACAGTTCTTAAGAGTTACAAGTATCATCTTCCCAAGGTAAGATATAAAGATTGCTTGTTATCTTAGGGAGAGAAGAAGGGAGAAAAATTTAGAACTCAAAATCTTTCAAAAACTGAATGTCAAAAATTGTCTTTATATGTAATTAGAAAAAATAAAATACTCTCAATTTTTTTTAAAAGAGGGAGAAGAATAGCATATTGAAAAAGGAAAGGAATAGTCCCACTGTATTCTGCCTTAGACTACTCACAGAATATTATATTTAATGCTGGGCATCACATTTTAGAAAGGATATTGATATGATGTAGAATGTCTATAAGATGGTGACCATCTATAAGACCTTAAGAATATGGAGGTAAGTTGAAGGAACTATAGATATTCAATCTAAAGAACAAAGATCATTTCAAATATTTAAAGACTATCAAGTGGAAGAGGAATTAAAAGACTTGTTCAGCTTAGTGCCAAAAGGCAGAACTAAGAATAATAGCTGGAAGCTACAATAAGAATAGCTATATAGAAAATCTTTAATTAGTATTATCTAAATAGTTATCTAATAATTAAGAGCTAACTAAAAATGGACTAGCCTGCCTTGTAGATTAGTAGGTTATTCTTCACTCAAAATCTCCAAGCAAAAGGCCTGAGGACCACCTGCTGGGAATGTCCCAAGAGGATATATGGTAACATATAGGTTAAATTAGGTAGTATCTGAGGTCCCATCCATCTCTTAGATTCTATGGGAAAACGTGGCAGAGTTGCTAGACTCCATTTTCACTGTAACATGTCTTAACCGAAATTACAATACCTCAAGTTTCCCATTTTAAGAGTGCAACATGATAAAACAAAGTACTCACTGGCTTTTCAACTGGCACTTTGTTGTAGTATCGGATAGAATCCTTTCCCAGGAAGTCAAATTCAACAACATATTCCTGCCCATCCAACTCACGGTGTAACTGTATGTGTTCCACACGAAGAGAGCAGCAGCCGACAGTGTCTGCTGTCTCGCCTTCTTCTTTCTCATTACCAGCTCTCAGGGCCAGCTAGCCATGGGAAAGAAAAGGAGACTGAGACAGAATTATTCAAGCACACCTTGTTACCACAGTCAACAGGTTCCAACCTTGTATATAGCAGAGAAAATTCTTTTTTCCAAGTATTAGCCATATTTGTCAAATTTCTTCTTCCTCTGTTCTAACAGCTAAATAATAACAGGTGACAAAACAAAACTTTGTGGTTACAAAAATTACCATAGTATTGCCTCTTTTGACCCTCCCAACCACTGAGGAAGGTGCTACTATTAGACAGAGTGCAAACACCACTAGAGTCAGAAGATCTGAGTTTGAATCCTGCCTCTAACGCATGCTAGCTATGGGATCAAGGTAAGTTAACCTTCTGATTCGCATGTTTCCTCACCTGTAAAATGAGGATAATGATACTTAATACTGCCTTCCTTACAAGGTTATGGTAAGGAAAGCACACTATAATCCTTCAGGTATAATAAAAATGTAAATTATGACTATTCCCACTTTACGGATGAGAAGATGAACTCAAGGTTATGTGAATTTCTCAAGGTTGCGAAGTAAAAAGGTTAACTGCTTAAACTCTGATAAAAGCAATCTTCTGACAAATTCAGTGTCAGAATTTGGTGTTGATAATAAAAAATAAGCATTCTTATCTAACAGTAAATCCTACTGAAGACTAAAAAAAACTGACCTTATCAATGAAATAAAGGGCTACTGCTCTTTGTCGTTTTTTCATTTCCTTTGATTTCCAGTCAAAACGGTACTGAAAACGGATTTTGTCAACTACCCCCTTCAGGCGTCGAGCAACTTCATATTTCTGCCAGTCCTTCTCCCCCTGGATAAATAAGATAATAAAAACCTTCCACACTTTCTTTCAATCTTTACTTCAGATAATGGTTTGTGGTAGAAGGAGAAAAAGAAATCTCCACCCACATTAATTGTATGTTTTTCATGTTAGATCAGTGATTTTATTAGTACAGGGAACACCTAGTGAGGAAACCTCTTCTAGCCATGTACACAGGCATTTGCTCTGCTACTCATAGTCTTAGAAAGTGACCTGCTGGAGTCAGGAGGACGTGAGTTCAAATCTGGCCTCAGATACTTACTAGCTATATGACCCTGAGAAAATCACAATGCCAACTGCCTCCAGAAAAAAAAAAAAGAAAGTGGGGCAGTTTTCAAAGAAAGTCAAGCTGTCAATAGCTATATGAAAAAAATTCTTCAGATAAATAATAGTTACAGGAAAAAAAAAACGTAAGCAGCTCTCCCATCAGATCAACAAAACTGACAAAAAAAAAGGAAGAGCTGTGGAAAAACAGGTACATTAATACACTACTGGTGGAGTTGTGAACTGACCTGCCCATTCTAGAAAGCAATTTATAACTATTCCTCAAAAATAACTAAAGTATGTAATAATACCTTTTGGCCCAGAAATACTATGTTAAGGCCTCTATCCCAAAGAGATCAAAGAAAAAGGCAAAAGGCTTACATGTACAAAAGTATTTATAGCATCTCTTTTTGTACTGGCAAAAAACTGGACAAAATGGAGCCCATCGACTGGAGAAGGGACTAACAACTTATGGTACATGAATGAATGTAATGAATGTAATGTAATATCACTGTGCCATAAAAACGATGACAGAAAGTTTCAGTGAAACCTGGGAAGACCTCCGTGAACTGATGCAAAGAAAAGCGAGAAGAACAAAGAGAAAAACCAATACAGTGACATCACTCCAAAAACAACTTGGAAAGCCTTAAGATCTCTGATCAAGGCAATGACTAACCATAATTCCAGAGGACTCATGATGAAGCCCTTCCTGATAGGAGAGAAAATGAATTAGGACACCGAACGAAACAATATATTTTCTGGACATGGCCAATGAGGTAATTTATTTCACTTGACTATGCTTACTATTTGTTTTTCACTTTGGTTTTTCTTTTTTCTTTTCAATAGTAGAGAGAGAAAACTGATATCTGTTCATCAACACAAAATTTAATTTAAAAATTTCCATAGCGAATGACTATAATTCATCATGCCCCAGCCTCCCCTTAAAGAAAAAAAAGATGAGTGTGTGGAAATGATGACTTTTGTTGTCTCAGGTATTCCTACAATCTTTCTATTTTAGGTAGACACTAGTGGAGAAGAAAGGGCACTTGCTAAAAGGGAATAAAACAAGTTAGGTAAGCACTGGATTTGAGAACAAGAGATAAAGAAAGGTATTTCAAAAGAGGAGGGTTGAGCTCACAGTGTTAACATGGAGATGTGTTGCAGTAACTGTGTACTACACTACCATGAGTCCTTGTAAACTGTACAATCTAAGAGCAGTAGGACAGCTCCAAGGGGTCAGTGGGGAATTCAAATACCAACCTGCAAGGTCAACACATTTCCAAGACAGGAATACACTGGAACTTAAAGATGAGTTCTTTAGCTTTGCTGTCCTCACGTAAATATGTGCTGATTCCTTATTTTTACATTCCCCACTTTTGAAGTTTCACCATGGCTTACCATAGAATCTCTTTAAGTCACACAGTTGTCTAACAACTTGATACATATATACAAGTGGTGATACGCATCATCTACAGAACTGAAGTATTCATTCACATCATTATGTCAGTACCATGTGTCTCAATAGACATCGCTGATTCGCAGCTCCTCTGATATGGAGTACTGTAATCAAACTAATGTTGAACTCTGAGTCAAGAGACTGCAATTCAAACTCTAGTTCACCCACTATAAATTGTGTGTCTTCAGGCAGTAACCTAACTTCTATGCCCCATTTTCCTCAGATAAAATAGGGAAGATACTAATACTTGTACTACCAACACCTTAGGGCTGTTGTAAGTAAAACTGTTCGCATAACTAAAAATATTATATAAAGGTGATTTATTATCATCTTTTTGAAAAATTTATTATTTGTTGCCCTAAGATACCAAGTGACTAGTCCAGGGTCACATAGCATGCAGAGATGAAAAGTGAACCCAGGTCTCTGATTCCACAACTGCTCCTCCAGGCACTACACCATGTTACCTTGAAGATCCTATATTACAAAGAATACTTTAATAAATGATGATAGCTTTTGATCTGAGTCACAAACTCAAATTTTTTGATGGGGACAGAGGAGCAGGACAGAGGGCAGAACGAGGAATTTAACTGACTGAAGGTCAAAGAATACTTACAAGGTAGTTAGTAATTTCAACATGCTGCCAAAATTAGCTTCCTAAAATTTCAGTGGATTTTTATTTTATTTTATTTTTTCTGGTTGATGGATTTTATTTTATTTATTTATTTTTTAAATAAATTTATTTAACTTATTACATTCATTTTCACAAGATTTTGGGTTCCAAAATTTTCTCCCCATTTGT
>CM053773.1:177138864-177197858 GCA_028658325.1 Potorous gilbertii
TAAGATAGGTTTTCATACCAAAATGGTTGTGGATTTTATTCCTTCCTTTAGTCAAATGTAATGAGAGTAAACTTCATGGATTTTTTTTTTCCTCTCCCAGCTCTCTTTTTCCCTCCATTAAGGAGACTCCTGCCTGCCTCTTTTATGAGAGAGTGGATTTTTACCATCACATTACTACTGCATTCATAATTTTGTTGGTACTAATTTTACTGGCTTCCCCAAAGCTTATCATAACCCTTGTAGGAATATAGTTGAGCTTGAGCCCCTATGGCTGAAAATTTCATCACCTGGAAGTCAACCTGGTGATAACTCTGTTGGACAGGTTTAGCTCTTAGATTAAACAGTCTGGGGGTCATATTTCAACAGAAAAATGTTGAATCTGTCTCTACTGCTGTACAAAGTCTAGCCTATTCCAACCCAGATCAAGAGTATTCAGAGAGAGGTACTAGTGTTCAAAATAGGTATAATTTCTTAATTTGCTTAACCTCAGGCAATATCTTTGGATTTCTAAAAAGACTGACTTATAAAAAGAAAAGGTCTATAATACAAAAAATACCCTCAACATACTCACATACAGACCTTAAGTTTTGAGCTGGGGTTCAACATGATATACTTAATGGAATTCTGGATGTTCTCAGTCCATGATGCCAGCCAAGTGACTGTGTTGTCAAAGCGTACTTCTTTCCATTTGTGACCTGGAGGTGGTTCTGGTATTTTAGAGTCCCTGGAAGGAAAAAGCCACACTAATCAGGTTAATTATTTTACAGATTCCTTTTTCCTGAAGTCATACGAAAATGATTCATCAAATTCCAAAGTACATTGTCTGTTCTTAAGTACTACCTGTCTGCACCACATATTCCAGATTTTGTTCACATTCTGTTTGGTATCATTCTCTAATTGTTGCCCAAATGCTGCTAATTTTGCTTCTTTTATCTTAAAAGTTTATAGGCTCCTTAAGGGTAGGGTCAGGATTTCTTAGGGCTCTTGCAATGCCCATCAATTACTTCTCTAAGGCTGAGGAAAGAACTTAGCACCTAGCTATGGCCAGTTTCCTCTCCCCAAGTCACTTAGAGCAGAGATTTAGGCTGTTCTATCATGAATTGCCCAGCATGTGAGGAAGCTGAGATGCTCTGAGATTTGGCTTGTAGGGAAATCACTATAAGAAGGAAAGGAGTTAGGAAGTGAGCAAAAGGGGAAAAAAGACTGGAATTACTAATGATCTCATAAGGAAGAAAACTCAAAGATATTGACCATAAGCAGATAAACTAACAGAGAAGACATTAACAGCAGAAAGAAATATGACTAGTTATCAAATCTAGTAAACAACTTACATACTGTAAAACAAAAAAGGATTTTAACACGAGATGAGGCAAGACCTTACGAATTTTAAAGAAAGCTTGAAACCACAACACACTGTTCCTGGGTGGTATAAAAGACAAATGATAATGTAGAGCAGAATTTATGGCAGAACCAAAAAACAAGAATCCACGGTGGCAAATCTCAAAGAAGAAACCAAAGAGAAGACCATTGGGAATGAAAATACACAGAAGTGAAAGAAAATCTGCAGAAGAGAAGCAAAAAGCAATAAATAACATTAAAAGAAAACATGATCAAATAAGAACACACTGTATATAGCAACAAAAATATTGTACTATGATTAATTGCATTCTAAGCAGTACAATGATCTAAGATAATTCTGAAGGACTTACGATGAAAAATGCTACCTACCTCCAGAGAAAGAACTGATGGAGTCTGAACACAAATCAAAGCACATTTTTTAAACTAACTTTTTTTTTTTTTTTGGCAATGGGGGTCTGTGTTTTCTTTTGCAACACGGCTAACATGGAAATATTTTGCATGACTACATACATATAAGTTATATCAAATTGCTTGTCTTATGAAAGAGAGGGAAGAGGAAAGAGGGTAGAGAACTTGGAACTCAAAAGTTTAAAAATTGTTTTTACATGGAACTTGAAGAAACAAAACTGTACATGAGTGTGTGTGTGTGTGTGTGTGTGTAAAAACAGGCTTTTCATTTCAGCAAAATATACTGATCTCAAGATAGGATTCTTTGAGACAATTTAAGGATTACAGTCCTCCCCAGAAGATCACAAGTCAAAAAATCTGAACACTACAATACAAGTGATAATGCAACAAAATTGCCCAGACCTCCTGAACACAGAAAACAAGTTGCTACTTGGAAAAAATCCATGAATCACTTTCAGAAAAAAACTCAAGGCTGCAAAGTGCAAGACAGATAGTGGTTTAACAATTGCATTGAGAAACAACAAATTTTTCTAGTGACCAGGAGAAAGATCTTCAAATACAAAGGAAAGGAAATTCAAATTACACAAGACTACTCTGTACCCACAAGAAAACACTGGAGAAAATGAAATGTGTTCTGAAGAACAATAGAATTCAATATGCAGTCCAAAGTTTAATCACAAATGAAAAAACATGGCAGTTTAATAAGTGTCTGAAATATACTTAACAGAGCAATGGGCCTTAAGGGAGGAAGACCTGAATTCAAATGCAAACTGAGACACTTATTAATTATGTGATCCTGTGTAAGTCACTTAATCAGTTTGCCTCAGTTTCCTCAACTATAAAATACGAATGATAATAGCAACTACCTCCCAGGACTGTTGTGAGGATCAAATGAGATGACAACTGTAAAGCACTTAGCACACAATAGTATAACACAAAGGGACAGAACTTATCTCTGGAGAAGGGTGCAAAAAATGAAATTTTAAAAACTTACTGAACAGGAAACTGATGAAAACCTAGTTAAAGGGGAAGAGAGGAAAGGTATTCTACTTACCTAAAAGTGGAAAAAAAAGAGGGGAAGAATTAAATTACCAGATAAAAGCAGGAAAGAAAAAGGAACTAATAAACAAAACTTCAAAAGGAAAAGGAGAAGCAATCGTGCAAAGAGGCAGGGAGGAAAGGGAGAGAAAATCAGGGGCTGAGGGAAAAAGAGCCAGTGGAAAGGACACTTTAAAAAAGATTAAGCTAAAGTAACTAGAAAAAAAACAAAAAACAAACTCAACACTACTGTGCTTATATCACAATAAGGGGTAAAAGATCTTAACTTGTGGAAAAAAAGCAATATTAGAGACAAATGGAAGAAAATATAAATCTATCTCAACTTTAAATAGGAGTAGATTACACAATACAATAAAATGAAAAAGAATGACAGAGTGGATAAGAAAACAAAACCCTCCAGTCAGCTGCTTACGAAGACATACATAGAATAAAACAGAGCTGGAAAATTTATTTACTATCAAGAGTTAAACTTTAAAAGCAGGAGTTGCAATCATGTTATCCAAAAAAAAATCCCAAAAACAAACATTTAAAGAAATTATTTGAGCCTCCGTTTCTTCACCTGTAAAATGAGGAAGTTGAAGTGGATTACTTAGAAAATTACAAGTCCCTTCTAATTTTCAGTCTATGGTTTTATGAAACAAATTTGCTTTCTTTTATTGTCAAGCATGTTGAGGAATTGGTATGTATAACGTATGTAAAATTTTAAGATGACCATAATTATTAAATACAATGATATGAGGGAAATGATTAATATTGGGGAGACACAGGATTTATCCCTTTCTGAAACTTTATTCTCTACTCTGCCAGGCCAGCATCTGAAAGTTATTGCTGATAATGAGATGGAATTAACTTTCTCCTCAATCTTGTCACCCCGCCGCCCCCCCCCCCCCAGTAGTGTTCTACTCAGATTTGGGCGGGGATATATTCTTTCATTAGATTGCCCTAGCAGAGGGTGGTCTGGAAGTGAATGAAATAATCAAAGTCAAGTACTTAAGCCCCTGATTTAGAATAGGCCCACCTCTCATTATAACATTCATTTTCTCTCATTACCTGTTAATCAATCAGACTCAAATATAACTCTCAGGAATACCCACTCTTCCAAGTGCACATAAATGGTGAGTGGATTCCATGAGAGGTCTTTGGCATTTAGAAGTGTCAGTGAACCCTTTGATTAATTATATGCTAGCATGATTAATAAAATGATTAATTATCCAGAAATTATGTCTCTTGAACTTTTTACCTGTTACAAATAAAAGGAATAAAATCTTTATGCTCTTTATTCATTTTATTTTTCTGAATGTAACTCAGACCCTAGGAAATGCTGAATAATTTTTTAAAATGATCCTTATGTTCTAAGTCAGAAATACAAATCTTAGCCAAGATCAACTCAATTTGTAGTACTTAAATTTTACCATGTACTCTTAACCTAAGGGAGCATCCCTTTGAGAATCCTCCTTCTACCCTCCCATCCCTAACTCAAAACATATCTTTACACTAATTTTAGTGGGAAGGTTTTACTAAATCAAAAGCGTACCTGCTGCAGTTTATAATTACATCTTCCGGCATTATTCTTTTCTTCAACATTCCCATTTTGGGATGGTCCCCACGACCACGAAACAACCCAGGTGGCTCAGTCTTGAAATTACCTATTTTCTCTCGGTGGCCATCTAATATACAGTAGCCAAACTCTTCCTGAAGTCTTTCTGCCTCTTCTTTTAGTTTCTGAGTTAGTAAAACATCACATACATTAGTGGTGAGCAGAGTAGAACAAATTTAAGTTTCTTAAATTGGACTAGTAATCAATCCCTTATAGCCCAAACCGAAGTCTGCACTTACACTTAATTCTTCATGGGAAGGGTCTCAAGAAATCAAAAGTTTAAGGAAATCAATGAATTAGAGTGACATACTATTACTGAAAGATTTAAGATAGAATCTACCACTACATTATCTCCAGTCATGTTAGGCTGTCAATGAAAAAAGAATTTTTCAAACTAAATTTAATTAAGCTAAAAAAGGAAAAAAGTCAGTCTAGTTTTCTTGTCAAGTTTTGAGTTAAATTTTAACTATCAATACAACTAGGTTAAAAAAAACTACTTTGCCCATCTCTACTCAAAGCTATTTTTGTCTCTTGTAAGGATTATCACTTTTTAAGGACTTTAATGTATTTCAAACCAAAAAAATGAAGTTATGGTAGATTTTTCTCAAAGATTTGGAGAAATATTCCCATAAAACAATGCAAAAAATTAAAACCACATTTCATAGTGGACCAAATTATGTACTACATTAATATTACATTTTATTCATTTATCCATTCTTCAGATGGGAACTGTTACTAACCACATTCAAAGGTACACCTAGTTTTATGTAGTTATACATGTTTCTGAAAGTGTATAAATGAACCATTTTAAACATCCTAGGGTAGTTGACTATTTAAAAGAATTTTATCCTTTTACAGAATGATAGTCTAATAAAGTAATCACCCCCTAATTTTATCTTTAATGCAAAGAACTTCATGCAGTTAAATTTGCTTAAAACATATCTGCATGAAATTTGACAAGAACATATTTCAAGTATACAGAATACATCTTTGGTAACCAACCTCTTATTGATGGTCTGGCTGCGCCCATGAATAAGATGAATTACACTAGGATGAATATCAACAAATGAATAACTCTAAAATTTTAGAATGCATCCTGACCTGTTTCTCCTCTTTGGGCAAAGATTTTCGGGCTTCATTTTTGTTAAAAAAGTATTTGTGGATCTCTGTGAAGTCACACTTGTCCAGGTGCTTGATTATTTTTTTCTCTTCCACTGTCATTTCCTGTACCAAAACCGAGAAAACAATATAAAGCCTTTCTTACTCATCAATATCAAGCTCCATGATTTTATCATAAGGGTGTCCTAACAAGTGATGAAGAGAGACTTTAGCAAACAGTTTTCATAAAACTTATTATCTTATGGTTAATCTCTGGATGAAGAGGTCCTCCCAACAAGCTAAGCAAGCCTGGTGCTCAAAAAGAAACAAAGTCCTTCACTAGGTAATTTACCTGAGGCTTATCCAGTTTGTTACAACCTGCTAGAAGTCTGCACCCCAATGACATGGAACAAATCCATAGCACAATGAATCATCACAATAGACCATCTCTTATCTATAACTAAAAGGACAAAAATGGACCTAGTGAGCAGAACACAAACTTGTTATTTAGGAAGATAAAGGAATTTTCTTCCCTAAAAATTATGGGTTAAATGGGTATTTCTAAGAGATGGACTAGAAACAAAGGGTGTACCAGATGACATCAAGGACTAATAATTCATTATAACTATTATCACTGATGATGCAATACCTAAAAAATTAATATAATTTAAACTTCATAATAAAGAAATGAGGTGAAAAACCAAGGCTGCTCTTTTTAGGAGCTTACACTCTAGGACTCTTTGGTCAGTACTTTAAATATATGCCGTAAGTAGGAGGGCATGATGGATTTAATGCCTAATGAAAAATTAAAAGCTTCTACATTAATTATGATCAAAGGAAAACAACCGTCAGGTGTTTATGCCAATTCACCCGTAATCTGTGATTTCACAGGTGTGCCAGTATGGATTCCCTTCATCAATAACTTAAGTCGTGGAATGAGAAAGGTAAATAGCTTGCCCCAGGTCAGTAGAGACAGAAATGGGATTTCAACCCAAGCCTTCCTGAGTTTCAATTTTAGCATTCTACCTACTATATCATGCTCTGAACAGTTTATTGTTAAAAAAAATTTTCAAGTTTACTCTAATCAGACTGTCTTGTAAACGACAGCTGTCAATAATAAGGACAACAGTTAGCATTTACATAGCACTTTAAAGTTTGTAAAATGCTTTACACATTTCATCTCCTCCTTACAATAACCCTGTAGGATATCTACAAAAAGGGCCTACACTTCCTTTTCTCTTTCTTCTCAACTCTCCACAATCTTGGTTTTCTGATTCCAAGACCAGTCATCTATCTAACTAGACCAGACTTCCTATATAAAATATTCAAAGCTAGCTCAATTATAATAGTAAATAGCAGAAAATGGCTTGTAAAGCCAACTGTTGAAGAGTGGCTGAACAAGTTGTGGTATATTTTCAACTAAATTCAAGAAACATTTATTAAGAAGTTACTATGTGCCAGGCACTATACCAAGGGATAGAAAAAGAGGCAAAAAAAATCTTGCTGTCAAAGAGCTTACCACACAGTGGGGGAGACTATAACACAGACACACACACACACAAACACAGACACAGACACACACACACACCCACCCACACACTCTCACACACACACCCCACCCCCCAAGCTACATACAGGATAAACAGGAAATAATTAACAGAGAGAAGGCACTGGAATTAAGAGGGCTTTGGGGAAAGTTTTCTATAGTAGCTAGAATTTTAGGTGGGGTTTACAGAAGTCAGGGAAATCAGTTGTCAGAGTAGAGGAGGAGAGCAAACTAGGGTTGGGGGAATACTAGAGATGAGTGTCTTGTTCATGGAATGGTAAGGTCAGTGTCACTAGTTTGAGGAGTATGTGTTGGGGAGTAAGGTGTAAGAAGACTGGAAAGGAAGGAGGGGGCTAGGTATGAAGGGCTTTGAATGCCAAGTAGAAGATTTTTGTATCTGATTCTGAAAGCAATAGGAAATCATTGGAGTTTATTGAGCATGGAAGTGACAAGATAAGGTTTTAGAAAAATCACTTTAGTGGTTGAATGGAGAATAGATTAGAATGGGAAGAGATTTGAGGTAGACAGACCAAAGAGTAGACTACTGTAATAGTCCAAATGTGAGGTGATAAGGGCCTGTACTACAGTGGCGGCAGGATCAGAGAAGAAAAGGAGACATAATCAGAAGAGGTTACAAAAGGAAACTGACAAGCCTTGGCAACAGTTTGGATATGCTGGGTAGGTGTGTAAGCATCCTTGGTTATTAAGTATGAGAGACCGAGAAGATGGTGATGCCCTCTATAGGGACAGAATGTTGAGGGGGAAAGATGGTGAGTTCTGTTTTGGACATAATGAGCTTAAGATGTCCACTGAATATCCAGGCAGAGATGTCCGAAAGGCTGTTGGAGATATGAGATTGGAGGTCAGCAGAGAGACTGGGGCAGGAAGGGTAGATTTGAGAATCATAACCATAAAGATGGTCACTGAATCCATGGCGGCTGATGAGATCACCAAGTAAAGTAGCATGATCTAGAGAAGGATCAGCAAAGAGATAGAGAAGGAGCAGTTAGATAAGTGAGAGCAATACCAGAAAAGAAAGATAATCCACAAAGATGAACCAAAAACCTAGAGAGAGAAGAGAGTATAGAAGGAGAGGGTGATTAACAAAGTCAAATGCCAAAGAGAAGTCAAAGAGAATAAGGACTGAGGAAAAAAGGCCACTGGATTTGGCAACCAACACATCACTAGTAACTTTGGATGTCAATATAACAGAACATTAGCACAGCATTTTGTTTGAGTTTTGTGGTAAATTTAAGAGGACAGGGAAATAAGATTTAAGATATAAAGAAATGGAGTTAAAAACCAATAATCTTATAACTATTAAATGAGTACAAGTTCCTGATGCCTCACCATGCCATCCAAGAACAATAATAAGAAGAAAGATGGCAAATAGGCCAAGGACAAAGATCCTGTGAACGAGTCTGGGGGCAAAGCTAAGAAGAAGTGGTCCAAGGGAAAAGTTGAGACAAGCTAAACAATTTGGCTCTGTTTGACAAAACAACATAAGACAAACTGCAAGGAGGTGCTCAAATATAAATTTATGACCCCTGTAGTAGTCTCAGACTGAAGATCTGGGGTTCTCTAATCCGAGCAGTCCTCCAGGAACAGCTTAGTAAAGGTCTGATTAAGCTAGTTTCCAAAAACAGAACACAAGTGATATAACTAGGAACACCACAGGTGGAGATGCTCCAGCTGAAGATGCATGAAATGGTTCAATATTTTGTGTACATTTTTAAAAATAAACTTATTGGACTAAGAAAAAAATGACTACTTATATTTAATACTTTTAATTCAGTCTCCTTATGATGAAAATAAAACATTATCATAGGTATAAAAGTTATTTTTTTCAAATAAATAATAACAATAAATAAAAAATAAATGAAAGCTATTTTTAATATAATTAATTATATTACATAATTATATATAAAATCATAAATAGTTATTTTTTCAAATAAATAATAAATATCAATAATTTCAAATAAATAATAATTAATTAATATTAATAATAATTAAATAGCAATAAATAAATAAATGAATGAATGAATAAGTAAGCAAAGTTTATTAAAGATCCATCATATTGGCCAGACCCTTAAGAAATCTCACCATTGGCTAGACTGTTAAGTAATCTGAGCCTATTTTTAGGGATCTCAAGGAACTAAAAGGAAATTTCATTTCAGATGACAATCTTTAAGAATACAAAGCATTGTGTCACGATATTCAAAATAATGCAAAGTGAATAAACCGAAGACAAGCAAAAACACTAAAAACAGATAAATACTGCCAAAGGACAAAGTTTGGAAGGGAACACAGAAGATGAAATCTTATTGTCATTAATCTACTGAAGGTATTTCAAAACTTGTAAACAGTTCTGATTATGATTTCTGTCAGTCATTTAACCTTGCTAGACCTCATATCCTCCATGTGAAATGATGGAAATGAACCAAACAAATTCCAAGTTCTCTTCAAGCTCTACATCTTTATGACCTAGGTTGAGTATAGACATATTCGAATTTCCATTTCTGTGTTAGCTTTTTATGAAGTTGTTTATAATGAAAATTTATTGAAAGAAAAAAAGACAATTCAGTACATATTTTAAAAAACAACCCATTCAATCACACATATGCATTCAAGATAAAGTACCTTTCGCCAGTCATTGAAGAAGTTATTTTGAAAAACTTCCTTTGTTGTATATTCATGATCCAACATTTTCCCATAAAAGGTAGCAACCTCTTCAGCTGCTAAACTCAACTTCATAGCTTTTCCTGTGAAAATTAAAAGTCCAGGTTCATCTGGAGTATTTGCTGTTTATTCTATGTCAATGACACTAACATTGTTCCTTATCCAATTTCAATGACACTAATATTGTTCCTTATCATTTGTGTTCATTTTACCTTGGCATCAAGGTTTTTTTTGTTTGTGTAAGTTGGAGGGGAGGGGTGGGAGGAGAGAACCCATGAAAAAGTACCACTATATACCTATCAAATGTTCGGGAACTATCTGCTAAATTTAACTGACAAAACCACAAAACCTAATTTAAGAATATCTGAACTTTAAAAATATACCTGATTTCATCAAGTATATTAACAAAGATAGATTTTAAGGCTCCAGAACTGGAAAAATAGAGACAGATAAGGCAAACCAAAAGATCTCCAAAATTACCCCCACAAAATAAAACAGCAGTGAGATAAAAGCAATGATACTTCTGAAATAACTGGCTCTTCAGTAATAAGTTTAGAAAAATGGCTATTCCAAGAAATAACATGACTTAATGGCAAGTAATATGAACTGCTATGGGCAGTGAACCCAAAGCACTCAATATTTTGGTACTTCAGTTTCTCCCTCCTGAAAACAGGTATTCCACTTTCTTTCAGTAGAAGTTGTATAGGGTCCTTGAAGACAGATACCATGGTTTATAAATTTTTTTAGCCATCTCTGTTGCTCATCACTGTAAGCCTCTGCATATAAAAAGCACTCAATAAATGTCTGCTGAGTTAACACTGTTATTGAACTGAATTATCAATCAAAAAACATTTACTATCCGTGCTAAAAGAGAGAAAGGCAGAAAGAACAATAATTACCTAAAATAATTTAAAACTCAAATAGCAATAAAGATAAAAAGCAAAAAAACCAAAACAAAACCACACTCAGGTTTTTGTTTTCTTTTTTTGCTTTTTATCAGTATCAGTGAGGACAATAAGAGGTTGCAAGACTAATAGACGGAGAAGAAAAAAGACATTAAGCACTACTCAGGAGAAGCTTCCCCTAGACATTTCTGTTGCTACAATGAGTAGATTAGACAAATGCAAACTGAGTTGTTGCATGCAGGAACTTGTACTGTCTATTTAAGGATGCCAGAAAGTGGAAAGAATGGTGGTATACAGGAATTAGATGGAGGCATGAATCAGTCAGTAGAACATTGATGAGAGTTGGCAGAATGTGTAACAGAAGGATGACCTATAGATGGTGGCAGTACCTGGAGATCTTGGGCCTGTATTTCCTCACCTTGTACCTGTAGATGTTCACAAGTCTTTGTCAAATGGCGTTGTGCTGTATGTAGCTACTACGCACACAATGAGAACAGGCCCAGTGATGCTGATGTTTTTGTAAAATCAAGGTAAGTACTGGGGTTATTTACAAAGCAATTCTGAAATGCGTAGGAAGGAGACTACTAAGTACTAAGTCTATTACTATTATGATACCTTACTTGTTGGCACTCAGATAAATGAGTACAAAATATTAACACGAGAAACCCATCTTTCCCATTCTGAAATTAGATGTCAGTGAAAAGGATAAAGACTTTGTCCGTATCATTACCTGAGCCATGCATTTTCTGTAATGGCCAAGGAAACACAAAGACTAGACTTGGGAGTCAGAAAGCCTGGGTTTCAGCTAGTCTCTGACACCTAACTAGCTTGCTATGGGACTTTGAGAAAGTGACTGTATCTGTGTGTCTAGATTTTTCATCTGTAAAGAGAGGATGATACTAGTTATACTGTGTCACTTCTGTCGTGATCTAACAGCTGATACATACAAAGTATTTTATAACAGCATTACATAAATATTAGCTATTATTCTAGAAGACAAGGGACATGCTGGAGAAGAAAGAACACTGGGCTTGGGAGTCAGAAGAACTTCGTGAGCTCAGCTGTTCTTACACAGAGAATTACAAAGGATGGTGTTTGAAACACCAGATAAATGTGGGCTTTTACAGTTTATTATCTTACCATCATAAAAGAAGTGAACTTCATCTGGAAGTGGTTCATATAAGGGTGCAAAGTATGGCCCCTTATGTTCCAACTGTTTCCATTTCACACCATCTTCACTTTTTTCTTCTTGCCACCTAAAGAGAAGTCACACAAATAAATTCATTTCTTTGTGGACACATTTCTTTGTAGTCAAAAGTGTATAGAACGGGGAGCCAGCTTTCATCCTGATTCACCCTCAAGTTTTGAGAGTTGTTCATACCTTTCTCTTGCTTCAGTTTCATGATTTGTTAAATTAGGAAGCTGAACTAATGATCTCAGGGAAGTTAAGGAAGGAAAGCATAAAATACAGTCTATGCAAAAGCAAAGGAGCTAGGAATATGAAACTGGCCAGTTTAGCTGAAGGTGAGAATGAGAAGGAGTAGTGTGTAATTAGCTGGGAAAAGCAAACTAGCACCAGATTATGAAGGGCTTCCCCAAACCAAAAGGAAGCTAAGGAAGCTGCCCAAGAAGCTTAATCAGACCTGTGGATTAGGAATAACCATTTGGCGACCGTTTGGAGAGGGAGAGTAAAGAGATGAAGAGACTAAGGCAGTCATTCATATGAGGGGAGGAGAGATAGGCTAGTTCTGGTGTGAGTGAGGAGGAGGAAAATGCTGTGATAGTAAAAATCAATGAAATAATGCTGGTAATTAGGTATTTATTTTGAAATCACCACATTCAAAACCAATTGCATTTTGTACAAAGCATTTTTTTACTCTGCTGCAAAGTCCCACTCCACAACCAGATCTCCAGATACTATGTCCCACCCCTTCCCTCTACCTCTACAGAACTATGCTATCAATTCTATCATAGCTTCTGGAAAGGGTATGTCAATCAACTGCCTCATTATTTCACTCCCTCAGGAGATATCTCAGACCAAAATACGTCTCCCTGTCCACCTTTACCCCATGAGTTGTTCATTTGTTTCAGTCATACCAGACCCCTTGTGACCCCATCTGGGGTTTTCTTGAGAGAGATGTTGGAGTGGCTTGCCATTTCCTTCTCTACCTCATTTTACAGATGAGGAAACTGAGGCAAACAGAGTTAAATGATTTACCCAAGGTCACACAACTAGGAGATTGAATTTTATGGCAGGTCTTCATGAGTGATCACTGTTGATGCCCAACTGCCCCCAAACCAAAAGGAAGCTAAGGATGCTGATAGATAAGTGGCTTCCCAATTAGCATGCAAGCTTCTTGAGGGCAGGGATTGCCTCTGACTTACATCTCTACCTCCAAAGTAGGCTTACTTATCTGGAGGTCTGGTTGTGGAGTGGGACTTTGCACCTAATCTCTTGTTTTGGTGTTTCCCTTCAGTAATCCAGTAACCTTGTGTCAAATGAATCATTGAAATCATTGATCTTTAGGGTCCCTTGCAGTTTTCATATTTTATAACACTCTCTCTGATCCTTCAGAATTCATAGGATCAAGAAATGGAATAGACTTTGCAGATTGTTTAGGAGAACTAGATATGTCTCACTGAATCCATAATAACTTCTAGTACAGTGAATTCGGGGCAGGTAGGTAGCAGCCATGAATACAGCACTGGGGTTGGGGTCAGGAATTTAACTGTTCTTGAGTTCAAACCTGGCCTGAGATATTGTAGTAGCTGTGTGACCCTAGGCAAGTCAGTGAGCCCTGACTGCCTCAGTTTCCTCATCTGTATAATGACCTGGAGAAGGAAATGGCAATGTCCTCCTGTATGTTTGGCAAGAAAACCCTGGCTCAACAACAAACGTTAAACTGTATCCTGGGCTTAATGCCAAAGGGGTGTAGGGTGCAGCGTGCGTGCGTATCTCTTAGCAGACAGTATTTTCTCCTGACCCAATGTGAAAAAAAAGATCAGAAGAAAATCAATCAACACTTACCTGAATCCTGCAGACCCCTCCCTTCTCTGTGCTGCCCCCAGCCACAGGCACTGCCTTCTCCAGGGACTCAGGAGATAACTTGACTTGATATCATAGTACATGCTAGGGGCTACTCTTCTAAGCCACAGTATGCTGCCAATACACGTCGGCATTCCAGAGTCACAGCAGAAACCATGCTTGTTTAACTAGAGACCACATGGGAAAACTAAGATACTTGCACAAGACAGTTTGTTGACCTTTCACCCGGAAAAGGTCTGAATGTGCACACCCATCTTTTGGCATCCATTGTGCTTTTAGAATGCAGCATTCTGGGAAATGTAGTCAGAAGCCTGAAAGCCAGTCTACACGGCAATACTACAGTCCTTCCTGGCTCTAACACTAGATTCTCATTTTTCTGCATATGAGAATCTTAGATTTAAAGCTAACAGAGCCCCTAAAGGCTGTCTCTAACCCATTAAGAATAGATGAAGAGACAGATCCACAGGGCAAGTGACATGTTCAAGGATACACAGGGTAATAAATAACAAGGCAGGATTTGAACCCAAGTCCTCTGATTCCAAAAATCTGTGCTCCATTTTACCATGCAGTCTCTCCTAATCTTATTCTCTATCTGATTCCTAAGGAATACATTATGCATTGCTGGGAAAGGAGTCTAAGGTAACCTCATGGCAGGCAGTATGGTCTAACAGAATCATCACTGGACCTGGAATTCTATAACCTGGCTCCCCCAGTTACTTATATGATATAAATCAACCCCCTTCCCTTCTCTGGCCTCAATTTCTTTACCTGTAAAATGTGGAAGTTGACTAGGTGTGCCATATTCCATGGTTCCTTTTTGTTCCAAAGGTGTATGATAGAAAGTACATTTTTCCTATTTATTTAAAATGAGAACTGAAAGGTTTCTCCACTCAGCTGAAATAACTACTTTGGCTATGGTGAGGTTTCTTCTTCCACCCAGAAAAAAAAATCAATAAACTATGAAGTTGAAAGAGAAAACCATAAAGGCTATATGAATACTTTGAACGGTATCAGATATTCATGTGATACTAACAGTTTGAAGATTTGATACGTTTCCCTCTTTATCTTTATTTCTTAGAAAACTCTCAAAAGAATTTAGATACATGATTGATATTAAATTTAAAGCTATAATCTATGTCAGTCAAAGAACTGTGCAACTAAAAGGCATCTTATATTACACAGTTCCCTTTGTTTTATAAAAAGTTTCAATCCTACCTCAGTTACTAATTGTACAATCATGGCTAAATCACTTAAAATGAGTCTTTCTTTACCTTTAAAATGGGAATAAATATATTTGCACACTACTAGAGCTACAATGAGGAACACACTATAAATTTTAAAGTAATTAGCATTACATAAAATGCCTTGTAAAATTGGATCATCTAGCTAACAAAATAGACTTTACAGTCACAGTTCTAATTTATTCAATGGTCAAGGACTACAAGTAAGATTTCTACCTGGAAGTTACTCATTCAGTTCATACTTGGTTTATTCTGACACCTAGTGGCAATAAGGCATTGGCACACTCTCAACAAGACTAGAAATCATTTTCCTCCTGGGCCTTTCTTGACTATTTTTGTCATTAATCATATTTCTCAAAGGCGAACACCAGAGCTAATTGTTTACATGTAGGTGGCACATCTGATTCTGTAACTATTGCTTAATCTGAGAAACTTCAGTTATCAAATCATCAAACTTCTGAGTTTGAAAGATCTTCGAGATCTATATATATACCCAGATTTGTTCAGTCATTTGTACTCAGTTGTCTCTTCTAAACCCCATCTGGAGTTTTTGTGGCAAAGATCCTGGAGTGGTTTGCCATTTCACTCTCCAGCTCATTGTTCAGATGAGGAAAATGAAACAAACAGTTAAGTAACGTGTCCATAACTAGGGTCACATAACTAGCTTCTGAGGACAGATCTGAACTCAGAAAGAGGAATCTTTCTGACTCCAGGCCCAACACTCAATCCACTGAGCCACCAAGCTGTTCTAATTATACCTAGACATGTAAGTCTATACTGACACAGATCTTGCATCACAATCCATCCATCTCTGACATCCTATCATCTTCTCTACGGCCATATACATCCCCTCCAGATACCACCATTCTACCTCCTGCCCTGGGAATAATAACCAAATAAATACGATCACTGCTTTTGAAAAGAGCAGTGACAATCAACCGCCTTATAGCCCCACATACAGTTCTCCATACAAACTCCCTAACTGGTTACTAAACCCCTTTTAGAATGTTAGTTTGCTGAGGACAAAGACTATCTCACTTTATTTTGTATCCTCTGGATCTGGCTGAAGACGTAAGACTAGGTGCTTAATGTCTTTTCATTCAATCATCTCTTATTAAGTTAAACACTCTTATTTACCAAAGAGGAGACTAACTCAGCCAGACCATCATTCCTTCCACCCTTCCACCTTCAATTTTTCTCAGGCCATCTCTGGCTACTCTCCCCCTTCTCTATCTTACACTCCTTGGCTATCTTCCCCCACTGTCTTCTTTTTCACTTGATTCATCCTTGGTTCCTCAATTTCACTCACTTCATATATCCAATTTATTGCCAAGTCTTGTCAAGTTCACCTTTACAGTATTTCTCAAATAAAGCTTCATCTCTCCACTCAACATAGAAGACACTCTAATTTAGACCCTCATAGCCTCTTGCCTATACTATTACAATGCTCTTCTAATTAATTTTCTGCCTCAAATCTTTCCACATTCCAACTTATCATCTGCTCATTTGCCAAAATGATTTTTCTAAAGTGTAGGTAAGGCGATGTTATACTTCCTTCCCTCCTCTCTCCCATCAATAAACTCTAGTGGGGAAGGGAACAAACATTTATTAAACACCTACTATGTGCCAGACACTATGCTAAGTGTTTACAAACATTACCTCATTTGTTAACAATCTCAGAGGGTAGGTAGATGCTATTATTCTCTATTTTACAGTAAGGAAACTGAGGCAAACAAAGGTTAAATGATTTTCCCAGAGTCACACAGCTAGTCTCTAAGGCTGCATCTGAACTCAGGTCTTTCTGACTCCAGGTTTAATATTCTATCCATTGTACCACCCAGATACTCATAATCTCTAGAATCAAATATAAAGTCCTCCAGCACTTCAAGTTTTTCCTAACTTGGCCCCTCCCTATTTTCTAGTATTCTACAGTAGACTAACCTCCACACACTCTACAGTCCAGCAATACTAGCCTACTGGTAGTTCCTTGAACATAACTTCAGCTCCCATTTTTTTGTCCCTCATACCTGAAATGCTCTCCTTCGTTACGTCCTTCTTTAAGTTTCCTTGGCCTTTAAGGCGTAGCTCAAATCCTATCTTCTGTAGGCCTTCTCCAGTTTCCCTAGCTAGGTCCCAATTTGTGAGAATAAGTGAATCCCCTGAAAGGGTTGTATTATTTCAATTCTCTATACACATTTCCACTGGGCTAGAAGCAACTACCTTATTTCATATAACTGTAATTTCTAATAGTGTGAATTTGAATAGAATCACTTCAGGGATTACATTTTTCATATTAATTGCGACCTAACTATATCACCTGCCCTCTCAGATTTATCTACTTTACACATTATCTTGAATATACCTAGTTATTTACACATCTGCCCCATTATAATGTAAACTCCTTCAGGGCAGGGACTGCTTCTGCCTTTCTCTGTATGAATCCCAGTACTTAGTAGAATTTCTGGAACACAGCAAATATTTAATAAATGACTGCTGTATGTTTCAGTTTCTAGATGATGTCTAAAGTGCTCTCTAGCTTTAAATTCTATAATCCTTTGAATTTCCTAAAACTTCCACAAATGTATAAAGGAGCCCTTTAAATCTTTACTTATTATTACTGAAGAGTTTAGATTTTTCTTAGAAACCAGATATTATGTCACTTTTGCAAATTTATAAGACATAATGATGACCCTTCAGCTATCAAGATTCTGAAGTTGCATATGCTTAAAACTAGAATATAGTCTGTTCTGCACAATCTTAGTGTTACGTGATTTTGTTGTATGCCTCAAATGTGGCCAGCCACAGATGGTACTGGCCAGTCTAGTCATCAAATTAACATGAATACCCCAATTCCTAGCCAAGGTGGGAAATGTTGAGTTACCTCATTTCTTAAAGCATTCATTAATATGAATTTCCTCCAAATAAGCTACATTGGCCTTATGTGACGTTTTCTTCTGTAAGACCCAATGCAGAGTTGGTTTTACTTTCATTTCCAAACATATAAACATTGCATTTGTTTGAAATCAGTTCGTAGGAATTTGGTTCCTAAGGACTTCAAAGGTCTGACCTACAGTCAAGTGAAACATACCATTTCCATTTATTTTCTTCCTCCTGCCGTTTCTTTTTTCCCTTTTCCTCCTTTGGGATTTTATTCATTTCTTTATCTTTTTTCTTTTCCTTTTTCTTGGAACATTGTTCGTTAACTAACAGCTCTTCCCTTTTCACTTTATCTTCTGTTGCATTCTTCTTTACCAGGAATTGATTTTTGGCTTCTTTTCTGCCTTTCAGAAACTTCTCTAGTATGGCTTTGTTCCTATCTCCTGATCTTTTCTGTCTTTTGTTTTTTTCCCCTCCTTCATGGCCGCCTCTCAGCTTTTCTTCTTTTGTCTGTCCACTTCCCTCATTTTCAGTCTTTGCATCTCTTTTCTCTCTTTGCCTTTCTTCCTCTAGGTCCCAATAGTCTATCTTTCTTTCCTTGAATTTGTGCACACCTTCCTCTTCGACCTTGCCCTTTTTCCTTTTCTTTTCTTTTTTAGAAACCAAAGTTTCTGATTTAGTCTTGTTCTCCTGTAACTTCCTCTCCTTTGCTTTAATGGTGCCATCGTGTTTTTCAGCTTCATTTTCTTCCTTAATTTTTTCAATCCTCACTTCTTTTTCCTTTTTATTTTCATTATTTTGTACATGTTTCCCTTCAAATGACATTTGTCCTTTGGGGGTTTTAATTATCTGATTCTTCCTTTCAGTGTTCATTTCCACAGGAATCACTGTGTTATTCTCTTTTTTGCTCTCCAAGTGTTTCTCATGATCTCCTCCCATTCTGTTGATACAGTCATATTCTATTTGCTCTGCATTTTCTTTTTTTACAGATTCTTTTGTGTTCTTTTTTGGATTGTTGCTTTCCTTTTCGGCTTTTCCTTTCATGACATCGTGGGTATCACCATGGTCCCCGTCAATCATTTCAAATCTTCCTACCTTCTCTTCTGTTTTCCTGTGCTCACCACCACTCTCCTTGACTGGCTTTCCCGCTTTTTGAGACTTCTCTGTGTGTTGTTGCTTATGATGGTTTTTTTGTCTTTTCTTTGAGTCCTTTCCTTTGAGAACTTCTTGTGTTTTTTTGGCAGTCACATCTTTTATCTGATCGCTTACTATTGGTTTACTGTTCGATTCTTCCATGGTGCTCCAATGTATAATGCTCACATACTTCCTCATTCCCTTTTTTCCCTCATCGGTACCTTTATTTAAAGAATCTTCTTTACTTGATGAATACTTCCTATCTTCACAATTAGAAGCTCCCATCTTGCCTTCTTGAACTTCTTGTAGCTTTGTAATCTTAGCCGTAGAGAGAGAACAAACAAAAATCGAAAGTAAAAGTTAGATGGCACTGATAATAGTTCATTAACTTAAGACATTTTTAAGTGCTCAATTCAAATCCACAATCATTTAAGTACCTAATGCAGGCAATACACTGTGCTAGGCACTGGGATTGACATAAGATTAGAAAAGACCTTTTTCCTCATGGAGCTTATAGTATAGCAGCACAAAAAGGTACAAACATAAATAATTTTAAATACTCAATATTATAGCATAAGTACATGAAAGAGGTGCAAAACAAAGCACTACATGAGACCCAAAGAAGGGTATTATTTATGAAGATCAGGGAAGAATCTGTAACAAAAAGGGCATCTGAGGTGTCCTTCAAAGCAGGAGGATGGGAATTCTGAGACCTTTTCAGGGATAGGGAATCAGGTGAGCAAAAGCACAAAAAACACCTGAAAGGTCTAAGTACATGATTCAGCACAGGTCAAATTAAGGTTAGAAAGGCAGGGTAGGATCTTAAATGCCAAAGCAAAGCATTTAAATTTTACTCAGTAGGCAAGAGTGAGCCACACTGAAGGATTCTGAGTATTAGAGTTACATAATTGAAACTATACACAAGGGAGGTTAGTTTGAGACTAACTTAAGAATAATTTTCAGGTGAACAGGTGCAATAGGAGAGAGGATGTAAGAAGATGTACTGAGACTATTTTAATAGTTCAGGATGGTAGTAAAGTAGATGTACTAATTAAATGGGCATTGAAATAAAGAAAAGGGGTCAGATGAGAAATATAAGAGAAATCCAACTAAGAACCAGAAACCAAATGGATACAAGAAAGAAAAAAAAATGACAGAATCACAGAATCTGAGTTAGAAGAAACTTCAATAAAGCCATCTGGTCCAATCCAAACCCCCAAAAGAAGCCTTTCTATAATATACCCAAGTGGTCATTCAGGGTTTGCTTGAAGACATCCAACAAAGTGGAACATATCACCTTCTCAGACAAGCCAGTCCCTGCATAGCTCTAAATCTTAGAGAGGTCTCCCTGACATGAAACCTAAATTTGTCTCATAACAATTTCTATACTTCGCTTCTAATTCTACCCTCTGGGCCAAAGAGAACAAATTTAATCCTTCTCCTATGTGACAACCCTTCAGATACTTGAATGAAATTATAATGTACCCCCTAAGTCTTCCTTCTCTAGACTAAACATCCTTAATTCCTTCAAATGATGTTCACTGGACACCAATCTAAGCTCCTTCACTATTCTCGTTGCCTTCCTTTGGACGGTATTTAGCTTATCAATGCTCTTCCTAAAACATAGTCCACAAAACAAAACACAGCCCTCAGATGTGGCAGAGAGTAGCAAGACCACCAGTTCTTTATTTCCAAAAGCTCTACTTCTGGGAATGTTGTGTAGAAGATGATTTTCTTCACTGTTGACAACTGAAGAGAAGGAAACGGGGTACCTGATAACACAAAGGATGAGCTCTTGGCCAAGCAATCAATTAACAAGTTACTGATGAAGTACCCTTAATGAGGAATGGTAAAAATAATAAATTTGCCTATAATTTTGCAAGTATGATGATGATTACTTTAAATTGAGGACAGAAAGATTAGGAGAATACTATTATATATGTGTCTTTCATACAGAGTAGCAGATACAATATACAAGCAAAAGACAGCACCAATAATTCAAGTAGACATTACACAAGAAGACAACAATAAAACCCATGGTCTCACATGCCTCCGTGTTAATATATCAAATATGTATAATAAGCAATGAGGCAAATCTGACCTCAAAGAATACACAAAGAGTTGTTGAGATGGTATTGGAATATGAATCCAGAAAGGTATGCCCCTTCAAAAGAAACAGAGGAGGAAAAAAGTGGTAGGCAGAACTGCATTAAGAAGACATATCTGAGAAAATGACAAGATGGACAATTTTTCTTCTCTCTTCAAGCTTTCAACATTCTATCTCCTCGTCAGAGAAGGATATTACTTCCTACTTCACGGACAACGCAGAGATTTGCTGTGAATTCCCTTTTCCCATTCTCTACATTTCAGTACTCCTCAAAATCCTCTCCTATTCTCTTCTTTTACTCCAGTGTCTGATGAAAAAGTCCCGTTTTTCCTTACCAAGGCCAATCTTCCATCCTCTCTCTAGTTTTCTCGGGATTGTCCTCAAGATTATCCCCCCTCTCTATCCTCTAGCATCCCTAATCTACTACTGGTTCCTGCTCTCCTGTCCAAAAGCATTCCAATTCTTCCCTATCTTTAAAAAGCCTTCACTAGGCCACAATCACCTCAAGCTATTTCTTTTGCCTTTCACTGCCAAACTTCTAGAAAAACCTATTAATTTTCTCCACTTCCTGCGAGCTTCTCAACACTTTGCAATTTGTCTCTTAACTAATATCACAACTCAAACTATTCTTTCCAAAGTTATCAATGCTTTTTCTGATTGTCAAATTCTATGGATAAATTTAACAGAATAATAAGCAAGAAAATAATTATGGATCCAGACAAAATACTAGAAAAACTAGGTAAGATAATAAAAATCCTGAGTATATCTAGTTTTTCATCATTGCATGACACATTTACAGAAAAGTGGTCGGAAGTTCATTATGGCAGAGAGTAAATATCTGGAGTCAGAGGATATGGGTTCAAATCCCTCCTCCACTTAATATCTGTGGGACATTGGCAAGCCATTTAACCTTTGTAGGCCCCAGTCTCATTTGCAAGATAAACTCTGAGTTCCTTTGAGCTCTAAATTATGATTCTATGATTGTACGCTATGTATTAACAAATGACAGATCATAAGACAATAAAAACTAATTAAGAAGGAAAATATGAACATAGTATAGACTTGTGTTAATGGGAAAAAAGGAGGGAAGAAAGAAGCTTGATATTATCATACTGTAAACTATACTGTTGTTATTCAGTTGTTTCAGTCATATCTGCTTCTTTGTGACCCCTTTGGGGATTTTCTTGACAAAAATACCAGAATGTTTGCCATTTCCTCCTCCAGCTCATTTTACAGATGAGGAAACTGAGACAAATTTGCCCAGGATGACACAGTGTGTGAAATAATTCACTTGAACTAGTATGTCATTCCAATCAGTATTAATCAATTCAGTGTGATTCCATTAAGGGTAATGATTATTAGCAATTATTAAGGATATACTCATCTAGTAATATGCCTTTAGTCAGCCATCTAACAACAGTACAAGAATAAACACCTATTAATATTTTATATAGATCATATAGGGATAATTAGATAAGACAGGTTCTTATAGTACGCCTTTATATTAGACCTCAAAATTTAATCCAATTTTCTCCTCTCATTTACCAGTTATGAAGCTCACTTGCACAACCACAAGAATGCTGACAAAGATATCTCCATCCTGTTTTGCTCAAATTCTACGTCCAAACCCAGCATGGGTGGGATGTCTTGATTCTTTGGAAAATCCCTCAACTTATTTTTGTACCTTCAGACCACCAACATAACTAGTCAGCAGAGAGGATCTTTGCCTTGCCCATCTTGTGACCACATTCATGCTGATGCATTTTAGATGTATACTTTGATTGTATTTTTAAAAGGTATTTTTGTTGCTATGTTTTTTGTGTTTTAATACAAATGAATATTGTTTTTTGTCAGTCTTTTCCTACATTTGTTAATATAACCCATGTGATTTTTATTTTTTGAATTAGTATGATTTATTATATTTCTAGTATTCTCACTAGTGAAACATACTTACATCCTAATATAAATTCAATATTAATCATTCTGAATAATTCTGAATATATTATCTTTGTTTCTTAGTTAAAACAATGAGATTCTGTCTGGTTCCGGAAGCCAAGATGGTGGAGTTAATGGTAATTACTATCTCCCTCCCTTTGTTGACCTTGACAAGCCCAGAGAATATCTCCCTGGGAAAAACCCTGGAACGGTGAGAGCAGCTGAAGGGGTAAACAGTCTCTTAGTCCATGAGGCTAAGAAGATCACTAAGAAGGGTCCCTCTTGCTTTGTCTAAAGGGAACCAGTATAGGACCAGAGCTGCCCCAGATAGCCCCACCTTCGTAAACCAGGAGAAGATCCTGAGCCCCAGGGCGGGTGAAGCCAACAACCGCCAACACCAGGATCCCAGGTATGCCTCAGCACCCCAGGGGAATCAGGAAGACAGACGTGTAGACAGGATCATCAACCACTGATCTTGCCTATGCTCTAGCTCAGTAGAGGAGACCTCATGTGGCCAGACCACTCCTCCCTCACACTTAATGTGGGAAAACCCAAAAAGACTTCACCTGGCCTTTGCTTTCCAACACCAGCTAGCTGAAAGAACCAAAGACCACAACACACAAAGACTCAAGTTTTAGGCACAAGAACTGTGGGACAGAGCCCTCTGTGCCCCAGACACAAAGATCCACTTTAAAAGTCTGGAAAAGGGTGATTATCATGAGTAAGAATCAAAGCAGAAAAGACCACAGAATCTTTCTATAGGGACAAGGACCAAAACACAAATACCAAAGAGGTCAGCATTTTGACTGTACTCCCATCTGAAACTTCAGAAGGGAATATGAACTGGTCTGAGGCACAAAAAGCCTTCTTGGAAGAGTTCAGGAAGGATTTTAAAGCCTAGATTAGAGAAATACAAGAAAAACTGACCAATAACTTTAAAAATATGAAAAAAGAAATCACAGAAGAAATTAAAAGTACAGTTGACCAAATGGAAAAGGAGATGCAAAAGTTAACTTAAGAAAACAATTTGTAAAAATTACAATCAGGCAAGTAGAAGCTAATGAACCTACAAGACATCAAGAATCAGTCAAACTGAGTCTAAAGAATAAAAAGATAGAAGAAAATGTAAGCTATCTAACTGGAAAAACAACTGACCTGAAAAATAGAAACAGGAGAGAAAATTTAAGGATTACTGGCCTACCAGAAAGCCATGATGAGAAAAAGAGTCTGGACAATATCATCCAAGAAATCATCAAGGAAAATTGCCCAGAAGTCCTACATCCAGAGGGCAAAACAGTCCTCAAAAGAATCCACTTTTCACCTCCCCAAAGAAATCCCAAACTAAAAACACCAAGGAATACTGTTGCCAAATTCCCAAACTTTCAAGTGAAGGAGAAAATACTGCAGGCAGCCAAAAAGAAACAATTCGAATATTGAGGAGCTACAGTCAGGGTCACACAGGACCTTGCAGCTTCTATATTAAAAGACTGAAGGAATTGGAATACCATATTCCGTAAGGCAAAGGAGCTGAGACTACAACCAAGGATCAATTATGCAGCAAAGCTGAGCATAACATTTCAGGCAAGGAGATGGACATTCAAAGAAATATGGGATTTCCAGACCTGACTGATGAAAAGGCCAGAACTCAATAGAAAATTCGATCCTCCAACGCAGGTCTCAAGAGAGGCATTAAAAGGTAAACGGGAAAAAAAAACTTTGTTACTCAATATGGGCAAACTGTTTACATTCTTATAAGGGAAGATAATACTTGTTAATCTTGAGAATTGCATATTTATTATGAAATATAAAAGGGATATACATAGAGGGAGTAGTATGAATTAAATTATGTGATGATAACAAATGTGATTTAAGGGTGCAAAGGGATTGTAATGGGAGATGTGAAAAGGAGGAAGCAGAAAAAAATAAATTACATCACAGGAAGAGGCACAAAAATATATTACAGTAGAGGGAAAGAGAGGAGGGAGATGAGCACTGTTTGAGAGGTATTGTCATCTGATTGGATTCAAAGAGGGTACAACAAACTCTTAAGAATAGAAATGCAACTAGTGCTAAAGGCAGTAAGAAGGGAAGAGGGAAAGAAAAGGGAGGGGAGGCTAAAAGGGAGGGAAGAAGTAGTAAGGAAAAGGGGATTAAAAGGGAGGGGGGCTGAAAGAAGAGAGGGAAGACTGAGGGAGGCAGTGGTCAAAAATTAAAACTCTATTATGGAGGGGAAGGGAGAACTAAATGCATAAACAAAGGGAAGGGTGATGGAGGGAAAGACACAGATAGTAATCATAACTGTGAATGTAAATGGGATGAACTCCTCCATAAAACGGAGACAGGTAGCAGAATGGATTAAAAATCATAATCCAACAATAGGCTGTTTACAAGAAACACATCTGAAATGGGCACATACACACAGGGTAAAGGTAAAAGATTGGAGCAGAATATTTTGTGCTTCAGCTGATGTAAAAAAAGCAGGGGTAGCAATCCTAATCTCAGACCAAGCAAAAGAAGAAATAGATCTAATCAAAAGAGATAAGGAAGGAAACTATATCCTGCTAAAAGGCACCATAGACAATGAAGCTATTTCATTACTAAACATATATGCTCCAAGTGGAGCAAATTTTTAGAGGAGAAGTTAAGGGAATTACAGGAAGAAACAGACAGCAAAACTATACTAGTAAGGGACCTCAACCTCCCCATCTCTGAACTTGATAAATCTAACCTCAAAATGAACAAGAAAGAAGTTAAGGAGGTTAATAAAAACTCTAGATATAATAGATCTCTGGAGAAAACTGAATGGGGATAGAAAGGAATATACCTTTATCTCAGCAGTACCTGGCACACATATAAAAACCTCACCATACAGTGCAGAAAGGCAAAGATAGTCAATGCATCCTTCTCAGATCATAATGCAATAAAAATTATATGTAATCAAAGGCCATGGAAATATAAACTAAAAACTAATAGGAAACTAAACAATCTAATCCAAAAGAATGAGTGGGTTAAACAACAAGCTACAGAAACAACCAACAACTTCTTTCAAGAAAATGACAATAACAAGATAACCTACCAAATCTTACGGGATACTGCCACAGCAGTTGTGAGGGAAAAGTTTTATGTTTTTGAAGGCCTACGTGAATAAAATAAATAAAGAGGAGATCAATGAATTGGACATGCAGCTGAAAAAGCTAAAAAAAGCAACAAACTGAAAATTCCCAAGTAAATATCAAATTAGAAATACTGAAAACCAAAGGGAAGATTAATAAAATTGAAATTAAAAAAACTACTGAACTAATAAATAATACAAAGAGTCAGTTCTATGAAAAAACCAATAAAATTGATAAACCTTTGGTGAATTTGATTTTAAAAAAAGAAGAAAATCAAACTACCAATATAAAAATGAAAAGGGTAAACTAACCTCCAATGAGGAGAAAATTAAAACAATAATTAGAAATTACTTTGCCCAACTGTATGCCCATAAATTGAACAAGCTAAATCAGAAGGATGATTATTTTAAAAAATATAAATTGCCCAGATTAACAGAAGAGTAAGTTGAGTACTTAAATAACCCTGTCTCAGAAAAGGAAATTGAACAAGCCATCAATGAACTCCCTAGGAAAAAATCTCCAGAGCCAGATGGATTTACAAGTGAATTCTATCAAACATTTAAAGAATAGTTAATTCCAATACTATCTAGACCAGTTGGGAAAACTAAGGAAGGAGTCCTACCAAATTCTTTTTATGATACAAATATGGTTCTGATACCTAAAGCAGAAAGAGCCAAAACAGAGAAAGAAAAATCATAGACCAATTTCTCTAATAAATATAGATGCAAAAATTTTAAATAAGATACTCTCAAAAAGAATACAGCAACTTATCACGAGACTAATACATTATGATTAGGTAGGATTCATACCAAAAATGCAGGGCTGGTTCAATACTAGGAAAACTATTAGCATTATTGATCATATCAGCAACAAAACTAACAGAAACCACATGATTATCCCAATAGATGCAGAAAAAGCTTTTGACAAAATACAACACCCATTCCTACTGAAAACACTGGAGAACATAGGAATAAAGGGAACTTTCCATAAAACAATAAGCAGTATCCACCTAAAACCATCAGCAAGCATTATATGCAACGGGGACAAGCTAGATGCATTACCAGTAAGATCAGAGGTGAAACAAGGATGTCCATTATCACCACTGTTATTCAATATGGTATTAAAAATGCTAGCTGTAGCAATAAGAGAAGAAAAACAAATTGAAGGAATTAGAACAGGCACAGAAGAAACTAAGTTATCACTCTTTGCAGATGATATGATGATATACTTAAGAGAGTCCCAAAGAAACAAGTAAAAAACTACCTGAAATAATAAACAACTTTGACAAAGTTGCAGGTTACAAAATAAACCCAGATAAATCATCTGCATTTCTATATATTACTAACAAAGCCCAATAGCAAGAGACAGAAAGAGAAATCCCATTTAAAGCTACAGTAGACACTTTAAAATATCTGGGAGTCTACCTGCCAAAACAAACCCAGGGATTACATGAACACAATTACAAAATACTTTTCATACAAATAATGTCAGATCTAAGTAAGTGGAAAAACATCAGTTGCTCGTGGGTAGGCAGAACTAAAATAATAAAAATGACATACCTAAATTAATTTACTTATTCAGTGCCCTACCAATCAAACTGCCAGATAATTATTTTTTAGAGCTAGAAAAAATATTATCAAAATTCATCTGGAAGAACAAAAGGTCCAGAATATCAAGGGAACTAATGAAAAGAAATGCTAGGGAAAGTGGTCTAGTCCTACAAGATCTCAAATTATATTATAAAGCAGCAATCATCAAAACCACTTGGTACTGGCTAAGAAACACAGGGATAGCCCAGTGGAATAAGGCTAGGTACTCAAGACACAGCAGTTAATGAATATCGCAACCTGCTGTTTGATAAACCCAAGGATCTCAGCTTCTGGGATAAGAACTCACTGTTTGACAAAAATTGCTGGGAAAACTGGATAAAGAAACTGGGCATAGACCAATGCCTGACACTGTACACAAGAAAAAAGTCCAAATGGATACATGATCAAGGTATAAAGATTGATACTATAAACAAATCAGAGAAGCAAGGAATAGTGTATTTGTTAGATTTATGGAGAATGGAGAAATTTATGATCCAACAAAAGATAGAGAATATTATGAAGAGAAAAATGGATAATTTTGATTACATTAAATTGAAAAGTTTTTGCACAAATTCAATGCAACCAAGATTAGATGGGAAGCAGAAAACTGGGAAAGAATTTTTGCAACTAGTATCTGTGATAAAGGCCTCGTTTCTAAAATATATAGAGAACTGAGTCAAATGTGCAAGAATACAAGTTATTCCCCAATTATTAAATGGTCAAAGGATATGAACAGGGAATTTTCAAAGGAAGAAATTAAAGTTATCTATAATCATATGAAAAAATGCTCTAAATTACAACTGATAAGAGAGATGTAAATCAAAACAACTCTGGTACTACATCACACCTATCAGACTGGCTAACATGACAAAGCAGGAAGATGATAAATGTTGGAGAAGATGTGGGATAGTTGAAACACTAACTCATTGTTGGTGGAGTTGTGAGCTGATCCAACCATTCTGAAGAGCAATTTGGACTACGTCCAAAGGGCTACAAAAATGTAACCCTTTGACCCAGCAATATCTCTTCCGGGACTCTATTCCAAAGAGATCATAAAAATGGGAAAGGGTCCCACATGTACAAAAATATTTATAGCAGCTCTCTTTGTGGTGGTCAAAAGCTGGAAATCAAGGGGATGCCCATCAATTGGGGAATGACTGAACCAGTTGTGGCATATTAATGTAACAGAACACAATTGCGCTATGAGAAACAATGAAGGGGAAGACTTCAGAGAAGCCTGGAAAGACTTACATGAACTAATGCTGAGTAAAAGGAGCAGAACCAGAAGAACTTTGTACTCAGCAACAATCACGGTGTGCGAGGAATTTTTCTGGTAGACTTGGTACTTCATTGAAATGCATGGACTTAAAAAATTTCCAATAGACTCGAGGCAAAACGCCTTCCACATCCAGAAAATGAAACTATGGAATTGGATCACTGATAGAAACAGACCATTTTCTTTTGTATCATGTTTTGTGTTATGGTTTCTCCCATTCATTTTAATTCTTCTATGCAACATGCCTTTAATAGGAATGTATGAACCCATATAGGTTTGTATGCCATCTCAGGGAGGGAGTGGGGAGGGAGCAGGAAGTAAGGGAGAGGAAATGGAAAAAAAATATAAGATATATGGAAGTGATTGTCGAACACTGAAAACAAATAAAATAATTCAATTAAAAAAAATAATACTGTGAGATTCTGTATTTTACCATGCCTCTTTTGCATATTTGGGTATTTAACCCTACAAAAAGTAAGGTCCTGGCGAAAGGAAGCATCTTAGATCATAAGGAAGATCTGATGTCTACTTCATTTCAGGGGGCCATAAACCCTTTAACAAAGTACTGTGGACTTGGAGCTCTGCCTCAGTGGTTTTTCTTGTAGACTGGACAATTTTGGATCCCTCAATAGTTCGTAAGTTTCTGAAGCCAAGTTTGAATTCAGGTCTTCCTGACTCCAGCCTCAGCAGCACTGTATCCACTACGCCACCTAGATGTTCTTTTTTTCCTTCTCTCTTCCTTCCTTCCTCTCCATAGTGTTTTATAAACTTTAAAGCACTATGTAAATTAACAACATATTTTGATACAGATTATCAACATTTCATAAAAAAATTAAACTGGGTATAAGTAAAATACAATCAAAGGATCGAAGAGCCTAGAAATGGCTTCAGTCAGCAAACACTTGATCTCTCATTTCCTTGCCAAGAGGACAGAACTGATATCCAAAGTTAACAATGGTTCAGAATAAAATGTTTGTAAAATATTAAAGGAAAACTGTTGGAAGCTTATAAACAATATCACTTCATGAAAAAAGTGACTAGTAGGTTACAGAAAAACACAAGTTTATGGAAAGCTTGATGAGAGATCAAATTAAGTTAGATCATCCCAAGAGCATTTAAGGATAAAATGAGAGGAAAACAGACAAAAATTGAAAAAAATCTATCAAGATTTCAATTAAAAAATTATTTTCTTCATTGATGATAGTGAAGCTACCACCATGTGATGGTCTACATGAATGTATGTGCTGGAGAAAGAAGCAGTAGGGACACTTTTTCAAAAATGAAACAAGACCAGAACAGTTATCCAGAATCAGTGACTTTAGTGAATGTAGACTCAGTGTCATGAAAACATTTCCTAACAATATAGACTGTCTTGAGAAGAGGTGGGTCTCTCCCCTTAGACACTAAGTCTAAATTGGCCTCTTTGCCATCTTTGCCCATTGGTTCTGACCTCTAAGGTTAAAGACGGCTAGCCTAATCTCTCCTTCCACCTGACAGCCCTCCACACCTATCATTTTCCCCTTGAGTTTTCTCTTCTCTAGGCTAAACATCCCCATTTTCTTCAACCAATCCTCACACATTATGGTTTCAAGGCCCTTCACCATTATGGTTGCTTCCTCTGCACTCTTCCCAGTTTAACAATGTTCTCCGGTTTCTGTAACTAAATATAACAATCTAGGTAAGGTCTGACAAAGTCCAAGTACAGTGGAGACTAACACCTCCATATTCTTGGAAGCTATACCTCTCAGCGGATCCTAAGACATGACATTAGCTTTTTTTGGCTGCCACAACATATTTTTATTGAACTTGCAGTCTTCTAAAACCCCCACATCTTTTCTGGAACTACTGTCTAACCATTCCTTCCCTAACTTGTACTTGTGAAACTGCTTTTTTTGTACTATGTATTTATTCCAATTTGATCTTATTAGATCCAGCCCAATGCTAGCTTGATAAAAGATCTTTCTGGATCCTGATTTTATCATTCATTGTTAGCTATCCTCTTTCAACTCTGTATCATCTGCAAATCTGATGACCATAACTCCTTTATCTTCATGTAAGTCATTGATAACAATGACAAATAGTACACAGCTAAGTATAGATGCCTGGGGTACCCCACTGGAAACGTCTTGTCAAGCTGACATTAAATTACTGACTATTTTTGGAGCCTGGACATCTAACCAGATGTATCTGTGCAAATATATTAATGGTTAGTCCTTATCTCACCATCTTCTCCACACAAATGGTATGAGACACCTAACAAGAACTTTGGTAAAAAAAAAAAAAATCTACACACAAGCAGGTTTTGACGGCAACACAATTTTAAGGGCATTAAAGGACTGATTCTCAAGCTATATGAAGAAAGGATCTCAAATGTCAGAAAAATGACACATTGTTACTACCCAAAAAAGCTATAAATGAAACTTTTTACCCATATACCTACTTCTCCATTTCATCAAAATTTTAAAGAGAATAATTTTAAAGAGTATACATATAAAAAATGTCCTTGATTATGGTGAAAGACATCTATAAGTGATCTTAAACAGCAGCCATCTTTGCAGTTGTATGAGAGACTGAAAGAGAAACTATTCTATCCACTATCTGCTGATTATAAGCAAGCATTTCATGTGCTAAGAATAATTAACAGTAATAAAATTTAAATAACACTTTTAGGTTTTCAAAGAATTTACATGTATCATTTCATCTGATTCTCACAACAGCCATATGATATAGGTGTCATTACCCCTATTTTTACAGGGAAGGCAAAAGGCTGAGAGAGTTTAAGTGGCTTGTCCTGGAACATACAGCTAATCAGAATCTGAGGAAAAGCTCAAACATAGGCCTTACTGCCTCCAAATCCACAACTATAGCACTATTAAGTGGTGCACAAAACAGAGAGAGATGGTACGCTTGCCAAAAGTATCTGCCACTGTCATAGGGGATATCCAGCATACAGTCCAAATGGAAGACTTTCAGATTCTTCTGTTTGCAAAAGAGTTTGGTTTAAGTGTCTACACAGGAAAAAACTGAGACACCATATTGAATGGACACTCACTGCAATGAACCATCACTAATGTCAGTGAACGTCACTAATGTACAATATAATCTGTACACATGCTGTAGATGCATATAAACTGATCCTAGAACTAAACAGAAAGGAGAGCTCAGGATAGTATGAATATGGGAAATTGTGCAAAGCTTTTAATGTCTCCAAGTTTCTTTCTTAAACTTTTGTTTAAACACCAATATCCTTTAATTGATGCTGTATGGCAGAGACTACAGTTTCAAAAAAGGTCAAACTCATTGCCAGGCCCTGTGCTAAGTGCTGGGGATATCAAGAAAAATCAAAACAGTGTCACTTGCTGTCAAGGAGCTCACAAGGAGACGAAAGACAAAAAACTACGTACAAACAACATGTGTGAGATAATTTCAGAGGTAAGCACTAAGATTAGGGAAAGGCTATTTGCACAAGGTAGGATTTTAATTGAGACTTGAAAGAATCTTGGGAAGCTGGAACACAATTTCAGGCATGAGGATAGCCAGTGAAAATGCCCAGAGTCAGGAAGGAGATGAAGTGTCTTGCTCAGGAACGAAAAGAAGTCCGTGTTAATGGACTGTAGTGTATCTGAAGGGATTGTGGTTCAGTTGTTTCAGCCGTGCCCAACTCTTCATGATCTCATTTTGTATTTTTCCGAGAAAAGATACTAGAATGGTTTGTCATTTCCAGCTCATTTTCCAGATGAGGAAGCTGAGGCAAACAGGGTTACAAGCAATTTGCCCAAGGTCACACAGCTAGCAAGTGTCTGAAGCTATATTTAAACTCAGGAAGATGAGTCTTTCTGACTCTAAGCCCAGAACCCTATTTACTGTAACACCTAGCTGCCATGTGGAGGGAGAAATAAGGTGTAAAAGAACTGGAAAGGAAGCAGTGGGCCAGGTTATGAAGGGTTTTAAAAGCCAGAAGATTTTATATTTGTTCTTGGAGGTAATATAATAATTAAAATTATTGGTCCCCAAAGGCAAAAGAGAAATGCACACAAGGTATAAGTAGACTTTATTTAGCATATTAACAATAAAGAACCACTCATAAAACAGATCACTGAAACATGGTATAACTGGAAAATGAACTCCTCCCAAATAAACTGCCTACTCTGATATATGACACATTCATGGTAGGATGAAATGAACACAAATACAAGAAGTATTTAAATTGATGAGGTCACAGACCCACTGATTATGCTGAAGTACCCCTGCTTCCTTTTCCTTTACCCTCACTGTAATTAATTGCCAAGCTTTGTCATTTCTACTTCCGTTAGAACTCTCAAATCCATCTCTACTCACAGGACCATCTCTCATATTAATATTGTAAGAGTCAAACTGTGCTTGCTTCTTTCAGCCTAGATACTCTCTTGTTCATCCGCCACAGTTGCCTAGCACTATTAGTGCTCTCTCCATCTCAAACTATATTGTATTTAATAACTGTTTTTATTTGTATTTATTCTCTTTGTGCTTATTTTCTATTCTTTTCATATTTATTTATATTCTCGTCATTTTTATTTATTCTGTACACATTTACATATACTTGTGTCTCCCCCATTATAATGCAAGCACCTCTCAAGTGGACATTGCTTTATCTCCTAAGCACAATGCCTTCCTTACATAGTAGACACTAAATACTTTTGATTGAGGTGAACTCAAAAAATCAGGGGTAGCATTCATTATCTCAGACAAGGCAATAGTAAAAATAAACATGATGGAAAGAGACAACTAGGAAAACTACCTTATGTTTAAAGGCACCACAGACAATATATTAATACCAATACTACCTACACACACACACCAAACGAGATTGAATTTAAATACTTAAAGGAAAAGTTGACAGATTTACAGGAGAAATAGACAATGAAACTATAATAATTGGGGGCTTATCTATTTCTTTCAGACCTAGAAAAGTTTAACAAAAAGGAGAACAAGAAAGAAGCTAATGATCTAAGTAGCATTTCAAAAAAGTTAGATATGATAGATCTTTTGTGATCACTGAATTGAAATGGAGAGAAACAAATACTTCTCAGCTATGCATAGAACCTGTACAAAAAATGAGTATGTATTAATTAGGGCACAAAACCTCCCAAGACAGAGAAGCAAAAATAGTAAACAAACCTTTTACAATGCAATAAAACTTTATTCAATAAAAGACCTTTAAAGAAAAGAATAAAAGTTAACTGAAAGCTAACAGAATAAATAGTAGAAACAATAGATAATTTCCTGAAGAAAAATGACAGCAAGGAAACCACATAACCAAACTTTCAGGAAGCACCCAAAATAATACTGTGAGAAATATGCTCACTCTAAACAAAGGACAATACTCGTTGTGAAGTCAGAAAAGCCCTCATTTTCTTTTAGCCAATTATTCTACATTCCTAGTGAATGGGGTACCTCTTGAATGGACAGCACACTTGCTCAGACAAATGCAACACTTTCTATGATGCTCCCAATTCAAATTTCCCTCCTGCTCTCACTGGCTAGATGCCAATGAAGTCCCAATAGATGCAATAGAAGCTCCCACTTCTTGTTCTCCTCCCTAACAGGTGCTCCCTCAAACAGCTCGTTAAGTGTGCACACAAACTTCTAACACTTTTCCTGATCAGAAGCCTGGTTCTGCTCTCTGATAAGAACCAGTCACCTTTGACTTTCATTCTGCTATCACTCAAAGCTGGGAGGAGATTTAATCCTGTGGAAACAGAATTTCTTTGTTTCCCACAATACTAAGGGGAAAATTTTTATCTCTAAAGAGTTTTATTAATAGAAGAGAGAAAGAACAGATCAATGATATGGGTAATCAACTTTAAAAAAAAAAGCCTCAAAAAGCAACAATAAAAAACTCAACTATGTACCAAAACAGAACTCTAAAATCAAAAAAATTGACGAAACTGAAATCAACTATTTAAGTTCTAAATAAGATTTTTTTTCTAAACAGCTAATCTTATTTTTAAAAAGAAAAAATAAATTCCAAGTTTCAAAAACAAAAAAGGAAAATTCATAATACATTAAGAAGGAAATTTTTAGAAATCATTTTGCCCAAATTATATGCCAACAAAATTAGTAACTTAGATGAAATAAATACTTATAAAAATTTAAAATACCTAACAAAACAATACAGAATTTAAATAATTAAATTTCAGAGAAAATAAATTGTACAAACAAAAAAAATAAAACATCCTTTCCCAAAAACCATAGAATGACATGATTTTACAAATGAATTCCAACAAAAAACAATTAATTCAAACATTACATAAACTATAAAAAGAGAAGAGATCTTGGCAAACTTCTTCAATGATACAATTATAATAGTGATAACCTAAATTTGGACGATAGAAATCAAATAAATTGAAAATAACAGATCAATATCCCTAACACATACTGACACAAAAATTTTAAATTAAATTAATCAGCACAGATTAAAACAACTTATTAGGATACTAATATATAGACAGATGCAGAAAAAACTTAGGATGAAATTCAATGTCCATTTCTGTTAAAACAACAACAAACTAACTTTTAAAAAGCACAGGAATAAATGAACCAACTTAATATGGTAAAGTGATTCTATCTCAAACCAAAGACCAACATTAAAAAAAAAGGAGAACTTTTAGAAGCCTTTTCAGTAAGAAATATGAGTAGGATGTCCATTATTATTACTAGTTATGTGCTAGAAATAAAAAAAAAGAAATAAAATAAGTATAAGCAAAAAAGAAACAAAACAGTCAAACTCTGTAGATTATATAATTCTATCTAGAGAATCCTAAAGAGTTAACTAAAAATTAATTGAAATAGTAACTTTAGAAATGAGGATATAAAATAAATCCACATAAATCATTTGCTTTTTATATATTTTGATAAAATATATTTTTATATATTATATATATTATATGTTATATATAATATTATATAATATATATTTATATATAAATTTATATATTTTGATAATATAATTTTGTTGATCAAAACTTAGCAGGATGAGAGGCAAAAAGAGATTTCACTCAAAATAACTACAGAATGTATAAATTATTTGGCAATCTACTTACCAAGACAGACACAGTCATGAATGAGTACAAATGAATACAACCACAAAATACTCTTTACAGAAATAGAAACAGAAATTACCTGAATAATCAGAGAAATATTCATTTTTCATAACTTAGGTCAAAACAATATAATAAAAACACTACAACGTAAACTAATTTATTCAGTTCCATATCAATTAAACTACCAAAGGATTACTTTTTAGAGGCAGGAAAAATAATAGCAATTCATCTGAAGTGATAAAAAATTTAGAATCTCAAGGGAAATAATGAAAAGACGTGAGAACGGGGCCTAGTAGTATCTTATGTCAAACTATACTAACACCAGTTATCATCATTATTTGGTACTGGTTAAGAAATGGAAAAGTTGATCAGCGGAATAGATTAGGTATGCAAGATACAGAAGTAAATAAACAAAGTAACACAGTCTCTGATTGACCCCAAGACCCCCACTACTGGGGCAAAGACTCACTACTCAACAAAAACTGTTAGGAAAACTGGAAAGTAGTACGACTCAAATTAGGATCAGACCAACATCTCACACCATATAGCACAATAAACTCCAAATGGATACTGGGCATAAAAGATAACATCTAGCAGAGGTGATACCTTTCCAAACTATGGCTAAGAGAAGAAACCTTTACCAAACAAGGAATAAATTACAGATGATAAAATGGACAGTTTTGATCGCATCATAAGAAGCTTCTGCACAAATAAAATCAATGTAGGTAAAATTAGAAGGGACATAGTTATCTCAGCAAAAAATCTTTGCCAGGTTCCCTGGTAAAGGTTTGATATCAAAGTTATACAGAGAACCAACTTAAATATATATGAACAAGGGTCATTCCCTAATAGACAAATGGTCAAAGGACAGGAAAAATAGATCTCAAAAGAAGATGCAGACTATTAACAACAGAAAAGGACATAAATAATATTCCAAATCATTAATAACAACAGAAATGAAAATGAATATAACTCTGAGGTTCTATTACATACCCATCAGACTGGCAAGGATGATAAAAAAGGGAAATTACAATTGTTTTAGGGCTTATAGGAAGATGGACACATCAATGTAGTTGTCAGTAAAACCATGACATGATCCAAACATTCTGGAGACCAATTTTGAACCACACTACAAAAGTCACTAAATTATATATACTCTTTGACACAGTGATAGCACTACTAGGCTTATACACGGCCCCTCCCCCCTTAAAAAAAAAAGAAAAAAGATACATATGTACAAAAATACTTCAGGTAGCACTTTTTGTTGTAGCAAGAAACTAGAAAATAAGAGGTCATTCCCCATAAACTGGGGAATGACTGAAAAAATTATGGTATATGAAAGTAATGGAATATTACTGTGCCATGAACAATTATGAAAGTGATAGATTCAGAGAATCCTGGGAAGACTTGCATGAACTAATATACTGTGTGGTAAATGAGTGGAATTTATTTCAACAATTTAAATTGTTTAAAATAATTTAAATAATGTCTGCAACACTGTAAATTTTTTTGGTATTTTTTTTTTGTAATTTTTTTGAAAGATTTAAAAATACAGATAAACACAAAAACCAATCACAACTTAAGTAAGCTAACTGCTTCGTAAGAGAGAGTTATGGATATGAGGTACAGAAGGGTATACATTTTCATACAGAGAAAATGTGTAAATCTATTCTGCTTTAATAAACCTATTTGATAAAAATTTTTAAATTGTGAGAAAATGGAAGGCGATGGGGATGAATGATACTGTTGTTCAAGTACAGAAGTAATATTCTATGCAGTACAGAACAACAAATTATTTTAACATGCTAGTGAAGAGGAGGATGAAGGCTCCAGGTCTGGACTCAGGGGCAGCTTGCCAATAACAGTGCTCTGGAAACTAAAATCCAGAACTGTAACTCTCACTCCCAGGAAATACTGAGTAAAGAGGGAATGTCGCAATAACCTGCCTTGTGTAATGTTCATATTTCTGCCTTAGCCAAATGAGTCTGTATCTCTGGCTAGAACTAAAGGAGTTTGAAGAGTACCTCTCCGTCCTCTAAATCATCAGTGAGGATGAAGTGCTCTTTAAAACGAAGTAAAAACAAAAAAGAGGATATGAACTGAACAAAGAAGAAGCCTGACGTGTCTGAAGACTATGTCACACAGAGGAAATGGAAGAAGGATCACTGAACATCTGGAGCCCAAGTAAGAAACATGAGGCTCTTCCGGAAGAGGAATGAACTAATCTCGCTGAAAATGAAGCACTTGCTTATACTCTAGGAATGACACAGATCCAAAGGTATCATTAGGTAAGTAATCAGACAGTAGGGGTCTTGGAAGTTCCTGGCTTCTCTGTTAACTTTCAATTCTACGAATTTGTAAATAGAAGGTGTCCCAAAAGTCTCAGTGAGATTTTAAGCTATTAAAAGATTAAAATTTAAAATGGCACTAAAGCTTTTGGGATACTCTGCATATCTAAACATCCCAAAAAATGAAGTACCACACAAATAACATCTATTATATCTTCCAAGAATTAAAGTCATGTCTGATAGATTGTAATTGTAAAAGAATATGTCCATAATTTTAAAATACTTACTTTGTTGCCTTTTTTCTTTGACAGCCTCTCATCATTTCCAGGTTTCACTTCTGGAGTTAACTGTGCTGATCTAGAATACAAATTTTACAAATTTCTATTTAACTATATCCACAGGAATATATCAGTTTTACTGATAAGCAAGGTTGGCTACTACTATGAAAGAAAAAACAAAAGGGGAAAGAATAGGGGGAACAATGACTTAACAATTGAGAAAAAGATTCCCTCATAACTTTTGTGTGGAAAAGAGCTACATTTGCTTACCAAAAGCCTCTGGATTGATTAAATACCAGGTGCTTCGTAGTGGGGCAAGAAGAAGGAATCATAAAGGAAGCATTCACGAAGGTGGCATCGGAAAATGTTTTCACAGCACCTTTATGCCCTAAGGGGCTAGAGGCAGGGGGGACAGGCTCAGCAATGAGAGTGAAGGGAGAAGGCTAGCTGTTGCCCTGCAAATAATCAGTACATAAAACTCTGCCACTTAATCTCCATCACAAGGTTGAAAACATTGGATTAAGAGAACTAGACATTTTGTGTTCGTCCTTGTTGCCAAAGAAGACCATGCCACCAGAGAAATAATGGCATGACTTTCACTTGACTTTGTTTTGAGTGAGGGAGGGCTGAGCAGGTCACCAGCCTCACTTCTCCTCCTGAGCCATGTGAATCCAGTGACCAGATATTCATCAGGATGACTGGAGATGACCCAAGATGAGGTAATTGAGGTTAAGTGATTTGCCCAAGGTCACACAACTAGTGAGTGTCAAGTGTCTGAGGTGAGACTTGAGCTCAGGTCCTCCTGACTCCTACACATGCTCTATCCACTACACCACCTAGCTGCCCCACTAGACTTTCTAAAGAAGTACAGAAGATGCAAGAATCTCAGAAGCGAAAAGGGAATGTAGAAAGCATCTGGTCCAACCTATCTCTGAGCAGCAACCCGGAGCATCCCAACAAGTTGTTAACCTTCTACTCAAAGGATTCCAAGGATAATCACTCACCATATGTGGACAGAAAAAGGGACATATGCATACACATACACACACACATAAAAAGTATACTTAACAAAAAACAAACTACCCAGGTACCTATGATGGAAAGTAGCTGAGTGGATTGCAGTATAGAACTGCTAAAAAAAAAAAAAAAAAGCTATGATGATAACACAGATAGAACTACCTCCATGATTTACGTGATGCAGAGAACTCCTAAGTAAATTCCTTCTACTAATGCAGGTCAGCCTCTCCTGAGAATTATAATCTCAGAGAGTAGCCTAGAACACTTGCCCAAGTTCACACAGCCAGCATGTCAGATGCAAGACTGAAATCTATGTCTTCCCAGTTCCAAGGTTAGCTCTCTATCCACTCTTATGCTTCCCCTCAAGATATTAATGGGACACAGTAGAAGGCATATTAAAACAACAGGTTAATTCTCAACATGGGAAAAAGGCATGGACCAAGTCATAACCACAAAGTATCATGTCCCCATTTTGAAACAGAAGCAAAAATCTAAAAAAATTGTTTAAGTCTTCACTGAAGGATTAAAGAATGAAAAGCAAAAGAAAGTGATGTGAAAAATGGTTAAACAAGCTGAAATTACTTGGTTAGACCTCATACCTATGAGATTGACCAATATGACAGAAAAAGAAAATGACAAATGTTGGAGGGGATGTGGAAAAACAGGGTCACTTATACATTGCCAGAAGAGTTGTAAACTACTGCAATCTTTCATTCTGGAGAGCAATTTAGAGTTATGTCCAAAGCCATATAAAGGGATATAAAACGGTGTATACTCCGACCCAACAATATCACTATTAGGTTTATGCCTCAAAGAGAAGAAAAAGAAAAAGGATCTATATGTACAAAAATATTTATAGCATCTCTTTTATGGTAGTGGCAAAAAACTGGAAATCAAGGAGATGCCTAATTGGGGACTGGCTGACCAAGGTATGCTATATGACTGTAGTGGAATGCAATTGCGCCTTAAGAGATGATGAGCAGGATGATTTCAGAAAACCTTGGGAAGACTAACATGAACTGATGCAAAGTGAAGTGAACAGAACCAGAACATTGGACATAGTAACAGCAATACTATACAACTATCAATGGTGAAGAACTTAAGTATTCTCAGCAATATAATTATCTAAGACAATTCCAAAGAACTTATGAAAAATGCTATCTGCCTTCTTAACTGAGGGAGTCTGACTGCATATTGAAGCATACCTTAACTTCCTTTATTATTCTTGGATTTTTTTTGGTTTATGTTTTCTTTTATAACATGGCTAATATGGAAATGTTTTCCATGACTACACATCAATATCACATTGCTTGTCTACTCAAGGAAGAAGGAGGGGAGAGAGGGAGGAAAAGAATATGGAACCCTCAAATTTTTTTAAATAATTAAAAAATTTTACATTTAATTAAAAAATAAAATTATGTAAATTTAAAAAACATGTTTAGAATGGACTAGAAAAAGGATTATAATGATAGGCAGCTCTGTTCAAGGAACAAGGAGGCCAGTGTCACTGGATCTAAGAATATGTTGGGGGGGGGGTTCTAAGACAACTGGAAAAGTGGAGGGAAGGAGACTAGAAAGGACTTTGAATGACAGAAATGTTATATTGTTCCTACAGGTTACTGAGAACCACCAGAGCTATCCAAAAGTGGGACAGGTTGCCTCAGCGGGGCTACTTAGTTCCATTTCATGGGAGTTCTTCAAACAAAGGCTGTAAGGCTACTTAACTGCTATGTTAAAGAGGGGATACTTGATTGGGTTCAGGTTAGATAAAAGGCCTTCAAGGCTCCTTCCAACTCTAAGATTCTATTATGCAGATTATTTTCTTCATGTTATATAGGGAAGATGACTAAAAAATTTGAGAATTCTACAACATTGTCCTTACCTTGCCTACAGAACGAAATTGATGAGAACAAGAATACCAGGAAAGAAAGGAAAAATCCCCTTACAACATTCCAAACCTATAGAATAGCAAGCAGAAATACAATCTGTGGGAAGGGTTTCTGTCAGAGGAACACTCCTACAGTAAACATCAAGTACCTTACTACTGTGTTCAGAGCACTGTGCTAACCTGTTTCTATCCTCATCACTCAACAGAAACTGCTCTCTCCAAAGCTATCAATAATCTCTTAAGTGTAAAATCTAATGGCCTTTTCTCAATGAATGAATAAGAAAGCATATACTATGTGCATTGAGGTATTAACAGAAGAACAAGGCAGTCTCTGTTCTCTCGGAGTTGCCATTCTAACCTGGGGTCTCTGAACTTGAAGCTATTTTTTAAAAATATATATTTTTATTAACTATTTCAATTTTTTCCTCTGTAATCCTACATATTTTATACATTCAAAAACATTCTGAGAAGGGGCCCAAATGCTTCACTAGATTGCCCAAGGGGCCAATGACACAAAAAAAGATTAAGAACTCCTGCAGTAGGGTTAGGGTTTAGCTACCACATATAGGAGGTTTCAATTGCAAGTCAGATGGAAAGATCTAATAGTCTTTATGGTACAACAAAGCTGATAGTAATGCCTCTTCTTTAAAATTATTAATAAAGCCATATCCATTTCAGATGCTGAATCATTTGGCAGTGGCCAGTATCTTCTTTCTTGGTCTTCTGTAGCTGTTGGTGCTAAGGAAGCTGGGGCTGCAGCAAGCTGCAGAGATGGTGGCTAGGTCTCATCTACATAAGGACTGCATCCCTGCACAGTGATTGCAGGCCCAGGCTAAAATCTAGCAAGGCCAGTGGTCACAGAGTGGATGAACTGCTATTCCCAAACTTGCTGGGTTCAAGATTCTGGGCTACCTCCATCAGATTCTAAGAGGTCAAGATGGTGGCAATGATTTGATTTGCTTGAACATGCTGCCTCCTGTCTCTCCCTCCAGGTGCTTTGATAATTCAAGTAGGGTTGGCTTGCCTGCCCAGTCAGTAGCAAGGGATTAGCAATGGTAGTGATGGTAGCAGGAAGGGCAGGTCCCTTCCTCACAAAAGCTATTCCCTTCTAAGCTGGCTATAGAAACTAGGCTTGTATCAGGATTGGTGGTCCGAGGGGAGATGCTATGTCTTAATCTTTTGAGTTCTCTGAAGCATTTGACACTTTTTATTTTTAATTCATTTTTTAAAAGAGAATCCTCATCTTTCCCAGACTGGAAATATTGGGATTATTCATAGTCCTGACCCCCCCACTACTTGTCAGTATGGGAACTTTGGCCTACTGAGCTGGTTTGTCCCCTCCCTTCTTAGGAAGTCAGGTGGCCTCCCTGCTTCCAGGGACTCATCATATTAATGCAGAACTTGGCGATGACACCCAATTAAAATAGTCCACTGTAATGCAGCTTCCCAGCAGTTGGGATTACATGTCTGTGCCTCCATACCTAGGAACATTTAACACCTGTGACCACCTGGATACTCTATCTTGTCTGAACCTGTACGATAATACTCTTTCTTGGCGCTCTTCCCCCTTGTCTGACTGTTACTTATCAATTGCTTTTGCTGAATCATCATCTGAACCATTCTCCATAACATTTTTACCAATGACTTAAATAAAGGCATAGATAGAAATGCCTATCAAATTTGCAGATGATACAAAACTAATATATTCTATTACAATCAAGATTCAAAAATATTTCTAACAAGAGAAAACTTAATAAGGAGCAACATAAAGTCTTACATTTGGATTTATAAGCATCAATTTTACAAGTATAACATGGGGAAGGCATGGCTAGGATAGCAATTTCTTTGCAAGCTCAATATGGACCAAGAGTGTGACTTTAGTAGCAAAAAAAAAAAAAAAAAAAAAAAAAAAAGCTAATGTTATTCTGGGAGGCATTAAGAGAATCCCAGCAACTAGAATGATGATCCTGCTTACTTTACTGTCAGCCCTGGTCAGACCACATCCAGAGTATTCTGTTCAGATCTCAGCACCTCATTTTAGGAAGGGTAATCATGAACTGGGGTTTTTCCAGAAAAGGAGACTGACAACCATGATACAGAGGACTTTGGGACACTATGATTGTTGACTTCAATTATTCGAGGGATGTCATACACACTTGTTCTGCTTAGTTTCAAAGTCTACACTAGACACAATGGATGGAAGGTGCACTTGTAGATTTAGGCTTGATACAATAAAAACTTTCTGACAATTAAAACCATGCCAAAATGGGATAGACTACCTCAAGGAGAGGTACTAGAATCCCAGTTAGTGGAAATTTTCAGACACAAGTTGGATAACTGAAGCACTGTGGTACAGGGGATTCCTATTCAGGTACAGATTGGACTCTGTTATCCCCTTCAACTTTGAGATTCTGAGATTTATGATGATAATAAACACAAAATGTATATTCAAATATACAGAGGGTCTTCATAATCTCTAATTCTCAAAATTAAACCTCTTCATTGAAATTTTTACTTAATTTAATAGAGTAAATTCACTATGCTTGAGTGTCTTCTTTGCCAGTAGGTGTGCTAATTAACAACGAATTAGCCAAATGAAGCCTTAAATATTTGTATTTTACAAACCACTCCCATCTGAGGCACCGAATTACTAAAGAGCTAAATTCAAAATAGATGCTCTAAACGTCTCAATTAAGTGACATAGTTTGATTAATGAATTATTATGGGTCAATGGCAAATCCATCAGTTTCCCCTATTCTCAGCCAAAGTCTCAGACACAAACTCAGATGCTCATTAATGATCCAGTCCCATCATGTATTGGCTGTGTGACTATAGACAAATAACTTAACATTACTGAACCAATTTAAATGTAGGTTATCACTTAACTATGCACTCTTCCCTTTTTTTCCTGAGGATCAAGTTACTTATCAATGATGAAATGTAGAAAAAGTGATGGATTTTGAGTCAGTCATAATACCTAAGTTTGAATTCTAACAACGTTTACTATGTGATTAGCTGTTTGCTCTCGCTGAACCTTGTTTTCTTCAGCAGTAAAATAGAGGTCCTGCATACTACCTATCTTACAAAATTATGTTGTTATGAGGAAATGCTTTGCAAACCTTCAAGTGATACAGAAATATGGGCTATCAGGAGTGACTAAAGGCATAGAAAAAATTAACGTTCATCAAATTTATAGATGACAAAGCATGCCTGATACATGAGAAAAAAATTACATCACTCTACCTGTCTGGGTAAATTACTCATATTTCTATAGCACTTTAAAGTTCACAAAGTATCTTCTCCTCAACAGCCCTGTGAGGTAAGTAGTAGAAATAAGTACTATTATTACTCATAATCTGTTTCAAAAGCTGCAATGAGGATAAGGACTGGAAAGGGACCATTGTATTTGAAAATTATGTCAGCAATGATCTTTGAGAAAACAATTTCAGGGGGGTGGTGAGGAAGTAAACACTACATGGCAGGGCTTAAAGATAATGGGCAACAGACTTCAGGTTAAAATGGCTGGCAGCCTAGGTTCCACACACCTATTAAAATAAAAAAGCTAAAAATAGCACAACACTGAATTACAAAAAAATTCAATGAGAAACCATACTAAATAACTTTATCCACCCCATTATGAAAAAAGAGTCAGTGAGAGGTCCATGAGCAACAGAAACAGGGATCTACTAGAAAAATCAGTGTCAGAGCAGGCAAACAAGATGTTTGCCTCCCTCCCAGAGTGACCAGAGACAGACCAAAAGTACCTGTAACCTGCAAGGCTTCATATCCAGAAGCAGAAAAAATGCAAGGTCTTCATAAGAAAGCTTCAGAATAGCAGAAGTCCCCAGCATGCATTCTGGAAGGAGTGATAAGTCCAGGTATGGCAGCTCAGACAGATACAGAGGCTCTGATATATTTCATAGAAGATACCATAGAGAGCTCAAGAGCGAGGATACAAACTGAAAGGAGCCTTAGAGCTCCCAGTGGTATCCAGGAGGGAGGGGGTAGCAAAAAAACTCTAGGTTGAAATCAAGTGGGGCTGACTATGCTACCAAAAAGTGAAGGGTGCAGAGCCTGACCTTGGCATGAAGTCCCAATCCTAGAACTAAGGCTAAAGATATGAATAAACAAAAGAAGATAACAACCATTATAAAGAGTTACTGTAACTCCAGAGATACTTTGAAATCCAACTTATTACACATAACTCTACATCAGTTGCAGGCAAAGACTCAAAGAAGAAAACAAATTTTCCACAGAAACTATGTAAATAACTGGAAGAAATGAAGCAAAAGTTAAAAAAAATGAAATAAAATCTCTAAAGAAAAGAACTGGAAGGGGAATAAAGAACTTGGAAGAAAAAGTGGTAAGTTTTACTCAAGAAAATGAATTCCCTGAAAGCAAAAATAGACCTGGGATCTATCAGCTTTGTTTCTCAAATTATACTGAATAACAGTAACCAATAAAACAATTTAATAAAAGTTTTAAAAAGAGAGGTTGATTAGTGGAATAGTAAACAACGTACAGAAGTAAACAAAAACAGCAGCCTAGTGTCTGATAATCCCAAAGACACCAGTTTCCAGGGGAAGGACTTCTGGGAAAACTGAATAGCCATGTACAACTCACACTATATACCAAGATGAGCTCCAAATGGATATATGACCTACCTATAAAATTTACATCATAAAGGAACGAGAGGAGCAAGGAATAAATTACTTTTTAGATCTATGAACGGGAAGAGATCACAATCAAACAAGCAATAAAGAAGATCACTCAAGATAAAATGGACTATTTTGGTTACATAAAATTTAATGGACAAACAAATCTAGTGCAATTAAAGTTAGAAGAAAAGTAAGTAGGGGAAAAAATCTGCATCAAGTTTTTCTGAAAAAGGTCTTATATTCAAGATACATAAAGAACAGATTCAGATTTGTAAGGCTGTGAAAAGTAAGTTTTCTTTTTCTTTTTTAATTTTTATTTTTAGTTCCAAATTCTCTCCCTTCTACCACCCCCTCCCTCAACCATTGAAAAGGTAAGACATATGATACACATACATATGAAGTCATGCAAAATCTATTTTTCCATTAACCATGTTGTAAAGGTGACAAAAAAGCAAGAAAAATAATGAAAGTGGAAAAATGCTTCCAGACTATCTGGAAAGGTTCTCTACCTGGAAGTGGTTAGCATGTTTCATTGTGAGTCCTTTGGCATTGTGATCAGAGTTACTAAGTCTTCACAATGTCGATGTAATTGTCACTGTGCACATTATCTTCTTGGTTTTGCTCACTTCACTTTGCATGAGTTTAAGTTTCCCCACATTTTTCTGAAATCATTCTTGAATAGGCAGTTTTGAAAGGGAGAAATCCAAGCTATCAAAAGTCATTTGAAAAAATACTTCAAAACACCAAAAATTCAAGAAATGCAAATGAAAGCAACTCTAAGGTTCCACCTCCCACTCATAAGACTGGCAAAGATGACCAAAGACAAAAATGAGAATTGTTGGTGGGATTCAGGAAGACAGGCCAATTAACGTATTGTTAAGTTGTGCTACGAATAAACTGGTTCATTCTGACTGGAACCATGCCAAAAATGTTACTCAACTACCCAGCTATATTTCTACAAGGCCTATGACCCAAAGATATTAAAGAGAAAAAGGATCTACATGTATAAAAATACTTAGAGTAGCTCTTTTCATAGTAGCTAACAATTATAAACTAAGGGGACATCTTCCTTATTAGGTAATGCCAAACAAATTATGGTATATGAATGTAATGGTCTATCACAGTACCACAAGAAATGGCAAACTGGACAATTTCGGAGGAAAGTGGGAAGACCTCTATGAACTTGCAAATCAAGAGCTCAGAACCAGGAGAATCATTTACAGAAAATGTACTGTTGTTCAGTTGTTTTAGTTGTGTCCAACTCTTCACAACCCCATTTTGAAAAATTCTCAAAGTCTGATCAATGCACTCACAAACCTGTCCAAAAAAATAAAGACGAAATATGCCAGCAGGAGAGGTTGACAAACTTGGAATGTAAAGAGAAACATACATTGTAGTGCATGGCCAATGTGGGAATTGGTGTTTCCAGATTATGTGTGTTTGTGATACAGGGTTTTTATTTCAATTGAGGGAAAGGAAGAATAGGAAGGATAGATTAAAAATTCATGTAAAATAAATGTCTATTTTAAACATTAAACTAGAATGGATTAAAATCAATAATTACATGAAACAAGAAATATTAGAACAAAATAAAAAGGTAAGAAAAGGAAAATATAAGGTATCTACTATCAAAACAAATGACCTGGAAAAACAGTCAAGGAAAAATAACTGGACAATAAGTGTAATCCCTGAAAACCATTTTTAAAAAGACTGGACACATTGTATTTCAATAAACCACAAATGAAAATTTCCCACTCTTATTAGACTCATAGAACAAAGTAAAAATAAAAGAACTCCAGGATCATTTCCTGAAAGAAATTCCAAAGGAAATTTCAGGATATCATAGCCAAAATCCAGCCCTTCAAAGAAAAAAGAAAAATACCATAAGCAGCCATAAAGAAAGAATTAAGAACCACACAACTACAGTCAGGACCATAAAAGACCTGACAACTTCTACTAAATACAGGAGGATATAACATAATTTGGAGTACAATATTCCAAAAGACATGAGTTTACATCCACAAAAACCAGACCTTTAACAGAATAGAGCAGTATCAAGCATTGCTGATAAGATGAGAGTTGAGTAAAAATTATGAAATGCAAACACAAAAGAGTCAAGAAAAACGTAGAAAAGTTAATTTATTTAAGCAATCTAAAGGGGTTATATGATGCTGTATTAACAATCTAATGGGAGAGAAGACACAAGTGTCTTCAGAACTTTGCCAGTCTGATGATAGTTTTAAGAAAAGGCTGTGTAGTGTACTAAGTGTAAAAAGAAGGAATTAGGAGGTGAAATTTATTTGGGTTTATGAGAAGAGTACATAAACATGGACAAAATGAGTAAGGGAGTGTAGGCAATTAGATGAACTAGAAAAAGGAGGTGTGAATACACACTCCCATGCTCTGAGTTTTTTCACAGAAATTCATCAAATTTAAAATGAAAAAAGTTACATATCAGGGATTTATGCTCAAGAAAATGAACTTTGGAGAGTGGATTTTGAATTGGGAATTAAAAAGATAAGGAAAAGAACCAATGATCCTCTCTGAGGTAAAAAGAAGAGAGTTATAGAATGAAAACATACTGATTCAATTATAAAGCACTGGTAGTACTGGGAGAAAGGTGCTAAAAGACGAAAAAGCAACAGGGAAAAAAATCTCTGCAGCAAGTTCTTGGAAGCAAATTTCTATAGGTCTGGCATCTAAGACCTATGAGGAGAGGATCTAAATATATTTAAAATAAGAGCCATTCCCCAACAAATAAATGGTCAAAGTATCTGGATAATTCTCAAAGGATGAAATTCAAGCTATCAACAACTATATGAAAAAAAATGTTCTAAAGTACTACTAATAATAGGTAAATTAAAATCGCTCTGAGGTTCTACTTCAGACACATCAGATTGGCAAAGGTGACAAAAAAGAAAAATAGCAATTGCTGGAGGGGTTATGGAAGGTAGACAGGAACAATGATAACTTTTGGTGGAGTTGTAAATTGTAGAGAGCAATTTGAAACTAAAACTAAAATGTTACTAAAGTGTACGTATTCTTTTATCCAGCAATATCATTTATAGCCTTATCCCCCAAAGGACAACAATCTACATGTACAAAAATATTTTTAGCAGTACTTTTTGATGTAGTAAAGAACTGAAAACTATTATAGCCAAGAGCTAGAAAGGTAGAGTCCATTAATTAAAACTGCCTGAACAAATTACAGAAAATGACTATAATGGAATATTATTACACTCTAAGAAATTATGCCAGAAAATTTCAAAGAATCCTGGGGAGATTCACATGAACTGATGCAGAGTGAAATGAACATGACCCGGAGAATTATTTATACAATGATTACAATAGTGTCAAGGAAAACAACTCGAAAGGCTTATGTATGCCAATCAATGCTGAATCCTGCTTCCCTCCACGCCTACCTCTGGCAGAGAGTAAATGGACAAGAGGTGCAGAATGAAACACTGTTTTTGGACACAGCCAATACGTCGTAGATTTTTTTTGACTCTATTTGTTAAGCACAGCAAACTTGGTGGGCTTTGGGGAAGGAGCAGAGAATAGAAACAGAGAGATGGTGATGCCCCCACCCCCCCAAAAAAGAGAAACATTTTTAAAATTTACAGAAGGAAGTTCAGAAGAAACAGACAAGCAGAGCAGTGTTTTCACTACTGTGTAATATGTACTCGATTCCCTCTATTCAAGATTTCACATGCAATCCTCTTTCCCTGTTCTTTGTGTATGTAAATGTTCATGTTTGTCATGTTTCTCAAATTCATAATAATAAAAGTAATTTTTAAAAGCTTAATGGTGAAAGGAAGGAGAGCAAGGACTATAATTAGATGGAAAAGGGTCAAGGGAAAGTTGTATTGTATTTGTTGTTTTAAGATTTAAGTATCCTAAGCTAGTTTTTAGCCAAGCGGAGAGAAAGTAGAGAGGAATGGATTGAGAATGCATCATAGAGAGAGCTACTGAAACAAGAACCTGAAACAGGTGGGAAGGAATGGGATCACTGTTGCTATAAGGGGGCTCGGCCTTAGTGGCGAGTTGGGTTCTTTTCTTCTCTGACCAGAGGAAAGAGGAGAGAGAAAAAAATGAAATACTGAGAAATGAAAGAGGGGAGCTAAAGAGGCACATATCAGATCATGATGTCAATCATTCCAATAAAGGTGGTACATTATTGCTCCCAAATACAGAGGAATATGGTGTGTTTAGAGTGAAAGGTGAGGCAGAAAGCTGATAAAATTACTCTACACTGAAACACATACCATTTATGTTCAATCCTTCCCCTACAGAGAATACACTACACATCCTGTTTACATATTCACAAGGGCGAATACATGATGACTAATGAAGCAGAGGAAAAAATATGAGACTCTTTAGTGTATTCTCTTGCTGTTATAGCCTTATGTTCTCAAATAACTCTTTTCCTATGGAAAACTGGAACTAGTTTAAAAGGAAGTATCCACATTTTAACAAAATTGGGCTGGAGCCCAAAATAAGTTAAAATGAAAAATACAACCATACACCAGATGCTTATAATCCATTCTTTAATGCCTGAAGGATGCTCAAATATCTTACCTCAAAGACAATGCTTGTTCCATCGCTGTAGTTTTTACTAGTACAGATTCATTATCCTGAAAGAAAATGATACTAAGGTCGTCAGTATAATATCTAGTGTTATTAATCATTACAACTCTTACCCGGTTAATCAAATTTCTTGATTACATAGCCTTTCACACTCCTGGAAGTGATATGAGAGGCTAATTCTACTTTGTTCCATTTGCTTCAGGTTACTACAAGGCTTCATAAAAATGCTGCTGCATTCGCTCCAAAATCCTGTCTCTAAACCATAGCAATAATGCGGCTGATACTGCACACAATACCAACTCTAATGGTAAATAAGACATAAAAAAGCTATCAAGTAGGATCACTACAAAGTTGGCAAGGACACCAACAAGTGGGAATGAAACCTGATTCATTCTAAATAATTACAGTTTCATTATGATATTTCACAGCAAAGTGCTATTAACTGTACATATTAAAATATTCTGTCTACAACAGTGCCATGCTTGTGATAGGTGTAATGTTTATCAAGTTGAACTCAACTACAAAAAACTGTGCTAGGAAGTCCAACCAAAGTCAAATAAGTCATGAGGAGGGCTCCAGCTTTTGCCCAAAATTCTCCCACAAGCTCTGGAGACTTAGGGAAAGACTAGTTCTACTAGGATGGGCATTTCTAGCAGCAATGGTCTTATATAGAAGGGGAAATTCACGTATTCTAAATACATAAGTTAAGTCTACATATGTAGGTTAATGACACTATATTTTTGCTTTGGTTTAGCCTAAACTTTAAGGATAATACCAATGAACTTAATTATTCATTTTCTCCACGGTCTTAATTCCAGATCACCAGCATATAAATGTGCATGTCTAAACTGACACTTAAAATAGGAAAGACAATACATTGCATTTATTATTCTTTCTGAAACATGAGCTGCTTACTCAGTTTCCTTATTTTTATATCGTCCTATAGCTTTTGTGTTCTGCAGTGCTAAGAAGAGAAATTTTAAGTAATTATTTAACTTTTACACTTTAATAGTTAAAATTTAGTCTCCCAGTGAGTTCAAAATTCCTGAAACCAATACCATACTTGGTCTGTGCGATTATAGTATCTCTTGAGATTCTAGTAGCTAAATGTCCAGGACTAAAATTGTTTTCATAGAAAGAGATTATCTACACTAAGCAACTTCAAAGTCTCACTGAACCTTACAGTTAAAAGTGACTATCATAATTAGTCCTACACCTCGTATCCTTCCTTCCTGACAAATAATCATCCAACCCTTTCTACGAACTTTAAAAGCTGTTTTTTCTGGAATTTCTCCTCCAAACACTAAAACTCTTGTGACTTCTTAGTTTTATAGATTTAATCTTACTACCACGTTGTACATTTTTAATTACACCTAAAATGAATCAAGTAGATTAGCAACTGAAAAAAAAAACACATTTCTTCTCCCTGTTATCTCTCACTTCATACCCAACCAGCATACAACCTTTTCCAATCATTTATGTTTTTAATGCAGCTTTTCTCATGCCTGTGCTCCTAACAGTCATCGTGCAAATTTTCATTGCCTCCTGGCAGTTTTGCTTTTTATGAGAACCTGGTGTTCCATGAATCAATGGCATTTAGCCTCAGCAAGCACATATGGTTACTTTTTCAAATAAAACTAGGGCTTCTGCATTACTAAAAGTGGATTTTCCCAGGAATAATCAAAACCAATTGCCTCCTCTTATTAAGATTTGGATCCAACTCACTGTCTACCTGTAAAAGAAATATATAAACTTATACAGGTGCTCAATGGATTGCCCATACAATCTGTCATACTTTCAGCAAAATTAGACACCTATGTTACCTATCACTCCGTTTTTTCAGCATGTATTATTACTAAATCAATCTCTTTTCTATAACTATGAGTCTCAATGAGTAGACCCCACAATTCAATACAATCAGCACAATGTCATATCTAACCAAGACTATGTAGAGAAACATTAATAGGGAATCCCTTGTTTACTTATTTTGACTTTGCGTAGGTCATCTTCCATGTGACAATGATGAACACCCTGGGTTAGTAGGTTTTATGCCTCAACAGATGTTGACACAAAGTTCTGCAACGACATCTGTCACAGAATATCGTATGATTTTAAAAGGTGCATGGGAGACACCTCATCCAAAGACAATCTTTAAGGCTCTTTCATTTTTCGGTATCAAGTGCTTTTCATTAATTAAGAAGACAACAAGACTTTATGATCTCTCTACCTCAATCAACAGTATGACTCCAAAAATGTAAATTATAGAAAAATGTCTACAAATGACTTCCTATTCTCTTCTTCACCAAAGTCTATATAGTTGAAATATCCATTCTTAAAGATTTCATGGTGAAAGTAGACACATGGGTTGGCATCTTGGTCAATTTACTAAATAATAGCAACATCCACAATCTTTCCCATTCCTTTAGATTCTTCTCCCTTTTTGCTATCTTATTCAATGGACCAATGAAAGGGCTATGGGTAATAACTGAAATTATACTCACTTTTTTATCCCTATATATAAAACAGTTTATAGCAATTTCAGCATTTCAAGAATATCATACACCTTTGGCAGACCTTTGCCTGGGATTAAAAACATCCAGAAAAAAGAATAGGCCATGAAAAATATGCCAATTTCATTTTCATAGGATTTGATAGGACACAGAGTATGCCTCTCTTCTACAGTAAACGCTGGTCTTTGACCAGATATATAACTTATCCACAAAAATCATCACACAGTTAGTATTTCCATAGAAAAAGTTGACTTACAGACTCTGTAACAATACAGTCAAATGAAATAATAGTCAAAATAACCATGAACAGGAAACTATTTGAGTAAAATACAAGAAGATTTTTTTTTTATACGAAATTAGGTAGAAACAGAGAAAAAAACAAACATGCAAGGTTAGAAGGATGGTTGAGACCAAAAAGAACAAAAAGCAATTGTGTACTCTTGCTATTAGAAAGCAGAAGTGCCAACTTGTTATGCAATGACTACGTAAATCACAATTTAGCTGGTGTATAAACGTTGTTTGTTGTCTTTACTTTGGCTCACTTGGACACTTGTGGACCTGAGGTAGAAAGAGTGCTAAGAGAAGTGTTCTATATAGTATCTCAGGACTGAACCTACTTCAACACTCTATTTTATCCAAACAAAAGAAAGGAGGATAAGTGTACTGTAGGAGTCTATTCTAAATGCACAAACTTTAAAGGCTTAAGGCAAATAGGATGGAAATTCGGATATTATGGTCAAGATCTGTATCTAAAGACCTACCAAGACAACCACCCAGCTCTCCAGCCCTAGGATAATCTGATAACTATCAGGGTTTTTGATGCATCACTCATTCCTCCTTGCTTACAATTAAAGCCACGTGGTTTGTCCACGTAATTGGAAACTCACCTTCCTGACCGGAATCTTGCTAACCACAAGAGATGGAGTCTGCCAAAGTCCCTCATTTGCAAGGTCTTGGCCAGTACTCTTTGCTTCCACCATTTCTTTCCGGTTCAGAGAATTCCTGAGCAAAACAAAACAGAACAGAAAGTACAGAGTAATCCTGAAAAGATGCGGGCACCTAAGCAGAAAGACCAAGATGCAAGGGAAGCTCTGGTCACTGAGGATAACCTCCCAGCAAAGTTAGTGAACAAACTTCATGACAAATCGCACTTTAGGGACCTAGCTTTCACAGATGGAGGAGCCAGAGTAATTACATAAGCACAATGGCATCTTCAACTATTTATTTTCCCTAACCAAACCACTGGTTATAGCTTCATATCTCACATGTCTTCCTCCTCTGACTCATACAGCTAAAGCAGGCGTATGTCACCTCTGGTTCAGACCACTGCAGTAGCATTCTAACTGAACTCAGCGCCCAATCCAACCACTACGCAGGGGCCACTGATTTTCCTAGTTTCCCATTCTTACTACTCTCTCAATAAACTCTAGGGCTCCCTATTAACCTAGGATCAAATATTTCATATTTCTTGTGTCATTTTAAAATTTTTACCTTTTATGTAAGTTATATAATATAGCTAAGTATTAGTATAGTAGTGCATGTATATAATTATACAATATTGGAGGTGCAGGCTCAAAAAATTTTAATGCTGCAGATATACAGTAAAAAAAAAAAAGGTTTGGTGATCACTAATCTACTGCAAGCGCTTTGAAATAGAAGGGATTTGGAGTTTAGTCTTACCTCACTGATACTATCAGGCAGCCTTGAAAAGCTAATACATTCATTTCACTGATTCAGTTTTAAAAGTCAGACATTCTGGTTAAAAATTAATTTTATGACCTCAGGATTAGGAAAAAGAGAAAAATGAAATTAAGTATCTTCTCTAACAATGATAGGAAAGATAGAAGAGAAAGATCCAGGTTCCTTGGTAAGAATGTAAAAAAGCAGTTAAGTCTTTAAATACAATATGACAGATAAAATATCTAGTTAAATAAAAAATTCAATACTCTGAGCTCTGTATTTATTTGGTTTATAAAAAGAAATGCTGTTTATGATAAAAGCAAAAAGAAAAGTTACCTGGTAATCATGTTTTCTTGTACCAGTTTCTCTCTAGATCTAGAGAATTTGTTTCCTTCTTTCAACAAGTACTGCTATAATTTACACAAAGACAGAAAGAAAAACGAATTTACAATGTTTTACAACATTATCAACAATAAACAACTATGCTAATGTTCTAAGATTAAAAAGAAAACACACAGAGATGAAAGAATCCTATACTCGGAACTTACATAGAGTCTAAGCACCTTGGAATTAGTGTTAGCAATGGAGAGAAACTTTTATCTAGTAAACTCCCTTCATTTTACAGATGAAGAAACAAGTTTAAAGAAGGGAAGTGACTTGCTTTACATAGAAATAATGGCAGAAATAGAACTACAACAAGGTTTCTTGACTCCCAGTCCAGAGTTTACCTTGCTAACCTATGTCTTTAGCCTTAATGAAAATAGCTCACATTCTATAAAGCACTTTAAGATTTAGAAAAGCTTTCCTCACAAAATCCCTGTTAAGTACAGAGGCTCAGAGTGGTTTCATCTCACCCGGGGTTACATAACTAGGAGGACATCAAAGTTGTGATCTGAACCCTAGTCTCCTGATTCCAGCTTCACTGGTCTTTCTTGTTAGAATGACCACATTGATGGGAAAGTAATTTGATACTAAAAAAATAAATAAATAAATCAGACAATAGTGTAATGTGAGGCAACTTTAAAAGATTCAAAATAAAATCTAACTGAAAACAAGCTCCTCCTAGTTTAAGTATTAAAATCACCTAAATGCAGTCTTGAAATTCTAACTCACTTTATAAAGACCCATAAAAAATGACTAGCACTATAGGAAGAGAAACTAATTTTCAAATTTCAAATTACACTTAATTGTTATAAAATACATATGAAAATACCTACCAAAATACAAGTGGACAATTACTGAGAAACTGAAGGGCAAAAAATATCATTATATTACATACAGAATGCAGTACTCAGAGATACTGTGAGTCTGCAAGTTAAAATAAAATGTTACTATGGAATTATAATATTCATACCTGGTCGTCCCCCCATATTTCCTGATTCTTTGTGTTGGATTCCTTCATTCTTGATTTCTTTGGGTTCTTTAGCTCCATATCCTGAGGATTCCCTCTTTTTCTTTAAAGAAAAATTAAATGTGATTTGAAAAAAGAATACAATGAAAAAACAACGTTTAAGTGGTTTCTTTGTCTGGAAGCAGCTCACATACCTATATGGAAAGGGACAAATATCTCTCTCCCATTTTGTTCTTGCCTAATAACCATGATTAATATAGTAGATTCTAAAAATTACTGTGTATTGATACATGTAACATAAAGTCTATCATAGCATTTAAATGTGTTATCACAATGATGAAATTAAATATATCAATGTCTACAATCATCTCAAACTGGATGTCCTGTTAAGAATATTTCTCACCCATAAACCATCCTCTTTTCCTATCTTCCTCATTATTGCTGGTATCACCACTCTCCTAGTTACCCAGGCTCAAAACTTAGGTAGCATCCCTGACTTCTCACTCTCACCCTCCATCTTAAATCTGTTATTAAGTCATGTAGATTTTATCTTCCTATAGCTCTCTTAGATGCCCCCTGCTCTCCTCTGACACTGCTATCACTCTAGTATAGGCCCTCATCACCTCATACCTAGACTATCACAAAATCCTTCAGGATAGCCGACCAAAAGTCTTTTCCCATCTTCTATTTTAGCTGTCAAAGAGGTTTTCCTAAAGTATGTCTACCACCCTTTCCACCCTACCTCAACAGATTCCAATGGCTTCCTTTTATCTCTAGGATCAAATATAAAATCCTGTTTAGCATTCAAAGCCCTTTATAACCTGTCTGCCCTATACCCCTACCTTTTCATCTTACTTAGGCCCTCATACTCTGTAAACCAGTGATACTGGCCTTATTGTTCCTTAAGCAAGAAAGGCATCTCTCGACTTTCACTGGCTGTCCCCATGCCTGAAATTCTCTCCCTGCTCATCTCTGACTCTTGGTTTTCTTCAAATCTCAAACTAAAATCCCACTGTCAACAAGAAGCCTTTCCAAACCCCTTTAATGCTAATGTTTCCTTCTATTGACTTTCTACAATTTATCACATATATGTATACACATGTATGCATCCACATATTATATATGTTGTTTGTACACTGTCTCTCCCATTAGACTGTAAGCTTGAGAGCAGCAACTGTCTTTTGCCCTTCTTTGCCTATCCCTAGCACTGAATACATGCCTGGCATATATATTTAATAAAAGCTTATTATCAGACTATGGTTCCTGTACAAACTCTCTTCCTCTTTCACATCTAGACCTGTTGAAGTCCTCTGTTTCCTTGAAGGTTGCCTTAGCGCTCCTAGGAAGAAGTCCCTTCCCCCCTCATCTCTATTGCTTCTGAATTCACCTCTCCTATGCAACTGTCCCTACTGATGATCACAAGGATGTCACTGTGCTTCAAAGCCTGCAAAATGTTATTCATTCATTTTCCCGTTTAGGCCTCACAGCAACATTGTGAGGTAAGTATTGAAGGTATCATTATTCCTATCTTACAGATATGAAAACTAAGGCTCAGACATTAAAAGACATACTTATGGTTAAAGAACTAGTATTTTTCAGAGTCAGGATCTGAACGTATCTTCCTGATTCTAAGTTCAGCACTTGCTCTACCATCCATATCACATAATTGTTCCCTAAAGGCATAAGTTGTCATTTCTTTTTTTTTATCCCAATACCCAGAGTTCAGTATCTTACACATCACAAACATCTTAACACACGTTTGCTGAAATGTAATAAAAATCAAAACAATCCACAAAACTAGAATGCCTCATTTTAAAAAAAAACTGAATACCTTATGCAAATATCCTTGTGATTTGTTGAAGCCTCTTTCAAATCAGGGTCTTTATAGTTTTCCATGATTTCTATAACTTGTCTCTTCTTTACCAGTAATTATTCACAACTGTAGAAAAAGGATTACATTATGTAAGATTACGTATATATGAAATTCAACTCACGGCTAGTTCAAACTGTTTCAAGGGCCATTCCTTATAAAAACACAATGCAGCATATGTTATCTACGTGGAGTAGCTAATTTTACAAGACATTAAAAATCCATCAACAGAAAACCTACTGCGATAACAGGAAAGGAATTAAGCTTAAATATCTTCCTAAATTACTAATGGCCCAAAGCTCCATTCCTCCTGGGCTTGTGGTCCTGATCATCTGAATTTCATTTATACCTCATCCCCATTACCGTATAATTAGAATTTCTCTAAAAAGGACAAGTTTCCAGAACTGAGAATTCTCCAATGATTTATAGGTGACCATTACCAGATTATTCACCACTAGGATTAAGTGAATTTTATTTCAGATGTAGATGCTGGTAAAAACAAACAAACCCAATGGCTAAGGCCCTTTAATGCGGTGCGTGCAAGGTCTTAACAGCAGAGATGAGAATGAGGAGAGAGCCAGGGCTCTAGATAAAAGTGGGAAAGCACCCCAGACGTAAGCCTGACCAGACAGAAGTGGGAGAGCACCCCAAAAGTAAACCTGACCAGACAGAAGTGGGAGAGCACCCCAAACGTAAGCCTGACCAGACAGAAGTGGGGGAGCACCCCAGACGTAAGCCTGACCAGACAGAAGTGGGGGAGCACCCCAGACGTAAGCCTGACCAGACAGAAGTGGGAGAGCACCCCAGACGTAAACC
>CM053773.1:177198358-177234312 GCA_028658325.1 Potorous gilbertii
TTTTCTGGGCATTTTCCCAGCCAGTTACTTGACTTCTGAGAGTCCTCTCCACCCTGGCCTAGGTCCGCCCTGCTAGTGCTTGGGGTCTGAGATTCAAATGCTCCCAGCCAGTTACTTGACTTCTGAGAGTCCTCTCCACCCCCGGATAAGTGACAAATGAAAGGCACTAGAATTCAGGGGGAATTGGGAAAGGCTTCCTATAAAAGCAAAAGTGGGATTTTGAAGGAAGCTGGAATTTGAAGGAAGTCTGATGCCTAGAGATATGCCCAGGACTCCCCATCCTTAAAAAAATTTTTCCTTGACTTTATCATCCTATCAGGTTATCATCTCCCTTTCATGTCCAAACTCCAAGGAAAAGCTGTCTGTACTCTACATCCACTAACTCTCACCTCTCTCATATTTCTACTCCTAACAATCTGGCTTCCAGCCTCTATGATGGAAATTTCCTCCACGTTAACCAGTGATCTTTTGGTTACCAAATTCAGCAGACTTCACTCAGTCTTTGTCCTTCTTTACCTCTGTGCAACATTTATCCACACTCTCCTCTTGAGTACTCTTTCCTCCCTGAGTTTTCATGACATTGCACACTTTTGGTTCCCCTACAACCAACCTGATTGCTACTCCTCAGTCTTCTCTGCTGGATCATCATCTATATTATGCCCCCTAATTGTAGGTATACCTCAGGGCTCTATGATAGGCCCACTTCTCTCTCCACAGCTCCTCTCTCAGTCATCAGCTTCCATGTATTTGGGTTTTTTTACATCTCTATGCAGATGACTCCCAGACTTTATATCTACTCCTAACCTCTCTCCTGAGCTCCAATCTCATATGACCAAGTGCCTATCAGACATTTTGGATGTTCCACAGACATATCAAACTCTACATGTTAGCCCAGAACTTGGCACACTGTAGATATTTAATAAATGTTTATTGACTAACATATCCAGAAAATAATATCACCTCTCCCCAAAATTCACCACCCTCTTCCTACTTGCCCTAATTTTGTCAAGGGCAATCACCACCCTTTCAATCACTTATGGGTATCATCTTTGACCACTGTTACATTTTTTAAAAATAGCATGTGTAAGTCCATTTTGCCTTTTATCCACCATTCTGTGAAGCTAAGTCTCAACTTCATGTAAGTCATTTGATTTTGGAGAAGATACAAGACTTCTCCCCCTCCCAGCTATTATCCTGCTTAAGGAATGTCACAAAACTACCCCCACTCCCTCTCACCTCAATGTCTCCTGGAGTCTCAATCCCTGCATCCTGTTTTTCCTATTTCTTACCCCCTCCAAATTGTACTTTAATTGTGTAGAAACCAATGGTCAGTGTCCTTGGCTACAAAGAGCCTTGAACTCATCTGCTTTGGCAGCTCTTTGCACTGTTAAGTAAATCTTTATCTGGAAGCAACTACTTTGTATCTTTATTCCACAGTAACACTCTTCACTTTCCCTTACTCCACCTACCTAATCAGTTGCCAAATTGTTTCTGTTTCCACATTTCCCCCATCTGAACCTTTCTCTCAGTTTCCACAACAAATACCCCAGCTAAGACCTTCATTACATCTCTCTTGAACTATGGCAATAAACTCCTAATTGGGTCTTTCTGCCTCAAGTGTCCCTCAATCGACTTGTCACGCAGCCAACCAAATGACATTCCTGAAACACAGGTATGACCAAGTCACTTGCCTGCTCAAAAACTGCATCTTTGTTAAAATACAAATATCCTTTGTTTGGCAATTAAAGCCTTGCACCATCTGGTTCAAGTCTACCTTTCTAAGCTTATTACAGATTACTGCTCTTCATGTATTCATGCACCTTGGGCTACAACCATACTGCTCTATGGGATGTTTCTTAACTAGAACTTCCCATTTCCCATTTCATGCCTTTCCACAAACTTTCCCCCCCAATCTTTCTCACCCCTACCTCTAAGCTCCTAGCTTCCTTCAAAGCTCAAATCCCACTTATTACAGGAGACCTTTCCTTATCACTTCCTCTACCCCAGCTGCTAATATATAATTTATATCTTCCCCTTATTTTGTGTGTGTTTGCGTTCGCCCTTCATTGCCAAAGAAGACCAGGCCATCAGAGAAATGATGACATGACTTGCACTTGACTTTGTTTTGAGTGAGAGAGGGCTGTGCAAGTCACCAGCCTCACTTCTCCTCCAGAGCCATCTGAATCCAGTGACCAGATGACTGGAGATGACCCAGGATGAGGCAATTGGGGTTAAGTGACTTGCTTAAGGTCACACAGCTAGTGAGTATCAAGTTGAGGTGAGATTTGAACTCAGGTCCTCCTGACTCCTGCACTAGTGCTCTACTGACATACTGTGGCCAAGGAACTTGTCAAGAGTCTCACTACTAGTAAGTGTCTAAGGCAGGATCAGAAGCCAGGTTCTCCCTGACTTCATCACCAGTCCCTTGGCCACAACACTCTATAGTTATAATCTCCATCTTAAAAATTAGTGGGTTAGACTAGATGATGTAAGGTCCTTTCTACCACTAAATCTTGCATATTTCTCATTGACTTTCCTACCTGCCACCAAAGGACTCTCTCTAACTTTCCTTCTGTTCAAATACTACTGCCCTTCAAGGTCCAACTCAGGCCCCAAACTCCTCCACAAAGCCTTTGTCTCCTTTAAAAGTCCTGGATTCTAATCTCTGCTCTAAAATGTCTTAGCTGTGAAATCTTGAGAAAGTCACCTCACCTCTTCTGGCCTCAGTTTCTTTATCTGTGAAATGAGAATAATCACCTTTGTGCCCTCTGCCTCATAAGGCTGTTGAGGAGAAAGGACTCAGTCAAATTTGAACTTCAGAAATGAGGAGCCAACCATATATCCATTCCTGGCCCTCACAAGAGCACCAGCAAAACAGGTGTGGCAAGAGATTAGTATTCCCATTTTACTTAGGGGCAAACAGGCTAAGGGAGGAAAATGTCCTTGCCGAGGTGAGAGAAGCAGTTAATGGCAAAGTGAAGAATCAGTGCCAGGACTTTCGGCTTTGTGAGTTTTCTACAAATGTCCCTTTCCACTATACCAGGCTGTCCAGAAAAAGGAGAGTGTGGGAGAGGGGACAGAACAATGGGGAATGGTAGAAAACAAATCACTGAACCAGGAATTAGGATGCAGGCTGGATTCAAGGGGGAGTGAGGTTTGCTACGATACAACAAACAGACATGATTTATTAGTTATAGAAGGGGAACATACTGTGCAGGGCCTTGAATGCCGAGCTACAGAGCATAGACTTTGCCTCTCCCCACCACCCCCCAAACAGTGGAGGGACAGGTAGAAAATGGCAGAAAAAGAAAGCTGTCCTTTGGGAGTGGAGTGGGGGAGGTTGGGCAGAAGTATATGGTGAAGGATCTCTTTCTGGAAGGATGTTCTTAAGGCCTTAGGGAATGCCTGGGGAGGAGGGAGATCTAATCTTATAGCCCTGTCAGATTAAACCTTATGTTCTGATTCTGACTTTTCACTGGGCAGGATAATCATGTCTTGACCTAGTTTATCTAATCTAGGCATCCTCCTCTTCAAACTGTTTTTGCAATCTCTCACAGCAAGGAGAGCAATTCTAAAGTACCATAGAAATATCAGTTATTATCAGAGACAGCAGTGGTGTGGAAGAGAGAGTGCCCAGACTTGAAATTAGGCAGCCTGGGCTCAAATTCTGACTCTCCTCCTTGCTAAAGCTGAACTCAGACAAGAAGCCCCTTCCTGGGCCTAGGCTGGCCCTTAGCTTGAGCACTTATTCAGGCAAGAAGACAAGGGGAGGACTGACCTGCTTCATTCCCCACTCAGGGGAGAACCAAAGCACATGAACTACTTGGGTTCCTGAAGAATTAGTAGTATATCACAGCAGTACTGTAGAGGAGAGGGATCAAACTCAAACACAGGTGATCCCTGCTGGCAACATTAATTTAGAAAATCATCAACTAACATTATCTACATTGTGTTATATTTTTATTTAAACATTGCTCAATTACATTTTAATCTGGTTCTGGCTGCACTTTGGAGTTTGTGAGGGCTGCTTAGATCCGTCTGACTCCTCTCTGTTCAAGTACAGCTGAAATGACCTGAGGGCCCAGGCCATCGAATCCCTTCCTGTGGATAGATCCCACCCCCCACAATTTCACAGATGAAGAGAGGTTCATAGAAGAAAGACTTACTCACACTCACACAAGTAGTAAGTAAGCAGCAAAGCTTGCATTCTAACCAAGGTACTCTGGCTCCAAATATGGTGTTCTTTGAAAAGAGGCATAAAATAAGAGATTCAGGGAACCTGGGTCCAAGTCTTGGCTTGCTACTTACCAACTGTATGAACTTGAGCAACTAGAATTAATCACTTAAGGTTTCTGCTTCAGTTTTCACATCTGTCTGACACGGATAATACTAGCACAACCTACATACAGAATTGATATGGGGAAAGTATTTTATAAGACTTAGTCACCTACTATTATTCATTAAACTACTATTATTCATTAAAAGCCCAGGAGTTCATTTTAGTTCCTGTTTCAGAACACTGAACATAGAACAATGAGGTGTGGCAGAAAAACAAGTCCCTGGGTGAGGAGGCCTGGGTTCCAATGGCAACTGGTCTGCTTCAAAGTCACAGGTCAGGAAACCTCAGAGACAATCTAATCCAACTCTCTTGTTTTACAGATGAGAAATCTAAAGTCCAGGGTTTTTAAAATCCTAGGAGTTCATTTAGTGTTTGCTTCAGCTGGAAGATTTGAACCCAGCCTCAACGTACGAAGCATTCTGTCAGGCTCCTGTTCTGTTTACCGGGTAGGGTTTGCTGACTGGGCCAGGAAAGAGCTGCTCAATATTGGAACCAGCTGCTGAACTGAATGACCTTGCTAAGTAGTGAACTCACCATTATTGGAGGCATTCCAATACAGGCTAGATTACTATTTATTTTGTTAGGGTTTTTTTTTAACTTTTTATTTATTTAATTTTTTCCTCAGTTAGGGATTTCTGTTTCTTTATGGGTTGAACTAAATGGGCATTTTTCTAACAACTTGGTGTTGGAAAGCTTTATTTATATAGTCAAAAGCTACAGTAACCAGGTGTGTAGTAAGACATTCACTTTCAGGGTAGTCTAACTTCCTGTGAATCCTCATTCAAGGCTCTTTATGACCTAGACTCTCAACGTAACATGGCAGCTTTATCTCCCAAGGTTCCTGGAGCTGTATTCCACTGCTAAAACTGGGTAGTCTCCTCATTGCTCCTTACTCTTGGTCTCCTATCTGTCTATCTCAGAAGGGATTTCTGAGATCACCTAGTCCGTCTCCTTTCTACCTGTTGTAAAGGGAATGGTTGTATATCCTCAATGAGGGGTCACCTGGACTCTTCTTAAAGACCTGTGGTGAGAAAGAACTCACTACTTCCCAGGGCTGCCCATTTCATTTTTCTTTAGCTCTAATTGTTGGGAAGTTTTTCCTTTGGTCAAATCTAAATATGGTTCTGAACAGCTTCCATTTCATGCTTTGGGACCAAGCAGAACAAATGTGATCTCTTTCTTCCACTCTTCCAATATTTGAAGAAAGCTATCCTGTTTTCTATCTCTTGCTTTTTTAAGTACATATTTTTATTTCACTAAATATTTTCCAATTACATGTAAAAACAATTTTTAACTCTTTTTTTAAATTTGAGTTTTACATTCTCTCCCTTTGTTCTTTCCTCCCTCCTTGAGAAGAATTTGATATCAATTATATGTGGAAAATCATCCATCTCCTCTAAGCCAAACATTCCTAGTTCCTTTGACCCATCTTCTTACGACACTTATATAACCAAAGAATATTAGAACTAGAAGAGACCTCAGAGATCTTAACTCCTGGCCTAGATTTGGGGGGAAGGTGTAACTCAGCTGAGGAAAAACTCAATAACTTCTAATTTAAATTTAGCATTTCCTTCAGTTATTTAAAAACATCATTCTAAGGAGTTCATATGTTTCACAGGACTTCCAAAAAGGTCCATGATACACAAAAAAGTTAAGACTCCATGGCCTACCATATGTACAAAAATATTCATAGCAGTTTTTTGGGGTGGCAAAGTATTGGAAACTGAAAGGATGCTCATCTATTGGGAAATGGCTGATCAAGTTATAGAACACAGATGTAATGGAATACTATTATGCTGTAAAAAATTATGAGGGGGATGGTTTCAGAGAAACATGGAAAGACTTGTAATAACTGATTCAGAAAAAAGTGTGCAGAACCAAAAGAAACATTTCTACAGTAATAATTCTGTAAAGACAAACAACTTGCAAAGATTTCAGAACTCTGATCAACACAATGACCAATCACAATTCCAGAAGATTCACGATGCTACTCATATGTCCAGACAGAGAAGTGCAGATTAAGGTACATTTTTTTAGACATGGTTAATGTGGGAATTTGTTTTGCTTGACTCTATGAGTTTGTTAACAGGTTTTGTTTTTCTTACTTTTTCAATGAGGGGAAAGCAGTAGGAGGGAGAGAATTCAAAGCTGAAAATAGTTGGGTTTTTTTTCCCAAAGAAAAGAATCCCTGTCTAGCGCAACCCCACCATTTGACAGAGATGGAAACTTTGATACAGGAATCCCCCCCACCCCTGTCTCTCTCTGTGTGTCTCTCTCTGTTTGTGTCTCTCTCTCTGTCTCGGTCTCTCTATCTCTCTCTCTCTCTCTTTCTCTCTCTCTCTCTCTTCCCTCCCCTCTTCTCTCTCACACACTCACAGGCATTTTTTTCCATTTTTATCACAGTTATTTGTGCAGGGAGAGGAATTCTGTCTTTCCTGTGATGGAAAAAGTTGCTCTAAGGTGAGTTCTCTCTTTCATTCTGTGGGCTACTCCTTACCTAGTCAGTCAAGCAGTCAGAGCTTGGGAACATTTGCTCTGCAGTCCAATTCAGCAAAGTCTTTTTTTAAAAAAAACTGATCTCCCCTTCTCCCCTGCCCCAGCCTTCACCTCAACTCAGCCCCAGGTGCATCAGTGCTGGGAACAAAGTTTGGAGGCAAGATGGGAAGATAGAAGAGAAGAGACCTGAGTCCTGGCCCAAGGATATCACAGGCTACCTCAGAGGGAGATAAAATTCATTAGCCCTGGAAGGCCTTAATGCACTTTCTTCCTAACTGTCCCAGAGAGTTAATTCATGCAAATATCCTTATCTCCACTTCTTAGGAGACAGAAACTGAGGCTCCAGGTCACTCCAGTGGGCAGTAAGCGGGCAGAACCAGTTCTTCAATCCAGATATCTGGATTCTGCATCTTTCCAGCCGAGGTAATACCAGCACCACCTGCTTCCCTGGACTGATGTGAGAAATGCATCTTACAAGGTCTAAAGTGTCACCAAAATGAGAGCTACTATTCTTCTCATTAAAAACCCTAGGAATTCAGTTTAGTTCCAGCTCCCGAACGCTGAAGACTGAACAATGGAGTGCAGCAGAAGAAATAGGCCCCCCAGGGAAGGAAGCCGGAGGCCTGGGTTCCAGGGGGAAACTAGTGTGCTTCAAAGTCACAAGAGTGCAGGTTCATCACAAATCTAGGGCTAGAAGGGACCTCGGAAGCCATCAAGAGCATCCACCTCTTTTTCACAGATAAGGAAACTGAGGACCTGAGAAGGGATATTTATTAAATCCTAGAAGCAGGTTCAGGACCACCAATTCCCAGTTCCACTTCCAGCCCAGTCCTCACACCAAAGAACTCTTGTATTGAGATGATAGCAACTGCTCACCCTCGGCATAGTCAAGATGACACAGCTGCAGCATAAAGTCAGCCAGAGGGAGAGATAGGAGGCAGCATGGGCCAGCCAAGTCAAACCATCAACTACCACTGTGACCACCATCTCCCCCCCTCCACCTCCCGATCCTGATGGAAGCAGCCCAAGATGCCAAATCCATGAGCCTGCCCAGTGCCCTTAGCCATTGTCCTGGGAAGCCAGGAGAGATGCTGCCAGCAGCCTGGAAACTACTCCTGTGGATGCTACAGTCCCAGTTATTGAAGATCCAGAAAAGAAAGTTCTTGTCCTCTGGCACTGGTAAATGGTTCAGAACTGATATTTTATCGGAAATGGCATTAAAGAAGAGGCCTTAACATCTGCTTTCCCCCTACACCCTAACTTTTCCATCTGACTTGTAGCTTACACCTCCCTAGTGTTGTGATCCCTAGTAGATTATGAGCCCTTGAGTACAAGGACTATCTTACTTTTCTTTTTATATCTCTAACACTAAGGATGATACTTTGCACACAGTAAGCACTAAATAAATGCCTTATATTCATTCCCTCCAGTGTTCTACACAAAGAACATACGTGAAATACCAGCTCTGACAGCACCCTTCCCCAGCTCATAACACTCTCATGGCTTCCCACTGCCCACAGGATAAATTCTACACTGCTCAAATTGGCATCCAAATCCCTCCAGGACCTAACAGCCTATCTTTCTAGTCTTACTTCTCTTTTCTCACCTTCAATACAACTAAAATGGATACTCACCATCCTGGATCTATCCTTTGTTTTGCTGCCTCCATGTTTAGTTCTTAAGATCACTCACTCATGGGGTGGAGAGGTTTCAGCGACAGCATTCTAACTCCTCTTTTAATCCCTCATCCACTCCCTCCTCTTTTAATGTACCATTTCCCCCACACCCTCACCCCCCAAGGCCATCACCAGTTGTCCTAAATAATGTCTTGCCACTGGATTCCGATAACTCTGGAGGAAAGAATAAAGCTTCCTTGTGGCCTTGGCACAGCTCTGCTTCACTTAAATCCAATTCACTTGCAAGTCAAGACATCATCCTCTTGAGGCCATTCAGAGGGAAGGACAAACAAACAACAAATAGTACCATTGGTCCCTATTCACACTCAGGACAACTCAATTCTGGAAGAAAGGAGGAAATTCAAAATTATAAATGAAAGGCCTCCCCTGGCAGGGAGTAAAAGGAAGTAAAGGAAGATGACAGAGAGTGAAATAGAAGTCTCCAAGGAAGTCTTCCATCACCTATCTCCTTTGAATTTTCTTTACAACATTCAACGGTCTGCATCGCTCACTTAGCCCTTAGCACCCAGCCCTTAATCTCATGCCATGGGATCATGGATCTAGAACTGGGACATCAAAGACCATCTCGTCCAATCCCTGGACAATATAGATGAGGAATCTGCATCCCAGAGAGCTTGAGACTCACTCACACAGGTAGTGATAGAGGCAGAGGATCTGAATCTAGGTCCTCTGACTTCAAATCCAGGACTCTGTATTCCATGTTCAGCTGAAATCTGGTACTTTCCCTTTGAGAGGTAGGGCACTGGGCCTAGATTCATGAATGTCCTGATTCCAACATTCACTAACTGGATGACTATGGGCATTTCACATGTCTTCTTGGAAAGAATATTTGTCCCACCTGTCTTACTGGATTTCTTAATGGTAAGCAATGTCAACTGAAATTCTACAGAAACTAGAGGTAATGTTTTGGTGGTTATTCCCCCACTATTCTTTGACCAATCATTGAGACTTTTGCTTCTCTGTCTCCAAGAGACTTTCTAGTGCCAATATTCTATGGCTTGATGAATCCTAAGAAAGTTAACAAAGTATGGCATTTGGGAAGAGAATTTATTCCCTGTCACTAGAGATGGGTAAAATAGCTTTCCTGTGTTACAAGATCCCCCAGAACAGGGCTGTAGGTAGCCCTTTCAAGTTAGCAGCCCCTGACTGAAACAATACCCAGGGCCCCCAGTCAGTCTGGGAATGGAAACTGGAGATGGCTCCATTGAGTCTCCTGGGAACACTCTTAGAGCTCTCAGCCCATGGCTCTGCTACTCTCTTTTTTCTTCAAAGCCTTTTTAAAAAGCATGGCACCAAGAAGGGTGATCTGGACTTAGAATATGAAGACCCTATGTGCCAGAACTGGCTCTTCTCCTCTCTGAACTTCAGTTTCCTTGTCTGCAAAGGTAGGATACAAACACGTGCTCTAGCTATCTTTACAGGGTGGTGATGGAAAATACTTTTGTCCATGTAAATCAAGACCCAGAGAGGAAAAGAGAAAATCAAGATCATTAATTCAGCAAATTAGGGGTAGAGCTGGGAGCAGAACTCAGCTCCCCTGATTCTAGGACCAAAGCTCTCTTGTTCCAGATAGAAAAGCTATCTGCAATTTCTTCTATGGCCTTAGGCTCAAAACAGACCTGAAAACTTAAAAATCAAACCGACAAATAGCTACTGTCCATCTACTCAATGAAATTGTATGTCCTAGGCCCAAACTAGGATGTATACAGCAAACACTTAATCAAATGTTAATGGAAGGAATATTGTGATATATAACTCCCCATCTGGTTTCAGCCTATCTTTCCAGACTCACTGTGTATTCATAACTTCCCCTTCACTCACTCTACAAACAGGCCTCCTTATGGTCATGTCATACAATCTCTCTGTGTCTGGGAGACTCTGGATCCTCAACTCTGCTCTCAGAATACCTAGGCTTCTTGGAGCTCAAGCTCAAGAACTACCTCGTACATCGGGCCTTCCCAGATCTACTCAGGTACTATTGGCTCCTCCCTCATCAAAAAAAATTTACACACACATACATACAATTACCCGTATTTCTTTTGTATACATTTTATACACTTAGACATGTATATGGCATTTCCCCAAATATAATAGAACACAGTAAGCTCTTTGAGGACAAGAACTGTTCATTTTTTAATCTCCAGCACCTAACAGAGCCTGGTAATGAGTGGATCCTTTTCTTTAGCAAACATTTTATCAATCACCTGCTGCATACAAAGCACCTACTAGGCTTTGGAGGAGATTGTATGACCTGGTTGTGAGATTAGAAGTCAGGCAAAAAGTGTGTTAGAATCTCCTGCCAGATATTTGCCAGCTGTGGCCCTAGGCAAGTTAGCTCCTCAGACACTGATAGCTTCACCAGTGATCCTCTTCCAGATTGAGGGACAAACAAGTTTCCTCAAGGAGGAAAACATATATAAAACTAAATCCCACAGCAACCCAGGGAGGTTTCAACTTAGATAACAAATTGTTTTGGGAAAAAAATCCTTTAAAATTAAAACAAGGGAAACAAAGCCCCAGCCTTAAATGTTTATTGTTATTATTATATCAGTCAGAGAAACTCTAGCCAGGAAAGGACAATGTATAAGGTCACTGCCTTCCATAAGGAGGGCTGTCTTGGGAAAAAACCAATGATGAGATTTTGCGACTCCCACATTTAGTCTCCTAGCTTCCTTCAAATTCTAACTCAAATATTATCTTTTCCAGGAAGCCTGTTCCAAACCCTCTTAATTCCAGTGCCTTCCTTAGGTTAATTACTTATCCCGTATGCAGCTTGTTTGCATATATTTTGTTTACTTCTTGTCTCTCCCATTTGATTGTGAGTTCCTGGAGGGCAGGGACTAAAACATATTAGGCACTCAACAAATGCTTATTGACTGACTACCTGTGTGAACTTGCACAAAGCGCTTTATCTTCCCTTGTCTATAAAATGGAGTTAATATGCATAACTACTTACTTCCCAGGACAGGAAACTGTTTTGTGAATCTTAAACTGCTATAGAAATGACAGAAAATTTAGATGACAGGTCCCAACTTTCATGGAGGGAAAGGGAGAAAGATACAAGCATGGTACATAAGTATATTGGGGAGGTCCTTGTAATCTTTTGGGTGAGGTTAGAAGGGGAAGGTCATTATAACCCGCAAGGAAAATCAGGAAAAGGCTTCCTGGAGGAAGTGATTTTCGAACTGGGATTTAAAGGACAGGAAAGGGTTTAACAAATGGGGACCATCATGGGCAAAGATGTGGCAGTAAGAGAGTTTGGCATGTTTGAAGGGAAGAGAGTAATCCATTTTGGCTGGAGCAGAGTCCTTTGCAAGAGAGTCATGAGAGATAAGGCTAAGGATTAAGGTGCTGCCAGATTGTCCTGTTTCTTGACTGCTACTACTACCCTGAAAGTGACTAAAGATTTCTGAGCAGATGTACATATATATGATGAAAGAATGACCAGATTTATGAGCAGAGCAGCATGATCAGTTCAATACATAAGAAATTGTATTGTGGAAATAGTATGAAGGCTGGATGTGGGGGAGGAGAGAGTAGAGATGAGGTCACTGCAATGGTCCATGCAGTGGTGGTGATGAAGGTGTGGTAGAATGGTAGTGGAAGTGGAGGGGAGGGGAAAGGAGGGATGTGAGATATTTAGGGAAAGTGGAATTAACAAAACCTAGTAACTGGTTATGAGAGGCCAGGGAGAGGAATGAGAACAAGGAAAATTATCAAAAGTTAAATAAAAAATAGAGCTCTAAAATAGTTCAGTGCATCACCCCTGCAACAAAGCTGTCCCAAGCATCCTATAGAAAAGGTCAAATGGAAGCCTACCAGGAAGAAAGGAAGAAGTCATGATTTCGGGCTAGGGCAGCCCCAGACTTCCCAGAGGCAGTATATTTGGTAGCAAAGTCCCAGACAAGTGCTAATCTTAACACAGTAACAGGGCCTGAACTCCCACAGAGCTTAATGGGAGCCAGGAGTGCTGGGTTCCAGTCTCAGCTTTAGAAGGTACTCCAACCACAGCCAAGTTCTTTTGTCTGAGTTTCAGTTTTCTCATCTGTTAACCAATGAGCTAAATGGCTATTTTCACCCCACCAAGTACCCCTCCCCAATACATCTCCAAGCCCTAAAGCCTCCTCCAGCTCTGCCCCTCTCATTGCTATGGTCCCTTCTGCCAGATTCTGTATTCTAGGATCCTGTCCAGCTCCCCCAGGAGGAATTCCTGGATCTCCTACTAAGTCCTACATACTTGGAGGTTTCTTTTGAAAACTAGTCAGTAACACCCTCACAGTCTTGACCTGGGGCTAAGGATTTGGTGGTCCCGGCATCATCTGGAGATTCTCAGAGACTGTCGTAGAAGTGGGAGAAGGGAAAGATGCATTTGGTTGGGTAGGGAGAGGAGGAGGCTGGAGGTATTTTAGTAATTGGCTGGGGGCTGGGGGGAGATAAGGGGCTGAAGAGAGGGGCCCCTAGGAGGCCTGTCCTCAGGCTTCAGGTGACAGCCAACTCTACCTCTCTTCCTCCACCTCCTTACCCCCTGCCAACAGGTCTCAAGCAGCAGGTGTTGGTCCCGTCAGACCTGTCACCTTCCCTTCTGGGCTCCCCGCCCTAATCCCTGGGTGTGCAGGAGGGGGGAAGGGATGCAAGGCTGGGGACCCTCGCCCCTTTCCAGTGCCCAGGTCATGGGCCGCCCCACACTCTGGAGACTGGGGTGGGGAGGGGCAACTCCTCACCCGCACTGTGCTTCCCCAGAGGGTTTCCCCGCAGGGCTCTCCAGCCCCCGACGCCCTCCTCACCTTTCGGACGCTATCCCCGTCCGCAGGCTGAAGCAAGAAGCCATCGCCCCCACCGCCCTCGCCGTCCGGGCTCTCCTCGAGGATCATCTCGGCCCACGCCGCAGGGACATCCAGCAGCCCCGGTCCGCGGAGGACAACCTGCAGCGATCCCCCGGGGACGCGGCCAAGTGCAAGCAAGTGCACGAGCCAGGGGCCGGTCCGGAGCCCACAGGGCGGCCAGTTCGGCCAGTCCGCTCCCTCCTCCCTCTCCACCCACTCCGGCGGCTCCCGCCCGCCTCCCCCCTCCACTCCCACTCGACTCCCATTACGGGGGGCGGGGCTGGGGCGGAGTGCCGGGGGGAGGGTTGGGAGGTGACCGCTGGAAAGAGGACTAGGAGACAGAGGGCGGGCAAAAATTGACCTCTCCCAATCGCCAGCGACAGTGACTGGGATGGAAGTGACCTCGGACCAATGGGAGTGCGGAGGGGGCGGAGCGGTCTCGGATGGTCCGCTCGATTTTCTTTCCCTCCCCGCGGAGTCCCGGGGGAATGCTGTCACCCTTGGCAACGGTGGGAATTAGAACGCTCTGAGACCGGAAGCGAGAGCCGGGAGGGGCCGCCTCGGGGCAGCGAGAGGCGACCCGCGCCTGCGCCGCCCCAGGCCGTTCTTTTCTCCCTTCCCGACCCCTCCTTCCCCCCCGTCAGTCTGTCCTTTCCCGAGGTCTCCGAGCCGGGCGGCCCCTGGGTCTGGTGACTCCGCTCCGCTCCAACCCCTCCCCCACGCAACTTTGGAAGAAAAGTCACTAATGCAGTTTCCCAGCCCTTGCAAACTTACTCTGTAGCCTCTTACAATGGCACCACATAATTTTACAGATGGAAGGAACCTTTGAGATCATCTCTGTGGTCCTGCACCCTCATTTTACAATGGAGGAAACTGAGGACCAGAGAGGAATAGGGGCTTTGCCAACACCATACAGCAAGCAAGTGGCGGAGGCTGGACTGGAACCTAGAAGAGCTGGCTTAATGCTCTTTCTTAGTTTACCTCGCCTAATAGCCTTACTCTGCGGGGTGCCTTGAGGAAGCACTCTCCCTAATATCTGAAGACCTGCGTGCAAGTTTGAGCTCTGCTGTTTACAAGCTATGAGACGCTGGGCAAATCCTTTTCCCAGATGCTTCACTCTTCTTCTAAGTAAAATTAGGGTACTAACACTGCCCCTGCTTCCCTAGCAGAGTCCTTGCGAGGAATGGGCTTTCTGAACCTTAAAGGTCTATAGAAATCCTAACTATTCAGTTTAGAGTGGTGCAAATAAAATGTCCATACCTTTTGGTCCAGGGATTCCACTACTAGGTGTATACTGTAAGGATCTCATTGATAAGAAAAAAAAAGATGCCATGTACACCAAAATATTTACAGTAGCATTTATTTTGCGATACCAAAAAAAAAAAAAAAACTGGAAACAAAGTAGATGCCCATCGATTGGCGAATGACTAAGCAAACTGTGGTACGATAAGGTAATGAAATATTATTGAGTTGAAAAAAACTACCAATATAAGGAATAGAGAAGCTTGAAAGGGCATGAAAAAAAAGTTCATGGAAAGCACGAACTGATTCACAGTGAAGTAAGCAGAGCCTTTCCCCCCAAACAACCTGGTTGTTCCCCTATTTCCCCTTTTGAGCTTCCTTTTGTGCCTTGTCTTCCCCATTAAACTGTAAGCTCCTTGAGGTGAGGAACTGGTTTTTTTTTTCTTAATTGTATCCCCAGCACTTAGTGCAGTGCCAGTCACATGGTAGGTGCTTAATAAATATTTTAATTGAATCGAATTGAATATAAATAATGACAACAATAATGTAAATGGAAGCACAACCACAAACATCAAAATTGAATGTTACAAAAGTACGGTGAATAAGCATGACCCCCAAGATATGAGAAGACACTTCCATTCTGCACCTTTGCAGGAGTGGGAGATCCATATGTATGAAACATGGCATATATTTTCAGACATGTTCTGTATATTGATTGGTTTTGACAATTTTTTCCTCTTCCTATTTTCTCTTTAAAAATCTTTGTTATTTGGAATGGCTCTCTAGGAGGGGAAGGGAGAGGGAAATAGTCACAAGATAAATGACATCAAAAAATATATATTTTTAAGTATATTGAGAGACATTTTTAATCACTAGGGGAAAAAATGTGAACTATTATGAGAGGGACTAAGGAATCCTAGTGTATGTCAGCCTCATCCAGCCTGAATCATAGAATCTAAGAACTGGAAAGGAACCTTAAGAATTATATAAGGAGGGGCAAGTAGGTGGTACAGTGCATAGAGCACCTGTCCTGTAATCAGTGGAACCTGACTTCAAATGTGGCCTCAGACATTTGACACTTATTTGTGTGACCTTTATAATGTCATTTAACCCTAAATGCCTCCCGAACACAAGAAGGAGATGTTCCCAGTTTCAAAAAACCATGGAACCTTAGACCTTAGTTGAAGTCTCAGCTAAAATTCTACTTCTTTGAAGAATCCTTCCCCAACCTCTCTTAATTCCAATGCCTTCTCTCTTTTAATTATTAACTATTAAATTTGTAGATAACTCACTTTGCATATATTGGCTTGTTTGTTGTCTCCTCCATTAGATTTCCTTGAGGGCAAGACCATGAAAGTCCTTCAGAGACTATACAGGCCTTCTACAACCCTGTCTGCAGGCATGCTGTCTCCCCAGCTAGAGTAGGTTTGAGGCAGTGTGGCAGGTCCCCCTTAAGGATGAGTTCTATCCTATGCCCTGTTCAGGCCACATCTGGAATGTTGTGTTCAGTTCTAGGTACTGCATTTTAGAGGGCACATTGACAATATGGCATATGTCGAGTATGAGGTTTCTCTTCTCTCTCTCTTTCTTTCTCTCTCTCTGTCTCTATCCCATATTCCCTCTCTATGTCCCTCCCTCTTCCCTTTTGTCTCTCTTTTGTCTCTCTCCATGGTTCTGTCCCTATCTGTCTCTCTTCCCCTTCCCTCTACCATTCCGAGAATGTGTTCATTCTTGAGATCCTGAGGTTCCATCAGAAGTCTCACTGATAACCAATCTAGATTGGTTTGTTGGTTGGTTGTTGTCCTTCATCTTCGAAGAGGACCAAAATGACATCACCATGATAAAGTGAAATTTCAGTGTGTTTGACCGTGACGGATCAGATCAATCCGAGCTCGGAATGCTCTACCACAGGTTGGGCACAGATAGTCCATGTGAATATTTGGGGTAGATATCCCAAATCTGTGCATCCTGCATTTATTTTGTGCTATCTCAATTCTACTTTGCTCAAAGAACACAGCACCCTGATGTGGGCATGCCATGCTGAGCGGTCCTGTGCCAATGTCTCCCATGTTGCACAATCAAATCCAAAGTTCTTGAGACAGACCTTGAGAGTATCCTTGTATCGCTTCCTCTGGCCATGTGATCACCTGCCCCATGCAAGTTTTCCATAAAATAGTCTTTTTGGTAAGTGTACATTTTGCATTGGAAACCAATCTAGATAAAGACCAACTGAGCTAGGAGTAGTGACTGCCAGATTACTTCCAGAGCAGTAATCCCTTGTGACAGAGACATCAACTGTGGTACCTACAATGACTCCAACTTTCAGAATCCAACACAGAGCTTCACCTAACAGGAAGTTCATGGGGACTCTACAAAAGGAAGAAAAGGATTTCCAGTAACCAGGAGCTGTTAGATACCTGTTCACCACATATAGTCTCTCTGCTCATTTGCCTCACTATCATTTTACTAAGTCTCTCCAGAGACCTTGAGGATAGCTGTCATGCTTAGCCAATCTGACCAATGCAATGGCCATGACAGTTCCAAAAGACTCATGATGAAAAATGCTATGCTCCTCTAGAGAGAGAACTGATGGACTTCAAGTACATACCAAAGCATATTCTTTCTTTGTTTTTCTTGCTTCTTTTTTATTTACAACATGGCTAATGTGAAAATATGTTTTGCATTACTTCATATGTGTAAAGAGTATTCTAATTCTTAATTCTTACCTTCTCATTAGGGCACAGGGGAGAGAGAGGGAAATAATTTGGAACTGAAAATAAAAATTAAAAAATAATAAAAAATAAAGATAAATCTTTTTGTTGTTGTTGTAAGTATTCCCAGTTTCACCTGATGCTTGAATAACATGATTTTGAGACCTTTTGCTACTTTGTTGCCCTTGTCTGGATGCTCTCCAGATTTCTAATGTCTTTTTTCTAATGTGGTAGTCAGAAACTAAATACAATGTATTCAGAATTCCCTTGACAATAAGAAATTAAATAAAAACACTGTATATAGTGCTTTCATCTCCATTGTTTCATTTGACTCTTACAATATCCCAGTGAAATATACAGAGTAGGTATTATTAAACCCAAATAAAGATAAAGGAACTGAGTTCTGGGCAATACATTTTAGAAATGACATAAACAAGAGTAGCACTGGATGAGAAATCATGGATGAGTTATAATCTGCACCACTAAAGGGAGAACTCACAGTGATGAGATCATAGATATATTGAGACAGAAAGCTGCAGCATATCCAGAAGATGATGGCATTGTCTGGGCAAGGAAGTGGGTACCATGCCATATGAGGATTTATCTCACATATCATTTTGTCTCTTGAGTAAATTATCAAGTATTATAGTTATATGTGTAAGTGTGTTATCAACACTTACACCCACCTACCCACACACACACATACACACATAACTGTGTAGTAGAAACTGCAAAATTAACTCCCTGTCTTCTTCCTCAGAAGCATCTGGCTCTACTTTTTCCCCTTCCTTTTGAAGTTTTTTCTCAAATTTACCACGAGGTATTTAAAAACCTGGACCAGCTATCTTGGTTAATTAAAAAAAAAGGTAAGAAGGAAAGACAAACAAAAAGAAAGATCTTTTTAAAAGCAAACCATCTTGGGAAATGCTGATGTAAGCATGAGGGAGACCATCTGGCTCCTGGGGGAGAAAGAATTAAATCATCTGAGTTTTCATGGAGTTGGAGAAAAGAAATATTCTTGAACTGTGCAAAAAAAGGATCATTCATCTAGCACCCTCAGAGAACCTTAGATTAGGAAGATTTTGGTTATGGGACACAAGTCCCATAGCTTCAAAAAAAATAGAGGTATACTACCCCACAGGTATGTTCTGAGCTATAGACACATTTGACCAAGAATAGAAATCTCCAGTCCTTCTTTTTTTTTTTTTTTTTTTTTTAATAAGGACTGCTAGGGAACTGGTTTACAAGAGCTGCTAAGAAATCAGCTGATTAGGGAACTGGTCCTCTGGAGGAGGTAGTGATTGCCATCTTCTGGGGAATGGCAGAATTGCAGAAGCCTATAGTAGAGTTACGCTACAGGTTTCAACACTATAGAGTGTCCAAGAAGAGTCTATGAGGAGTAACCACTACCTGCTGGGACATGAGGAGAACTACAAGAAGCAAACAATGGAGAAGGATGGAAAGTAACAACTGGTGACACCTGGGGAGAGTTGCTGGGAAAGAGCAAGGTAGAACAGTCAAAGGGCTATGAAGGAGAGCCAGTGTGGAAAATCAAACCCCAGCCTTTTCTCCCTTTCAGTAGTTGCACAAAAGACAGTATTGTAAGTTATGAAGAGAATCTTTAATGTTCCCTTTAGCTTATAAATAAAAATATTTAATGTTTTGAGCTTTGTCATGCTGATACTTGTAAGAAGAAAGTGGCTATCTTCTGGGAATGTCAGATACTGGTACTTTCAGGTTCTATTAGTTCTATTAACAACAAGGCAGAGAATTGAGAAATCTCAAAGCAGATCTATATCCTTTGCAAAAGTTAGGAGGAAGACTTCCTTTTAAATCTTAACTAAAATTCTACCTAGAGGAAGCCTTCCCCAATCCCTCTTAATTACAATGCCATCCCTCTTTTCATTATTTCCTATTTATCCTGTATGTAACCCACTTTGTATATATTTGTTTTCTTGTTATTTTCCCCATTAAATTGTGAACTCTTGAGGGCAGGATTGTCTTTTGCCTCTTTTTGTATCTCCAGTGTTTAGCATAGTGGCTGGTACATAGTAGGCACTTGATAAATGTTTATTGGTTGGTTGATTGATTGAAGGGTTACAACTGTAAAGGCTGTGAGGGCAGATCTCAAAACTTTATACTATTCTAAGAACCTAACACAGTGCATTTTTATTGAGTTGAAACTACAAGGAGGTGGATTTCAATCTTCTTCCTAGATTGCCTTGGGTAGTAGTGAGGTTCCTCAACCAATCAACAAGCATTCTTTAACCATTCTGGCAGTATGCTAAGCACTGGGTTACAAAGAAAGGCAACCAACATAGTTTCTGCCTTCAACGGCTTTCATTCTAATGGGAAAGATAGCATACTTCAACTTGATACATACAAGATAAATACAGTGTAAGTGGGACGTAATCTCAGAGGGAAGGCCCTATTAGTGGGGAGAAACCAGGGGAGATTTCTTGCAGAAGGTGAAATCTGAGCTGAGTCGAAGGAAGTCAGGAAGTGGTGAAGAGTGAGAGCATCCCAGACATGGGGCACAGCCAGTGAAAAGGAGAATTGGGAGACCAAATGTGTGTGTGGGAGGAATAGCAAATACACATTATTATCCTAGAGTAAGTGGAGGGGAGAAAAGTGTAATAAGACTGAAAGGTTGTGAAAGACTTTAAAAGTAAATCAAGATTTTATATCCTGGAGATAACAGGAACACACAGGAATTTGTTGAATTATTTCAGACCTTAGCTTTATGAAGATTGAATTTAGAACTAAGTGGTGGAGAGACTAGAGTGGCGGAGAGACAGACCAACCAGAAGACTATACGATGCAATATACAATTATCTAGGTGTGAGATGATGCAGGTTTGCACCAGGGTAATGACTGTGTGAATAGAGAGAAAGGGACATATTATTATAGGAGTTGACAGTCAGCAGGATATATGAGATGAGTGGGAGTGAGGAGTTGAGGATGACACTAAGGTTTGGAGCCTAGGTGGGAAATGGTGGGAGATGCTGTAGAAGGGTAGGGCTAGATCCTGAGGTTCTGACCAATTCAGATTCTGGAAACTCCTGGACATCAGGAAACTCATCTATTTACCTTAAGTATTCAAAAGTAATGTCATGAGATATTTTATGTAATCAATTTTATTAGAAGTATTTAAATAATAGAATGATTTCAAAAGAATAGAAATCTCAAGATATAATGAATACAATATCAATTTTTTTAGTTTATGAAATCAATTTTATTAGAAGTATTTAAATAATAGAATGATTTCCAAAGAATAGAAATTTCAAGATATGATGAACACATTATCAATTTTTTTAGTATTCTAAAACAAACTAGCTCTTCTCAACTTGGCTGCTATTCCCTTATATATTTACATGTATTATGCAATGAATGCTCCTTGAAGGCAAGGACTATTTTCACTCTTACTTTTGACACCACCACTGTGCCACTGCCTCTTTCAATTTTTCTTTTAACAGCAATGTTTTTCTGGTGATGCCATGCAAGAATCATGGAATCTTTCCAAGGCACAAGTTTGGCTCTGTTACTCCCCAGTTCAAAAATCTATAGTGACTCCCTATTGTCTATAAGATAAAGTATGAATCCCCTAATCTGGTATTTGAAACCGGCCACACTTGGGCCTTAATTTTCCTTTCTGGCCTTATTTCATCTTCATTTCATATCCTTCACTCACTCTACATTGCCACCAAACCAGCAAAGCTGGAGCATGTCCACAAGAGGGCAAGCAGGATGACAAAAGGACTTGAGTCCCTGAGGACTGGATGAAGGAACTGGGACTGTTTATTTAACTTGGAAAAGAGAAGATTTCGGGAGGATAACAAACATCTGTATAACACTTTATGGCTTGCAAAGCCCTTGACAAATATCATCCCGTCTGATATTCACCACAACCCTGGGAAGTAGGTGTTGTTATTACCCTTTATCGTGAGTCAGACAGGTGAAGTGACTTGCCTAGAGTTACACAGTAAATATCTGGGGGAGGATTTGAAGGCTCTAGCTTTTTTATTATTACTTGGTGAAGGGTATGATAACTCTCTTGAAGTATCTGAGGGCTTGTCATGTGGTGGAGGATTAGAGTTGTTCTATTTGGCCCCAGAGGGCCAAATTAAGGGCATTGAGTGAACATTGAAAAGAGACCAATTTAAGTTTGATGTTAGAAAAGTTTCCTAATAATTAGGTGATTGATAGACAAAAACATTCATTAAGCTCTTTTTGTTGTTTCAATTTTATCTGACCCTTTGTGACACCATTTGGGGTTTTCTTGGTAGAGATACTGGAGTGGTTTGTTGTTTTCTTCTCCAGCTCATTTTACAGATAAGAAAACTGAGGCAAATAAGGTTAAGGGACTTGCCCAGGATTACACAGCTAGTAAGTGTTTGAGGCCAGATTTGAATTCAGGAAGATGAGTCTTTCTGACTCCAAACCTGTAACTCTATCCACTACACCATTGGTCTGCCCTTTATTAAACTCCTACTATGTGCCAAACACAGTGCTAAGTGGGGACAAAGTATAAGCATGCAAGATACAAAATAGTTTTTTCCCTCAAGTCCTTTCCCTTATAATCTAGTGGGAGTGCAGCATGAAGAAATGTGAAGGCCTGGTTCCAAGTAAATTAAGGAGAAAACTCAGCTATCAGAGCCCTGAATTAGAGGTAACCCAAAGTAGAGTAGGCTGCTCCAAGAGCTAGTGTGTTTCCCCTCCTTCCAGGTCTTCATGTAGAACTTTGTCCAATTTGCTATAGGGAAGATCCCTTTTGTTTATGAGTTAAATTAGACACTGAGATTCATTCAGTTCTCAAATTCTGTGATTCATCCGGGACTTGTAGCTTGTCTTCAAACTTAACATGCCTTTTTCCACCTTGATGCACAAGCTATCCCCCATAGCAGTGCCTCCCCTCTGAGATGACCTACCCTCTACTCTGTATACACTCTGTATAGGTGCCCAGCATACAAGAAGCACTATATAAACTGGCTCTTCTCATGGTATCTTACCCATTAGCCTGGGAGCTCCTTGAAGGCAAGGATTGTTTTTGACTTTTGTATCCCCCAAACTTAGCAAACACTTAATAAATGTTCATTGACTATGGACTTACAGGCTAACCTCATTAATATTTTTCAGAATTCTTTTCTCCCTTCATGGCTCAGGTCAGGGGCCATGCCCTCTGTGAAGACTTCTTGGACTCTTCCAACTATCATTTACTGCTCTCACTTTGAATATGCCTCTCATGTCAAATGCATCACTTTACAACTTGTGGTTTGCTTAATAGATGTCTGTGAAAGGAGAAAGGAAAGAAACAAGAAAGAAAAGGAGGGGAGAGAGACAGAAGAATGAAGGAAAGAAATGAAACTGTAGAGTAGTGTGTTAGAGCATTGGATTTGGAATCAAGTCAAGTCAACAAGCATTTATTATGGGCCTATAGGTGCTAGGCACTATGCTAAGTACAGGAGATAGGAAGAGAGGCAGAAACAAAAAGCAAATAGTTCCTATTCTCAAGGAGCTCCAGTCAGAGAAATGGGTACAAATCCAAGGTCAAACATTGATTAGCTGCATGACCTTGGGGAAGCCTATTTGCTCATCTGCAAAATGAGGCATATGTTACTTGTACTCTACCCCCAGCACTGTTGTGGGAAAGGTGTCATGAAAGATGAGACATATATGACTAGACACGACCAATGATGGAATTTGTTTTGCTTGACTATAAATATTTGTTACAAGGGTTTTCTTTTTCTTTTTTTCTATTTCAATGGGAAGGGGACCACAGGAGAAAAAAGAAAATAAATGTTTGTTAATTAAAAACAAAAAAACTTAAACACTATTGCAAATATCTTCTATTACTGTTGCTGTTGTGGTTAGGATAAGACCTGAACTTAAATACTAGTTATACTACTTGTTAACTGCATGATCTTGGGTGAAATACTTGGCATCTGTGGGCAGAGCTATACCTAGAGCAGAGCACTAGGGGCATTGGCCAAGTGTCTTCATGTGTGTGTATGTGTGTATGAGTCAAAGAATGCCTTAACTTTTTCTCCCACAATTCTACAGAATCACAGTATTTGGGAATTAAAAGAGATCACAGGGAACATCTAGTTTAACCTATACCTGAAAAGAACCTTAATTATAACATACCTGACAAGTGATCACCCTGCCCATTTGAAGACCCCAAGGAGGAAGAAACTACAACCTCTTGATCCAGTCCTCTTCTGTACATTTTTCATTTTTAGTTTTTCTTCTGCCATGAAACTTAAATTTGCCTCTTGCCCATTTCCACCTATTCCTTATGATTCTACCCTTTGGGACCAAATAAAACCAATCAATTTCCCTTTCTAAGAAATAGCCCTTAAGAAACTTGAAGATCTCTCTGAGTCTTCTCTTTTCCAGGATAAACATCCTCAATTCTTTCAACAAATCCTCCATTGACATGAGCTACAAGTCCTTCACTCTCCTGGTTGCCTCTTCTCAGAATTCTGTCTAGATTATCTATGCCCTTTTTAAACTGTAATGTCCAGAACTGACCAAAGGATGGACTAGTGCATGGTAAAGTTACAAGTTATGGTGGGATTATTGTGTCCTTATTCCTAGAAGACACATCCCTCTGACTGCAGTCCCAGATCATGGTAGCTCTGGCTGGCTATCCCATCACACCGCTGACTCATATAAGCTTACAGCCCACTGAAATGCCCAGATCTTTTTCCAGACAAACTGCTACTTACCCATGGCTTCTCCATCTTGTACCCATGAAATTGATTTTCTATACCCAAGTGTAAGACTCTACCTTTCTCTCTATTGAATTTCATCTTATTAGATTCAGTCCAATGCTCTACCTACCCTGTTAGGATTGTTTGGGGTTTTCAGCTCAATCACCCAATGATGAACAATGCACAAGCATTTATTAAGTACTTACTATGTACTAGGCACTGTGTGTTAGCTATCCTTCCCAAAACTGTGTCCTCTGCAAATTAGTTCAACATACAATCTATGTCTCTATCCAAGTCATTGATAGAAATGTCAAACAGTATAGAGTCTTAGGGCCTTTCAATGGAGACCTCCTGCTACGCTGACAGTGAACCATTAAACAACCATAAACTACTCTCCTCTATAGCATTTTTTCCAATTACATGTACAGACAACTTTTAACATTCCTTTTGTTTTTTACAAACTTTTGAGTTCCAAATTTTCTCCCTCCTTCTCTCCCTACCTTCCCCCTTCCTTAAGATGGTAAGCAATTTGATATAGGTCACATATATGCAACATGTAAGCCTTATTTCCATGTTAGTCATGTTGTGAAAGAAGAAACTGTTTGTAAAACAATTAGCTGCAAAAAGACAAAACCACAAAAAAATGGAGTGAAAATATTGTGCTTCAATCTACTTTTGGACTTCAGTTCTTTCTCTGGAGATGGATAGCATTTTCCATTGTGAGTCCTTTGGAATTGTCTTGCATCATTATTTTGCTGAGAGGAGCTAAGTTAATCATAGTTGATCATTGCACTGTTGCTTTTACTGTGTGCAATGGTCTCCTGGTTCTTCTCATTTCACTTTGTATCAGTTTACGTAAGTCTTTCTAGCATAAACTAAGTCCAGCTATCCAACCAATTCAGAATCTGTACTATTGGCTAATCCACATCTCTCCATCTTTTCCAAAAGAACAATATGACATATTTTACCTAAAGTTTTATTAAAATCTGGGTAAACTATATTGGCAACATTTCCCTCATCTACTACTTTAGAGCCTTTTTCTATATAGGGAAGAAAGTTAGTTTGATTTGACCTATTCTGAACAAAGTCATGCCCTTTGTAATCACTACTTCTCTTGCTAGATGTTTGCTAGCCACCTCTTTAACGGTTTATTCTAAAATTTCCCCAGGAATCTAGCATGCCCTCACTGGACTGTGTTTGGCAGACTCTTTTCTTCCTTTAAAAAAAATCAGGACATTTGCCCTTCTCCAAACTTGTGTTCCTTCTCCGTCTCTCATGTTCCAGTGTTTCAACTATTACTGCAATTGGCTCAGTAATAACATATATCAATTCTTTTAGTACCTGAGCTTATGGCATATGTAGGCAAGGGAATTTGAACTCAAGTGCAACTAGGTACCCTCTTATCATCTCCAAACTTATTAAGTTAAACTCTCTGTTGACCATTTTTGTCCTGTCATTTACCACTGCAAAAATCCATAGCAGAGAAAACAGATTCAAATAGTTCACAGATTTCTGGTTCTACCTCTCTCGTAGGGTTCACCTTCCCCACAGCTGTACCCCCTCCTCCCCACTCCTGGACTAGATGACCACTGACGGAAACTTGTGATCCTCCTAGGGGCTTGGGCTGGAGACCATCAGCTATGCTCCCGATAGAACTACATATAGACACAAACACAACTGAATACGGCACAGGGTGAAAGAATCTCTAGCTACAGCTCTGTCCATGGACTTCATTTTCCTCCTCCAAAAAATAAGGGGGTGGGCCTAGGTGGCTTGAACAATCCCTTTCTGCTCCAGGGATCTACAGTTCCATCATAAAGCAAGAGCACACAAAAATGACCCCTTTGTGTTGGGAGGGAATGCTTTAGAGAAAGACAAAGGGCCTGTCTAACTCAACTACAGCCAGACTTTAGAGACTGCCTGTTTCCTTAGATGCTGCTGAGGAATTTGAGGTGCTTTGATTCAGACATAATGTCTTAATGAGAAGTGATGACTTGTCCTCTGTTCCCACAAAGCCCCTCTTACTTGAGCTGCCCCAATGGGGCCTCCAGATGGGACTGCAGCTGACAAGGGGGAGTGGGGGTATGGTTGGAGGGTGACCTTGCTAAAAAAAAAGATGCTGTCTAGTCCTGATTCTTGGAGTGAGACAATCATCCTTTTCCCGCTCCCATACCCCACCCACACCTTTAGCTCTTAGATTCAGTTCACAACTTCCTACCCATCCCTCTGAATTCATTGCTTTTGTGAACTCCATCTAGCTTTCCAATAACAGACTTCCTTCTCTGAGCTGCCAGCCTGTGCTATGTTCTAATATGCTCTGACCTCCTCAAATGCCCAAAGAGGGCATAGGATCCCAACATATATTTAAGTATATAACAAAGATGATAACCTTTTCACTGAGTCCCCAGTGCCTAGGATACTCTCTCTTCTTTACTCTCCCTCCAGACTTCCCTCCAGACTCAGCTATAATACCACCTTCTGCAGAAGCCTTTTCTAAAGAAAAGGCTGCAGTCTCCCTGTCTGCTCTCTGAGACTATCTTCCATTTACACTGTAGGTCAGTTTTTTTAAATGCAAATTACCCAGACTCCACTTGGTAGATTGCGATTTTTGTGCCTGAGGCAAATAGAACAAAACACATCTAGGATAAAAGTGGTAGGAAATGCACTATGAATCCTCAGCAAGTTATGGGCCAGGTACAATGCTAAGCACTGGGGAAACAAAGAAAGGCAAGAACACTCTCTACCCTCAAGGAGTTTGGATTCTAATGGGGGAGAGGGCATGTAGATAATTAGGTGCAGACAGAGTAATAGGTGGAAGGTAGTCTTAGAAAGGAAGGCAAAAGCAACTGTGGGTGGACTAGAAAAAGCCTCCTGCAGAAGGTATGTTCTGAGCTGGGTCTTGAAAAAAGTCAAGGAAACTAAAACACAAAGGTGAAGGGTCAGAGCATTCCTGGAATGAGGGACAGCTAGTGCAAAGGCATCGAGATGGGAAAATGGAGTATTGCATTGGAGGAACTGCAGCTAGGCAGCTTAGCTCAAACTGTAGAGAATATGGAGGGTAGAAAATATTTTTAAGAAAATGGAAAGAGGGCCACATTATTAACCTTTAAATGCTAAACAGAGGACTTCATTTTTGATCATGGAGGTAATAGGGAGCCTTTGGTGTTCATTGAGCAAGGGGTGACATAGTCAGAACTATGCTTTAGGAAAATCAGTTTGGCAGCTGAGTGGAGGATGAATTGGAGTAGGGAGACACTGGAGGCAGGGAGATCAATTGGAAGGCTGTTGCAACATAGTTATCCCATTTAGCTAGGAGTTAATGCTGCTAAATGATACGGTGGATAGGGTGCCAGAGCTAGAGCAGGAAGATGTGAGTTCAAATTTTACCTCAACTCCTTACAAGCTATGAGACCCTGGGCAGGTCACTTAACTCTGTTTGCCTCAGTTTCCTCATCTGTCAAACGAGCTGAAGAAGGAAATAGCAAATCACTCCAGTATCTTTGCCAAGAAAACACCAAAAGGGATCACAAAGAGTTGGGCATAATGGAATAACAACAAGGTGACAGGGGTGTGTGGGGTTTGTGTATATTTTGGGGGAAGGAGTGTTGCGTTGAGAAACTAAGGGAGTATAAGTGCCCCCCAGCCTTCAAAGTTGAGGCAAAGGTCTGATAGCCCCAAACCTTACTGCTGGAGAGACAACCAACATGGGTATAAAGTACCTATAAAGGTAGGTTATTAGTATGGTTCCTGTTATCATTATCTTGGACAAGTGCTGTGGATGGAAAAAGGATTGGGCCCAGAAAAGGAAGAGACCAGCTTTCATGAAATTTGGGAATTGGATAGGGCTTTCAATGATTCCAAACATTTGTTGCTACAAAAGCCCACCTACCTCCGTTTTTTCAGTTCGTTTTTTATTTTATTTTTAGATCTATATTCTCTCCTACCCCCACCTCTGATGAGAAAGCAAGAAAATCAGAACTTGTTGCAAAGATGTGTAGTGAGGCAAAGCAAATTCTAGAATTAAGTCTTCTCTTTAACATCCATATTCTCCTAGCACTGCTCCAGGGATACGGATTATGGGACACCTGATTTTGAAAGAATTAAATTGATTTAAAATAATGTCCTATTTCTGTAAGGCTTTGTGGTTCACAGAGTGCTTTCTTCACAACATCCTTGTGAAGTAGATAATAAACTGTAAATATTATCTCATTTTACAGATGAGGAAATTGAGTTATCAAGAGCTAAGTAACTTGTCTGTACTCACTAGTATTACTCAGAATCCAAGTCTCTTTATTCTCTACTTCACCACAGTGTTTCCTCCAAAGGTCCACAAAAATTGGCATTTCCCTCTTCCTTGCCCAGTGAGAGCAAAGTGTTTCACCCGTCCCACCTCTCCTCTCAGGGGATCTTTTGCAGGGTAATTTTTTTTTTAAACAGACCTGTGATTTTATTGGTCTATGTCCCCACGTCAGGAACTCTCTCCACCAGCGCTGATCAGCACTTATTTTTCAGTTTAGGTCTTAGAGAGTTGTCTGGGCCACTGAGAACTTAGATGACTTGCTCAGGGTCACTTAGCCAGAATGTGTCAGAGGGCTGGTTTGAATGCAGGTCTTCTGGTCTCCAAGGTCAGCTTTCTATCTACCATTCCTGGCTGCCTCTGCAGGGTCATTTAAAAAAATCTGACCTAAGAAAAGACAAGAGAAAGGAAGTATCAGTGTGGACAGAACAAGGTGCTCTCCAACCTCAATCCTTAGTGACAGGTGCTGATTCTGACGGGACACATACAGCCCTGGCTACAGGGAAGAGAAAAGGCAAACACAACTGACTCGCCACAAGTCAGCGTGGGATTGCGGTAATGATCAAGGATAGCACACCTTGAAGTCCTGACATTCAGGCCCACAAGGCTCCAGACAGATAATGTTTTAGCTACAAATTAATGGAGTTCATATCCAGGCATCTACGGAGACAGGCGTGTTTTGCCGTTTCTCATGACCACTGTCCTCTGTCGCTCTGATTTACACCTTTCTCTGACAGTAAGTTGCTTCTTGAGGCTTTGCTGGTAGCCAACACCTGTCCTGCACCTTTCCATACTTTACAAGGCAGCAGCCTCTTCTGTTCCATCTCCAACATTCATTCGTGTTAAGGAAGGAAAGAATAACACTGAAATTATGAAGAGCCGGGCTCCTCCATTCCACATCATCAGGCATTTCCAGATAAGCAGGCTCATCAAATGCAGATAGTCCCAGGAGTGAGCCCTCATTAGTCAATCCACTCACTGTTGGGTCAAACCTAGGTCCTCTTGTTTCCAGGTCCAACAGATCCTCCCACCTCTAGATTCATGCAGGATTCAAACGCAGGTCCTCTTGCCTCCAGGTCTAGCATTTTTAGTAGATAGGGACTGGGGATGCGGATGAAGAAAAGAAGGTTTCAGAAATACAGGTACTTTTGCTCTGCAAAGCCAGAATCACGTCATTTCAAAACTGGAAGGGCCTTCCATGACCATTTGATCCAATACACATCTGAACAAGAAGCCTCCTATAGCATTCCTGGAAAAGGATCATCCAGTCTTCACTTGAGGAGGAAAGTGAGGCTTGCACAGCCCTCCTTCACTCAAATCAAAGTCAACTGCAAGTTATCTCATCATCTCCCTGATGTCATGGTCCTCTTTGAAAACAAAGGACAAACACAACAACCTCAAGTGAGGAAAATCTGTGACTTCCAGTGAAAGCTCATTAAAAGAGTCCTAAGTGTTAGGAAGCTTTTCCTTGTATCACACCTGTTCTGACTTTAACTGTCCTCATTCTTGGTTCTGCTGTCTGGGCTCATGCAGAATCCCTCTGTCCCCCTGAAAGTCCTCCAGATACTTTTCAAAAGCTGCTGCAAACTTGCCCTTCGTTATCTTTTATCAAGGGTAAATACCTTCAGTTTCTTTGTAGGCTTGAGGCATTTCAATATTTTTGTCACCCTCCTATGGAAGATCAGAATTCCTTTGGAAAGCAGAGATATGAAAAGACACTTCCCTCCTCTGCAGAGATGGGATGTTCACTGGAGTGCAACATGACATGTAATGTCAGATTAGTGGGTGGAGGGGAGGAGGCGGGAAGAGAATTGTTTGACAAGAATAGCTACCATTTATACAGTGCATTAAGGGCTGCAAAAAGCTTTATAAATATTATCCCATTTTACCCTAAAAACAACAATCCTGGGAGTAGGTGCTGTTATTAACCCCATTTTACAGATGGAGAAACCTGTAGAGAGAGGTTAAGTGATTTACCTGGAATCATACTGGTAGGTACCTGAGGCTGGATTTTAACTTAAGCCTTCCTGACTCCAGGTCCACCACTCTGTCCAATGTGCCACCTTTTCCTCTTCCTATTCTATTTTTTTTTTAAATCTTTGCTATAAGGGATGGCTCTCTGGGAGAAAAGGGGGATATAGGAGAATTTGGGAGATAGTAAAACAAAAGTATCTTTAAAAAAGAATTCATTTGGGAATAAGACCATTTTACATACAGGGCTTTCATGTTTATTGCTTCTTTCAATTCTCACAATATACCTGTGAGGTAGGAAGAGCAGGTATGACTATTGTACCCATGTCACAGATGAGGAGACTGAGATCTGGGGAACATGTTTTTAGAAATGACATATAAAAGGGTCTGAAAAAATGGAGAAGTATGGGTGGGATATGCTAATCACATTGGGAATATTGAAGTTGATAAGATCACAGATACATGAGAATGCTGAAGCATAGATGAGTTTGTCCAGAGGAGTGGGGCTCAGTCAGTAAAATCAACAAGCATGTTTCAGGTGGCACAGTGAATAGAACTCATCTTCCTGAGTTCAAATCAGGTTTCAGACACTTCCTAGTTGTGTGACCCTGGGCAAGTCATTTACCTATAAATATCTGTATGTATCTGTAAAATGAGCTGGAGAAGGAAATGGCAAACCATTCCAGTATCTTTGGCAAGAAAACTCTGAATGGGGAAGAGTTGGACACAACTCAGATGAGTAAATACCAACACCAATGATGAGTGCTGGAATGTGAAGAAAGGCAAAAGACAGTCCTTGCTCTCAAGGAAGTCACAACCTACTGGACAGGGGAAAAGAAAGGCAAGGAACTGGACATCAAGCCATACTTGGATGTGTCTCACAAAGTGCTTTGAATCTCCCCAATGTATTATCATGTATTATAATTATTTGGGTATCCCCTAGATTATGTAGCAGAGACTATGAAATCTCCCTCTCCCTCAGAAAAGCTGCATACCTTACTAAGAATACTTTGCTTCCATTCCTCCCCAGCCCCTTTGAAATGTCCTTAGGGTAATTTTAATAACAGCCTAGATGCCTCAAAGGAAGAAAAGGAAGAGAAAGACAAGCAGGGAGAAAGCAGAGGTCTCCCTCTGCCCACCTCTGAGATTCAGCTAATACTCACTCTCTACCTAGTCACTGGGGGAGAGAAGAGGCAGAGAGGACTGATTGATTCACCATAAGCTGGGTTGGATTTGGAATCTGGGTTTTTTTGTATTGTACAAGAAAGGAGAATTTCCATAGCATCTTGAGAGATCCTTGGAGTAGGAGGGCAGAGGCAGAGGACCCTGGGGTACAAAAGGAGATTCTGTAAGAATAGAGGCATTCCGCTGGGAGGTGTGTCTATGAGTGCAAGACAAATTTAGCTGACATGCAAGGTGGACCCGATGCTTGGAAGGGGCCAGCTGCTAGAGAGCGCGTCCCTTTAGTAAAGGTAATGGGCATTATCTGTTAGAGAATGGCAGATCTACAGGAGCCGGAAAAGCAAGAAAGCTGCAGAAGCAAAACTATAGGGGACAGTGGTCATAGGAAATGGGAAAACACATCTGACTTCCTAAAAGCTTGGATGTGAATTCTTTCTGTTTCCATTAACTTGTAACTAAAACTGCTGCATGTTTGGAGCCTTAAGAGCCTGCTAGTAAGGGATACTAGTGTCCCATGCAGGAGGAACACCCCTCATCCTAAAATCTATTTGCATTTATTTTGTATATATCCTATGTTAAACTTGCTTATGAACACATTATTTCCTCCAATAGAATACACCCTGCTTGAAAGCAGGCACTGTCTGACTTTTTTCTTTAAATCTCCAACACAGTGCCTGGCACATGGTAGGCACCTAATAAATCCTTTTGAATTGGTCGATGGCCTGATACTGAGGTTTCCAGATTCCATCAGGGCAGAGTCAGCAAGCTAGAGACATGAGAAGCCCCTAAATTGTACCCAGGCCTTTTGTGTCAGGAAAAAGTCTAGGACACAAAGTTTGCACCAATAAGAAGTTGCATGTGGGAAGTATTTGTGCAAGACATCACCAAGGACACACGTGAACAAAAAAGAAGGCAGTTGGTCCTATGATTTGAATGAGAGAAAGCTTCATGGAGGGGCTTTGGTCTTCTTGGGCTGAGGCAGCTTTCCCACTGATGAAATCATTTATTGTTCAGTCATTTTCATTCCTATCTGACTCTATGTGACCCCATTTAGGGTTTTCTTGGCAAAGATACTGGAGTAGTTTGCCATTTTCTTCTCCAACTTATTTTACAAATGAGGAAACAGGGTTAAGTGACTTGCCCAGGGTCACATAGCTAGTGTCTGTGGTCAGATTTGAGCTCTAGGCCCAGCACACTATTCACTGCAGTTGCCCACAGATCTAGGCCTGTTTGTTTTCTAAGACCTTGCCCTTGGGCAGACTGGGAGCCCTGAATAATCGGTCTCTGCCGATGGAGATAGTCCTGTACAAATGAACTTCTAGTCCTGGGTTACACTTATATTATTCAGGACTTTAAGATAAACAGGGGCAGCTGGGTGGTTCAGTGGATAGTATGCCAGGCTTAGAATCAGAAAGACTCATCTTCCTGAGTTCAAATCCAGTCTCAGTCACTGATGAGCTGTGTGACCCTGGGCAAGTCACTTAACCCCACCTTCCTCAGTTTCCTCATCTGTAAAATGAGTTGGAGAAGGAAACAGCAAACTTTCCAGTTTCCAGTTCCAGTATCTTTGACAACAAAACCCCAAATGGGGTCATAACAACTCTGGGAAAAAGGAAGAACAAATATCACTACTTTACCAGTGAGGGAACAGAGAGGCTTAGGAAGGTCATGACTTGCTGACTGATGGTCACGCAGATGGAAGATCTCTATGTGGGAGTCTGATCCTAGCTTTCCTGACTCCAAATATGGGGCTTCCCTCACCACTTCAGGATCCTTCACATATCTGACAAGATGACTCAGTTCTTAATTTCATGGAATATTAAATCTGGAAAAGACTTTAGTAGTCTTTAGCCATTATATTTTTACTACATTTTAATGATGGCTTTTGTTTTTGTAACACAGTTGTTGGAAATAATTACCTTCCTTCCAAATCCTTCCTTATCCTTCCATTTCTTAATCCCAGAATAATTCTCCCCGATAAAACAAAGAAAACAATGATACTGTGACTACATCAGAACGTGTATATAAGATTCTCTGTAGAGGCAGCTGGTTGCACAGTGGATAGAGTCATGGGCCTGGAGTTAGGAAAACCTGAGTTCAAATCCAGCCGCAGACACTTTATAGCTCCATGACCCTGGACAAATCATTTAACTTCTTTTTGCCTCAGTTTCCTCAATTGTAAAATAATAACAGCATCTACTTTATAGGTTGTTATGAGGATCAAATGAGGTAATGCTTGTAGAAAGAGCTTAGTACAATACTTGACATAGAGAAGGCATTATATAAATGCTTACTACCTCTCACTCCAAACTCCTGTCTCTCTGCTACGAGGAAGGAGGTATGAACGGAATAAAGGAATGAAAAGCTAACATTAAATGCTTGCTATTTGCTAGGCACTGTGCTAAGTGCTTATGTGAATACAAGCAAGATAGATTACCCTAAAGGAGCTTACATTTCAATGGGAAGAGACAAGGCAGAATGGGGAGATGGGAGGTGGGGGTGGGGAATTGGAAATGTCCCAGAAATGTATTTGAGGCATAGTTCTGAGTAAGATAAAGCAAAAGCTCACGTCTCAGAGTCCAGGACCGCAGAGGCAGGGTCCAAGTTAGTTTTGGCTGGACAGGATTGAGGAAGATGTTGGTTCTCCATTTTCATGGGTGGTACCACCAGTCACCTAGGCTCAAAAACTTAGTGCCATTCTCAAATTCTTACTCTCATCTCCTACGTATCTACTGCATTGCAAGGTTTGCCTCCTATTTAACCTCCCAGACAATTTTTTAATCCTCTTATTTTACAGAGGAGGAAACCAAGTCCCAGAGAGGTGACAGGGGTCACATTTGTGTCACAAAGATCACAAAACAAGTCACTGTCAAATTCTGACTTAATGTCTTCTGCTCCCCCTTAGCACAAAGGAAAAATCGGGAGACTTTAAGGACACCATCCACTGACACAACGGAATAGGGAGCTGGGAAGGGAGCCATAAGTCAATGGCTTAATTGAACTGGCTAGGAAATTTGATAGGCAGTTCTATTTGGCCCCAGTGGCTGTACAGTCTGATTTTGAATTGGGGTTCTGTGCCTAGGTTTCAAGATTCTATAGCTTTTCACAGATTGAAAATAGGGGGAAAAAATCACAAAGCAGGATGAAAAACCATAATCTACTGCAGTGGTGGAGCTGTCTGACTGTGATGAATGAAGTTACAGACAGTATAAGACTTAAAGGAAACTTTCATCAATGGTGGTAATAAGTGTAGATACATCATCAGTGGAAACTGCCCAGAAAAGAAAGGTTGGTGTTTTCAATGAGATGTGAAAAATGAATTGTTTGTAAAGACAATCAACAATTTTGCGTTTGTAGGAAAGCTATTCATCATTTGGAAGGCATCTTTAGTAAAAGATCTGCCTAGCTGTTGCTGCAAGACCACATCATCAATCCCGGTTAAGTAATGGAGGATAGCTGGAAGCCTTCCTAAAGAAGGTGAATGGAGAGGGTATACTGAACAGCATATATAACATATATATCTGCATATATGTTGTTGCTGTTTAGTCATTTATCAGTCATGTCTGACTCTCTGTGACCTCATTTAGGGTTTTCTTGGCAGAGACACTGGGGTGGTTTGCCATTTCCTTCTCCAACTCATTTTACAGATGAGGAAACTAAGTCAAACAGGGTTAAGTGACTTGCCCAGGGTCACACAGCTAGTAAGTGTCTGAGGCTCGATTTGAACTCAGGAAGATGAGTCTTTCTGACTCCAGATCCATCACACTATCCACTAGACCACATAGCTACCCATGTACATATATGTACAACACAAATATATGTATGTATGGATATATAGCAGTAGCAGTAACTGGGTGGAGAGTTGAACAGGCTTATTTAACCTCTATTTGCTTTGTCCCATGCTACTACTGATTCGTTATCTAGAAGGATTTCCCTATATAAATATTTTTTCTTTACTCTGGAAATTTGAAACAAAAGGAGCTAAAAATTTTCTCTATTTTTAAGCTTTGAGCTCCCAGCCAGATATAGTAAAAAAAAAACAGAAGTGCCTCACTCTTCCTCTCTATTTCCCTGTCTCCTCTCCTTGTAAGTGACACAGTAAGGATTTGATCTCAGGCCCCCCCAACTACAAATCCAGCACTGTTCCCACTCTACTACTTTAGCTTCCAACCCCTCATCTGGCAGGTAAGGAAACTCCCTCTCTCCTTTCTTTCTCCCATATTCTTTCTCCCACCACACAGCCATGAACTTTCTCTGGCAATTACTTCCTCTATTTACATTTCCCATTAGTACACTCATACTAATAAAAACCTTGAACACTCTCACGTCCAGAAGTAAAGACTTCAGGCTTTTATGAAAGAGGAGAACAAAGGAAAAAGGAGATACAGAATCACTCCCATAGCAGGAGTGGAGAGGGGGGCAGCCAGCAGTATAGCTTCTGTCCCAATACTCCTAATGCATAACTGGCTCAAACAGTACTGTT
>CM053773.1:177234812-177371655 GCA_028658325.1 Potorous gilbertii
GTTCTTCAGGGCTCTCCGCAACGCAAATCTCCTTCACTGTGTTGCTGCGCGGCTTCCACTGCTCCAGAATTTGTCAGGAGTTCTTTTTACATGAAATCTATGGGCTGTGGGTTCGGACCTAGCATAGGTGAGTCTTTCTACTCCGCCATCTTCCTCACTTGATATTTCTAATCAAAAACTCATTGAGCAGAGTATGGTCTAAAATCCAGACTCTCGAACCAGACTCAGTCTAGTGACTGGGGTTAGGAAGTGGAAGGGGGAAGGATTTATAATGGCAAATTAACTAATGGACCAGATTTAGTCTTAGGTTTCTTGTAGGTAGGTAACACTGTGGCTTTCACCATGATTTTTGAGGGAAGTAGAGTGGGCCCCTGAGGGAAGTATTGACCTGTCATCATTGGAGGGTGGTGATCATTCAGTGGGAATGTTATAGTCAGGCAGAGGTTGAACTTGGAGGCCTCTGAGGTCCCTTCCAGCTCATAAATTTCATGCTTCTCTGAGACGAGATTTGGTATAGTAATGAGCAGTTCGGAATGATTGAAAAATCCTCTCTGTTTGCTGAAATGTGACCCAGGCCAGTCTCATTCTTCAGATATCACAGTAACAGTGACAATCCTGGGGGCTTATGCTGATAATGTAGGGCATGGAGGAAGGTATCCAATTTTTGGATATCCATATGGGGTAAGGAGGAGAAGGGAACAAGATGTTCTTATGAGCAAGCTTCTTGGAGGAAGTGAGTTTTGGAACCAGGGAGGCTAGAAGTAGGCAGGACAGCAGGGACAGGTAGAGGTCTGAGGTCTCCAGTTGGACGGGCCATCTGCCCTACCATGAACCCTCTTCAATCATCTCCCTGCAGGGCTGCAACCCCTTAGTCCAGACCCAGAGGAGCCCCCTGCAGAACCACCGGGCCAGGATCAACCAGCAGATCAACAAGGAGATGAGGATGCGCACAGGGGCAGAGAACCTCTTCAAGTAAGTACCCTAGACCAGCCAAAAGGTTCTCAAAGTGGTGCAGGCATGTGACACTCCAGGGTTATTCTTTGGGAAACTCCTTGTGAAAATTGGTCCTAACACACCTCCCTGTGTGGACCATGGACGCTTCTTAAAGGCAAGCGTGTCTCCTCCCTCCCCCATTCTAGGGGTTCTCTGAGGATTGATCTGTATTCCCCCCATTCTGAGGCCAGGTATATCTCCTCCTATCCTGAAGGCAACAGTTGCCTCCTCCCAATTCTAGGGGTTCCCTGAAAGCCGGTTCTGTATCTTCTTTCCCTTTCTGGGAATTCCCTAGCCCTGGCCTTACCAACTGCCCATTGGGCATTTTCAACTGACTTTTCTAAGGGCACAGGTTCCCTGAGGGCAAGGGCTTTATCATGTTTCAGGTCCTATCTGGAGCAGGGGCTAAGCTGAGAGTTGTTATCCTGGGAGAGAGTAAATATATGCTTATCCTTCCAGGACACCTGACTTCCAATTCTAACTCCTACACTCACCAGCTCCTCCTTTCTCTTTCCTTCAGGACCTCTTCCTTTCTTTGCAAGGGTGCCTCCCCTCAGGCTTGCTCTCAGTATGTGGATTCAGGTGTCCTTCCTCTCCCTCATGTTCTCTGCCCACACTGTGCCCATTTCAGCCCCCACAGTCCCTTGGCCAAGCCCCAGTCACCCTGGGACATTTGGAGGATGATGTAAGTCTTGATTGTGATGACTTTGTCCTGGGTCAGCTCCTCCCTTGGTCATCCCCCGCAGGCCTCCCCTCTTCCTCAGAGGAATGCACTGTCTCAGCTCTTGGTGATGTCTGGCCCACAGAGGAAGGACTCAGAGCTGGGTTAAGGTTCATGGAATCACAGGTCACAGATTTAGAGTAGAAAGAGATTGAAATCATCTGGCCCAATGAGGAAATAGGTCTCCAGAGAGGTTAGGTACATGGCTAGTAAGTAGCAGAGGGAAAATTTGAATCCAGGTGGATCAGACCCTCAGGAGCATTTATTAAGCTCTTACTGTGTGCCAGGCACTGTGCTAAATTCTAAGGATACAATGAAAAGCAAACTTCTTTGATTCTAGATCCAGCCCTCATTCTACTGCACTGCTGCTAACTCTAAATATGGTTTAGATCTAGAAGAGACTCATAGAGATAATTTCTCTGAACTTGTATCTATACAGGATGGGAAAGCAGGGCTTGCCTAAGCAGAGAGTCTTAGGATACTTGGATTGCAAATTCATCCCTTTTTTAAACCATCCCCTTCCCCTAAAAGGTGCCCTGAAAACCCCTCTTCCCTGACTCCCCCTCGGCAGGAAGGGACTAAAGGAAGGTTGATGAGGGGCAAGAGCTCTGATCTGGAAGTTCAGGGGTCTGGGAGGTATTCTTCATCCTGGCTTCCTTATGGAAACAGAGTAGGAACTATTCTAAGTAAGGTTTGTGAAGTACTTTATCTCACTTGATGTCCTCGTAACAACCCTGGGAGGGAGGTGGCATTATCCCCATTTTGCAGATGAGGAAACTGAGACTGATTGAAATAAAGTGACTTGCTCAGGGCCACACAGCTGGTCAGTGTCTGAGGCTGGATTTGACCTCAGGTCTTCCTGGCTCCAGGTTCAATGTCCTATATGCTTAGCCACCTGGCTGCTTCCAGTGACTTGGCCAATGCCTCACACATACTAGGTCTTAGTGCTGGGATTCCACCTTGGGTCTTCGGATTCCAAGTCCAGCATTTTTCCACAGTTAAGTGCTTCAAATGGAATGTTCTCCAGACTCCTTCCTCAGCATAGGCATTTTCCTGTAATAACAGAATCACAGCTCTCTGTATATGTTCCTACTTATTTAATGACCCTGTTGAAAAAAATGTGGGGATCATCTAGGTGATATAGTGTTTAGAGCACTGGGTCTGAAGTCAGGAAGACCTGAGTTCAAATCCAGCCTCAGGCATTTACTAGCTTTTTGCCACTGGACAAGTCACTCGGTCTCTCTCTGCCTCAGTTTCCTCAACTGTAAAATAGTCATAATAATAGCACCTCTCTTTCAGGGCTGTTGTGAGGATCAGATGAGATAATGTTTGTAAAACACTTAGCACAGCGCCTGGCGCCTAGGACGTGTTTAATAAGTGCTTATTTCCTTCCTCAGAAAAAAGAATGTGGCAGAGTTCTTCCTCTTTGACTTGCTAGGGATGACTCCTAGCCCAGTTAGTCTCTTCCCTGATGTGAGCCTTGGGTTTCTCCATCTTTGAAATGGGACTAATAATTACACAGGTCCCCCACCTCTTTCGTCACACTGTCTGGTGTCAAGACGTTTGTGGTTCTTTCCCTAGAGCTACCACCAACCACCGAGTCAAGGAGACTGTTGCCCTGGAACTGAGCTACGTGAATTCTAACCTGCAGCTTTTGAAGGAGGAGCTGGAGGAGCTGAACAGTAGCGTGGATGTGTACCGGAATGAGAGGTGCCCAGTGCGGGAAGGGAAGGGGCTCTCCCTTGGAATCCAGATCCCTGTCCCATTGGTGTAGGAGGCGGGGCTTAGAATAACAAACATTTAATGTTTCTGTGCCACTTATATTTAAATTAATCTCCTTTGTCCTTTGTAGGAGAGGTGGGGGGAGGCAGGGATGACTAGCTCCATATTGCAGATGAGGGCACTGAGGCAATCGGGAAAGGTCACCCGCAGCTAGTAAGAGTCAGAATTTGAACCCATGTTTTCTCACCAGGAATCCAGGGTCCTTTTCTCTCTCTCTACTCCTTCTCGGGGATTTCATCAGTTCCCTGTGGGTCCAGTTATCATCTCTTCTCAGATGACTCCCAGACCTGAGTGCCCCTCCAGCCCTGCATCACTAGCTCCCCATGGGATGCTTCCCACAGGCTGTTCTACAGGCATCCCAAACTTGACACGTCCAGAGCACAACGCCCTCTCTTCCAAGTCTTCTTCCCGGTCCTTTCAGTCATTTAGTAGTGCAACCTTGAAGTCATCCTCAACCCCTCACTCCCCTCATAAGTAGCTAATTAGTTGCCAAGTATAGTTGATTGTTCTCCAAAACATCTCTTGAATCTGTTACTTTTCCTTCAACTCATTCAACCTAGTCCTGGCCCTTTTGGCCTCTTGTAGTGACCTTCCACTTGGGCCTCCTGGCGCTTCCTCCTCTACTCCACCTTCCAAACAGCTGCCAAATTGATATTCCTAAAATGAATATCTCAATTTGCTCAGTAGAACCTGTGGTTTTCTATTATCTCTAGAATCCAACACAAATTTCTCTGCTGGGCATTTAAAAGCCTCCACAGCCTGACTCCAAACAGCCTTCTAAGTTTCTGGTATACTATTCCCCTTCACAAATTCTACAGTCCAGCTAAATGCCCCTTCTGACTTTCCCCACAGGTAAAATTCCACCTCCTGTCACCCCCTTGCCTGCACAAACTGACCCTCTTTCCTCATCTGCCTTTCAGAGCCCCTAGCTCCATCTGCAACTCAGCTCCTCACTGAGGCCTCTCCTGATTCTTTCTCCTTTGAAGTTACTGAGTATTTTGTTGTACCTGCTTAGGTGTACTTGTTTTTCCCCAGAATGTAAGCTCCTTGAGGGCAGGAGTTATTTCATTTTTTCCGTTTCTGTCCTCAGTGGCACATAGCAGGCACTTAATAGATTCTTACTGATTGATTCAGGGTCCCTGCAGCCTTTTCTTTCAGACACGGCTTCCATTGTCCGTCCTAGAGCCGCAGGTTTCTGCAAGTCTTAAGTCACTGTCACTAAAAATGAGAACAATTATTACCTGAGAAGCCAAGTGGAAAGAATGCTGGCTTTGGGTTCAAGAGACCAGAGTCAGAAGGGGCCTCAGACATCATCTAATCCAGGATTTCTTGAACTTTTTCCACTTGCAACCCCTTCAGCTCTCCTTGAACTCTGGGAAGGGCTGAATTCTATCCAAACTCTTCCATAATACAGAGAGGAAAATGAAGGCTCAGAGAGGAAAGTGACTTGTCTGAGGTAACATAGCTAAAAAAAAATAGCAGAACTAGAAGGAATTCAATCCCTGGTCTCCTGAACCCAAACCAGTGCTTTTCCCACAGTATCACCAAGTGTCTCATTTCAGCACTCATTTAGCTTACTTGCTGGGTAACTTTGGGCAAGTTAGTACTGTCCTTCTTACTAAGTCTCAGTTTTCCCATCTGGAAGATGGATGCAGTGATATTTGCTCTCCCTCCTGTATTAGGTTGTTATGGGTTTATAAAGTGCTATAGAAATGTTAATGGTTATTATAACTGCCTTTCCTTACCCCATTCCTAATGCCTCATTTTAAATAAGAGTCCCCTGAGTCTGGGGCTGGGAGAGAGCCAGGTGCCTGACTACAGGAACCATAGGACTCCTGGCTCCTGGTTTGGAGGTGGGAGAGACTGGCTCATGGAGTCTCAGAATTAGAAGGGACTTAAAAGGTCATTGGAATGAAAAACTACATGAAAAAGCATTTATTAGTCATTGTTTGCTAGACACTAGGCTAAGCACTGGAGATCCTGCCTGCAAAGGGCTTGCTTTGCTTTTTGTTTTTGTTTTTGTTTATTATTTATTTTGGTTGTTAATATTTATTTACTATTAAATATTTTTTTAATTTTTACTTGTTTAAAGGAATGACTTTCAATAGGGTGAATGACACACTTGGCAGGGTTTGGTCTAGGCAGTTCTGAAAGCTGTGAATAGAACGACAGGCCAGTCCATTGGCCTATCTTTTCCAGAGGGCATGATTGTATTGATTTGAATACAGTTCTTCAAGCCTAGAGGTAGCCAGGAGGGTCCATCTGGCTTCATGTGAGGCAACAGCAGAAAGTGGCCTGGGTTAAGAAACTTGGTGCCAGAGTGGGCACTGGAGGTTAGGCTTAGCTTCTTCTGAGCGTGGTCTCCCAAGGGCTGATCTGAAGGGTGGAGGAACAACCCCAGATTGGGGAGGGGAGGAACAAGTATTTATTCAATATCTGCTATGAGTACGGTGCTAAACACCTTACAAGTGTTACCTGGTCTTGATATCTGGTATTATCCAACCCCCTTCCTTCTCCAAGCTTAGCCTGGGAGTGGGATGGGATGAGGGGTCCTGGAACAGGGGGACCTCTGGAGGAACCTCAGAGCTCAGAGTCCCTTTTGTTTCAGCGAAGGCATCTGTGTCCCCATGATTCCACTGGGGCTGAAGGAGACCAAAGACTTGGATCTGGCCACACCCCTGAGGGTAAGTCCTTGGTCCTGACTGAGGAAGGTCCCAATCTGGGGGAGGGACAGGGCCTCAACCCTCAGGGAGCCCTTAGCCTGAGAGGAAGATGACTCTTTCCCGAGGGGAGCATACAACCTGGTTGGGAAGAATCTGAGTTCCAGTTTCTACTCTGACATGTTTTAGTTGCCTGACCAGGGGCAAGTTATTTCTCCTGCCTCAGTTACTTCTCCAGTAAAATGGATCGCTCTGTCATCTTGCTTTGGCCAGATTCATAGATTCTTAGGGAATGGGTCTTTCAGACCATCTAGTCCAATTCCTCCTCAAACAGGAATTTTCTTTAATACGCATTCAAGAAGTAGTCGTCTAATCATCCCTTGGAGACCTCTAGTGAGCTCCTCCCAAGGGAGGGCTGTTCTACTTTTGGATAACTCTAAGTTTTACAAAATTTTATAAAATTTTTCTGTATGCTGAACCTCGGTCTATACCTTCCAGCCAGTGTGTTTAGTTCTGCCCAAACATAACAATTCAAATCCTTCTTTTCTGTGATAGCCTTTCAAACCACAGGAACAGACTTAGAGCTAGAACACCTTAGATGCCAATGAGTCCAACCCTCTCATTTTATGAAGAAAGAAAGAAACTGAGGCTGAGAGGTTAGGTGACTTGCTTAGGGTTGAGCTGCTGTGTAATGTCTGAGGGAAGATTAGAACTCAGGTCTGTCACTTTGATTCAAATACTTGAAGATAGCTACTATGCCCTGCTCAATTTGTTCTCCAGGATAAGCACCCCTAGTTCCTTTATGATCCTGTTATGGCATGATTTCAGTCCCTTTCACCATCCTGGCTGCCTTCCTTTGGACCCTTTCCAGTTTATCTACGGCTTTTCTAAAATGGGACATTGAGAACTATATACCATACCTTCATTCCCTTTGATTCCCCAGGAGATGATCTCAGAACACTACGGTGAGGACAGTACGTCCTATGAAGTGGAGATCAAGAAACTTATGGACCTGAGACAGGTGTGTGGGCAGGTACCCAGTTACTCATCAGACCACCTAGACAGACATGGGTGGAACATGTGCTGTATGCATACCTATGAGGGTAAGGGAAGTGGGGAAGGAACTCAGGGGGAGGACAGGGTGTTTGAAAGGAGCTCGACTTGGAATCAGAAAATACAGTTACCCCTGCTGCATTGCAGGGGCTAGAGGCCCGGTGCCCCCATGATCTGGAAAATCTATGAAAATTATTTGGCCCTCCCTTGTACCAGAGAAGAAGTCTGAATTTTTTCTTTTTTCTTTTATGGGGTGTTTACAGTACTTTATTGTAAAATTTGGGTCAAGTATTTGAACATAGGCTCTGTGTCATCTACCTTTGTCCTCTGCAGCTTCCACAAACTCCTCCAAAATTCCCATTTAATTTCTTATGCTGACTCCCAGTCACGACGTGGAAGGGATCACTGTACCTGGGTTCCAATTTTGACTTTGCCACTTATTGACTGATTAGCCCTGGGCAACTCACTTTGCCTCTGTTAATTTCACTTTCCCAATCTGTAAGAAGAAAGGAATTAGACTAGATTGTCCCTCAAGTCCCCTCTAGCTTTAAGCTTTTGTGATTCTGCAAGTAATAACAATAGCTAACATTTATAGAGTACCTACTGTATGTCAGGCACTGGGCTAAGCACTTCAGTAGTAACAACTGACATTTATATGGTACCTACCGTATGTCAGGCACTGGGCTAAGCACTTCAGTAGTAACAACTAACATTTATAGAGTACCTACCGTATGTCAGGCACTGGGCTAAGCACTTCAGTAGTAACAACTAACTTATAGAGTACCTACTGTATGTCAGGCACTGGGCTAAGCACTTCAGTAGTAACAACTGACATTTATATGGTACCTACTGTATGTCAGGCACTGGGCTAAGCACTTCAGTAGTAACAACTAACATTTATATGGTACCTACCGTATGTCAGGCACTGGGCTGAGCACTTCAGTAGTAACAACTAACATTTATGTGGTACCTGCCATATGTCAGGCACTAGGCTAAGCACTTCAGTAGTAACAACTGACATTTATAGAGTACCTACTGTATGTCAGGCACTGGGCTAAGCACTTCAGTAGTAACAACTAACATTTATATGGTACCTACCGTATGTCAGGCACTGGGCTGAGCACTTCAGTAGTAACAACTGACATTTATATGGTACCTACCGTATGTCAGGCACTGAGCTAAGCACTTCAGTAGTAACAACTGACATTTATATGGCACCTGCTATGTGTCAGGGGTGGGCGGGTGGCACCACAGTGCAGAGCATGCCAGGCCTGGAGTCAGGAAGACTCATTTTCACGAGTTCAAATCTGGCCTCGCTCACTTAGTAGCTGTATGACCCTGGGCAAGTCACTTAACCTTGTTTGCCTCAGTGTCCTTATCTGTAAAATGAGGTGGAGAAGGAAATGGCAAAGTACTTCAGTATCTTTGCCAAGAAAACCCCAAATAGGTTCATGGAGAGTCAGACACGACTGAAATGACTAACCATCAAAAATATGCCAGGCACTGTCTGAGAAACTTTATAAATATTATATCATTTAATCCTCACAACAACTCAGGTTGGTGTGGGGGGAGGGTAAATGCTGTTATTCTCCCCATTTTATAGATGGAGAAGCTGAGGCAAACAGGTCACACAGCTATTAAGTATCTAAGGCCAGATTCCAACTCCGGTCTTCTTGAATCCAGGCCCAGCACTCTATCCTCTGTATTAGCCAACGGCCCAAGTGGGAATTGCTAGGGCCCAAGTCTCTTGGATCCCAGCTCTGCCCAATAGAAAGGATGCTATATATCACTTAGCACTTGCCCCCTCATTTTCTCTTTTATCCAAGATTGAGGTCCAGATTCCAGATCCCAACCTGCTTTTCTATAATAGAGAGAAGTTTTGGTACCAGTCAAAAGTGACCATTTGAGGCCCAGTGAATTAGAAGGTGTGAAGCTTACGTGGCCTCCGGGAGCCTCCGCTCTGATAGGGGAGATGATAACAGTGATGACATATATGTACATATGTATATAACATATATGTACGTATATGTGTAGAACAAGTTGTTATATCATAATTCTTATTTTAATCGGTCCTCACAGCAACCCTGGGAGGTAGGGGCTATTATTATTCCTAATGTACAGTTGGGGAAACTGAGGCAAGCAGCAGTTTAAGTGGCGTTCTCATGGTCACGCGGCTAGGAAGTGTCTGAGGATGGATTTGAGCTCCAGGCCTGGAGCTCTAGCTACTGTGCCACATACACATGGAATTCCTCAAATCCTGGAGTTCCCCGCTCTACCTCCTCTCCTCCTCCTCGCTAAGGTCAGGTAGTGGACAAAGACCCGGATTGAGAATCCCTTGGTTCTTGCCCTGCCTCTGACGCTTGCTCGGTGACTGTGCAAAGAAGAGATAGAAATGTCACTTCTTGCCTAATTCCCCTCTTCTGTTCTATGATCCAGTGACCCTGGACTTCCTACTCTTCTTTAAACAAGACCCTCTCTATCTCCTGCTTCAGGGCCTTTGTACTAGCTATCTTCCATTCCCTCCTCACCTCCTTCTCCTGTCTTCCCTGGCCTGGACCCAGAAGGCTCTGGAGGAGGAAGTGAGACGGATGACCTTGTTCAGCTCTCCCTTGCTCAAATCAAAGTCAGTTGCAATTCATGTCATCATCTTCCTGATATCATGGTCCTCTTGGAGAACAGAGGACAAATCATACAACCTTGAGGTCTTAGTTAAAAATCTCACCTTTTGTAAGAGCCTTTCCTAATACCCCTTAATGCTAGTGCCTCCCTCTGAGATTATCTCCAATCTATGCTATCTGTCTAACTTGTTTGTATGTAGTTACTTACATATTATAAAGTAAAGAAATGTAAACCCTATTAGGGCCGGGCCTGTTTTCACCTTTCTTTGTTTGCCCGTTATTTAACCCAGTTTCTGACACATTATAAGTGCTGAATAAAAGTTTGTTGATTTGACTATCTTGGTTCTCTCTCTTACAGGCCATCCGAACCCCTAGCAGGAATGAGGCGGGTCTGGACCTCCTCATGGAATACTATAACCATCTCTATTTCCTAGACATCCGCTTCTTTTCTCCCAATAGAAGCCTTGGGGTCTTCTTCCACTGGTGAGCAAGGGATGAACTAGATAGTGTCTTCTTCCTCAGAGACATAGAAAATGGTTTGGGACACAGGATGTGGCCTCTGCCCTCAATTTTGATGTACAAGTCTGACAAACCTTCCTAACTTTAACCAGGACCCCTATTTTTCTCCCTTTTCCATCTTAGGTGGAAAGCAATAATCAAACCTTTGGAATGGGCCACTTTGGGATGTAATGAGCAGCTCCCCTACCCCCTTTTTTGTTGTTGAGGCAATCAGGAATAAGTGACTTGTTCAGGGACATACAGCTAGGAAGTGTCTGCAGAAGGTCACATTTGAACTTAGGTCCTCCTGATCCCAGGGCCGGTGCTTAATCCACTGTGCCCTCTAGCTGCTCCTTTCAGCTCCCTTTCACTAGAAGTATTTGATGAGAGACTGGGCAGTATAAAGTGGATGTGTTGAGGTTGCTGCTGTAGAGGGGATTAGGGCTAGATTTGTCCCAAAGTGGAGTGGGTAGTTCCAGGAAGTAGCCTTGACCACTGATGAAGGTCTCAGAGAGAGTGTGATATACAATCTATAGAGAAAATGACAAAATCCTGGATCAGGGAAGGCTTGAAGTAAAGTTTGTCTTAGAATCTCTGAATTGTAGGACCTTAGACTCACAGAACATTCATGTCCTAGAAGGATTCTGAGAATTTTAGACTCACAGAAACTTGAGATTATAGAATTTTGAACTATTGGAACCAGAGAGTGGGAAGAAACCTCATAGTAACGTCTTAGTCTGTTCCTTTCCTCCCCCTGGTGCAGTGATCCCCGCTCCAGCATCTCTTACAGGTGGATGAAGAAATTGTTTGTCTTTTCTTTTGTGTCAATTTTATCTGCTCTACCGGAGTGGAAGCTCTCTGAGGGCAGAGATTTTGCCTTATCTCTTTCTTTCTGTCTTCCTCACCCACAGTGTACCCTGGTTTGGTCTGGGTCCACATGGATTGGCCTGATGAAAGCATGAAGGGGTGACTGAGCCAACAGTTCTGTGAATGGGCCTATATGTATTGGGTGGAGAACTCGCCAGCTTGGCTCAGAGACTTCCAATTTCTCTTTCTTTCTGCAGGTATGACTCCCTTACTGGAGTCCCCTCCCACCAGAGGACCCTGGCCTTTGAGAAGGGGAGTGTCCTTTTTAACATTGGTGCCCTTTATACCCAGATTGGGGCCCGGCAGGACAGGGGCACCAGGACGGGCATTGATTGTGCCATCGAGGCCTTCCAGAGAGCAGCAGGTATGTCTGTCCATTCCCTAGCGATGGAATAGTCACCTTCAGGTAATCAATTTCTTGTTGGAGTTTCTTAGGAACAAGCAGTATATCAGGATATATTAGGGCCCAGTTTACATATAATATGTATGTATTTTTGTTTTGATATCTGTAGTATAGGATAAGGGAGCCAGAGTGGGGAGGAGACATGCCCCTGTCTTCACGGGGCATGGGGGTGGGGAAAGTTGTAGTTAAAACAAAACTGAGCAAACCAATGGGCCAGTGTGCAATGCTAATAAACTCAGGTGGGATGGTCTTTGGGTCAGAAAGCAAGCACAGGGACTAGGTGGTGGTGAAATGAGGGCAAAACTAAATGATGCATTGGAGGAGAGTATGGGCAGATCTGCCTGGTATCAAGGTCTCTTGACTACAGATGAAACTGGGAAAAGATAAAAGGACTCCAATGACCTTGTGACGCAGGGTCGTTGTACTCTAGTGCTTGCAGCACGGCGCAGTGCATGAGATTCTTTCCATGGGTATACAACATAGGGCCCACAGACATAAGCCATATGGAATGTGCCACCTTGGTCACCAGGCTCATTAGAGACAGACTGCTGCGCCAGGACGAGGTCTCACTTTGATTTCTTCCTCTCCCTTCTGTTGACATACTCCATTTTATAGCTAAAGTATAAGGGACCATTTTACAGGGCACCACTGCAAAGACTTGAGTTCTGCCAGATTTGACCTACTACCTATGGACAATCTCAGAGCAGCAGAGAGACTGGTGTCCTCATCAGGAATATTGGAAGGAAAGAGTTGTTCCCATCCTTACCCTCAAGGCTCAATTGCCTTGCTTCCCTGTTTGGGTTACAGTTGGACCCAAGCATTGAGAAGGAATTTTGTGGAACCTAGAGGGGACCAGTTCCCAAATTGTGTCTCTGATCCCACAGGTGCCTTTAACTACCTGAAGGACAACTTCTCTAATGCTCCAAGCCTGGACATGAATGTGGCTTTTCTCTCGATGTTGGTTCGGCTCATGACTGCCCAGGTCCAAGAGTGTGTCTTTGAGCAGCTTACCTTGTCTGGGACCCCCCGAGAACCTCTCTCCCAGATGAGACTTGCCCAAGAGGCAGCCCAGGTACATTGAACATGTACTTCCCTGTCTCAAGTTCTTGAGGACAATGAAGGGTTCCAGGACAAGGCTGGTTGGTTGCCTCTGAGGGGGCAGGGAGATGAAGCAGTCTCTGAAGCAGGCATTACTGCCATATATCTAAGGACCTAAATTTGAATCCCAGCACTGCTACTTCTGACCTATGTGACCTGGGGCAAGTTCATTCCTCACTACGGTCCTCAGTTTCTTTATCTGTAAAATGAAATGGAGTCTTGGAAGGAAGATCACACATCTGAGAGGGAGAACTGAGGAAGAAGTAGATTATAGGCACCGAGGAAATCATGCAGTGACACATACAGCAAGAGATGGGGAATAGTCAGTAAGCATGTATGCTAGGCACTGTGTTTTGTCCTGGAGATACAAAGCCCCTCCCCACTAGAGCTCCTAGTCTAATAGGGAAGACAACATGAAAACAACTCTGTACAAACAAGCTATAGATAGGATGAATTAGAGATACTCAGTGAAGGAAGATTCTAGAACTCAGGGAGATTAGAAAAGCCATCTTTTAACCTGTGGGATTGTAGTTGGGACTTAAAGGAAGTATAAAGAGGGAGAGTATTCCAGGCATGGAGAAGAGCCAGTGAATATGCCTAGTCTAGAGATGGAGCATTTTGTGTAAAGAAAAACCAGGAAGCCATTGTCACTGAATCACAGAGTATGGCATTGAGTCTAAGGAGTAAGCTAGGCAGAGGGGCCTGGGCCATGAAGAACCTTGAATGCCAGAAAGGAGATTTTGTGTTGGATCCTGGAACTGGTGTGGTAAGACTTGTACTTTAAAAAAGAACACTTTGGGAGCTGAGTGGAGGATAGCTTGAATCAGGGAAACACTTGGGGCAACCATCGGACCATTGTAGGGGTCTAGGCAGGAAGTGATGAGGGCCTGCACCAGGGTGATGGCAGTGCCAGAGGAGAGAATGGGGCATGGATAGGAGATACCCTGAAGGTAAATTTGAGAAGACTTGGCAACAAATTGGATCCTGGGGTGGAATGAGATGAGAGGGTGAAAAGTTGAGGAAGATACCCAAGTTATGAGCCTGGGACTGGAACGGTGGTGGTGCCCTTGACAGTGATAGGAAAGTTTGGAGAGGAGCAGAGTTTGATGGGGAAAGGTAATGAGTTGGATGTACTGAATTTAAAATGTCTATGGGACATCCAGTTTGAGATGTCTAATAAGCACCAGGAGATTGGAGCCTGGAGATTGCAGGAGAGAGTCTTGGGACTAGATAAGTAAATCTGAGAATCATTAGCATAGAAATGACAATTAAAACCTTGGAACCTAATGAGATCACCAAGGAAAACACTATAGAGAGAGAAGAGAAAAGGGCCTAGGATAGAGGCCTGGGGACACCCACCTTTAGTGGGCATGACCTGCATGAAGATTCAGCAAAGGAAACCAAAAAATATCAATCAGACAGGTAGGGGAAAATCAGGAAACCTAGAGAGAAGTAAAATTGAAAGAGAGGAGAATAGGATGATAAGTATCAAAGACTGAAGAGGCAAGAAGGATGGGACTGAGAAAAGGCCAGAAGATTTGGCAGTTAGTTTTCCCAGTAATTTGGCTGGAACATAAAGTGGGTGAAAAGAGGTAATATGAGATAATACTGGGAAGGTCAGTTGGAGCCTGATGATGGAGGACATTAAAGGCTAGGCTGAGGAGTATTTTATTCTAGAAGTAATCAGGAGCCATTTAAGGTTTTTCAGCAGGAGATAAAGATGGGGTCACACCCATGCCTTAGGAAGATTCTTCTGACACCTGTGGGGAGTGGATTGGAGATAAGAAGATGGAGACCTTGAAGCCAACTGGGAGGCTCTTATGGTCATGTGGACAAGCAATAATGAAGACCTAAACAAGGGTGATGTCTAAGTAGGAAGTAGAGAAAGGAATGGAGGTGAGAGAGATGGTGGAAGCAGAATCAATTAGACTCAGCAAATGATTGAATGGTGAATGGGGTGCGAGAGTGGAGGAGGGGTCAAGGATGACTGAGATTAAAAGCTTGAGTGACTGGGAAGATGGTGGTACCATGGCCACAAAAACGGAAGTTTAGAGGGAAGGCAAATTTAATGGGAAAAATGATGATTTCTGTTTTGGGACATCCAGTAGAGATGTCCAGGAGGAAGTTGGCAATATAGAAAGAAATAGGACTATTTGTAGAAATAATCATGGAACCCATGAAAGTTGATGATTTTACTAAGGAAGAAACATGCAGAGAGAGAAGAGTGCCCAGGACACAGTCTGTTTTTGTACATATAGATATAAAGCACTAAGAAGGGATGAAAAGGAAACTGGGAAGGAACAGTCAGGCAAGTGGCAGGAGAACCAGGAGAGAGTGGTATTGTGGGAGCCAAGAGAGGAAAGAATGTCTAAGAATAGAAGGTGACCAGCAGTGTCAGATGCTAGAGAGCTCAAGAAGGATGAGGATGAAGAAAAAGCCCATTGGATTTAGTAATAAACAGATTATTGGTAAGCTGGGGAGGTACACTTTAGTTAAGAGGTCAGATTGGAAGCTAGATTGCAAAGGATTAAGAAGTGAGGGGGAAGTGAGGACACTGAACAAACAGAAATGATTCTTCCTAAGTATTTGGCAATAAAAGGGAAGAGGGAAATAGGAAGTTAACTTGAGTGTATGACTTGGTTGAGGGTGGATTTTCCGAGGGTGGAGGACACTTGAGTATGTTTGTAGACATAAGAGGAGCCAATACAAATAGAGAAAGAGGATGGAAGAAAGGGAATGATTAGAGGGGCCAACTCTTGGAAGAAGCAGGAGAGGATGGGATAAAGAGCACAAATAGAGAGGTGGGCCTTGACTAGAAAGACCACGTTGTTATCAGAAACTGGATAAAAGAGGAGAGAAATGGCTGAAGGTGCAGAGGGGTTTTGAGTTATTAAAGAGGGAGACTTGAATGATAGGAAAGGATTGATGCCCAGTATCCCAAGAATAGCTAGTATTCACATAACTTGGTAAGATTTAAAAAGTACTTTACAAATAGCATCTCATTTTATCCTCACAGCAACCCTAGGGGTAGGCACTATTGTCATCCTCATTTTGCAGATGAGGAAACTGAGACAAAGAGAGATTAAATGAGTTGCCCAAGTTATACAGGTAATAAGTGTCTGAGCCTGGATTTGAACTCAGGTCTTCTAGACTCCACATCCAGTGCTGCGTCTACCATGCCACCTAGCTGCCACCATGCTTAGGAAAAGACAGAATGAAGGACTCTCAATGGAATTAGCTCTTTGGAATGGGATGAGATCATGAAATAGAGGTGGAGGTCTGGGGAGAGATAGGTGTTATGGAGGGTGGGGATAGAGGGATGGGTGAGCAGTCAGAATGATAGATACAAGAAGAGATGGAGGGTAAGATGGGCAGATGAGGATTCAGAAGATGATGGAGGGGCAGGAGAATGCTGAGGGAAGAGTATGGTAATAGAGAAACTGGTCTCTAGGGAAGAAGAGGAAGGGAAGAGGTAGAAGGGACAGACAAGTAGATAAAGAGAGGGAGAACAGATAGAAAAGAGGGAAGAGTTGGTAGAGCAATGGAAAGTGGGTGAATCTGGAGAGAGGAGACTGGGGAAGGTGAAGGGGCAGGTGCAGGCAGAAGTTTGAAAGGCATTAACAGAGGAACGGAGAGGACAGGAGGATGGGAGAGACAGGTGCAGAGGGAGGATTGGAAGAGGGCATGAAGGTACATTGGCAGGAATCGAATGGGGGATAGAGAACAAGGGAGATGGAGGCAGGGGAAGGAGACTCTGAGGGACAAGTCCAGGGAGGAAGGACAAGGGCAGTGAGTGGTCTGGCTCCTGTAGAGAGGGGTGGGAGCTAGGAGGCAGGGGCTGTGGGTGATTTGGGGGTTGCATGTTCCCCGTGTTTTGATGGGCCACACTCATGGTACCACTGCTGGCAGGTGGAGGATGTGTACTCCCTTGTGTACCAGACCATGGTCCAGCCACCTGTCAGAGACTACGTGCCCTTCTCCTGGACTATCATGGTGAATGTCAAGGCCAAACACTTCCGAGGCCTGTCCCACTACTATGCTGCCATTGCCCTCTGTGATGGGCCCCGTGAGTAAATGCCCAGCCCCGTCTGGCTCTGGCCCCCTGGGTTTCCCTCCCCTTCCTTTCCCATACCCCTCCCAACCCTGGGGGGAAGCTAGCTCCACGAAAGCCAATTGTCCTTTCTCCTGTACACCTCCTTTGTTGATTCTTGCCCTTGCTTGGGGTTGGACACGTGTGCTGATGCTGTCACGATTTCCATGAAGGCTTACTTACAGCCCTCTCTGCCCTGCTCCTTTGAAGATGTCTTTGCCCCTCTGGTGCTTGGTTCCTTTATTGACACTGTTATCTCTTCTGCCTGTTTGACTCCTTTTAAAAATATACTGCTGCCTTTATATGGCTCATTTGATGTTAGAACCGTCCTCTGTGATCTAGATTGCTTTGTTGACACCATCACCTCCTAGGCAGTTTATTTGTTGTGCAAACTTAGAAGAGATTAGAGGTGGGAAGGAGGTCTCTCCCAGAGTCCAGATCCCCAAGCATAAGTGAGAGTCTCCTGCCCTACTAACTTCTGTGCAAGTGTTGGGGAGGGGGGAGTATCAGGATAGACGCAGCCCCATGGCTAGCAGGAGTGGCCTACTGGGAGAGCATCCCTCCCCTCCTGCACAGGAAAGCTGTTGGGACCATTTCACATAAAATTTCCTCTTGTCTTCCTTGTCACCAGTATCTCTGTGATTTGTTTCACAAGACTCAGCCAAATCTTTTTCTATCCTGGGTATTATTGGGGAGACCAGGGTTTGGTTTTGGGGTAGGCTGGATTATAGAGAGATGAAAATTGAAATACAACCAACCTTTATCCAAGAATCAGGGCTGGGATGCTCTGCTGGTCACTTGCACATGGCACCCAAACCTGCCTCTCCTTAATGAGATTTTATAATTTATCTTTTTTTGTGTGTTGTGGACCTTTGGCAGCCCTGACAAAGCTATGGACCTCTTCTTGGAATAATGTTTTCAAATATGTAAAGTAAAATACATAGAATCACAACAGAAACCAATTATGTTGAAATAAAGCTATGGTTTTTTCCATTAAAGTTCATGGACCCCTTGGGGGGCAATTGATGGACCACAGATTAAGAACCTCTAGACTAAATGATCTTTAAGGTCCTCCTTGTTTTACATTTATGATATAAACTGAGTTATAAATACTGAGGGCATTGGGAATCCCAGAGTAAACTGAACAAAGGTAGATGATCAATGAGGGAGAGCTCCCTGGAGGAGGTGACTCACAGACTCAGTAGAGAAGGCTCACCTTCCTGACTTGGGCAGAGTGGTGGGTCTTCCCACATCACAGATGGCACAGCTATCTTTCCCTGTTCCTCTCTTGGCAGCTGTAGCAGACTCCGAGATCCCCAAATATGAAAAAGCTTTTCTCCAGTTCCACATCACTGTGCCCGAGGGCCCTTCGCTACCTGTTCTCCTTCAGGACTCGGAGGAGCGGAGAAAACTCGGTAAAGGGCCCACTGGGGCTGGAGGAAAGGGTTCCGCCTGGGGCCGACAAGAATGGTGCCAAGGAACCTACTGTTTTTGCTTCATATTTCTCCCCTTCCCTCTTCCTCAGTGGTGCAGTTAGGCATGTTCTAGAGTTCAGTTCACTGTTTAGAGAGAAAAAGAAGCTTTTTCTAACATGAGGAATCTCAGGGTGCAAGCTTGACATGAGAGGGCAAATTGTAAAGACACAGCATGGTGACAGAGTCCAACCTGGCCCAGTTATGTGATGTGGTGGAAACATTACTGGGTTGGAGGAGGAGGGTGTCAAAGGTTCTGGGTTCAAATACTGACTCTGACCCTTACTGGATGTGTGACTTTGGGCAAATCAAATGCGGGGTTTGGCCTAGATAATCTCTAAGGTCAATGCAGCTAGGTGACTCAGGGGATAGAATTCTGGATTTGAACTCTGGAGGATCTGAGTTCAATTTTGGCGTCAGACAAAAACTGCGTGACCCTGGGCAAGTAACTTAAGCTCTGCCTCGGTTTCCTCGACTCTAAAATGGGAATAGTAATAGCATTCACCTCTCAGTTTTGTGTTGTGGATCAGAGCCTAGCACATCATTAGTGCTGTATAAATGCTGGCTTTAATCATTGTTATTGAAGTCCTTTTTAACTCTAAATGCTATCACCTAACACTTGTCCTTCCTTTTGCCTGGCTATTCCAGACTTGCATGTATGAGTCCTTTCTTTGGTTCCTTCCCCCCTCCCCCAAGTGGATCCCTCACCTAGTTCAACCCCAAGACACTGAAGGTGTTACCTGGCTGTTTCCCAGGGAGTTATCCCTATGTTCAGTTGGAGCAGCAGCTCTCTAGGGAGTGCCTGCCATGACTCACCCCGTGGGCAAGTCTTTTCCTGGTCCCTTCCCCATCAGCCTCACTTCTAGAAATCTTCCAGCCTGGACTCAGCCAGTCTTCACCCAGTCCCTGTTTTGCTAAACTCCTTGGGCACTGCAGGCTTCATCCCAACTCCACCCCTTTGTTGACTAGGACACCACTCCCCCAGCCTAGGTCCTCTTTTGCTTAATTAAGGCCTTTGTTGACCCAGCAGAAATTAGAGGCAGCCTGCCAGCTGAGAAGATGCCTCCCACACAGAGGAAGATTTCCTTCCTCTCCCCACTCCAATATACGTGTATGGCAGGGTATGTAATTAGCTCAGAGATTTGAGGAGGAGAGAGATCCTCATAGGTTGGAGTTCAGAAGGGCTTCACTGAGGATGTGGGGCCAGAGCTGGGCTGTGAAGAAATGGGAATTGGAGAAGCTAGTATCATGTGTTTTTATCCCTAGTGCCTAGCACAGTGCCTCACATGTGGTAGTAGTAGGTTAAGGAATGCTTGTTGATTGGATTGATTGAAGGCTGTTTGTAAGAGGAGTTAGATTTAATCTTCATAGCCCTAGAAGATAACACTGGGGAAGCTGGGAGAACTTGGCTCCACAGAAGGATAACTTCTTAACTGTTTTGTTGATCAGTTGTGTCTGACTCTTTGTGACCCCATTTCATATTTTCTTGACAGAGATACAGGAGTAGTTTGCCATTTCCTTTTCAGCTCATTTTACAGATGAAGAAACTGAGGCAAATGGGGTTAAGTGGCTTCTTGCCCAGCATGGCTAGTCTGTGTCTGAGTTCAGATTTGAACTCAGGGAGATGTATCTTCCTGACTCTAGGCCTGGGGCTCTCTATCCATTGTGTAGAAGAGCTGTCCAAATCCTGAATGGATTGTCTTAGGAGGTAACAAGTTTCCCCATCCCCAGAGATCTTCAAGAGAAAGCTGGGTGATCATTTGACGGGAATGTTTTAATAACAGGCTCCTGCTCAGGTGCAAGGTGGATAAGTCACTTCTAACTGATACTCTGTGATCTAGAAAATGAGGATGTTGGATTAGATCTCTTAGGTCTCCCAGCCCCAAGAATATATGGCATGAATGATGGGAAAAGCCATAGACTTGCAATGGAGAGTCTTGGGTTTGAATCCCACCTTGAATACTTCACCTTTAAGAACCTCAGTTTCTTCAAGTGTAAGACGGGAGCATTCGTATCAAACCGTTTACTTCAAAGGCAAGCCCTTTGTGATCCTTAAAGCACTCTAGAAATGGGAGTTGTTATTGGTCTTACCAGAGTCTCACAACAGCCTGATAAGCAGGGCAATTTCTTTTGGCATTATAATGACCCTGGCATGTACCTTGTCACCCTGTGAAAGAACAACTGAATAAGAGTTTGTGAAGTGCTCACATAGTAATGATAGTGCTAGCCGCTAGCATCTATGTAGCACTTAGAGGTTAGCAATGTACTTTACAAATATCTCGCTTTATCCTCACAGTAACCTTGGGAAGGAGGTGCCCATTTTATCTCCATTTTACAGATGAGGAAACTCAGGAAGACAGTGGGGACATGACTTGCCCAGGCTCACACAGCTAGGAAGTGTCTGAGGCTGGATTAGAATTTCGTCTTCCTGGCTCCAACCAAGCCCAGCATTTGATCCACTGAGCCACCTAGCTGCCTACTGTGTGCCAACAGTTGTGCAGAGTACTGGGGATACTAACTAGATTCTGAGTTCCATGAAGACAGAATTATGTCTTATTTACATTTTCCATCTCTCCTAGTACTGAGCATGGCACTCTGTAAACAATAGGTGCTTAATAAATATTTTGGGACTGATTTGGATTTAGGAGACTTGAGTTCTATTTTGCTAGCTCTGTGGCCTTGTGAGAGCCCCTTCCCATCTCCAAACCTCAGTAGTCCTTTGATAGCATGATGAGGTCAGGCATCTCTAACTCCTCTGAGTCTCTCCAGCAAAGGCACACCTGCGGAAGGCCATGATGAATCATGAGGAAGCCTTGCGTCTCCATGCTGTCTGTCGCATCCTTCGGAAGATGGACCTGCTGCAGGAAGTAGTGTCCCTGGCTCACAGGCGCTCCCTGGCCAAGTACTCAGAGATTGACCATGAGGATGACTTCTTTGAAACTGCTGAAGCCCCCAATGTCCACCGTGAGTGGGGGCCCTGGGAGTGGGGCCGTGTGTATGTGTGTGTGTGTGTGTGTGTGTGTGTGTGTGTGTGTGTGTGTGTGTGGTTACCGTGGAGGGTGAGGGAAAGGAGAGAATTCTACCTGAAGGCAGGGAGGGAGGGGGCCAGGCAGTGACCCGCTCCATCTCCCAAGCACTGTGGATCCTAAAACATAGATTTAAAGCTGAAAGGGACTAATTGACTTGTCAATAATTCATCTCCCTCATCCATTACAAAGAGGCAATCATATACTCTGAAGTTGGAAGTCTTGGGTGTGGCTACCTCTTACCTCTATAACTGTGAACAAATAACTTCCTTTGTCTGGGTCTCTGTACAATGAGGAGCTTAGACTTAAGTGATGCCTGAGGTCCTTTCCAGGGCCAAATCTTGGATTCTTTACACAGCTTGTTTGATGCCTGGTCCTCACAGCTCAGAGCATGAACAGAGGAGGAATGGTCCAGCAAGGGCAAAAAGCCTCTTGCTAGTATCATATGGGGAGTCAGTGGACCAGATATCTTTATTCTCAGCCTGGAGCTCCTTCTGCTCCTCACCCTCTTGCCTTCTATTCACATGGAGGCAAAAATAGAATCTGCAGAGTGTTCTCGTGTGTCCCATGTTGGCTCATTTACAACAATGTGATTTTTAGAACCCAGGATATTATTCCATAGAATGTTAGATCCTAGAGGGACCTTAGAATGGAAACTTTTATAGATGGGGAAACTAAGGCAGGATACTAGTTGGCCTGTGACTCCCCATTTAGGTGATTAGTACCCAAAAAAGATCTACCTCTTCTCTCTCTTAAAGTGGGGGATGGGGTACTTTCTCCCCATTGGTTATGTGGCCTTTAACTAGAGAGGAGGAAATCAGTGTGATACAGGGTCCAAGAGAAGTCAGGTTGTGGAGATACAGTGAGAATAGGTGATAGGCTAAAGAAGAGCTTCTTTGCTTGTTTTCTCTGGGGTGATGTTCTTGTCAGTGTGTTTCTTGGGGTAAAGACTGGTGGTTAAGTGACAGTGGGAAGAATCTTGGGGGTGACATAGGAAGGAAGTGTTTAATCTGGGAAGGCTTCCTGTGGGAGGTAAAAATGTGTTTCTCTTTATGTCATTTGGTGGGAGAATGATGGATTAGGCCAGTCCTGGCTTTTCTCTTTGGTCCTTGATTTGACCAATTTTTGATTTTTGTATTTTTAGCCAAGACCCACCAGAAGCCAGAGATAAAGACGCCCAACTTCTCCCAGGTGAAGGTGACAGACATCTTCCACCGCTTGGTGAGTCTTCCAGGACCTGCCTGGGACCTGTGGCTTTTACTCTCTGATCAGGGAACCCACCTCTATTCCTTCCTTAGTAATAATAACTAACTTTTATACACTGCTTATGAATATACCAGGCACTGGGCTAAGCTCTTTACAAATACTATCTCACTGAGTGCTCACAACAGTCCTTGGAGGTAGATGCTACTATTACATTATTATTGCATTTTACAGATGAAGAAACCAGGGTGAACAGAAATGAAATGACTTGCCCTGGGTAATGTAGCTAGTAAGTGTCGAGGCTGGATTTGAACTCAGGTCTTCCTGATTCCAGGCCCAGCTCTCACTCCACTGTACCACCTAGTTGACTCTTTTCATGGGTTTCTTGCTGCTGCTCCAGAAGACAGGTGGCTGAAGCCTTCTCCCTATTTTGTATCCCAAGGGGATCAAAGGGCTTGTGAACAAGAACAAGCCCGTGACTGAGTCTGGAACCCAAGACTCTCCCCCTACAGTCTGCTTCCATCCTTTTCTCTCCAACAATGGGATTAAAACCCCCTCACTCAGGAGCCTTCAACATTCCTAAGCCCTTTCTCCTTCCATGTCCTCATTTCACCATTAACTCTGTCTCCCACTCAATATAAGTGCCTCTGAAGAGATTAACGTTGTTTTATTTCATAAATTAAAAATAAAATAAATTTTTAAAACAGAGATTAGCCTAAATTAGAAACATAAGCCCAGGAAAATGAAGGAGGCTACACAACGACTCACAGCTTTTGAGTAGATGAGAAAGTTGAGGTGCAGGAAGGGCGAGCAGCCATCTAAGTCAAGGCCTCAAGACTCCAAGGGTGTTGGGGCTGCTGTGTAACATGCTGCTGATTGCAAGGAATTCGACCCCAACAAGGCATTAGCAGGGGAGCAGGGGAACAGCTGCGTGTGGCTGGGCCTTCAAGCGTCTGTCTCCCAACAGGGGCCCCTGTCCGTGTTCTCTGCCAAGAACCAGTGGCAACTGAAGGGGCCTGTACACCTGACTCGAGGTGAAGGCGGCTTTGGATTCACTCTCAGGGGAGATTCACCTGTTCTCATTGCAGCTGTCATCCCTGGGGGCCGGGCTGAGGTAAGTGAACCCCAGATTCCCAGGGATATGGCCCTGCCCTCAAATAGGAGATGGAATAGGGGAGGTGCACGGTGCTGCTCAAGGAGCCCTTGAGGTTGGGGTGGGGGAGAATATGCCCTCTGGGAGTTTCTGGGTATGAGTGGGGACCCTTAGCTCTGCTCCCTGAGAGCCCTGAGGGATGATGGGGAAGACATGGCTCCTACCTTCAGGGACTTGGCAGGAACATATGCCAGCCATAACCTGTCCAGCTCAACATCCCTTTCTACATAAAGATATTGGAATGTGCTGAGGGAGGCTTCCTGGAGGACACCAATTTGGAGCCAGGTCTGTCAGAAGGAAAGGGGAGCTAGGAGTCCCTGATTCCTTGGGCCCTGCCTGTGGGAAAGTCTATCTGACCTACCTGCCTTCTACCTATTATATCTACCTCACAGTTTTCCTGGCTGGCTCCCCAGCCTAGAAGCTAAATACTTGCCCCTGTCCTGACTCCCCACCTCCCCCAAGTATGTTTGAACTCAGCCCTGGGATGGACGTGGCCCAGAGGAGGAGAGAGCCTCATAGCACACAGAGTGACTTTTTAAAAGGGATTTTTTAGAGCACCTTTAATCCAGCCTTTTCATTTTATAGATGAGAAAACTAAGGCCCATAGAAATGAGGTGGCTGACTTGTGATAGCATGAGGCAGAAGCAGGATTGGAAAGGCCAGCGTCCTTTCCAGGATGCCCGTCATTGTGAGGCAAAGTTGGCCCAGGTCCAAGGGATACTCCTGCCTTGCAAGACCTGACCCATGTTCAGGAGCTCTCTGTCTTGGTTGTGGTCCTAGCTGCTTCATACTTCCTGCCTGGACACTGGCTCTGCCACTCAGCCTGTCATGTGAGACCACCATAGTTTGACTCACATTGTACCAGCATCATTTCCTCCTTCCCAACATGCACTTTCCCTTCCAGCCACAATGGGACTTTTCCCATAAAAAATTAATTCCTAATCTTTGCTCAAGCCATTCCTATTACTAAGAAGCCCCTCTTGGTTTTCTCTGTCCTTCAATGTTTATCTGGAGCCGTGCTGCCTCCAGAAAGTCTTGACTAACTCCTTAGTGCAGTGATTTCTCCATCCTTCCAACTTCTGTAACCTTATGATTATTTTTTTTTACTAGAGTGGTTATTGTATGGATGAAAAGAAAGGAATGGGTGAAAGAGTCTTTTTATTTATTTTTTTTTGTGTTGGTGGGGGACAGAGTTAAGTGACTTGACCAAGGTGACACAGCTAATAAGTATCTGAGGCTGAATTTGAACACAAGTCCTCCTCACTTCAGGGCTAGTGCTCTGATCACTGCACCCCCTAGCTGCCCCTAGAAACAAGTTCACAGACTTTTTTTTTGGAGACCATCAGGGTTAAGTGCCTTGCCCAAGGTCACATAGCTAGTAAGCATCCCCGCTAGATTGGAACTCAGATCCTCTTAACTAGAGCTGGCACTCTGTCCACTGTGCCACCTAGCTGGTGTGTGCAGGCTTAGCTTGGATTTAACTGTTCAAGGGAAGGACATTACAGCTAATGTAGAAATGTTTTGCATGACTTGATATGTATGTTTGGTATTGTATTTCTTGCTTTCTTAATGGATAGATGGAAATAGAGGGAGGGAGAGAATTTGGAACTGAAAACAGAATTCAGTTAATTTTTGTTAAAAAAGGGAAGGCCCATCGTCATCATCCGGAAAGGTCCGATGAAAAACTTGTTGGTTTGTATTATTGCTCTGACATTTATTAGCAGCATGACCTTGGGCCAGTCACTTCACTGTGTCCTCTGAGGTGTATCCTCATTTATAAAACAAGGATCAAAACATTTGTTCCTCCCTACCTTTTGGGGTTGTTGTGGAGGAAAGTGTTTTGTAAACCTTAAAGCACTGTAGACATAGGAGTTATTCATGGTAGTCCATTTTACAGATTAGGAAACTGAGGCCTAGGGAGGGGATGTGACTTATTGAAGGCTGACATAGCAAGTCAGTGGGAGAGAGCTGGAAGTAGTTCTCAAGTCTCTTGACTCCCAGGCCAGGGCCGTTTCTGTGACACCACAGGGAGACTGAAGGTGTGAGAATCTGGCCAAAGTCACTGTCTAGGCAGCAAAGCCAGGGCCACACCCCATGTTTGAATCTGCTGTTCACAAATAGACTGGCATGGCCCAGCTGCACATAGGCTGGTGCTTTGTCTGATCCTGGGAAGCAACATTGCCCATTTGCAGAGAGCTCGTAACAAATTGGCTGCATTAGGGCCAGGGGAAGCCAGCTGCATCAGATCAGAGGTTACTTTCCCTAGTGGCTCACTCTCTACATACCCTCTCTGCAGGCGGCTGGACTGAAGGAGGGTGATTACATTGTCTCTGTGAATGGGGAACCCTGCAAGTGGGGGAAGCACTCAGAGGTGGTGGCCCTGCTAACAGGTGTGGGAGAGGAAGGTGTGGACATCGAGGTGGTCACACCCCAGCGAGAGGAGCCGCTCATCCTGGTAACCCTGAGTCCCAGGATGGGATGGGAGGTTGTGGGGGAAGGCCAAGAGGTCAGGGAGCTTTCCTCTATGAAGAGTTTTCTAGAGGAAGAGGAGGTCTAACTGGTGATACCTTATAGAAGTGAGAGTTAGAGCCTAGAGGCAGGAAATTGAGTCCTAGAGAGAAGAAGGTGTGCTTTCTTTAATTACACAATCACAGGGCCTCAAGGCAATGTATACCTGAACAGGATTCACTGTTCTCCATCCCCCATAGGTGGCAGCATCCAACCTTTGTCTGAAGACCTCCTTTGCTGGGGAACTCACTACTCTCCAAAGTAATCCGTTCTAGTTTAGAATAAACTCTAATTGTTAGGAAGTTATCAAATTAAATCAAACCAAAAACTGTCTCTATAATTTTCACCCATTGCTCCTGGTTTTGGCTCCTTCAACTGAGAAGAATCTTTAGAAAAGAAAAAGTTCATTAACTTTTTAATCTATTATTTGACATTTTCTCATGGTTCTGGGGAATTTTTTTGGTTTAAGGATCATGTTGGTTTTAGATGACCCATTATGTGTAGGTGTCATTTACTGCTTGAGATTTAAAAAAAAAATTGACTCCTTTAAAATATCTTTGCCAGGTCCTTGTTTCTGCATTTAAGATCTGAGAGGTGATTTGGGGATGATAGTTAGGAGGGGTTGGGGGATAGGAGGAGGAAGAGGTGAGTCACTGGAGAAAGGTGTATGGGGATGACTATCTTACTCCCATTCTCTGTCTATGACCAGGTGGATAAGAAGGCAACCACATTGTCCTCAGCTGGGCTCTTGCGCAGTGACAAGGAAAATGGCGGGCAGGTCACACTACCTGGGTCTTTCCTTGGCTGGAACAAGAAGGCTAAGTGGGGCCAGGGCCTGAAGCGGCTCCAACCTTTCTCCCCATCAGCAGACAACACACCAGCTTCCCGCTGAGGCACCTGTCTTGGAACATCTTCCTTGACCCTCCCTAAAGAGCTGGTGAACGGGGCCAGAAGCACCCCTTGCCCTGACTTGGGAACCTCTAAGAGGCAGCTGGCTTTCCAGTAGTGGATGGGAAAGGGCCTGAGGATTTATTTCCTTTTTGGTTCAGGCAGGCCCTGCAGAACCTCAGGGCTGTCGGTGGATAGCCCAGGCATCTTTTCCACCCATTTCCCCCTACCCACAGGTATTGGGGATGGGAGGAAGTCCCAGGATCTCTTCTTCTAAACCTTGTAAACTTTAAAGCACTAGAAAAATGAGCCCTGTTCTTCCTGTTCTCTTGAGAATTGGTGATATAGTAGAGCTAACACTTGCACTTGTAGCCAGCAGAACCAGATTCAGATCCTGTCTGTGCCACTTGCTAGCTGTGTTACCTTGAGTAAATCACTTCCCCTGCTCAAGCCTCAGTTTCCTTAAGTGCTATAGAAATAGAAAGAGCTGATCCCATTGGACCAGATTGGTGAGAGCTCATATTTCTATAGCATATTAAAATGTACAAAGCACTTTCTTGAGAAGGGAGTCCTAGGTTTATTATCTATTTTACAAAGAAAGAAAACTGGGGTCAAGAGACAAGAGAGAAGTTACTTGCTCAAGGTCATCCAGCTGGTTACAAAAATGAGTCTTCTGATTCCAAGTGCAGGGTCCATGCTCCTGCCCTGAGATGCCCATCTCTGGGATGAGACAGGCCGTCTGTGGGGGCTTCTGCCCCAAAGCTACCATCCTCCTCAGGAGGAAGGGTATTCCTCCTCCTCCTCCTCCCAGAGGTTCAGCCTCACAAACCCTGAGCAGGATAAGAGGCAGCCTGAGACAGGTCTTTGACAGGTCCCATGTGGGGCCCTCATCCTACTGGGCTTTAAATGAAGGCACAAGGGAGGCAGCTTGGTGAACCTGGAGTCCCATCCTGTCATGTGGCTGGAGAAGAAACAGAACCAAGACAGGGACCCAACTTGCTGAGGGTGATATGGTGAGTTAGAGACTGATGTAGAACTGAGACCCAGGTCTCCTGGCACAAGGCCTGGTGCTGTGCACCCTAGTTACATTAATAGAGAATTGTGGCCAGTAAACATCTGTGGGGGGGGGGGTTGGGGAAAGGAGGGACAGTGGAATGGGCCCTGGCCCTGGAGGAGCCAACTCTCTTGGCCTCAGTTTCCCCTCTGTCAAATGAGGAAGTTGGAATTCTTCATCTCTAAGGGCCAAGGGATCTTGAGTTCCCTTCTCCCCTGAATCCATACTCTGTCCTGTCCTTCAAGACTTAACTCAGGTGTCCCCTCCAGGAAGCCCTCCATGATCATCCCATTTGAAGTGATCTCTCCCTCTGGATTTCAGAGTCCTTGGCCTGGTCTCCATTACACTGTCACTGTAGCACATTTATTTCTGTAGAAGCAGACTGAACTCCTGGAAGGCAAAGATGTGGATAGTAGGCACTTAATAAATGTTTGAGTCAAATGGAATTTGTCTGTGTGCCTATGAGGGCTGGCAGGATCCTGCTTCTTAAACTCCAATAGGAGGGTGCCTGATTAGACTGAGAAGAGAGAAGACATAAGACACTTCATCAGCTGGAGACATGGAAAAATTGGGGTGCAGGGAGGCGGGGGAGGGGTCCTCATCCCAGGGCCCCTCTTAGTGGGGGTTCAGGACGTTCCTCTTCCCCAGGGATATGCACATCGCAAAGCACCTTTCTAAGTTTATTTAGCAGGGACAGTGTAGAAGAGATTCCATTTCAGGTATGGTTTGGAGTAGATGGCCTCTGAGGTATCTTCCACTAGTCTCTTAAGATTCTGTGGTTCCCAGCAGAGAGGGTTGGGTATCAACTCCTATCTCTGAATGGCAGGGGGAGTGTAGCATTTTCAGACTGACTACTTGGTCCCGGGCAGAAGAATTGGAGAGTACTTTTTGGAGTTGGGGGACAGATGGAGCAGGGAACTCTGAGAAAAATCTCCTCTCTCCCTGCACCCCCACCTCCTACTTCCCTCTCAAGCCCTAAGCCTGAATTTTCCTACCTTTCTTCCACCCCCAGTAGACTCTGGATTGTCATGGGCAGGAACAGTCCTTCTATTTTAAATAGGGATTGTCCAGAGCTTAGAAAAATCTTCTGAAATCTTGGAATAAGATAAAATAGAACTAAAACTCAAGATCCTGATTCTCTCAGGTAATACATGATGCCCTTTAATACAGCATAATAAAGAGTTCTCAAAGGAGGAATTGAAAACTATTAAGAGTACGAGAGATTAATCCAAATCACTAATTGTTAGGAGATACAAATTAAAACAACTTTGAGGTTGCAATTTACATACTGTAAATTGGCAAAGATGACAGAAGGTAAGTGAGAATGTTCATGTTGGAGTGGTTATGGAAAGATAGGCACACTTGATAGAGTTGTGAACTTGTCATACCATTCTGAACAGCAATTTGAATTACGCTAAGAAAGCAACTAACATGTCTATATTTATCTAGAGATAAATATATAACTATATATGTCTATATAAATATATATATATAGGTATATCTAGAGATCCCTCTAGGCATATACCTCAAGGAAGTCAATTTTTTTAAAAGTCCAATATACATCAAAATATTTATAGCAGCCCATTTTTTAATGGTAACGAAGTGGAGGCAAAGCAGATAGTCACAAGTTGTGGAAGAGCTAGATAAATTATAATAGGCAAGTGCAGTGGAATATAACAGCTCTAAGAAATGATGGCTGTGATTACCTCAGAGAAGCATCCAAAGACTTAACTGAAGTGATGCAAGGTGAAACAAACAGAACCAGGAAAGAACTGTGGGATGATTAAGATGGTGCTCGTGGAAATAACATCAAAGCAAACAAGTCATAATGACCAAGTTTGGCCCCAGTGAAGGTAAAGGAGATTGAACCTTCACCTCTCCTTTGTAGGAGGGAGGGGATGTGGCAATGGAAAACTGCATACGATGGTGGGCTTAGTATGTGTGTTGGTAAGTGAACATTTTTTCCTCCCTATTTGTATGGATGCTCTCTGGGAAGTGGGGGGAGAGATGTATTGGAACATATTGGTGAGGCAACAAAAGCTATTAATAAAAATTATTTTAAAATACTTATGGTATGTTAAATTTAGAATCTTCCTCAAAAACCATTTTGAATAGAGCAAGTATTTTCATCCCTATTTAACAGTTAAGTAGGCTAAGGCTCAGTGAGGTAAGGATATGTCCTAGGTCTCATAGCAGTAGATGACTTAGGCAAGCACATTCAATTAGATTAAACATTTATTGTACTACTACTTTATATATTGTGCTTTGCTGTAGAAATATGAAAATTAAATAATCTCTTTCCTTAGGAAGTTTACAAATGAAAAGATGAGTTGTTACAAAGGTTCCCCCCACTCCTTGGGTAGGGAGTGGAAGGGAGGGGGAAAAAAGCACTTTTTTCAATGAAAAACTACAATTTAATATTTTAAATCAGTTTTTGTTTATTGAAAAATACACTGATATTTTCAAATCAATTTTTGCTTATTAAAAAAATACAATTTAATTTTTCAAAAATAATAGGTGGGAAAAGTAATTCTAATTGATTTTACAGATGAGGAAACTGAGTCTGAGACCAGGAAAGTCATTTATCTGAGATCACATGGTAGACCATAACACTGTGGCATTCTCCTTTCACTGAGGAACAAAGAAAAAAGCAGGGAGAAGCTCAAACCATTATCATCATGGCATCCCACTCATGCCCAGGGTTGAAAGCAGTCCCATTGAGGGAATGGGGCTTGCTCAGAAAGGGAAGGTTACTTGGGGAAAGGGAAGAGAGAAAGTGAAGGAAGGGATCCTGTGTGATTGGGGCTCTCAGAGAAGAGCGGAAGGTGGAGGCAGAGTCCTTGGCCAGGGCAGAGGGAGGACCAGGCCTCCACCACAGCTCTATGTTGGCCTTCTGCACACCCTTTGAACCATAGGTCATACACTTTGAACCTTTTGCAAGTACAATGGGAAGTTATGAAACTTCTGTCTTTCATACTGAGCCAGGTGGCGGGCTCTATCCTGAAAACGTGTGTCCAAAGGGCGGCATCACTCTGCAGTTATAATGCATATAGCCTCCATATAGCGCTTTAAGGTTGTTTTTAAAAAGTTATTTTTAATTTGTGGAGTAAGACAAGCATTTCCATAACATAGTACAATTTGAAAAGATGATTACATACAAAACTGCAAATCTACTATGTATAACTTATTTATTCCTTTTAAACAGACAACAAAGTTATCACGTGAATCTCTTTTTTCTTTCCTCCCTGTCCTTGCTTTACAAATATGATTTCATCCTGCCACTAATCACCTGGGAGATAGGCGCTATTATTTGAGGTTAGGTGACTCTCCCAGGGTCACACAGCTAGGAAGTGTGTCAGGCAGCATCTGCTCACTAAGAGACACCACCTGCAACTGGGACAGCGTAGTAGTGACTGGCCACAGTGCAGGGGCCACTGGAAGAAGCCTATCCACAGCCAGGAGAACCCCAGAAGTGCCTGAAGGAAAGGCTCCCACTGACCTTGGATAGAAGCATTGGGTGCCACAGGTTCCCAAGTTTTCAGGCCGCCTTCTCTCCTTAAGCTGCCATGAATTTTCTTGTGTCTGGCGACCCAGGCATTTGTTGGCTAGGTTCATTCAGGACAAGGAGAGAGAGACACAGCTGAAGGAGGCCGAAGCAGCAGCTTTTCTCACCAAATGGCTTCAAGAGGGTTATGTACAACCCTTAATGTCAGATCTGAACGTGTGGAATTCCCCTACCTCTCCTGCCCCTCCCACCCCCCCCAAAAAACTCAACTGCTTGAACTGGTTTGGTCTCTCCTGAGGAATAATAGTTAGCTTTTAATAAAGCCTTAATAAAAGGCTTTAAATATGCAGAGGACTTCACCTAATGTAATCTCATTTACTCCTCACAATATCACTGGAAAGTAGATGCTATATTGTTATCCCCATTTTACAGGTGGGGAAACTGAGGCAGAGAAAGGTTATGTGATTTGTCCAGGGTCACACAGCTAGTGTCTGATAGAGTGTCTTCCTGACTCCAAGTTTAGCACTCTTATTATCTGCCCCACCTAAGCACCCAGTCCTTGCTCCCCTAGCCATTCTCATGGTCCTTGTCTCCATCCCAGAAACTGACTTTCATTCTGACCCTGAGTCTGCATAGTGCTGGGAAAGAGATGGACCTTGGGAGAAAGAAGGGAAAGACTTGTTGGGTTAGGGCCCTGCCTGGAAAATAACCTCAACTAATTAGTCAATTACTACATCATTTCTGTTTTCAAATACCCAATGGTTTGCAGGCAGGTTTAGCTCCTCGATCACACAGATCCAGACAAACGATCTAGGACAATGGAAATACATTATCTTGTTAAAAGGTCCTGGGAATACTGGAGATGAGCGACTCTTCCCTTCTACCTGCTAAAATTCTTTGATTTCCTTTTCACTTGGGTTGTTAGGGGAACAAGTCCTCCCACACTATTACTAGTGAACTGCTTTCTAAATAAAGATACAAGCCACATTGGGAGAAACAGAGACAGAGAGAAGGAACTGCCTCTTTGCTCTATGGAGGTAAGCAATGACTTAGATTTGGTGTTAGGGAAAGGCAGTTGGGTGTAGTAGACCCAGGGTCTTTGGTTTGAATTTTGGCTCAGCTGTTTAACTTGATGTATGACCTTGAGCAAGAAACTTCCTGTCTGTGGACTTCAGTTTTTTACTTGATAAAATGGAGAGGTGGATTTATTGATCTCAAAAGGTCTTATCCAGGGCATTTTTAAAACGTTTTTAATGAATAAAAATCCACCTTTCCTCCCTCTCTCCACTCCCCTTCCCCATTGAAAAAGGAAGAAAAACAGCACCCTTGTAACAAATATGCATGGCCAAGTAAAACAATTCCTACATTCACCATGTATATCCCCCCCCTCCAAAAGTCACCATTTATGCCCTGCGTCCATTAGTTCTCTATCTGGACATGGATGGCATGTTTCATTATGAGTTCTAAGGAATCATAGTTGGTTGTTGTGTTAATCAGACTTTGTCTTTATAATATTGTATACATTTGTTGTCTTGGTTCTGCTTATTGTCTTCTGCATCAGGTCTTACAAGTCTTCCCAGGTTTCTCTGAAACCATCCCTTTCTTCCTTTCTTATAGCACAGCACTATTCCATCACATTCACATAACATAATCTGTCTCATCCAGTTCTTAAATTCTGTCTGTATGTCCTGTCATGCATGAGGAGTTTATTTCACCTTTCTCTAAGACTTCTCAACTTATCAGTTGCCGAGTCTTCTTAAAGCTTGGTGAAGAGAATTTCTTCACAGAAAGTTTCCTACACCAGTGAAATCACAGATTGTATATGTCCTCCCAAGTGGAGATAGTAATCTCTTCAGTACCTTCCCCATAGGGTCATTACAAGGTTCAAATGACAAAAGGTTTTTTTGTTTTTTGCAAACCTTAAGTCACTCTAGAAATACAAGTGCATTACTTTCTTACATTCTATGTTCTCAGGTTGAGGCAGCATGGTCCAGTACATGGAATGCTGCTGATTGGAATCAGAAATCCAAGATTTATATGCTACCTTTGTCACTAGCCACTTGTATGCCCTTAGACATATTGCTTCACATCTCTGGGACTCAGTTTCTCCACCTGTAAAATGAGTCTCTTCAGGCCTTCATCACCTTTCCCCTGGACAACTGCAGTAGCCTTCTGGTTGGTCTTCCTGCCTTATCTTACTCCTTTCCCACCCATCCTCTGCTGCCAAGGTGATTCTTCTAAAGTGCAACTTGGATCATGTTGCCCTCCTTCACTCAATAAACTTCAATGGTTTCTTGTTACCTCCAGGATCAAATACAAATAACTCTATTTGTCCTTTAAAGTTATTCACAAACTGGCCTCTTCTTTTGTAGCATGTGCAGTTCTCCCTAAATGGAGATGCCCATGAGGGAGATGCCAAATGTTTAGATGTTTATTTTGGCTCTATTTCTGAAGTGAATATTCCTTTGTGAAAAGTCAACCTTAGAAGAATTAAAAGGAATTGAAATGCTTGGATTTCTAAAACTAGGGGGGAAACAATTTGTAGAGTCTTGAGCCAATGACTGAGACAAGAAACCATCTCTCAGGATTATAAAGGGGGAACCTTGAGAGCAGATGTATGCTGGTAAATGTCTAACAATCAGCTCTAATGAATAGAAATGGCTTCACAATACACTTTTTACGTTTAACCTACATTATTAATCTACATTTTCTCTACCACTTTCCTAAGTCTAGACAGTCAAGAGGGGTTAGAGGAAGGGAGAGGATTTGGAACTGAATAAGAACTCAATAATAGTAACTAAAGCACAAATGTTTTAAATGTACTTGAATGACCAAAAAAATCTACATAATCAATAAAACAATAAATAAATCCCCGATGTGTAGTATCTGCAGGTTTCTGAGGTGTAAATGTTTGCAATGAAATTTAACAATCAGCTTTCTAAAGGCTGACTAAGCCAGCTTCAGTATCCCACTTGCCTGAGGGGAGTACATCTACAGCAATAAGCACCAGAGAATCACTGTTACAGGACCCTTGCCAGTCTTCTTACCGTTGGACTAGGGACTTCCCAGTCCAGTGATGCTGGCTTTCTGGCTGTTACTGGATGTTAACAATCCATCTTTAGACCCTGTACCTTTTTACTGGCTATCTCTCATGCAAAGAATGAATGCTCTCCCTTCTTGCCTCCTTTTTCCTGGCCTCCCTATTTCCTTAAAGATTTAGCTCAAATTCTACCATCTGCAAGAGACCTCAATTCTGGCCCAAATGCTGAGATCACCTTCCATTTTCATTGTATATAGTTTACAGTTATTTGCTTCTGTCTCCCCTATTAGACTGTGAGTTCCTTGGAGGCAGGGTCTATATTTTCAGTCTCCTTTATATTCCCTGCATTTAGGGTTAGCAGAATGCCTGGAATATGATAAGCAACTTCTTGACTGATTGACAAGACTAGATGATCTTTCTGGTTCTAAACTCAAAGTCCTTTTCAGCTCTCACATTCTATTCCCCATGGAAACATGAGGCTCTAAATTCAAAAAGGGAGGGATGCTGGACTTTCTTGAGTTAGGGGGCCCAGTGTGCAACCCCCCCTCACCCCACCCCTCCCATCTATGGTATAGCTGAGTAGAGCATGGATAGATGGGCCCCAGGAAGAGGCAGAAGGAGCTTAAGAAGTCATCCCTGTTGCAGGGTGGGACAGAAGACGGAGAACCAAGATCTCATCCTAGGGTTGTGGGGGGCGGGGTTGGAGGGACATCAGTCTATTGCAGGGTGATTTGGAGGCAGCTCCTGCTGTTCCGCCTGTGGCCACCAGAGGGGGGCAGTTGCACGTCCAAGTAGCAGAAGAGATGACTGGCTGGAGCTGTGTAGGACCTAGCTGGACTTTGGTTAGTGGGGACAGGATGACCTGAGGTTACTGGGATTACTGTCAATCTCTGTTTCGGAACCCCTATCCTTGTCCCCATTTCTCCCTGTAAAGACATACAGCCTGCGTGTCTTTATTTATTTTCCTAGTTCATTCTATTTCTCCCCATCTCTGTCCCTGTCCCTCCCTCTCTTAGTTTCTCCTATTTCTCCTAGGCACACCCTATTTCTTTTCCTCTGCCTTCTTTAGTCCTTGCTCATCTCTTTCTAATTCTTTTTCTCTGCCTCTGTCCTTTCCTATCTCTCTTTGTCTCTCCCTATTTCTCTTTTTTCCAGATCCCTCTTAATCTCTGACTTTCTGTCATTCTGTCTCTTTCCCTCTTAGTCTCCCTGTCTCCTTGTCTCTTGTTCTATTTGTGACCCTCTCCCTCCAGCCTTCTCCCCTGGGTTAGTATTCTGTCTTCCCAGGTCTCTGTCTCTCCAAATCTCTCTCCACCTTTTCCCCATTTCTTCATCTCTTTTTCTTTGGGTCTCTATATGCTTCTCACAGGTCATAAGAGTTAGAGAAAGAGTCTTGGAGATTCCCTTTTATTTTGCTGATCCAACTCCTTCATTTTGTTGGTCAGTTTGAAATTGTAAGTAACTCATTCACAGACACACAATTAAGGAGAATCAGCATCACCTAGTGTCTCCATCTTTTTCTTCTCGTCTTCCTCCTGATACAATGGAAAAAAAAACCAAAACAACAGTTGATGAGGATTCAGGAGACCAGACATCAAGCCTGGACTCTGCCACCAACTCACTACACTAAGAAGGGGTTAAGGGGGAGAAGGAGGTAGACTAGATTTCTATAGTCCTCTTTAGTTTTAAATCTTAAGATCTCAGTCTCTGTTCCTATATCTCTCCCTGTTTCCCTTTATTTATTTCTTGCTTTTGTCATTTTCTCTTTTTGCTTCTCAGTCCCTCTCTCTTTTGGTTCCTGGAGGAAGGAGGTAGAAGTAGGGCTGAATGGCTCTGGTGATGGAGGTGAGAGTCTGGTGGTACACGATGGGACTTTTTTTTAGGCAGGCAGATGGAGTAGTGTGTAGCATGCTGGTTCTCCAGTCAGGATGAGCTGAGTTTGAATCCTGCCTCAGATACTTAACTTACTAGCTTTGTGACCCTCAGCAAGTCTTCCAGCCTCAGTTTCCTTACCTGTAAAACCTAGATAATAATAGCATAGAAGGTTGTTGTGAGGGCCAGATGAGACAACATCTGTAAGGTACTTAGCAGACCTTAAAGGTCTATGTAAATGTCAGTTATGATTATTGACCAAGAACGCTTTCTTCCTGGACTTCCAGGAGGAAGCACTGAGGTGATGCTGCTGCCCCTCCCCTGTCTTGATGTGTCATCCTAGGGCAGTATTACTGTACTCTGGGCTTTCGGTTTCTCTTCTAGAGTGTAGGAATACTTCTCTCTGCCCACCCCTGCCCAAAGTGATTTGAGAACTCTGAATGAGAGAGATTACAATGGAATCTCAAGGGTGGACAAATTCTCCCTAGTTCAATCCTTGTTATTTTACAGAAGAGGAAACTGAGACACAGAAAGGGGAAGTAATTTGCCCAAGGTCATGCGGAAATTCAGGGTCAGAGTCGGACTAGAATTTAGGTTCCATCTCCTGCATCAGATTTCTTTTTAAATGGGCTGTGATCTTACTGAGTTTTTCCCCCTCCCTCCAGTCTTTCAAAGCTCTGCCCTGAGCCCTTGTGTTGCTGGGGGTGTTTTCCCTCCCTAGAGTGATCCGGGGTAGAATCACAAGGAAGTGAGATTAAGTCGGGGAAGGGGGAGGGGTGGAGAGGGTGGGAGACAAGATGTCCCCTTCCAGCCACCCCTGAGTGTCCTGGGGATACACACAGACACACAATGACTATCTGACAAGAGGCTAGGCCCCCCCCCCTCCCAGGAGAATCCTCAGCTCAGCAAAACTGCCAAGGTCAGCCCTCCCCCCTCCCACCTCCCCAGGGTGCATTAATTTGATTAATAAACACGCGTGTCAGAGAGGTAATTACCCGCTAATTGGGGATGACAAGGTTGGCAGGGCCTGTCCCCGGGAGGAAACATCAACTCCCCCCGCCCCCCACCTCTAGTCCCTCCAGGATCCCCTGGGCTGGAGGGAGTCTGGAGCAGAAGAGAGAGAGCTCTGGGCTGGGAGGGAAGAGGCTTGGGTTCTAGTCCTAGCTGGCTCTCAACTTGCTGTGTGCCTTTTAGCAAAGTACTCCCCCTCTCTGGGCCTCAGTAGCCTTCTCTGTAAAATGAGGGGGCTGGACAAGATGTCTTTCAGCTCAGACATTTTATATTCTATATTCTAAGGTGACTAGAGCCCTGGACTTGGAGTTAAGAAGCCCCGAATCCAAATCCTTTGTCATGTACTTTCTAGCTGTGTGATGACTCTGGGTAGGTCACTTAATATCTTTTTGCCTCAGTTTCCTTAATTGGTAAAATGGGGACAATCATGGAACCTACCTCATAGGCTTGTTGTAAGATAACATATATCAAGTATATAAACTGCTTTGTAATTCTTGAAGCACTAACTACTGCTTACTGAGCCATCTCCAAGCTCTGAATCTCTGTTCTCCATCTGTAAAATGGGACACTAATACTTTTACTGCTTCCTTCACAGGGGAATTTTAAGGAAAGCAATTGATAAACCTGGAAGTATACAGAAATGAGATGATGAAGGTGATGATGATGGTGGTCATCCCCACTTTGACCTTCTCTGTTCTCGGTTCTAAGGTCTTTTCCAGATCAGGGGAAAGAACCCAAAAGAGCTAAGTTCCAACCCCTGCCCTGATAATCATCTTGAGGGAGTTGCTTAATTTTTCTGAGCCATAGTTTCTTCATCAGTAAAATAGAGACAATGATACTTACATTCCTTTTCTCATAGAGTTGCTACAAGGAAAAAGCTTTATAAGTATTAAAGTGTGTTTTCATCCTTTGTTGCTGAAGAAGACCATGCTATCCGAGAAATAATGACATGACTTGCACTTGACTTTGTTTTGGATGAGGGAGGGCTATGTAGGTCACCAGCATCACTTCTCCTCTAGAGCCATCTAAATCCAGTGACCAGATATTCATCAGGATGACTAGAGATGACCCAGGATGAGGCAGTTGGGGTTAAGTGACTTGCCCAAGGTCACACAGCTAGTGAGTGTCAAGTGTCTGAAGTGAGATTTCAACTCAGATCCTCCTGACTCCTGCACTAGTGCTTTATCCACTACATCACCTGGCTGCCCCAAATAAGAATGACCAACAACACAGTAATGTTGTTTAGAGATTCCCCTCCCCCCAGCTCTGACAGTCTGACTACTATTGTTGCAATAAGCATTGCTGGAATAAATGATGTCTAGTGGGTTCCCCTTCTCAATTTCCCTCTTCCTCAACCCCAGGATAACCCAGTTTGGGCTAAGAGCTGAAGGCTGTAATAGATGGTAACAAGTCACATAACATGATGAGCCTGACGCTTCCGTTTGGTCTCCTCTGGTCTTATTCAGCACAATCCCAGCCCCATGCCTGCAGGGATGTGGGAGGAGGCAGATGTGGAACTTGATAAAGGATGACTTGGACACGGAAGGACAAGGAGAGTGGGAGGCAGGGATGCTAAGCACCTGCCAGAAAGAGGGAAGCATCCCAGGTAGGGATCACCCCATTTGTCCCCTACTTCCACATGGTATGCTTTCTTCTGGCCTAGACCCTGATTGTGGGGTCTTTGACAGAGTCACTCTTTGGTAAAGAAGAGGTGGTTACTGCAGGCCTAGTTTCAGTATTTCTGAATCTGCTCTCAATCATGGACTAAGAAGGAAATATCAATCTGGAGGGGAGCTACCATGATGCAAGGCAGTGATGATTGCAAACTGCTTTTCAAACTTTAAGTCATCACATATAAGTATATGAGTCTTAGTGTTACTTTGTCCATCAGCAGCAGCAGTGATATCATCCCACTCAAAGAATCCCAGAGCCAGTAGTCCTTTAGGCCAACTCTTACCAAAGAAGGAACCTGCAAGATGACATCCATGACATGTCCAGCCCCTGCTTGAAGACCTCAAATGAGGGGGTCCCATGACCTCCAGAGGTAGCTCACTTTCTTTTTTGTATCACTCTAATTGTTGGCATTTCTTTTGTGACATCCACCCAAAAACCACCTCTTTGCAATGTCTTATTTTGCCTGTAGGAGTTAAGCAGAATAAATCCCTCATCCACATGACAAGCTCTCAAATATTTACCAGGAGTCATAGATTTAGAGCCGGAGGGACCTTTGAGTTCCCTGAGTCTAACCCCTTCATTTTATGGACAGAGTGTTAAGCAACTTGCCCAAGGTCACACAGCATGAAAGGGTCTGAGGTAAGAGTTAAGTCCAGGCTTTTGTGACTAGGACTGGGAACAGAAGACAAGAATGAGGGTCTGGGGAGAGAATGGAGCCAGCTGTTCCCTTAAGCAGTGACATTTTGGGTAGGGAGCATCCGGAGAAGAAGATGCTATTTCCTTTCTAGGAGGAAAACCTGTTTTTATCATTGAGGAGGGCACTGTGTGGTTTGTCCTTCATTCTCAAAGAGGACTATGACATCTGGAAGAAGATGCCATGACTTGCAAATGAATTGGATTTAAGTGAGGTAGGGCTGTGCAAAGTCACCATCCTCACTTTCTCTTTTGGAGCCATCTGGGTCCAGTGGCCAAATATAGATCAGGATGACTGGAGATGGCCCAGGATGAGGGCACTAGACACACTTGGAGCTCCTAGAGTATAAACAGAGGCAAGGGTTGCGGCTAGAGGGAGCTATAGATGAACTTGTCTTCACTAGGGAAAGACTGGAAAGGTCTGGGCCTGAGCTCTGTCAATCAGAGAAGGCTTCTTGGGGACGTTGCTTTAGTTAATTTGGGGAGGGAAAATGCTACCCAGGTACATTTTTACCTGGTGAAACCCCTCTCCCTTTCTGGAGGACAAAGATCCCCCTGTGACCCAGGTGAGAGTTCCTAGGCTCTAAATTAGAGGGAAACCTGGGGGGACCCCTGGATGCCCTTGTCTCCTAAGATCAAGAGATAGGTAGACATTATCAATGTCAGTTTGGCAGGAAATACCCAGTGTACTGTGCCCCAAGGATCTGTGCTTGGCTATGTGCTACTAGACATTTGTATCAATGACTCAGGTTGGATTTGCAGATAAAACAAAACAGGGAGGAATAAAGAGCTAGCTAATACAGTGGATGACAAGGGTCAGAGTTAAAAAAAAAATCTCAATGGATCAAATCTAACAAGATAAAATACCATAGGGATAAATGCAAAGACTCATACTTGTGTTATAATCAGCCACACAAATACAAAATGGAAGAGATATGGTTAGACAGTAGTTTGTCTGAAAAAAACAAAGATCTGAGGGCTTTAGTGGACCACAAGTGTGATAGGGAAGAGAAAAAAGCTATCATGATCCTGGGCTACATTAAAAGAAGATTTGTTCGATTGTTCCCAACCTTTCATTACCCCTTTTGGGAGTTTTCTTGGCAGAGATACTGGAGCTGTTTATTGTTTCCTTCTCCAGCTCATTTTACAATGAGAAAACTGAGCCAAACAGGGTTAAGTGACTTGCCCAGGGTCACACACAGTAAGTGTCAGAGGCCAGATTTGAATTTGGGTTTTCCTATTTCTAAGCCTGGCACTCTACCCACTGTACCATTTAGCTATCTGTTAAAAGAAACACAACTTCAAGGAATAAGGAATCGAACATCTTTTGAGGTTGGCTTGAATCTAGTAGGTCTCTTGCCTCCAAAACCAGGTCTCTTTCTATTATTGCACAGTGAAGTAGTGAGAGTACTCTATATTACTAGAGAGAAATAGAACGGCCTTTTGTGATATAGTGTATTATTAGAGTCATCCGTGAACACCCAAGAAGGTGAGCTCCATGATGGTGGGTAGACCAGGTCATCTTTAAACTTTCTACCTCTGCCTGGCCCCCAGAGAACACCCTGCACAATGACTTCATAAACACTTGTTGGATTAAATTGAATTGAATTCTAAGGTTCCTTCCAGTCTTGCCATTCTGTGTTAATGATAATAGTGCCAAGTTTCTATAATTCTTTAGAATTTACAAAACAACCCTGTGTGGTGAGTAGTACAAACTTTACTATCCCCATTTTTACAGATAAAGAAACTGAGACTCAGAGGGGTAAAATAACTTGTCCAAGGTCACACAGTTGGTAAGCATCAGAAGTGGAACTTTCAGCCAGGTCTTGTGACGTGAGGTTCAGACTCCTTTTGCTCCAGGATGCTGTAGTGAGCCAGCTTTGCCGTTCTGTTTCGTGAGCCTTCTTGCTCTGACAGTGTGTGATTCTCTAGGTGAATGAGCTCACCAGCTCTGATCTTCCTCTCAGAGGTCAGAAGAGTCTGGGCCCTGAAGGGGAGGGGAACTGTCGGGGGGGGGGGGAGTCCTGAGCAACAGAGACTCAAGGAGACACCTGGGAAAAGCTCTGATCTGGCACACAGGGAGGGAGGGAGCAAACAGAGGAAAGACTCTACTGACTTGACAATTTATGTGACAAAGCAATTAATTGCCATTTATTTGGGGAAAATGAAGCCCAAAAGGAGAAAGGCATTGCTGTAGAGTCTCACAATGGAGTCAAGAGCAAAGAGAATCAAGATCCAGGGCTTGTGCCTCCCAGACTCTTCCTCTGATGACATCAAAGCTCTATTTTGTGAGCCCACAAATGAGGCTGTCTCCTGGGAGGGCCATAGCCTCCTTGTTCCTTGCGTCCAGTGATCCATCCATCCATCAGCTGACCCCTCTGGCGTCTGTCTCCTGGACCCCTTCCTGTCTCAGCATCTAAGATGTTCCATCCCTTCTATCCTCCCTGATGGATCCTCCGGCCGAGGGCTAGGGATGAGATGATCCAGCTGAATCAGCAGCACTAAGGATACAGGAAAGATCAGGTGTCCTGAGCCCCTGGACAGCTCCAGAAGGATCCAGAGGGGGAGAGGAAATATGCACCTGGACATTGTGCCCCTTGGGTCCCAGTCCCATAGTAAGCCCATGGAATTACAGATACAAAAACCTCAGCTGGGAGGGGCCTCGGAGTCCACCTAGGCCTATCTGTACTCAGGCATGAATCTTGCTATCCAGTATTTTACTTGAAGACCTCCAGGGAAGAGGGAGAGCCCCCCACCTCCAGAGAGATGATCCATCTCTCTTTTGTATAGAAAATGTTTCTTACATTTAACTTGAATCTACCTCTCTACAATTTCAGACTATTGTCCCTCATTCTGTCCTCTGAGGACAGATGATGATGATGATGATGATGATGAGAACAACTGACTGTTCTATGAAGTTTGCAAATAAGAATAATAGCTAGCATTTATAGTGCTTCAGGGTTTAAAAAGTGCTTTATAAATATCATCTCATTTTATCTTCATAACAACCCTGGGAGGTACATGCTAATTCTCTCCATTTAACCGAGGCAGCCTGTGATTAAGAGACATAGTAAGTGTCTGAGGCAGGATTGGAACTCAGGTCTCCCTAACTCCACACCCTGTGCTCCATCTCTTAATGCACATGACCTGTCTGATCCGCATTACAGCCCTATTAGGTAAATGCTACAGTTTTATTCACCACATTTTACAGATGGGTTAGAGGGAGGGTAAATGATTTACTTGAGATCACATAGTCAGGAAGTATCTGAAATTGAATTTGAACCCAAGACCCCTTGACTCCTGGTCTAGCACTAGCTGCCTCTGCCATGTGACAGATGGGAATTTCTCTTTCCCAGGTTAAATATGCCTTATTTCCTCAACCAACTCATGTAGTTTTGCTTCCAGTTTCCTCAACATCTTGGATTCTTCCTCCTAGATGAGATTGTCTTGTCCTTCAAAAATGTGGTGCTCAAGACAGACCACAGCACCATCAGTGAGCTAGGCTGTCTTTTGTCTCAATTCTTATGTAGGACTTGGTCATTGAAAGGGCATTGCCTCAGACAAACTGAGACTTTAAGGTTATCTACTGCATCCTCGATCACCTGTCATCTTCACTTATGTCTTGCCATTGGACTTTGATGATTCTAAAGGAGAGAGTGAGGCTGATGATTTTCCACAGCTCTGCCTCACTTAAATCCAATTTACTAGTAAGTCCTTGTGATACCATTGGCCCTCTTTGAGAATGAAGGACAAATAATAAGTCCAAGATTAAAAAGAACTCCAAGACAGAGTACCCAAGGAGTGTCATGTCCTTAGTCCTGGACACCAAACTTCTCTTAATGCAATCCAAGATTACAATAGCTCCTTTGATGGTCAGTCAGTATGTTTAACTTACATTGAGCTTGGCCACTAAAACCCTCAAATCTTTTGCATAAGGCTACATTGTCTCGTCTTGCCTCCGCGATGCTGTATAAGTGAAGCTGACTTTTTGAGGCGCAGCTAGACAGTATAGTAGCCAGAGTGCTGGATCTGGAGTCAGGAGGACTCATCTCCCTTGTTGTACACAGTTGTTTGCGCGTTGTCTCCCCCATTAGACCATGACCTCCTTATGAGAGCAGGGACTAAATTTGTCTTTCTTGGTATTCTCATGGCTTAGTACAGATCATGGCACATAGTAGGCACTTAATAAATTGGCTGATTGACCATAAACTCCATGAATCAGTGGTGTGGCATGACCATTAAAAAAGCTATTATTTGGGTTACATTTACTGGAGACAATCTAGAATGAGGGAGATGAGAATTTCATAGTCCTCTGCCCTGATCAGATTCTACCTGACAATTAGGGGGCCAGTGCATATAGCACAGGACCTGAAATCAGGAAAACATGAGTTTGAATCCTGTCACAGGCACTTACTAGCTGTGTGACCCCTGGGCAAGAAACTTAACTTCTCTCGAACTCAGTTTTCTCACCTGCAAGAAGCAGATAATAAGAGCATGTATCTTTCTAGGATTGTTGTGAGGATTCAATGAGATTTATATACATATCTGTATACATTTACACATATACAAAGCTTTATAAGCCTTAGAGTGCTCTATAAATGCTAGCTATTTTTATGTAAATACTACTTATCCAGAGTATTGTGTTGAATTCTAGGAGCTAAATATTAGGAAGGACGTTGGCAAACTGGACAACATCCAGAGGAGGGTAACCTGGATAGTGTAAGAGATAGAAACCATGCCAAACAAGGAAGGAGTCGTTCCTTCAAGCAATGTTTAGGCCGGAGAATGGATGATCTGAGGTGGTCAGGGGCAGGAGATCTATCTCCAAGGGTTTGACAGTCACCATCTTGGAAAGAGTCTGATTTGTACTGTTTGGCCCCAGATGGCAGATCTAGGAGCCATGGAGGAGGGGGCGATTGAAGAGAGGAGAATTCCAGTTCAATAAAAAAAGCTTCCTAACCATTTCAACCTGTACAGAAGTGGAATGGGATTGCCTCCGGTGGAGGATAGGTCCCTTATCGCTGAAAGTCTCCAAGGGGAAGTTGATGACACATGCCAAGGACTCTATAGGGGGTTTGGTAGGGGAAGAGAATAAGCATTTACTAAGTGCCTACTGTGTACCAGGTATACGGGAAGCAGTTTGCAATGGATATTTCATTTGATCCTCACAAGAATGCTGGAAGATAGGTGCTGCTATTATCTCCATTTTACAGATGAGGAAATTGAGGCAAACAGGGTACATAATTTTGCCCAGTATCTGAAGTCAAATTTAAACTCAGGTCTTCCTGACTTTAGCCTCAGAATTTTAATACTCCACCTAGGAGAGATTCTTGGTCAGGTAGAGGAGCTGTATGGCCTCTGAGGTCCTTTCTTGGGATGCTACAATTCTCAAGTCATGGATCATAACCATCAACAAAACTGGCTGACTCAATTTTTGTGAAGCTAATCTGATTTCCTCCTGACTTTTCCTTGGTCTGAAGTCTCATCCTGTTCAATATCTTCAAACTCAGACTAAGAACTCACTTCCAGGGTATATGTTTCTTCCTGGAAAGATATTTTTCCACTTTTAGCACCCTGACCGGTGCCTTGTCTTTGGCTTCTCCCAGCTTCTGGCTCCCTGGATTTTGCCTATTGATTCAGAAAAAAAACCAATAAAACCCTGTCTTCAACTGGACCTGCATCCCACAGCAATTAGGAGCTCCCTCCATTGCTGGACTAATCATCATACTTCTCCAACATATACACATGTGACTCCTACGTTGATAGCTATGACCTTGGGATACCTTGATCCAGGGAGACATTACAAAATGTGCAGGCTTCAGGAAGGGTGTAGGTAATAGCCCACTCATTTCCTAGAGTACCTCCAAAATTCACAAAGACAGTCTATTTCTTAATGGCAATGGGGACCGGGAGATCAAAATCATATGGTGGAGATGATAATGAAAACCTTGGTTTTGGTGATGGGGATGCTGATAGCCTAGGAAATAGTGATTGTGAGGTTGCTTCCTATTCCAAAAATCCTTCTCTGATCCCTCAGCTGAAAGTGATCTTTTCTTATTTATATTTCTTAAAACCCTCTGTCCAGATACCTCATCTGACCCATTCTGCCTGGTGTCATGTTCAATGTATATCTGCTCTTAGACTAAGTTCCTTGAGGTCAGGGACTGTGTCATCTTTCACCTATATATCTCCAGCCCTGAGCACGGGGCCTCAAATGTAGCGGACACTTAAAAAATATCTGTTGAATTGAATGGTGATGATAATGGTCATCAGCATTTTATAATTGATTAATAATTATAACAACTGATATTTGGGTTTATAAAGAGTTTCTCCTTATAAGCATTTGGAAAGGGAAGTAGGGATCACTATAAACTAGTGTGAGTTTATCCATATCAAGTCATTCCATACTAATCTTAATTTTTTTGATAGTGTTACTATACCCAGGGAATGCCAAGGATGTGGCCCCTCAGATCCTCAGAGCTGGAAGAGATCTTAGGAAGTGCGTTTCTTCAGGAATCTTCCATCTACAACACTCTGACAAGCAGAGAGGTCATTTCCACTGGATGAGCTCTAGCAAAAGGGTCTTTAAGTATGTCTGGATTTCATCGAGGTGACATGGTATCTCACAGTGTGAGATGAGATAGAGAGACATGGAGTAGGTGTTGGAATAGACAGATAGATTCAGAATTGGTTGAAGAACCAAATGCTGAGTGAGGATTCAATGGACCCATGTCAATATGGTGAGGAGGTCCCTAATGGCGTACCACAGGGCTCTGTCCAATTGTCCCGAAATGTTTAATTTTGTTTTTTAATCAATGATTCAAATTAGAGACATAAATGGTTTTCATACTTGCTTTGACACAAAGTTAGGCACAATAGTGAGTATATCAGAAGACAGACTGATGCTTCAGTGACCTCTGATTTCATTGATAAAGGTATCCCTTTCCAATGGGATAGATACATTCATGCTTTCTCATTCTTGGACTTTTGTCCATGACTTCCCATAAATCACCCATGGAGGGGCAACCCAGTGTGCCTGGGGCAGGGGGTGGTTTTTTCTAGGTCTCTTAATACTCTATATGACCACCAGTAAGGTATGAAGGTTGTATATCTCAGCCCTGTACTCTTGCAATATGACCAACCCACTTCCTTTTCTGATTGTACATCTCTTTGATGATCTTTTACACAGTTTTTTTGTGTGCAGTTCATCATTGATACATGCTGAAGTCTATTTACACCCACCATACATCTCTCCATTGCCCTTTAAATGACCTGCAATTTTGATTCTTCAGAGATTATGGTGCTTCTTGATTCACAGCCTTGATATAGCATTGCTAGGTGAATATTGGTGTTAAAAAGAAGGGTTTTTGTTTTCAAGGGGAAGGGAGGCATCATTGAGAGCACTGTATGATCTTTAAAGTGCAATCCATCTCTCTTCCTCTTCCTTGTCTTCATTGTCCTTCTAAACTGTATATCATACTCCTAGATGTATGTGATCAATCAATTACCAAGCATTTTAAAGTCACCCACCATGGGCCTGGCATTGTGTTAGACACTAGGCATAAAGGCAAAAATGAAACAATTCCTGCTCTCAGGAAGCTTATACTCTAATTGGGGAAATGATATTTACATAGAGAAGTATATGCATGCTATATGCAAATCACATTCAAGGTCACTTGGAAGGCAGGACACTAGCTGCTCTTGATGAACCAGCTCTATGAGTTGTTTATCCAATTGCTCACCATAAACATGACAATAGGCATTCTTCCTTCTCTTGATTTCCCTTTTTTAGAGTGTTAGGCTGAACATTTCTGAGTGATTGTAAATCTCATCAGGACCCTCTGCAAAAAACAGCAGAGATCCAAAAAGAGATTTATAGGGGAGAAAGATAGAACAATTCTAATAAGAAGAAATTTAATAGGGCAAAAACAATGTCCTACATGAGGTTTTTTTTTTTAATTAATGTGCCAGTACAGGATGGGAGAGACAGGTCTAGTTAACCAAAATTGTGTGAAAAAAAGATCTGAGGGTCTTAGTAAATTACAAGTTCCACATGAAACAAGGGTGACACAGTAGCCCCAAAGCCAACAAGATCTTAGTCTGCATTAAGAGAAGCACAGTGTCCACAAGGAGAAAGCTCATAGTTGCATTGTCTTCCGTCCAGTTGAGACACATCTGTCTAAATTCAAGGGCCACACTTTAGGTATGAATATATGTGTGCAGAAGAGGGCACCTTAGATGAGAAGGGAACTAACTGGAAGCTATGCCATATGAGTCTGAAGAATCAAAGGATCATAGATTTAAGTCTGGAAGGGGCCTCAGAAGCCTTCTGAACCTTTGAGGTTCAGATCCATAAAATGAGTTTTCATTTTATAGCTGAGGAAACTAAGGCTGGGAATACTTAGCCTAGAGAAAAGAAGACTTTGCCTGGATAGGATCACTGACTTCTCATATCTGCCAGGTTGTCCTGGGGCAGAAAGAGCTGATTTGCAGGAATCATTAGCAAGGAGGGATGGAGCAGAACTAGGACCTTTTTTGGCGGTGGAGGTGTGTGTGTGGGTAGAGAGTCAAAGGACCTCAGTTCAAAGCCTAGTTCTTATGCTACCTGTGTGACCTTTGGTGAGTCACTTCAGTTTTCTCATTTGAAAAATGAGGGTGGGTTGAATGGAGGAGGAAGAGAGTCCTCTTCTAGTGTTAGATCCTGTGATCCTATGAGAAGGCACAGAGGCAGGTTTAGGCTCAATTTAAGAAAAATACTTAAAAATTGGAGCTGTCCAAAAGTGGGATGAATTGTCTTGGGAGGTAGGAAGTGGTTTCCACCATCATTGGCAGTGTTTAAGCAGAGGCTGGGTGACTGATAGTTGAGGGTGTGGGAGAGGTGATTTTTTTGTTCACATATAGGCTGGGTTAGAGACCTGTGAGGTCCTTTCTAGTTCTGAGATTCCAGGATTCCGTGTGTGTGTGTGTGTGTGTGTGTGTGTGTGTGTGTGTGTGTGTGCCTATACATGCACACATGCACAGACCTGAACTCAGGGGGCCTTGGGAAACAATATTTCATGTGTCCAAGTGTTCATGTCCCCTGAGCGAGAGGTCAGAGTTGAGATCAGCACAGAATTCTTTTTGCTTTGCCAACAGAAACCTACAGGGCTGGAGGGAGGAGGCAAAATCCATTTCAGCTTCGGTCAGCAGGAGCCAGAGCCCGAGCCTGCTTAGGAGTTGGAGCCAGCACTGGAGAGAGCCAGAGAATGGGGAGGGTGAGGGGAAGAGGGAGGGAAATTAATGCAACTGGAGGGGAGGCCACTCGGGAACCGGGGGACAAAGGAGGGGGCTAGGGAAACAGAGACTGATTTGGAGAGACAGAGGGAGAACCAGAAAGACAGGGAGATCTGGAGAGATAAACACTTAAACACAGGGAGACAGAAAAAGGGGGAAAGACAGAGATAAAAAGAGAATGAGACAAGGGAAGAGACAGACAGAGGCAGAGATGTCAACATAGAGATAGAAGAAAAGGCAGACGTCTAGTTATAAAGAAGCAGAGACATAGAGAAATAGAAAAAGGTAGAGGCAGATAGATGTAGATATAGATGCAGAGACATAAAGAGGCAGAGATAAAGAGAGATCGGAAGAGATAATGATAAAGGAGAGAGATGAGAGACAGAGAAGAGCAGGAACAGAGAGATAGAAGCAGGGGATTTTTGCGTCTTCCTTCCCAGCCCTGTAGATGTAGAGACATAAAGAGGTATAGATAAAGACAGATAGGAAGAGATAGAGACAGATGGAGAAATATATAAAAGAGAGACAGAAAACTGCAGGAAGGTAGAGATATACACCTGAAGAAAGTCAGAGCTATAGACAGAGATAGGAGGAGGTAGAAATATAGACAGAAGAAGTAGAAAAGGAGAGAGAGAAACAGAAAAATATATATGGAGAGGCAAAGATAAGCTATACAAGGACAGGCAGATTTATAGACATAGAAAGGCAAAGATATAGACAGACAGAGGGAAGTAGAGATAGAGTTAGAAGACAAGAGACAGAGAAGAGAGAAGAGCCAAGATAAAGACAGAGGCAGAGAGAGAAGCAGAGATAGGAGGAAATGGAGATATAGAAAGAGATAGAGAGAGGCAGATGTGGACAGAGATAGACCAGGGCAGAGATTTAGATAGGGAGGTGCACAGCAAGACAGCTATAGACATCTAGAAAGGCAAGGATATTGACACGGGGAGAGAGAGGTAAAGATACAGCTAAAGGAAATGACAGGAAGAGGGAGGTAAAGAAACAGAAAATGAAGAGGAATACAGAGAGGGAACCAGAGATATACAGACATAGACACAGAGATGGGGGTGGTGTGTGTTGTGTGCAGAGATGTAGACCAAGGCAAAAATAAAGACAGAACCAGAGATACGTACAGAGAACATCAAAGATAAAGACAAAAAGAAAGATACACAGACAGATGGAGTTCAAATTAGGAAGAGATAAACAGAGATAGAAAATCAAGAGAAATGCAGATGGTAATATGGAGAAAGGGGAGGGGGAGACAGGGAGATGGGGAGAGAGATGGAGGGGGAGAGAGAAAGAAAGAGAGAGAGGGAGAGGGAGAGAGAGAGAGAGAGACAGAAACGTCGAGAGTGAGAGAGACAAATTGAAGAGATAAAGATAGAGATAGAAAGGGAGGTGGAAAGTATATAAATATGGACAGAGAACTGAGGGAAAGTGAGACAGGCTGAGTCCTCCTTCAGGGTTCTTCAGACTGTGATAAGGAGAAGGGAGTTGTCATTGATCACGCTGAGTTATACATTTATGAAAGCCAGAGGATAAACCAAGTCTTTCTGAGTTCCCTGATACCTCTTGACTGAGGCCCTGGAGAATTCCAGACTTGGATAACCCCAGTGTTTCACTGGTCAACTTGGAAGGAGTGGGAGGAGGGAGAGAGAAATAGTCATCTGTTCTCTGAAGACAAACACTCCCTTCTCCACACACACTCCCAAGGAACAAATGTTTCCCTGGTGGTGACCTATTCCCTTCCATTCTTCGTGCTTTGTCTGGGAGGTGGGGTGACCGAGAAATAAGACCATGAGACTTTCATGTGGAGGACCCACATCTAAGGTTCTTTGAAGAAATAGGGGAACAGCCACTCAATTTAAAGTCCAAAAGTCATTGAACTGGTTGTTAGTTTTTTCATTGGACTGGCCAATTTGAATTAGCGTGGAAGGGCAGGCAGATCATATTATTTCCAAACATTTCAGAATGCTATTCACACATCTCATGTGATTCATCTCAATAATCTTCAGGGAAGAATGGATAGAGTCAAAATCCCTATTTTATATATGAGGAGACTAAGGTCCGGGGTGGTAAAATCACTTATCTAAGGTCACAAAGGTAGTTAGTGGCAGAACTAAGCCTAGAACTCAAGTCTACCGTACTATAAGACTAATCCTGGATTTGAGAGACTTAAAAGATCAAGAATGATACCATAGGAAATCTAGTAATCATAACAGGGGGGAAAAAGGCCTTGCAGGGAGATAGTTCAGGGCCATGGCCTTCCTCAGAAAACTTGGGTTCAAATTTCAATTATCACTGGGCACAATGATTCAGGCCTGTTGTCCTTGCTCCTGGGGATACTGAGGCTGGTGGGTCCCCTGAGTTCTGAGCTTCAGGAAGACTAAATCTGATTGGATATCTCCATAAAGTCTAGAGCCAATATGATGAGTTCCCAGGATCAGAAAGCCACCAGACTACCTGAGGAAGAGTGAATCAGTTAAGGTTGGAAAAACGGAACAGGTCAAATCTTCTGGGACAATCGATATTGGAATTGGCTGCTTCACTTCCAGCCTGGTAAGATGGGAAGACCTAGTCTTAAAAACAAAAACAACAACAAAACACTTTTGTTACTGATTCATTTGTGTGACCTTGAATAAATTCCTCCAGTCTAGGGGTCTCTGTCATTTTGTAAAACAAGAAGATTGGACTAGTTGCCTCTTCCACTTGTGACATTCCATGTCCTATCATAAAGCCATTTTGAGATCCACCTCCTCCAGGAAACCTTCCTTGATTATAGGGAGGGGTATATATGGTAAGCATGTACATACACACACACACACACACACACACACACACACACACATATATTGCTCTGGATCAGAGAGACAACATAGCTGTGCTTGAATCTCACGTCAGACATTTACAAATTGTGGAACTATGTCACTCGTAGATCTAGGCTAGAGCCTCAGATCCCTAATCTGTAGAGTGAGGATAATATTATTTGCACTATCCATCTCCTGGGCCTTTTGTGAAGAGTTTCTTGAGGTGCTAGTTTCATTTTCCTGTCTGATTTTTTCTTCACCTCCATCACAATATTCCCAGCACAGGACTAGGACTATGGGTCTTGCCTTACTATAGCTTCTCTACCGGGGATATTCACAGAAATGAGAGGAGAAAGTCAGTTTGGGCTCTGATTTCTTCAGTGAAAACTCCATCATTCCTTCATTCCTTCATCGGACACTTATTAAGTCTAAACAGCTTGCAGAGGCCCTCATTAGGCACTGGGGGATACAAAACATACCTTTGCCCCCACTAGGCCTCAGGGAACTTTCCATTTAGTTGGGGGATAAATGAAGTCACAGTTATAAAATTCAGTGTTATGTGGCATCTCAAGAGAAGGATCGGTACTGACGGGAGGAGGTGGGGGTGCAGAAGTAGTGGTCTCTCAAGTGGGATATTTGAGACGATCCATTAGGGTTCCAAAAGAAACTGCTAGAAAACCAAGAAGAGCCCAGCTGTTCAGAGCTCTTGCAGCTGCTGTCCGGCTCTGCAGCTCTCCTCCCTCCTTCCCCCCTCCCTGTGCCCATTACTGCCTTGAAGCATGGTCAGCCACAAGCACTCCTCCCAGGCAGGCTTGGACAGGCAGTCATTTTCCACCTGGCCCCCACCATCCCCAGTTCTCCCCCTCCACAGCCCCAGCAGTGGCAGACATCTCAGATATCCCCTGGCCAGGGCTCCTTTCTCCTGCACACCTGGGATGGCAAACTCTGACCCTCTGGGAGCAGAGACCTTCAAATGGCCTTACCTTCAGAAGGGGTGTGCGTGTGTGTGTGTGTGTGTGTGTGTGTGTGTGTGTGTGTGTGTGTGTGTTTGCCTGCTTGTACCTGAGCAGGGTGGGGGAAGATGGATGAGGTAAAGGAGGGTATGGGAGACGAATGGGATTTCTCCAAAATGCGACAAAGCCTGGGGGCAGACCTTGAGTAAGCCCTAGCTTGGGAGGGGAATTTTGTTTCCTTGTGCTCCTTGCTGATGGCCCAGACTTTTCTTAGACCCACTCTTCAGTACTGGGAGGCTCCTTTTCACCCTGGCAGAGGTGCAAAGAGTATAACCCAGGAGGAGCAGGCATCTTCATAGCATCTGGAGAGGGAGAAAGCAGCAGCCACTAGCGAGGAAGCATGAGTCAGTGACCCCTGTCTCTGCCAGGGGCTTTGGGACTCCTGTAGCCAAGCATAGGACTGCCCAGGTTTGCAAACTTGCTTCCTAGGCTCCCTCCCTCCTCCTGAAACAAAAACAAAGCACAGGACAGTTTGGAAGCAAATGAAGGTCATTCACCACCAGGAAAGCAGGGCCTAGCTGGGCATCTTGCTGTCTTCCCTGCCAACATTCCTTCTATCCACCTGGAATAGCCACCCTCTGCCCTCAAGGTCCAATCTCCAGAGGCTACATTTCCCTCCCTGTGTCAGAGAATATCTAAATTTACCAGCCAAATTTCAACAAATACTATTTATTAACTGACTGACGTTTAGATCTTTTTCAACCAGGATAGCCATTAATATGAGGTATGGAGATAAAAATTGACTTAGAAGGAGACTTTCATTTCACTGTATTACAAAGTGTTAAACCAAAATCTTAAAAAATAATGAAGCATATTAAATCACAATGCCATCACTAGAAATAGAACCTCCAAATGACAGCAAAAGCAGTTTTTGTATTGTTAATGAATAAGGAGAGGCAAAGGGAGCCAGGAGAAGCTACCAAGCTGCTGGATGGAGCTGCCCTACTCCGCCTTATATCTGATGATTGAGAAATCTTTCTCTTCCGTGGAGGCCCAGCTCAGGGGTCACATCCTTGTTGAAGCCTCTCCTGATCCAGTCAGCCAAAAGTGGATTTGCTATGGTTCATTTATTTCTGACTTCATGACCCCATTTGGGGTTTTCTTGGCAGAGATACTGGAGTGGTTTGCCATTTCCTTCTGCAGCTCATTTTACAGATGAGGAAACTGAGGCAAATAGGGTTAAGTGACTTGCCCAGGGTCACACAGCTAATAAGTATCTGAGGCTAGATTTCAACTCAGGTCTTCCTGATTCCATACTTGGCTCTATCCACTGTGCCACCTAGCTGTCCTAGAAAGTGGACAGTCCCTCCTCAAATCTTCCAGAAGCACTTTACCTATTACCCGCTTCCTACCTTGTGCCATACTTCTCTGTGAATGTCACCTTCCTCCCCTTCCCCATTAGATTGAAGGCAGACCCTGTGTCATTCATCTTTGTATCTCCAGTGCCAAAGATAGAGACCCTCATCATACTAGGACCCTTCCCTATGATCCCTTACAAGTTTATATTCTATGATCTGGATTACAACTTGAGGTCCCTACCATTAGGCTTCATTTTTCACATTTTTCCTCATCTATAAAATGGGGATCATACCAGCCCCTAACTCATTCTGCTATTATGAGGCTCAGATGAGATAGTGGACACTTTGCAGGACTTAAAGCCCTAGGTAAAAAGTTAGCTACATTGCTGTTACATAGATAGGATGAAGACAGGGACTGAACCTTTGATTTAAGTGGCATAGATTACTTCCAGTTGAGGAAGCTTGCAGATGAGGGAACTCCTCTCTGATAGTAGGTCAACACCTTCTCTGCAACTAGGTCTTAAGAGAGTTCCCTCAGTGTGTAGAAAACAAGTGACTTGTCCAAGGTCACACAGCTAGTATCTATCCAACAGGTGGAACTGGAACTTTACTCCAATTATGAGATGGCTCTCTTATGTAATGTTATTATATAAGATATATGTGTATAATAGAGATGACATTATTTTATATTATATAATTATTATGTTCTAATACAATGGCTTTCTAACTGAACTGAGCGGAGTGGAGCAGAAGGAAACAGGAGTCTTTAATTGTGGGAGTGACCTAGAGGACTGGGGCTTCTATGTGCAGAGAAGAGAGTATCCCACCGCAGAGATCTGAATTTCTGGCGGCTCAGCCAGGGGGACTTTGAATTGTGGAGGCTCCCTGAGGCAGAGACCAAGGATTCTGAATAACGATCCTCATCACAGCCCCATTTCTACAGAGCTTTATATTTTTTGCAACACTTTCTTCCAAACTTTCTCCCTGTGAGGGTAGTAAGTGCAAGGATTATTAACCCCATTTTATAGATGAGATATCTGAGGCATGGAGCTACTACATGATCCGCTCAGGGTTATACAGTTATGTATGTTACGTATGTGTCTTATACATACCCCTAAATGTACATGCTGTCTCCTCCATTACAGTGTAAACTCCCCGAGGGCAAGGACTATCTAATTTTGCTTTGTAGTGCCTGGTACATAATAGGTACTTAATAAATGCTTGTTGACTGTTTGACTGAGCCAGACTCAGGTGGGATTTTGATCCACCTCGGTTCTAGATAATGGGAGTTCTGAATGATACTTCTTTTAGTACTTTAAGATTCAAAACAGGTCCTGTTTGCTAAATAATGCAAGTATTATAATCTCCATTTTACAGAGAAAAAAACTGAGACCCAGAGAACTGAAATGATTTACCCAGGGTCATACAGTCCAGAGTGGCAAAGATTAAAGTCAGACCTACAATTCCAGATAGTCCCTGCCCTTGAGGAGTTTATAGCCTAATGGAGATCCCATGCAAACACATACATACTAAGCAAATCATGTACAGGATGGATAGGAAATAATTAAGAGGGAGGGCTTTGGGATTAAAAGAGATCTAGGAAAGCTTCTGGTAGAAAGTGGGCTTTAGTTGGTACTTAAAGGAAGCCCAGGAGGTCAGTAGATGAAGCTGAGAAGGGAGAGTTTTCCAGGTGTGGGAGACAGTTGGAGGGAATGGCAGGTCCCAAGAGTTGGAAAGTCTTGTGTGTAGGGAACATATGTGGCCAGCGCAGCTTGTGTTGATAATGCAAGAACCCGGAGTCTTTCTGAGTCTTTCTGAAGGGTGTCCTCGGGTTTCTCCCGAACATCTGAACCTGCTTTTCTCTTCAGTTCAGCTTCTAACTGTGGGGATCCTTTTTCCTTCCATGATTCTCTTATTTGCTTACAAGGGTCACACTCCCTGAAGATGCTTCTTGCCACTGGTTCTAGTCTCTCTCTCTCTCTCTCTCTCTCTCTCTCTCTCTCTCTCTCTCTCTCTCTCTCTCTTTCTCTCTCTCCCACCCCCTCCTCTCTGGGGTAAGACCTCAGGATTCTGCCCACATAAGGACTGCTTGAAGGAGCCAGGGATGTTTAGCCTAGAGGAGAGACCTGGAAGGTATGTGTTGATCTATCTGAAGGTTTATCATGTGCTTAGTTTTGTTTCACTTGGAGTCCACAGGGCAGAACTAGGAAAAATTAGAGTAAGTTGCCAAAAGGAAGGTTTAGTTTTGATGCCAGTATAACCCCTGACCCAGTGCCCTCCATACTGGGCTTACATGCACTGAGTTCAAACTTGGAAACTACCCCAAAAGATCACTCACTCTTTGGCTTATGTTACCCCCTCCTCAAGTTTACTTTGAGAAATCTCAGATGTGGGTAATTGGATTCCCAGTTATCATATAGGCACTCAATAGTAACAGATGCATTTATCAGGTACAGGTTGGTTGTTGTTTCACTCCAAAACTAATGGGGAAAAAAAGACTTACTGAAGTCCATAAACAAAACAAGGTAATATATAAAAGAATTCACAAAAGCCCAGAAACATCAGCACAATTTTCTCTCTTTTTGGTGAGTCTCATTTTTCCTCAAGGTCCTCCCTTCTACCTTCAAACTTCTTGGCCTCCTCACTAACCGATTTCTCACTCTGGTAAATACTTCTCCCTGAGGCTTCCTTCCGATTGGCAATTCTCTCTTAGAGATCACTATTTCAGAAATGGCCCCAGACAGGCTTCATCTCTTTCCTGCCTCAGCACCCTCTCTTAGAGGAGTCAAAAGACTTCTTTTCTCACCTGTGTGGAAACCCTTCCTCTCCCACCTGCTGTCCAATTCTCTTATCCGTGTTGTTTTCCCCCATTGGAATGTAGACTTCTTGAGTGTAGGAGCTATTTTATTTGCTTGAATTTGTATCCTCAGCAATTAGAACAGCATTTAGTACATGATAAGCAATTAATTCTTGACTTCAGACTCAGAGCTGTAACCACTGCACCGCCTAGCTCACACATTCTACAGGAAGCCAAACTGCCTTCTTGATATTTCTTGTACACAGCATTCTTGAAGCTGGGGCTTGAAGCTGGGGCTTCTTGAGCCCCTTCTCACAATCTCCTTCCCACACCTGAAATGCTCTCACTCCTTACCTCTGCCTGTTGGAACCCCTAACTCCTTTCAATAGTTCAGCTAAAGTACTTCCTCTCTTTCTCTATCGTATTCTGAACTCAACACCACTTCCCACTGGCCCTCACCAAAGAAAGCACGTTCAGAGCTGACAAATATGCATCAGGTCACTGATTTTCTTTCTTTTTTTTATTCCATGGAGACCCTTGGAGGGTTTGGAACTCCTAGAAGGGAAACATGTTTGGTGATGCTAGTGAGGCTAAGCCTTCCCCTTCGATCTTTACTATTTGAAAAGTAGTTAATAGCAGAGTGAAAAATTCAAATCGCATACTCTTCCATACAATGAATTTTGGTCTCTTGCCTTCTGACCCTAGGAACCACACGAGAATGTGAAATCCTTTTCTCTCTCCAAGAAGCAAAACATCCAGAAAATCCCTTTTTCTCATGAAAAGACCCAGATCGAGGATAACACTACTTAGGAAATCTTTCCTCTTCTATCCAGGAAGCTAGGGGGTCAGGAGGACCTATACTCTAGGAATTCTTTTCTGTGGTCTCATTGGAGAGCTAACTTCTGTACACCAAATCTGTAGTGATCACAACAGTCATCAGTGACTTTCCCCCAGAAATGACTGTGCATTTACTTTGTATATATTTTAATTTACTTATCTCAGTCAACCAACAAATATTTATTAGGTATTTACTAGACTACTATTGCTGTGGTGTGCTGGTAAATGTTTAACAATTGGTGGAGGGGACGAATGTATGCATGAAATGCTTTCAAGTTTAATCTTCATTGTTATTATTTTCTCCATCACATTTTTAAGTCTACAAATCAACAAAACAATAAATCAAACCCTGATTTATACCATTTGCCAATTTATGAGGTGTAAAATGCTCACATTGAAAATTTAACGATTAGCTCTCCCTGTTCAAGCTGGCTCTGTTGTCCCCTTACCGTGCATGCCGGACACCTTGATAAGCACCAAGGGGACAAGAGCAGAGATTAATGAGTTCCCATCCTCAAGAAGCTCATGTTCTATTAGAGGCATATAACAAGTTAACAGAAAAACAAAAACACTCTACACAAAATAAAAGTACCATCATTGGGGAAATCAAGAACAGATTCTTGCAAAAGGAAGTACTTTAGCTGAACTTTTGAAGGGAGTTAGGGATTCCAACAGGCAGAGGTAAGGAGTGAGAGCATTTCAGGCATGGGAAGGAGGGGCTCAAAAAGCAATGCTGTGTACAAGAAATATCAAGAGGTCAGTTTGGCTTCCTGTAGAATGTGTGAGCTAGGCAGTGCAATGGTTACAGCTCTGAGTCTGAAGTCAGGAAGAACAGTTCAAATTCAGCTTCAGATAGATACTAGCTGGATGACCTTGGGCAAGTCACTTAACTCTGTTTGCCTCAGTTTCCTCATCTGTAAAATGGGCTGGAGAAGGAAATGGCAAACCACTCCACTATCTCTGCCAAGAAAGCCTAAATAGGGTCATGAAGAGTCAGACATCTCTGAAACAAGAACCACAGGTACAGGCAGAAGACATGTTCCAAAGAGTTGAGAAATAAGAAAATGGAGGCAATGATTATCGGAAATCTCCACTGCACCCCACCCCCATTATTGGCTGTGAAAGAGAGAAAATTTAAAATGTAGGAGTCTACTTTTAGGGAATGGTAAGTTTAAGCAAAGGTGGTCTGTTTTTTGTTCGTCTGTTTTTTGTAAGGATGAGGGAGATATAGGTGTGTCTGAAGGCAGCAGGAAAGGAAGCCAGTAGAAGATCAGAGATTATAAATCAGGGAGAGAAAAGGAGTGATCAAAGAAGCAAGCAAATGAAGGGGATGGCACAAATGAGGGGGGCGTTGGTAAGGAGAAAGGACACTTTTTCATCCATGACAGACTGCGAACAAAGAGAAGATGGGGGATAATAGTGAGAAACAGGGAGCTCGAGGCAGACAGCATTCATTTTTCCAGGGAAGAATAAAGCAAGGTTTTCTTCGGAGACAAAGGGAGGACAGAATGGAGTAGATGATTGAAAAGGGGCTTGGGTCAGCCTTGGTAGGGTACAGGGATGGCTCACCTGAGAAGGCTTGCAGCATAAAGGGCTGAGATTGGAGGTTCAGCTCAGCCAGGGGACATCCGAGTTCTTCCAGCAGCCCATGAACAGGTATGGAGGTGGATGGTAGAGTCCAACTCTGTGGGAAAGAAGCATTTATCAAGTGCTACCATGGGCCGGGCACTGTGCTGAGCTTTACAAATATTGGATCATCACAGCAATCCTGAGAAGTCGATACTATTCTTATCCCCTTTTTACATTTGAGAAAACTGAGGCAGGCAAGTGTTAAATAAGTGACTTGGCCTGAGTCACAAGATAGTACTGTCTGAAACTGGATTTGAGCTCAGATCTTCCTGACTCCAGGCTCAGAACTCTATCTGCTGTGCCAACTACCTGCCCGAAGGATGATGGTGCCAGGAATTCACAAGTCAAGGAAAGTTTACCAATGGACTGAGATTCTGGTGTGAGGAAAGAGAGGGCTTGTGCAGAAGTGGTGGACTGGGAATGTAGTGGGAAATGGAGGTTTCAGTGAGGAAGGGGGTAGTTCTAAGAGAGGTGAGTCACGGAAGAGATGGAAGAACAGAAAGGGAGGGAGGGAATAAACATTTATATTATACCTACCATGTACCAGATACTATGTTAAGTGCTTTTTACAAATATTATCTTACTTGATCCTCACAGCAACTCTGAGAAGTACATGCTATTTAATCTCCTTTTTACATCTGAGGAAACTGAGGCAGGCAGGGGTAAAGTGACTTGTCTTGAGTTGTTTGAGTAAGTGTCTGAAGCGGAATTTGAACTCAGGGCTTCTGACTCCAGACCCAGTGCTCTATCCACTGCACCACCAGCTGACTCTGCAGGAAATTGTGGTGAGGCAGAAGAATTTCAGTTGTGAACTCTGAAGGAGGAACACCTAAACTTCTTGGGACGATGAGAGCAAAGGGTGTGACCATCCATGGGTGTGGCTGAAGTTGAGTGAAGGTGCCTGCTGATTGTTGGAGGTTAATAACCTGGGAAGTCAGGGCATTTGAAGGGATATTACCATCAAGTATAAGAGTAAGGGTGAGATGGGGAGGAATGTTATGAGCCATGTAGTTAGTGAACTCCTTGAGAAAGAAGGAAGAATGATCTAAGGATCATGCCACGAGGCTGCTAGGTGGTCTGGTAGATAGAACACTGGACCTGGAGTCAGGAGGATATGAGTTAAAATTCAGCTGGGTGACCCTGGAAAAGTCATTTAATTGCTGACAGCCTCAATTTTTTCATCTGTAAAATGTGGATGACAATAGCACTCACCTCCCAGGGTTGTTGTGAGGATAAAATGAATTAATATTTGCAAACAACTTTAAGCAGATTTTGTTATCTCAATGTTAGTTATTATAATCTGGAAGCTGGATAGAGTAAACCTTAGAGGAGAGGTAGGTGAGTGGAGATGGTAGGGGGAGGACATGGAAGCAGCTGTGAGGAGCCCAGTGTATTGGAGGAGGGAGGTACAAACTGGAACCAGAAAGAGATGGCACATCCAGTCCTGGAAAGGCTGGCCAGGGATGGAGTGTCTTCAGGGGACAGTCAGATTTCTGTGACTGAAAGGAGAGGGAAGGATTATGCGAGGATGAAGTCTAACAGGAAGGCAGATTCTTAAAAATAGAATGAACATTCCACAAGTTATGATGGAAAGGGAGGTTACTGTTGAAGGAACAGAATGGACTCCCTCATTTGTTAAGTGCCTTCTAGGTGTGGGGCTCTGTGTTGGTGGTCAAAGCATATATAGGTCACTATCTATCCCTATCTTTATGCGATTCAAAGACTGGTCTGGAAATAAGATGTTTATCTACTTGGACAAGACCAACATAAAATATTATACAAGAAGTGGAGAGCAAACACCCTCTTCTGGGACTCTGGCAGGGGAAAGATCGTTAACTGAGGGAGAGGATCCCAGAAAACTTCCTGCCTTTACGGAGTTCCTATAGCCCAGGTAGTTAGCCCTGACTGGCCTCTTACTTTCCCTCCCTACTCTCTGACGGTGTGAGATAAGAGCCAGTAGCCTGACTCAAGCAGGAGAAAGGGAATCTCACCCCTACTCACCACCCCATCTGCCCCTACCCCCAAAACGGTAAAGGATGCTGCAGGTGCAAATAGGGGTGTTTGGGGCTCTGTGGGATGATTTCTTTGCTGATGATTGCATGTACCTGAGTTCCAGGTCAGGGTTAGGGGAGAGGGGGTCCTAGTCTGGCTGTAAGTGTTAGACCCAAGTACTCAGGCTAGGCTTGGAGGGTCCTATGGTCTCACATCATCATTTTGTCATGGACAAGGATAGGTATTACACAACGCAGGGGGACAATGGAAGTAAAGGAGAGATCTAGGCTAAGTGCTCTAGGGAGCTGCCTGCAGACTGGGCTAATGAAGGAAACTCAAGTCCTAATGAAGTTTTGATAAAGTCTCTGCTGCTCAAACTGGGCCATCCATCGAAGAGGGTTTCCTGGAGGGGAGAAGGCAGAGCATTAAAGAGGTGTGTCATTAAGTGATGATCTCGGTACCTAAGGTTGCATCTGCCCTTAACTTATTTGTGTTGTGACTTGTCATTGTGTGTGACTGAAGGTGGGTGAGAAAGGATGTTTGTGTGTATCTCTGTTTCTCCTTCTGGGGAAGAGAGAGATCTATGTGTATATCTTTGCTCTACTGAGGGCTGGCACATCGAGGAGGGGACCTACTGGAGCCTGCAGGGCTCCAACTTTGTGGACAGAAGCTTTTGAGTCCTTTGTTGGGGAGGATTGGGGAGGAGCCTTTCTGGGAGGAGGGGAGCTGGCCCAGAGTATGGACGCCCTCATCTCAGGCCCAGGGAAAGATCTGAGGGAATGAATACAGCTAGGAGGGGAAGACATTGCCCCTTCCTTCTGAAGGAGTCCAGGAAAATCAGTGGTCAGAGTTCAGGTGAGAGACAATCAGGGAAGACTTTCTGAGGGAGGATCTGTAGGAACTGGGAAACAGAATGAATGGAAGCGTAGAGAAGAAGGAGCTGAGAGACAGACAGGGTTAGGAGAAAAGGTCAGTAAGACTGATGCGATCCCAGGATCCTTCATAGTGGGAGAGAGCACAGGAAGCTACTGCTGGTTCCCATCCCTGGGAAAATTTTAGAATCAGATTCTTAGACTGGCAGAGTTTGTCTTTCTGCTTTCAGGACTGGAGAGCCCTGAGGTATCTCTCTCCCCTTTCCATTTCTTTTCTCTTTGTGACACTATCTGTCTCTGTCCTTGTCTCTGTGTGTACCTTTGAAATGTTCTCTCTTTGTGTTTTTTTGTCCTTGACTTTGTCTGCCCTTGTCTTGTTTCTAGTCTCTTTCTATCAGTTGTTGTGATCCTGTGCCTTAGTGTCTTTCTGTTTCTCTGTCTGTTCTCTCTGTTCTTTTGAACAATGTCTCAAACCTTCTTTATCTCTTGCCAACTCTCATAACTTAGGAAGGACTTTCTCACATCTAACTTGTATCATCCTTGTGGCAGCCCAGGTTTTAAGGGAGATAGATGAGGTCAGTGGCTCCATCTGCCCTCCAACCAATTGTTAGGCAGAGACTTGGAGACCCCTGAAGCCTAAAAGTATGTCATCCACGGTGGGGAAATCAGAGGTTGTTCTTGGGCTAATAGACCTTTCCTGGGAGATAGGAAAGGGACCAGCTAAGGGTCCCAGGATAATGTAGGGCACTTATCTCTCTGGACCTGAGCCTTCCCCCAAGTCTTCCATGAATAATTCAATGTTTACCTTCTCCCAGGCCCAAGCCTAGCCTGGCCAGAGCTGGGGTGGGGAGAGGGGGGAGGATATGATTGACAGGTCAAGCCCATCTTCCCCAGGCCCAGGCCGGGGCCCCTCCCCAGCAGCCCCCAGACGACAGATGAGCCAGACGTGCATTAAGGGAGGAGTGAGTTATCGAGCTGTCAGGAGGAGCGTTTTAAGACAGAATTATAGGGGAGAAGAAAAAGATTTTTACCAAATTAATGAAAAATCAATGGGGCCTCAGGACTCCATTAACGCTCGTAATGCACTGGTCACAGGCGGGGCCGGCACAATCCGATATCGGCTGTTAAATACCATGGCCAGCTCAGGTCCAGCCCGGCCCGGCTGGGGCCATTCATCACTGCGCTGTGCTTACCTTTGAGAGTGACAGCAGGAATATAGCTGGGCCAGCTACTGTAGGTCCGACTCCTGCTCCTTGACCAACCTGGACCTGAGCTTCCCCCAGTCAGGCCTGGACCTCAAGGGGGCTTCCCCAAGAACATGGAGACATGTCCTTACAATCACATTGTGTCCCTAAGACTGAACTAACCCCTCTCCCAACCCAACCCACTTGCAAGTAATGAAGAAATAGTCAGAAAATCCTTCAGAAAGTGGAAGCTGACCTCAGGAAGGATTCATGAATTGGGTGACAAATGCTGGTGATGACTGCAAAATTCTCTACATCCAGTGCCTTGAATAACTGTCTTTGTCACCTCCACCTCTAAGAATTCCTGACTTTCTTCGACGCTCAGTTCAGGGGCTGCCTCTTCTAGATCCCCTGAATTACTGTCCCTCTCTTCCTCCTCAAATGATCAGGTATTTTCTTATCTACTGCCATGTTGCATCGTCTCAGTGGAGAGGGTAAGTTCCTTGAAGACAGGGCTGGTCTTCATTTTTCTCTCCGAATTCCAGTGTTTTGCACATACTAAGCATTTAATAAATATTTGTTGACCGGTATTGAATTGGATGATGATGAGGACGGTGGTGATTATTGTGATGTTTGGTAATGATGATGCCAGTGCCAATGGTGATTATTTCCTCCCTTCCCTCTTTTGGAAAAAGGGGATGATAACCCTCACCCTCTCTGCTTCATAGGCTAGTGTGAGGAAAGTGTTTCTCAAAACTTAGAGAGCACTACAAATATGTGCTCTTGTGATAATGACATTGGAGGTTTAAAAATCTAGAGCTGGAGGGGAATTCTCAGGCCCTTGAATCTAACCTCCCTCATTTTACAGATGGGGAAACTGAGGCCCAGGGGAGGAAAGGTCATAAAGTAGTAAGCGATCAGTGCAGTATCTGAACCCAGGCTTTCTGACTCCAAATTCAGCACTATTTCCTACTAAATAGTGGTAGGCAGGAGGAGGAGTGGGTGGATGGGGGAAGTTAGAGACATGTCAGGTTGAATTATTCTGAGTTTTGAGTTGATAGGACACAATACAATCTGTATCTGTGAATTTGTCTTCTAGCACCTTTCCCCCACCCCAGGTGCTGAGGAATGTTGGCGAAGGGAAGGACTTTTAGTCTCACTCTTCATTTTATACATAAGGAAACTGAGGTCCAGAGACTCTTAACAAGACTTGTCCAAAGTCATATATATGTAATAAGTGGCAGAACTTCATTTGACTTCAGGTACTGGGACTCCAAGGTTAACACTCTTTCCAGTATTCCATTGTGGAGATCAAGGAATCAATTAATTAGCCAGTCAATCTAAAGATTTCCTGAGACTGGAAACCAAACCCAGGAAGACCAGAGGACTTACCTCCTACATTTCAGCTGTTCTCTGTTTCTGTTTCTTTAACATCTTTTTTAATGCTGATGTTCCCTCAGGGCTCTGTCCTGGGCCCTCTGCTCTCCTCTTTCTACCTTCAATCCCTTGACCATCTCTACACAGAGAACTCTGCAATCAGCTTCACTGATGACCTGACCTCCAGACTTCCAGCTGTCTCTTACTAATGCTGGCTTTGTTTGGGTGACTTTGGGGCTTGGTTGTAGGGGAAAGTGAGGATATCATTCCCTCATTCCCCACTACAGCACCGTGCTGTAGTGGAATGAGCTCTGGACCTGGGTTCAAATCCAAGTTCTGAAACTTGATACCAGGTTGACTTTGGGCAATCTACTTCCTCTTCCTCAGTTTCCTCATTTGTAAAATGAGGGATCTGGCTAGATGATTTCTCAGGTTCCTTTTAGCTCTAAATCTACGATCTCAAGGGTAGAGATTATATTTCATTTTTGTCTTTTCATCCCTAGCACTGGGTACGGGGCCTTACAGGGTAGTTTATATTTTTCCCAAGGGCAATAGGGAGCCGCTGAGGTTGACTGAGTAGGGTAGTCATGTGTTTAGGTCAGGACTTAAGGAAAATCAGGTAGCAATGTGTAGGATAGAATGGGGTGGTGAAGGGCTTGAGGTAGGGGACCAGTTAAGGATGATATCTCAATAATCCAGGTGAGAGATGAAGGAAGTCTAAACTTAAGGTGGTGGTGGTGGTGTGAGTGAAGATCATTGGGTCCAGTGTGAGAAATATTGTGAAGGCTGGCAACTGATTGGATATTTGGAGTGATGGAGGGTGAAGAATTCAGAGTGATGTGGAGACAATGTACCTGGGACACTGGAAGGTTCATGGCTCCTTCAACAGAAATAAAGATACCTGGAAGAAAGGAGGGTTGATGGGGGAAAGAGAATGAGTTTGGTTTTGGATACATTGAGTTTAAGATGTTTATGGGACATCAAGGAGCTTGGGACCCTACCAGGCTCTACTATGTGGCTGTTGGTCACTGCTGGGGAGCTTTATTCCTACTTCTTGTTCCTTTCTTGTTCACCAAGGACCTCCTTTAGCCCTTTCCACTCACTCTAGGTAAGTAGAGGCAGGATGCTACAGTGGAAAGAGCATGACATTTATAGTTAGAATACTGCTTTGTTATTGTGTAATTTTAGATAAGACCATTCCTAATCAGCTAAGTGATGTAGCTCTAGCACTGGAATTGGAGTCAGGAAGACCTGAGTTCAAATCCAGCTTCAGATGTTTACTAGCTATATGACCCAGGGCAAGTCAATTAACCTCTGTCTGCCTCAGTTTTCTCAGCTGTAAAATGGGGATCATGATAGCATCCACCTCTCAGGGTTGTCGTGAGGATCAGATGAGATATTTGTAAAGCATCTGGCCCCCAGTTCCTGGCATGTAGTAGGTGCTTAATAAATGCTTGTTTCCTTGCTTCCTTTCCCCTCTCTAAGCCACATTTTTCTCTTCTGTTCCATAGGGACAAGATGGTCCCTATGGAAAGTTTCTTCTATCACTGAATTCTATGATGCTTTCGTACTGTTAGGAAGAGCTGGCTCCCAGCCCATAAGAAAGGTTTCTTGACAAAGGCTCCTTCCATTCCTTTCAGGAGGTGAGGGTACCCCCCCTTCCTCTCAGTCTTCCCCATCCTCACCCCTAGGCACCCCTGCCAAGGCCAGGCCTCTTTCCATTTACCAGATTGGATTTTCATGCTATCTCTCCATCCAGGCCCATTGCACATTAATGTCTCTGGGAGACTAGATTGATTTTTCATTAATTTGGCAAAAAATCTTTTTTCTTCCCCTCCCCCTATAATTCTGTCTTTAAGAGCTGCCTGCTCCCCCAGCCCCAGTTTCTTGAGATTGAAACCATAGGGAAAGCCATCAGTCAGTTACCTTGTTAAGAGAGGCTGGACTGACTGCACCCATTCAGGAAACCCTGACTTCTCTCAGTACCCCCTCCCAGAGCTGATTGGGTGAGCCTTAAATTTCTAAGAGGAGATGTCTCAAACATCAAAATTCAAAGATTCTTTAATTCTGAGGTCTCAAGACTCTATGAGTATAAGTCCCCCTCGCCCCCCCAAAAATATCCAACTACATTTAAAATTATTTTTATTTTAGTGCTTGGCAATCACTGAACCCAGAGGTCAAACTTGCCTCCCTGTACTTCATCTTCCATAAGTTCCTGTCAGCCTTCCTCTTAGCCTGCTAGAAATCCCCAGAATCATACCCTGAAGGCAAGTCTGTTGTCTCTCAAGGGCTCCTATGATGGCATCCTTGTGTTACTGGAGGAGGGACTGATATCTCCTCTTGCCCTCACCCTCTGGCACGGTATAATTTTGGAATAAATAAGCGGCGATGAGACAGGCAATCAAGATTGCTGAGGTTGAAAGAAAGGATAAAGAGTTTCCATGGCAGTGGATGGAGTTGGGAGAATAGGGGAAGGGGGGAAAGAAACCCTGAGGGCGCTGGATGAGAGAATGGGGATTAGTCCAGGGCAATAGCCTGGATAGGGTGATGGTGAAGATGACCTTTTACTCATGTTCTTTATAGTATAGATGTACAATGGGAGGAGATCCTGACAAGGTAGGTGCAGGACAGTATTTTTTTCTTTTTTAAATGAAATTTTATTTTCCAGACGTGAATTCTCTGCATCTCACCTTCCGATCTCCCCAAACTGAGAAAGCAAGAAAAACAAAGCCCCTTTTATAAACATGTATCATCAAGCAAACAAATCCCCACATTTGCCATTCCATCTCTATCCTCTCAGTGTCTCCATCTGCACTCTTGAGTTCACCTCTCTATCAAGAGGTGAGTAGCATGTTTTATTTGGAGTCTTCTGGGATTGTGTTTGGTCATTGTATTGATCAGAATTCTTAAGTCTTTCCAAAGTTTTTGACTTCACAATAGCGTTTGTGTACGTGAATTGTTCTCTTAGTTTTCCTCACCTAACTTTGCATCAGTTCATATAACTCTTGCCGTGTTTCTCTTAAACCAGCAGACATATATCATAAGTTGTTCAGCCATTCTCCGACTGATGGGTAGCCCCTCAGTTTCCAGTTCTTACTGGGTTGTTATAAACAGGTTTCATGAGGTTCAAGTAGATGAGATAATCCCTACCTCTCCCAAATTTATGACTCTGTGATTCTAAAGTTCTGTGATGAAAGCTAAAACTAGCCCTAGGTAAGCATGATAGGGTGCTCACACCTGGGGGCCACACTTCTTTGGGGAAGTTGCACCCTAGGTGACCAGTGTCCCCATGTCTTCATTCATGTCTCCATGACATTTTGTGGCCTTAATGTTTAAAGTTCAATTACCTAGGAAAATAGATTATGAGATTTTCCTAGATGTAATCTATGTTACATTTCCTGTTGATATGGGGTCTTGAATCATAAAAATTATGAAATGAAATAGACAATACATATGAATTCTATTTTTCTCCTCTTCTTCTCACAATCCTCCTAAGGGGGTGGGGGAAGTAACCACAAAAGCAAAATGAATAGAAAAGTGCTATGTTTTTGTCATTTAATTAAATAGAAAAATAAGTAAAAAAAAAATTCTCTGTTCTCCCACAAATACACAGTATCCGTTCAGAGAGTGGGTATGCGTGGAATAGACTGGTAGTGAAGCACATAACAAGGAAAACACAAATCCCAAGCAAATTCAGAAGTTTTGGGTTTAAATCTCATTCAATTTTATAGTAATTCAGTAAACATTTTTTAAGTACCTACTGTATGCCAGGCACTGCACTAAGCACCTTGGGCAAGTTTCCACAATAGCTGAAAATATCCCTAGTTATGACTGACTCTTCTAAGATTTTAGTATCCTAAGTTTCCATGATGTTATTCTGTGATTCTAAGACTTGATGGCTCTCATATCCCAGTTCCTGGATGGCAATCCCAGGCGCCTCTCGGGAATGAGTCCTGTCCTCTGTGAAGCCCAGGACTGTCCCCTATTTCCATTTTGTCTTGAATGTTCAGAGTTTGTATTTATAGTCTCCTCCCCAAGATAGGGTATTGAGGGGAAACTGAGGCTGAGATGAAAAGAGTAAATTATTTTGCCCAAGGTTACACATTAAAATGGGTTATATATAAGGTTAGAACCCAGGGCTCCCAGTTCCTAAGCCTGAGCTTCTTTTCTCTTGTTTCCTTTCCTAGCAGGCTCTGGGGTACAGCTAGACTAATGCCTGCTTGCCCCTCCATATTTGTGGTTAGATGGATCAAATCCCAATTCATTAGTCAGAGAAGGGAAAGGAGAGGCCTCCTGCTAAGCGGTTTCCTGGCCAGGATCGGCATGCCCCGGAGGCTACCAGGCTGGTCTGAAGGAATTGGTTTCCAATAATTAATCAATTTGGATGGGCTGGCCAGACTGTGAATCACTCCTAGGATATGTCCAGGCAGGATGAATGGGGGAACGAAGGGGAGGGAAAGGAAGGGAAGAGCAAGGATGAGTACTTTCATAGGAAGAGGGAGCATGGCCAGCCAGACTGACCTACCTAGGAGCCCCACGATCCAGGGCTGCCCAGACTAACCTAGAGTCAGAAGGCAAAGACTGGAGACTTCAGCACCCCTTTCCTCTGTCCTCTTTATATATTCCCAATTCCTCTGTCTTTCCATTTTTCTTTGAATGTTTCTTTTTATCCTTCTTTAGATTTCTCACTTCTATTTATCTACGCCTCCGTTTAACTTTCATGCACCAGTGATAAACGCCTCCTAGGGTCCTGACCTGAAGGGGAAACAAAGGCCCTCCTAACTCCTACCCTTTAACATCTCATTCTTCCCTCTGTCCTGAGACTTCATGAAGGTGTGTGCACCTCCATGCATCTCACCAATCTGAGCAGAGCCTTCCTCCCTTCCCCTTCCCATACACTCACCAGAAAGGAAACAGAAGGAAGGAAATAGAATCTTGCCCTCTGGGAATCTTGGAAAGAGGACAATACTTGCTTTGAGGATGCAGAAAAGGATGCTGAACAGGAGAGGTTCAGTGGTTAGGACAGTCATGCAATTGGGAAGACTTAGAGAAGTCTAGAGAAGGGAGGCTAAAGTAATGAGGAAAGGAAGTGGGTGATGAACTAAACCTCCAAAGACAGATAAGAAAATTCTCCATTGGCCCTCCCTTGCTCTTTTCCCTCGTTAAATAAAATCTTTGCTTTCTTTCTCTCCTTAGTTTTTTTTTCTTCTCACTCCTGCTCCTAAAAAAGTACCTACTACATGTGGATATCTGTCCTCCTTCTGCATCTGTGCCTCCCTCTCATTTAAACAGTTCCTGAAATCTCTGGTTTAAGCAAAGAGATTCTCTGTCTCTATCTCTCTATGTCTATCTCTCTTTGTCTCTGTCTCTCTCTTTCTTTCTCTCTGTTTCTCTGTCTGTCTCTGTCCCCCTCTGTCTGTCTGTCTCTGTCTCCGTCTGTCTGTCTGTTTGACTCTTAGGATTTCAAGGGTTCAAGATTCTGTTGTTGCTGCTTGCCCTTCATCTTCCAAGAGGACTGATGATATCAAGGGGGTAATGTTGACTTGTAAGTGAATTGGATTTAAGTGAGGCACAGTTGCCCAAAAGTTATCGGCTTCATTCTCTCTTCCAGTCGTTGAGGTCTAGCGGTCAGGCAAAAGTCAAGATGGTTTTGGCCAGGGAAACATGGGATGACCTTGGCATCTTCCATGTCTGACCAAGCTCTTTTTCAACCACCTTCATGGCTGTTGGAACAAATTGTTTCATCTGCCCATTCCTCTAGGGGGAAGGCTTCTCATGCTTGGGGTAAACACCCTGACCACCAACTCACCGATGGCTTTGAGGCTTATTGGCTATCCTCAACCTGGTTTAGCCCATCTGCTGAGATGGTTTTACTGGGGTGTGACTGCTGCACATGCTACAGCTTCCTGGAGGCACAGGTGAGAGATGGGTGAAAGGTGGGCACCAAAGGTGGATAAGAAGCCCTGAAAAGGGCATGACAAGCCCTCCCACCAGAGGAGCTAGTACTTGAAAACCCCACACACCCCTTCATGCTAGCTTTGGCAGTATTTATACTAAAATTGGAACGATACAGAGAAGATTTACATGACCCTTGTGCAAGGATGACACCTGAATTCCTGAAGTGTTCCATATTTTTCAAGCTTCTACTAAACCATGGAATTCCAGGGCAGTTAGAACCACAAAAAGAGTAGGTAATCTGTCAACAAAGGAATGGTAAGGTCATTAATTATACTTCACATTTTACAGATACTTTTATAGTTTTCTCAATGCTTTAAAATCCATTATCTCTCTGATTCTGACAACGTAGAAAAGAAATAGCATTTATAAAAAATTTTAAAGTTGTAAAATGCTTTGTTCATATTATTTTACTCAACTTACTCAGATAAATATTAACCTATTTTATTTTCATAATATTCCTGGAATGTTATTATCTCCCATTTTATAGATTGGAAAATTGAGGCAAGCATAGATTAAGTGACCACTACATAAGCTAGGTACTTTTCTGAGGTATTGTATGAATTCAGGTCTTCCTGATTCCAGGTCCAGAGCTCTAGCCTAAGGCAGAAATTATTGCCACTATTTTAGAGATGAAAAAAAATGAGACCCAGGGAGGAAATTGATTTGTCAATTGTCACATAGTGACTAGGCAGTGATAGGGTCAAGAACAGAGCCCAAGTGTTTAGACTCTCATCCCAGAGATCATTTCACTAAATTGCTCCACAGGGAAGATGTAATAGCATCAATTAATAAAATGGGATAGGCAGCTGCATCAGCAAAAATAATTAAATAGAGGGGATATGGCGTATCGATATATGAGAATTGGTAGAACCAGATGCTGGTCCTGACTTTGTCACTGACTTTTGGTGTGACTTTGGGCAAGTCACTGCCCCTCACTATTCTCCTAGAAATATTCTTTTCTATAGAACGAATAAGAGTCTTGAATGAGATGATTTCTGAGGTACCCCAAACCCAGGATTCTATGATACTATGACACTATGATTCTTTTCTTACTGATAGGTCAGGGAAATGTCATTGACAGTTACGGTTTTCTGTATGGAACCTTGACAAGGCATTGTGAGCAAGACAGAAGCATGATAGACAAACGTACAGTTAGGAAGATTCGGAACTGGTTAAATAATCAAACCCAAAGAATAGTGATTAATGGATGGATATGAAGCCAGAGGTAGGTCTTCAGTGAAGTACTCCAGGGACCTGTCTTAGAACCAGTGTCGTTCAACGTTTTGAATGATGGTTTATCAAACTGGCAGATGAAGTGAAATTAAGAAGAATTGTTATTTATCACATGATACGGCAGAACCCCAAAAGATCCAGACAGGCTAGGAAAATTAATTTAATCTGAGGAGATTAAATTTGGTAGGGATAAATTGGATTAAAATATCACCAGTGGAAGTACAAGAGAGAGGAGTTATGGTATGCAAAAGTTTGCATGAAAAAACATTTTAACAACTTTAGTGGACTGCAAGCTAATAGTCTGATGTGGCAGTACCTAAACCTGATACTTAGTCTGTAGTAGGAGAAACATAGTCCTCAGGACCATGCAGTCAATGAGATATTGTGCTTGGAGTTAGGAAAACTTAGACTCACATCTTTCTGACAATTACTAGCTGTATGACTCTGGACAAATCACCTAACCCTGTCTCTCTCAGTTTCCTCATCTGTAAAATGAGTTGGAGAAGGAAATGGCAAACCACTTCAGTATCTTTGCCAAAAGAACCCCAAATGGGGTCATGAAGAGCCTGAAATGACTCAACAACAAACATGAGGAGGATAACACTTGTTCTATTTGGTTACAGAGGGCAGAACCAGTAACAGTGGGTGCAAGTTGTGGGGAGGTGGATGTGTAATATATGATAAAATAGCATAATATGTGGAAACTCAATGGAAAGAAAATCTATATAATAATTAGGGCTATTCAGAAATGGAATGGACTATCTCATAGCATAATGAGTTCCCCATCACTGAAAATCTGCAAGTAAAAATAACCACTCATCATATAATATAATATCCACTGGAAATATTTTGGGGCAGATTATTGTACACCCATGGTATGATCAACAAAGTGCATCTGTATTATAAACAACCTGCATGTGGAATCAAAAAAGAAACTGGTCATGTCAACAAAGGAATTCAGCAATGCTACATGTAGTAGTGGAAGGATTGGATCTTTAGTGGAAAGAGCACTGAATTTTGGAGGCAGGAGCTTTGAATTCAGATCCTTACTTACCACTGTTGTGACCTTGAGTAAGTTCCTTCTTTGTGGTCCAGTTTCTTTGTTTGTAAAATAAAGTTCCACTTAACCCCCAATCTTATGATTCTATGTGTCCAAAAAATAAAAAAATAAATAGAAGAATTGAAAGTGTCTGTTGCAGAATGCTGGATGTAGGGCTTAAGTGAGAAGTTCCTGGCAAAATTCCCTCCTAATTAGTTGAGAAGGAATGGCATGGTGAATAGAGTGCCAGGCCTGGAGTCAGGAAGACCTGAGTTCAAATCTGACCTTAGACATTTATTGGCTGCATGACTTTGGGCACTTAATACCATTTGCCTCAGTTTTCTCATTTGTAAAATGAGCTGGAGGAGGAAATGGCAAACTACTCCATCTTTGCCAAGAAATCCCCAAATGGAGTCAAGAAGAGTTGGACATGACTGAAATGAACAAAAGCCAAGCTAGTTGAGAGCTATGTACTCCACAGTGGGAGAGAAATTTTCCTGGTCCTCCGTGATCTCAATCTGTTTTGGAGGCTCCTTCCTCTAGGCCTGAAGGGAGATGGGACTGTGGCTGGCTGGCACCCAAATTTTTGAGTCCCTTTGCCTGGCCCCTTCTTTCCTTCCCCTAATACTCATCAGTACAATCAATGGTCTTAGCTCACATCCTGGACGGATGAGTGCCGGATCTGCTGAGCCATGTCCCTTCCCGGGTCCCCAGCTCTCAGATCTGAGCCCTGCCCCTCTATCAATACCTCATCATCGGTCTCCTCCCATCTCCTGAGAGTCCTCTGGGATTCTGTCTTTGCTCCCCGCAGCAGAAGAAGACCTGAAATAAGGAGAGCTTCGGTCACCAATAGCCCCTCTCCTGATCAAGTCTGGGGAGACAAGGCAGAGCTGACCTGCTGTCAGGTCAGGACAAAATCAGTTTCTGAGAATCTCTTAGTTTATCATGTATTATAAGAGCTAAGGCTAAGAGGAATGATCCAGGACTTAAAATATTAGAGCTGAAAGAGATCTTCAAACATAAAATAGAGCTGGAAGAGGTCTTAGAACAAAGAGTATAGGATGTCAGGACTGAAATCAAAAAACCACTTTCATTTCATTTCATCATTCTATGTTTCCAGTCCCGTATGGTAGATAGTTTAAGCATTAAGATCTCCATTTTACATGTGAGGAAACTGAGGCTTAGAGAAGTTGATTTATCTTTGTTTATACATTTAGTAAATGCTGGAGCTAGGTTTTCAATCGAGATTTCTCCTGACCACAAGTCCAGTATTCTTACAAGCAAGAGCCTAGAAGATCAGAGCTGGAAGTACCTTTAATTAAGATCACCTCCTCTTATGATAAGGAAAGCTAGACCAAGACAGGGAAAAGGGGCTTGTATAATGTCCCTCAAGGAATAAGCAGCAGATCTGCAATTCCAACCCAGGTCTTTGGATTCCAAAGTGCCCTTGGTACTGCCTCATGCTTCCTTCTTGTCCTCCAAGCCCCGTGCTCTTTTACTATACTATCACTGAACTTGAACCTAGGGCTCCTGACTCCTCATTCAGTGCAGCTCTGTTGAGTTTGAGGCACTAAGCAGGTCATCCAGGTGGAGATAGTCCTGCATCCATATATTTCCTTATGTATGTGTGTCTGCCTGTGCACACACACACAGAAATTTTCGCAAAACAGCTTAAAAATCAGTGCTAAATACCAGTGAATTCTAAGTTATCCAGGCTAATTGATCAGGAAGGGCAATGTGGAGAATATAAAAAGTGTGGATAAAAAATAATCACCAGCTTTGGGAACCCAATATTTATTTTAGTTCAATAAACATTTACCAAGTCATTGCTATATGCAGGGCTGGATTCTAGGGCTACAAAGAGAAAACCTCTTTTAAATACCATTCACTTGCAAGTCATGGCATCACCTTCCTGACATCTTGGTCCTTTTTGAAAATAAAGGACAAAAAGCAACAAACAATAATAAAGACAAAAATGAAAGAGAGTTCATACCCTCAAGGAGCTTATGTTCTCCATAGGGAAAATGATTCTGGGTTTTTGGGTTTTTTTTAGCCTTCTCATTAGATTCAGCTCAGGATGGTCTCAGTGAGTGAGGCACATTGACTAAGAGGAGGGGAATCTGAGACCTCGAGGACACATGTGCCCTCAAGGACGTTTCCCCCACCCTGCAGCCCATTGGCATGTGCGATGGTAGGAAGAAGCCTCTTCCTGTATGCTACTTTCACAAGCACCAGAACGATTCTTGACTATCCCCACCGTATCACCATCACTAACATTATCACCTCTACCATCATTTTTATCACCACCTGATACCAGGTGATACCAGGAAGTCCTTTACCAGGGACTTTCCTTGGGGTGTGGTGGGGAAATGAATTTCTATCTGGTCTGTAGATTCTCAGACCCAACCCAATGGCATTGGGACATATAGAGGAAGGGACTTAGAGGATAGTGGGCAAAGCTGCCAAATGGAAAAAGAGAAATCTAGAAGACTCTGTCTATCTCAGTCTCCAGCTACCCTCTGTTCCACTTCCCCTTTCTGTCTCTCTCTCCTTCCTTAGGTTCTGGGTCCCTAAGGATGAATTTTTTGGAAAGGGATAAATTTATCTGTTTTCAACCCCTACTGAATATATTAGGGACTTTTAGGTTGTTGATTCATTTCACTTGTGTCTAACTCTTTGTAACCCTATTTGGAATTTTCTTGGCGAAGATACTGGAATGGTTTATCATTTCCTTTTCCATATAATTTCACAGATAAGGAAACTGAGGCAAACAGTGTTAAATGACTTGCCTAGCCTCATACAGCTAGTAAGTGTTGGAGACTGGATTTGAACAAAAGAAGATGAGGCTAAGCCTGATACTATATCCACTATGCCATCTAGCTACCCATAAAGGACCCTAGACTTGTAGAATCTCAGATTTTTATGGACAGGACCTCTAACTCCATCTGGTCAAGGTCCTTAGCTGACAAGAATTGCCTCACAACATGCTCCCCAGGTGATGATTTAGCATCTGCTTGAAGACCTCCAGTGACAAGAAGCTTATTTCCTCCTGGGGCAACCTTTGGGACAGGTTTAATCTCAAGGAAGCTTTTCAATTACACGGAGTCAAAAGCTGACTTTCTGCAACCCTTCTCCTACCCCATTTCTTCTGGTTCCACCCTCCAGAACCAAGAATACTTTTATTTTTTCTTTCACGTTTCAGTCCTTCAAATACTCAAAGACAGCTACTCTATCCACCCTAAGTCTTGTCTAAGTTATACAACACCAATTCCCTCAGTGGATCCTTGTGGGCATAATAGAATCTGGTCCCTTTCCTATCACGGTTCCTGTCTTCTTGGCAAACTTTAGTGGATCAGGGTCTTTCCTTCCTGAAATGTGATGTCCAGAATGGAACAGAATGACTTGAGACATGGGAAGGGTGTGTATGGGGGGTATTTACCAACTTCATTCTAGACACAGTGGTTCATTGATACAGCTTAAGCACCTCTCTCCTCCTTTTCAGAGGTGTGGGGCTGTGGGTGTGTAACACAGCATTTCCTGTCAGACTTGGCTGAAGTATTGCTTAGTTTTGCTGAACTGTTTTGTTCTTTCTCTCTATTTTATTCTTTGTTATGAGGGATGGCTCTCTGGGGAAGAAATGGGGGAGGGATATATTTAGAAATGGTGATGCAAAAAATATCAATAAACATTTTTTAAAAATTATTGCACAGTCAAGCAAAAGGCATCTTGGCATTGGGTATGTTCAAAAGGTATATATGTCTCATTCTGCGCCCTGAGTTCATCACCTCTTTGTCAGGAGATAGGTAGACTGCTCTAGAATTATGGCTAGGGAGAGAAGCTCAATTTTTGTTCACTAAAGCAGCTCAAAGAGCACAGGGAGGAATGCTGGACCTGGAGTCAGTAAGACCTGAGTTCAAATTCAGCTTCACTAGCTGTGCGATTCAGAATGTCACTTAACCATCCTGTGCCTCAGTTTCCTCAACTCTTATAGTACCTACCTCCCAGATAATACATTCCTACCTGACAGCATAATAGCATCTAACCCCCAGGGCTGTTGTAAGGATCAAAGGAAATAATATTTGTAAAGTGCTTAGCATAGTGACTAGCACTTAGTAGGTGCTTAACATGCTTATTCCCTGCTCTTCCCCACCTTGGAAAAAAAAACCCAAAGCAATTTTATTTCTAAAGAGGGAAAACCAAATTGCTGATATCTAAAAAGAAAAGGGAGAATTCATAATAAAAAAGAGGAAATAAAAAATTATTAGAAAAATTTTAATAAAAAAGCTTAAAGTTAAATGAGCTATTTGGGGCTTTTATGTCATGGTGTTGATTTGTACTGTGCTTATATGCCCCTGAAAACTGTCTTTTCTTTTTAATAGAGACTACTGTCTAGGCTGCCTGTTCCATCTGTATTTGTATAGTTGATTTCTATAGAACTCACCATTTATTCTTATTCAATTTCCTGCTATTAGATTCTTTTTATCCCCAACAACTAACGTAGTACCTAGTATATAGTAGGCTTTTAATAAATACTTGCTGATTGACTGATCGAGTCCCTCATTCTAGCATGTAGATAATTTCTAGAACACTGAACCTTTCTTCCAAATGTTGCTAGACAGGTTGGTTAGACTCCTTGGGGTGGTGGAGAATAAGCAATGGATTTTGAGTGAGAGGATGTGAGTTCATATCCCAGCTCTGACACCCCTTGTGTGACTTTGGGCAAATTATTTAACCTCTCTGGGACTCAGTTTCCTCCTTGTCAAAATAACTGACCTCTTCCCTTCTAGCTTGAAGTCCCTCTAAACTTTGTGTTATTTGTAAATTTGATAAATAATGCCACATATGTCTTCATCCAAGTCATTGATAAAAATGTTGGACAGCGCAGGGCTCAGGGCAGATCCCTGGGGCACTCTGCTAAAGACCTCTCTGCAGGTTCATATAGTTTTGTAATGACTCATTGAGTTTAGTCATTCAATCAGGTCTGAATTCACCTAACTATAATGTAATCCAGGCCACATCTCTCCAAGTTACAGGACCACAGGATTTAGAACTGAAAAGGACTTAGGCGTTCATCTCATTTAGACTTCTCATTTTGCAAAGAAGAAAATTGAGGTCCAGAAAGGTTAACTCACCCATAGTCACCCTGCTACCCACTGGAACCAGGAAGCATTTATATATAGGACTTCAAGATGTTCCCAGTATTTTACTAATATTATGTCATTTGAGGCTTACACTAACCATACAAAGTAGGTGCTACTGTTGTAGTCATTTTATGAATGAGGAAATAGAGTTTTACTGACTTGTCCAGGGACACACAGTTATCATAAACTGAGGCAGACAGAGGCTGTTCAACTTGTCCAGGGTCATACAGCTAATAAGTGCCTGAGGCTGAACTGAGGAACTCAGTTCTTGAAGATTACAAGACCATCTCTCTACCCACTGAGCTGTCTAGCTGCCTCTGACTGCAAAACTAATGTCATTTCTACTCTAACCACACTGCTACACTTGGACAACCACATGCATATCAGGATAGAGTTTGTCAAATGCTTTGCTGAAATATAACTATATTATGTCCATGGTGTTCTCCTGATCTACCCATATAATAACCCTATCCGAAAAGAAAATGAGATTAGTAAGCCATGACATTCTTTGTGAAGCCATGCTGGCTCTTAGCAGTTACCACTTCCCTTCTGAAATACTCACAAATGCAACCTAAGTGCACATGTGATGGGAAGGGGGAGAGGGAAAATGGAGGAGTTAGTCTTGGAACCAATAGGGAAGGCATGGCTGGCAATTGATTTTTTATGAAAACAAAACATAAGAAAAACAAAAAACCTGGGGGTTCTAGTGGACTGCAAAGGCTACATGAATCAACAAAGTGATCTTAGACCATGTTGAGAAAGAGTTTAGGATTCAGAATGATGAAAGGAGCAGTTCCACTTGATTTTGTCCCAATTGGACTCCATCTGGAGAACTATGTCTAGTCTGGGACACTATATTTTAGGAGGGATATTGACAAACTGGGGTGTGTATCCAGAGGAGGGACATCAGAACTGTGAGATGACTTAAAGCCGTCACATATGAAGACTGGTTGAAAAGATGTGTGTGTGTGTGTGTGTGTGTGTGTGTGTGTGCGCACCTGTGTGTGTGAATGGAGTGGAGTAAGAAGGGCTGTCACATAGAGAAGGAAGATCTATTTTGCTCGAACCCAGTGGTCCAAACTAGGAGCAATAGAGGAAGCTGTAGATGTTGGTTCTGAGAAAGGTAACTCAACACAGGGCAAGTGTTCACACGGTGGTCAGAAGAAGCCATACAAGGACACTCCCAAGGTCTCACTTAAGAACTTTGGAATTGATTATGTGACATGGGAGACACTGGCACTGGACCATTCAGTATGGTGTGCTCATACTGCGCTGTGATCTATGAGCAAAGCAGAATTGAAACAGCTCAAAGGAAATGCAGGATGTGCAAGTTTAGAATATCCACCCCAAATGTTCACACAGATGATTTGTGTCCAACCTGTGATAGAGTATTTTGAGCTCTTATTGGTCTGATCAACCACAGTCAGACATATTGAAACTTGACTAGAGCAGAGTGACGTATGTCATTTTGGTCCTCTTTGAGAATGAAGAACAACCAACCAACCAATCAAAACATGAGAGTTGTCCAAAAGAATGGGCCATTGAGGGAGAGAAAGAGTGAGAGAGAGAGAGAGAAAGGGAGAGGGAGAGAGAGAGAGAGGGAGGGAGAGAAAGAAAGAGGGAGGGAGAGAGAGAAAGAGAGAGAGGGAGAGGGAGGGAGAGAAAGAGAGAGAGAGAGAGAGAGGGAGGGAGGGAGGGAGGAGGGAGACAGGGTAGAAGGGAGAGAGGGAGGGAAGGAGAAAGAGAGTGAATTCCCTGTCACTGTTAGTGTTTGAATGATAGATAACCATTTGTTGGGGGAATCTTGTACATCTTGTACAAGGAATTCTTGTTCAGGTATAGGATTGGTCCAGAGGACCTTTCAGTTCCAAGATACTATAATTCTTTACCAAATTCTTCGGTGAAATCCATATATACTATACCTCTAGCATTCCCCTGATATCCAGTCTAGGAGCCTTATGAGAAAAAAAATAATTCATTTGAACCCTTGAGTTCTTATTGAACCCATGCTGCCTTATAGATCTTCCCTTTTCACATACTCCCAGACTGGACCCCAGAGGTTGCTGAGGAGCAAATAGGAAGACTTTATTCTTGAGTCAAATTCTCTTTTTTTCCTCATTGTCCTTTTCCTCTCTGTTTCTTTATTGCACTCATCTTCATCTGTCCCTGATTATCTCTGTCTTTCTATGGAATACAATCTCCCTTTCTCTCTTTGTCTAATTTATCCTTGTAGAGATGTATCTCCTTATCTTATCATCTCTCTAATCTCTTAGTCTCTGTGTTTCTGTGTTCTTTGCTTCTCACTCCCTCTAGGTGTTTCTTTCTCTATATGTTTTTGGGTCTTTCCTTTGGCTTGTCTTCTGCTTTCTTCTAGGTCAAGCCCAAGGGGATGACAGATTTGGCTCTGGGGCCTGAAGACTTATCCCTTCTTGGAACCAGCCAGTAGGAGTCTCCCTAAGAGAGGAAACTTAATCAATTATCCTGGGAAGTCTGGTCTCTAAATGACAGAAACAGCAATTTTATGGGTCTTAGAAAATCATGCCTGGGGATCGATGAGGACAGAGAGCTACCCTCTCAATCCTTGGCCCAGCCAGGAGCCCAGACCAGTAAAGCTCCATCACTGTCTCCTCATCTACCTAGCTCTGGGCCCTGGGGAAGCTGCAGAGCCATGCCATGTCTCTTTGCTCTCCACCTCCTTCTCCTCCTCCAGGAAGCCTTCCTTAAATAAACCCACTCAATTAGGACCAATCCTCTGATCAGCAACCTATCACTCTCAGACTGCCCTGGCTAACTATCTCCCTGCTAAGAATCACAAACTCAGAATCATAGGGACCTCAGAGGTCACTATTCCAACCTCTGCACAGGACATGAATCCTCCACAGTTCCCTTGATAGGAGGCTGTCCAGATTCTAATTGAATACCTACAGTGATAAGGAGCTCACTATCTATCAAGGCAGTTCATTTCTTTGTGGGACAGCTCTGATTACTAGAATGTCCTTTATAAAGACCCAAAGCTTTTTGGAATGAAGTAGGACCAATCTGATCCTTCTTCAGGTAGAAGAAAGTATGTATCATCTCCTCTTGAAGTCTTCTGCTTTCTTCATCACTTTAATAATGTCTGTAGGGTTGTTCCTTATGGTGACATGTGTGCTTGCATCTGTGTGTGTGTGTGTGTGTGTGTGAGAGAGAGAGAGAGAGAGAGAGAGAGAGAGTGCAAAGTGATAGAAGCAGACAGACTGAGAGACAAAGACAGAGAGAAAAAGGAAAAGAGAGAAGAAAGGCAGAGAGTGGGGGGAGGCCTAGGAGCCAAAGGCAGGAGGATTGATTTCTGAGTTGGGGTGTGGGGCAGTTTGTGTTTCTAATGGTCCCTAAAGCCCCGTCATTCACAGTGCTGAGCTCAGCACCTAGGTGGAGGAAGGAAGAAAGAGGAAAGATCTGTATGGCACATGGGCTTATCCATAGGGGCAATAGAGTCTATTGGGATGAACCATGGATTTGGAGTCAAAGCACCTATTTTGTTCCTTTCTAACTATAAAGCTTTGGGTAGGGCATTTTTCTTCTCTGGGCCTCAGTTTCCTTATATGTAAAATGGGGGTGTTAGATTATATCAAGGATTCTTAACTGAGGTTCGTGTACCCCCAAGATGGATAGATTTCAGAAGGTTATGAATCTGGCTGGGAAAAACGTATCTTTATTTCCACTAACCTTTGGTAATCCTGTACATTTCATCTTACACATTTAAAAACATTAATCTGAGAAGGGGTCCATAAGCTTTCAAAGAATACTATGACACATAAAGGATTAAGAACCCTGAGTTAGATGATTCCTATGGTCAAACCTCTGCTCCTCTGGTCAGGATTCCCTGAGGGCTGAGTTCACATCTTGTCCAGACCTTGCACAGTCCAGACAAGTCTCTCTCTGGCAGAAGACAAGAGCTGGAATTCTGAGCCAGATAGTGCTGGGCAGCCTTGAAACGGCATCTTTGCAGATGCTCCTTTAGCCACCTCCATTGGACAATAATGAGGGCAAAACCAGAGCTAGGGAGCTGGTAGGAAAGGGCAGAAAGCGACTTGGATTCAAAATCAGGTGGCCCTGGGTTTCTAGCATTACCTTTCTGCCCTGAACTTTTTGTATGACCTTGAACAAAATACTTCCCTTTTCTGAACATTAATTTTCTCTCTGTCAGATGAAGAGATTGGACTTTTGAAGGTCCATTCTAGCTCTGAGGATCTGTGATTTCTTCCTTCTCACCTCTACTTTCCTTCTTCTTTTTTACCAACTATAAAGCTATCACCGACAAGCAGAGTCATAAATCTTCCTGACTTCCGCAGCAACTAGTTCATGTCTCCCCATCCCAGCCCCATCCTCATGCCCCAGCTACCACCAGACTCTTCTCAGGGAACTTTGAAAGGCTGGGGAGGCTAGCTGAGCTGAGTTTGAATTCCCCCTCTCAGGCTGGGTAGAGGAGAAGCTGAGCGCAGATTAATCCCCAGAACTAACATCACTTGAGAAATTTCTGCAGCCATCTCTACCCCAGGAAAAAGATGGGTTGGCAATGAGGGTGGGGAATATGAGAATTCTACAATGTTCAGAGTCTTAATTCATAAATTTGTATTCCCTTAGAATTCCATAATCTTTAGCAATCTGAGAATTAGTCATTCTTATCCTCGATTAGAAGGTGATACAGAAGATAGAGCTCTGGGCATAGGGTCAGGAAGCTTCCCCTTCCTTTGTTCAAATCTGATCTTAAACACGTACTAGTTTTGTGACCCTGGACAAGTCACTTAACCCTGTTTGCCTCCGTTTCCTCATCTGCAAAATGAGTTAGAGAAGGAAAAGACAAACCACTCCAGTATCTTTGCCAAGAAAACCCCAAATGGGGTCATGAAGAGTCAGAAACAACTGAACAAAAGTAACACCACCCCCTATTAGATGGTAAGCTCCTTGAAGACGGGGATTTTTTCCATCTTTCCTCTTCGTATCTCTAGCCTCTAGCATGGTGCCTTGCACATAGTAAATATTAAAATCTTAGATTCTTAATCATAACAATAGCTATCACTTAAGGGTTTTACAGATTGATTTACGTACATTATCTCCTCGCTGCTTCACTTGTGGTCATTACCTCAAAAGCCCTGTGATTTTATTGGTGGTGGAACTATGGCTACCAGCTTGCTAATTTGCACCACATCTATAATTTACGTAGTCTTAGAGAGCTTCCTGATATTCTGAGGGGTTAAATGCTTTGCCTCTTAGTCTCACGGCTTGTAAGTACCAGAGCGGGGATTTGAACCTCGCCGTCTTTTTCGGTCTCCAGGTCCAGCCCTCAATTTGCTACTAGCCCAATTCCCTTCCCCAGGAAAGAGGCTGTGTATTATTAACCTCAGGACTCAGCCAGAGATCAGAGACATTAAGTGACTTGCCTGCTCACACAGGGAGCCAGTGTTAGATTCATGACTTGAATCCAGATTTTCTGCCTCTCCCATTTACTCTTTTAAGAGTCATCAAGAAATGTCGAGTGGGAAGGGACCAGAGCCACTGTTTTCTCCAGCAAGCATCGGAGGAAAAGAGGATGGGAGGGACCCTGAGGTGAGGCTGGGGTGGGTCTAACGGCGATGGCTGTCCTCCCTCTCCTCACCAACACCCCCGTCCTGCAGGAATGACAGCAAAGGGAGAAAGAGGAAGAGGAGAGAGAAGACGCAGCAGAGGGGAAGGGGAGAGCACAGGAAAACTGTCCTATTTCCCCTCTTTGACTTCCTTCCAAGCGATTTCAGAGACAGCTCATTAATCAAGAGGAAGGTCTTGAGGTCTTAGAGATGTGAACCATCATCTCCCTTTCCTCAGGGGGAAGTGGATGAAGGTGGGGAGACAAGGGGAGGGGCGGAGGCGGGGGAAGCTTGAAACGAGCCAGGCATTTAGAATGATAGATTTAGAGACGGAAAGAATCTGGTTCAATCACCTTATCTGACAGATGAGGAAAGCGTGACCCAGAAGGGGAAAGGACTCGTCCAAGATCACACAGGGAGTAAGTGAGAGGGTCAGGGCTCAAAGCAAGGTCTGCCAACGTTTTTTTTTTTCTCTTGAGAGTTTGTCTCCCTCTATCCTGCAGTGCAACAAACGCTCCAAGTCCTGCTCATCGGCACGGAATTTGACTTGCTCTGCCTCCCACCTGGGACGCTCCACTCCTCCCTTCCTAAGCAGCCTGGGGGTCCCCTTATTCCCCATACAATAATGGAGCTGCACTCGGTATGGAATTCAGTAGGCTTAGCCCCATTACAGCTCAAACCAATCACCAACGTCAACCCCACCAGTATCTGGTGACCCACACCCTGTAAGCCCACCTTGGGTTCTTTCTCTTGAATTCTCCTAAACTTTCTCTTGAACCAGGAAAGTTAATTACCAGGAGAGACACAGACAGCAAGTCTTTGGGCTGGTGTAGACTGATATTCTAGGTCTGACTTCAGAGCAATCCTGAAGGCAAGGGTCCTGTCCCCTTCACTCACTGTTATCTTCCCTAGGGCCCAGACGGAGAATCAGAGCTTTGGAGCAACTCCATTTTACAGATGAGGAAACTGAGGCATAGAGGTTAAACGACTTACTCAGAATCATGAAGATGGTAGGTGTCTGAGGTAGAATTGGAATTCGGATCTTCCTGAAACTAAGTCCAATGTGCTCTCCACTACACCTCGCTGTCTATCAGTCTAGAGCCAGGTACAGAGGCTCTGCCAGGACCAAGGCTCAGGTCAAATTCTATGAAAGGGATGGGGTTCCTTTGGGACCTTCTGAATCTGATACGCAAGGTCTTCCTGTCCCAGCACAGCACGGAGTAAATGATTAATGAATGCTTGTTGATTGGCTTAAGATCTACCCTCACTGCTCCTCTGACTCTACTCCTCTTACCAATCATGCCTGCAAGAATTCTGAGAACAGGCTCACCTCTGGCAGCAGTTTGAACCCCAAATCCATCCCTGGAGGGCAGCACAGAGAACTCCATAGGGGAAAGAGGGAAATAGAGACTCAGGAACTGGCACAGAGAGAGATTGCAATACAGATGTAGAGAAACAGATACCCAGAGAGCCAGCAGAAATCAGAGACGGGCATGCAGAGACAGACAGAGAAGGGAAAAGATAAAGAGAGAGACTGATGAATGGAGACTAATAAAAAAAAAAAAAAGGCAGAGAAAGTGGCAGAGATGGGGAAGCCAGAGAAATGGAGACCAAAAAATTCAACCAGACAGAGAGATGGAGAGCAGGTCCACTCAAGCTCTAATAACCATGAGCCCTTACGGAGGAGGGGGCTCTGGGAAGCTTGAGGAGTGCTTCCAGACCTCTCCAACCCGGCTTCTTTGCTCAGGTCTCTCAGGATATCCGCAAGCCTGCCAGCAGCCACTAGAAGGCGATCAGACACCAGCCAAGGATCTGACATGGGCCAAGTGCCTGGCTGGCCAGCAAGACATAGGCGAAAGGGGAGGAGGGAGGGAGGAGAGGCAGGCCTGGGCTTGGGGAGGAAGGAGGGGAGGGATTCTGTGGGGCTCCTCATCAGTCCCGAAGCTGTCGATGGTCCTGATTAAGATGCCACACTTGAGTTAAAGCCTCCCAGAGACTGATGAACCATTGATCAGCCTGTCAGAGGGCGGGGGGTACTGGTGCGGGCAGGAGCTGGGGCAGCAGGAGAAGGAAGTGGGGGTGGGGACCACTCAGGGCCTGTCCAGACCTTTCTTCTGACTCTCAGCCAGGAGACCCAAGCTCCTGGAAATTCCCCATCCCATCCCACCAAGTCCCACTGTCTCCCCACGAATTTTGTATGACTCCTCAAAGAGGAGAAGATAGGGCTTCTGCCATCTAGGATCTTTTGAGACACATCTTGAGGGTACCAGACAGGCCCAGGCAGCCATCCCTTCCTCTGTCCCTTCTCCTGCAGCTAGTTCATCTTCCTTTACCTCTCTTCTCCTTGTCTGGAAAGCACAGAGACCCTCAGAGCTGCCCCTGACATTAGAGACAGTTTAGTCCAAACTCTTTATTTTACATTTGAGGAAACTGAGACCAGAAAGAGGAAGAGACTTGCTCATGGCTAGCACAATTCTCTTGACCACCCCCACTCCTGCATCAGCCTAGAGTTACCACAGATTTCGACCGGGATAAGGGAGACAATTTAGAAGAGGGAGCCCCTATTTCCAGATTTGGAAGATGGCAGAGTTTGGCCTACTGTCTCAACAGCCCTGGAAATGAGGCTCCAAACCATTCTGCAGGCATGTCTTAGGCACAGAGGTGACTCAGAGAGTGCAGATTTGAACAGTCCCTTGAGGAGAGATGGGGAAATCCAGGGGGCAGCCCCTGTGAAACGTTGGCATCCAGATCTGAGCCCAGGAGGTGTCAGGTACCCAGGATCCAGTTCTGAGTCCTGAAGGGCAAGGCCCCAGGCAATGACGGAGGGGCTCCAAATATTCCCTCCCAAGGCAGCTGGGGATGTAAGGGGACTCCAGTCCTGCCTGTCCACAGGTAACACTTAGCCGGCGCTGGCCTAGGTCAGATCTGGTTTCTCTCTTGGGTCAAGCAGAGGCTCCATGGCTCTTCTCTGGCATCAGACCAGTGAAGGCAGGAATAGGGACTCTTGGGGAAGGTCATCTTTTCAATATTCCTGGCCCCCAAAGTGAGTGCCCTTGGCAAGTTTCATCTCCTCTCTGAGCCTCAGTTTCTTAAGCTATAAAATGAAGTACTATGATAAGTGCATAGATTAAGAACTGGGAGGGAACTTAGAATTTATCCTGTCCAAAACCTTTATTTTACAGCTGAAGAAACTGAGGCAGAGAGAGGGGAAGAGAGAGACATAAGTGACTAGTCCAAGATCCCAGTAATAGAGTCAAGACTGTAACCTAGCACTCTTTCTGCAGTACCACAATGTCTAAGGTCATTTCTACCTGTAATTCTATAATCCTATGATTCAGTGTTCCTCATAACCCTTCTCTCAACCCTTGGTGGAACCTCAGGCCATCACTGGGGGGTTCCAGTGTCTCACTTTGACCATCACATCTCTGTCATCAGGTCCAAGACTCAGGGGGACTTTGTGAGATGTGGGCTGTGGCTCCAAAGTCCATCCTGAGGTTGGGGTGGGGGCATGTAGACATTTGGAACAGTGACAATGGCTAATGTGTTTCCTTCTTCAGCACTCTGACCTGATGTAAAAACCTGGGAGCCCACTTCAGAACATATTCAACCCTTCAGTGCCTTGCTCTGGAACATAACGGACAGACCTCAGAGATTTGCAGCCTCAGGTTTTATTCCAGTTCCCTCCTCCTTTCAATGACCAGAAAATGAGGTTCACAGATAATAGGGAAGGAATGAGGAGAATCCATCCTTCTGTGTTGTGTCAAAGCCCAGATTTTGTATGACTTTTGTTTGGGGTTCCCAAAATGGGCCACTAGTGGTTCGGGACAGAAGGGCTCCTAAGTCATGAAGAGTAGAGATCTGGGGAAGTTGGTGCCCCAAATTGTGACTGGTAGATCCTAGCGATGTGGGAAGTGTACCAGGTATACTCAGGAGTGATTCTGGGGGGTGGAGTTGTGACCAGAATATCCTTAGGAGGGGCTCATGCCCTAGGATCTTGATCAAGGTACGTGTGTGTGAGGGAGACCTCAAGTCTGACCTCAAAGTACCCTGAGTTGTGGCCAATGAGATATAGACCAGGGTGGTGATGGGGACAGTCCCATCCTGGTTTGTAGGTGCTGAATCCCATGGGGATTCCCCTATGTCCTTAGGGGAGTCCTGAATGGGTTGATGGAGGCACAATCTCTACCTAGTACAGTGCCAGTTACAAAGGGAGTGCTTTAATGAATGTTTATTGGATCAATAAATGAAACAACAAATATTTATTAAGCACCTATTATGTATCAGGAACTGTATTAGGTTTTGAGGGTATAAAGACAAAAAGGAAGCAGTTGGATACTGAACAGTTGGATTTGAAGACTTAGTCTTCCCTGACTCCTAAGTTGCTTCCATTTTCAGAGCCTTCTTCTACTCACTGAGGAAACAGTCTGATCCCGTAGGAAGATTCCTGAGCTGAGAGAGCAGGGTTTGAGTCCTGGCTCCACCACTCATATTAACCTGGGAAAATCTTTTAACCTCTCCATGCCTCAGTTTCCACCTCTGCCAAATGAGAATAATGACCTCTGCCTTTCCTTCCTCACGGGATGTTATGGTGACCCTTCTCTTAGGAAGGTCAAATGAGAGAATGGATGGGAAAGTGCTCTGGAGACGACATATTTTCTGAACTGTCTTTGTGATTAGGCAAGATACAGCCTCTGGGTGCCCCAGGAAACTCTCTAGGACTAAACTATACAGGAGTTGTCCATCTGTTTCAGTGGAGGGAATTTCCACACTGAGAGTTCCCCACACAAATGAAATCATAACTCTGGACTTCCACCCCCACAAAAATAATAACTAAAATGGACTGCAAAGCACCCTGTGATCTGGAAAGTCCTTTGTAAACGGTTAGGGCCATTGTGAAATGCTGAGTCCTTTGTGAATTTCAGGCTCTTCAAATGACATTTCTGTTGTCAAATGACTGATCCCTTCTGATTATTCTCTCTCTCTCTCTCTCTCTCTCTCTCTATATATATATATATATATATACATATATATATATGTATATATATATATATATGTATATATATGTAAACCAAACAGTGTCCCATGAAAGGCATTATCCCTAACAAAAGGTCATCCAGTCTCTACTTGAAGACATCTAGTGATGGAGAAGCTCACTGTTTGGGGAGTTCTCATTGGAAGCTCTTCCTAACATCCAGTCTAATCATGATCTTGCGCAATGCTCCTATCCCCACCCCTCAATCCCCATTTACTCCTAATTCTGCTCTCTGATGTCAAATGGAACTAGTCCTCCTTCCACATGACTGCCTTTTGAACACTCAAAGACAGCTATCATGTTACCTGTAAGTCATCAGCAGGCATCGCGCATGCTGGACTTGGAGCCAGGAGTATTTGGACTCCTCCCTTACCTCTGACTACTTGTAGTCCTGTGATCACAGGCAAGTCATTCAACTTTTCTGGGCCTCAGTTTCCTGACTGGTCAGTTAGGGAAAATGATACTTGGAGTACCTGTCTTTGCAAACTTAAAGTAATATAAAAAAAGTTAGTCATTAGTGTTCTCAAGTGACTGATTGTGTGTGTGTGTGTGTTGGTGATAGTGATATGAACTGTGATAAAAAAGAGAACTGAGTTTTTGGTGAAAGGACCTGGGAGTGAATCAGCCCTGCTCCATTAGATTGTAAGTTCCTTGAGGTCAGGGTCTCTCTTCTTGCTCCTTTTTGTATCTCAGATTTAACACTGAGCTTGGCATGCAATAGGTGCTTAATAAACGTTTATTGATTGATTGTTACAATACTTTGTGTAAGTCATTTCTATAGATTCAGAGAATCTTAGAATTGGAAGGAAACTCAGAAATCGTGTCTAAACTAGTATCTCTTCTAGACAATACAAATGGTCATCCAACCTTTGTGCAAAGACCTCTGGGGACAAGTGGGAGACACCTTATTGCTTCCTACCTTCCCAGGTATCTCTTTCCACATCCCTTTTAATCTACCCCAAACCTGCTTCTCTGTAGCATTCACAGCTTCTTTCTAGTTTAGTATGAAGCAGATCAAATTTACCTTCATTCCATTTGAGAGCCTTTCCATTCCTCTCTCATGAGATCCAAAAAGTCATGGCATGCACAGTGGCCACCACGTCTCTGTAGCCTGTCTCAGTAGATGGGCTAAACCAGGTTGAGTGTAACTGACCAGTTCACAAATCTGTCAGTGACTTAGGGGAAGTCTACCCCAAGCACGTGAAGACTTTTCCCAGCAGAATGGGTGGATGAGAACGATTTGTTCCAACAGTCACGAAGGCAGCTGAAGAAGTCCTTAGAGCTTGATTAGACATCAAAGATGCCAAGATTATCCACTGCATCTGGAACAATCATCGGTTGTCTTGACTTTTGTCTTGCCATCAGAATTCAATGACTCTGGAAGAGAGAGTGAGGCTGACGTCTTTGTGCAACTCTGCCTCCCTTAAATCTAATTCATCCATGAGTGAAGACATCACCCTGTGATGTCATTGATCCTCTGAGAATGAAGGACAAAATAACAATTGAACACCAGCTATTCAACTAAGTGTCACAGTACATATAGAGCATTGACCCTGAAGTCAGGAAGACTTGTGTTCAAATCATGCCTCAGATACTCGCTGTGTGATCCTGGGCAAGTCACTTAACCTAGATCTGCCTCAGTTTCCTTAAGATAGAAATAATAGTTACTCATCTGTGCATATATTGTTTGCCTTCCCTGGTAGAACGTAATTTTCTTGAAAGCAGGGAAGAATTTTGTGTCTTTGTTTCCTAATGAAACATCGTTGAATGGAATTAAGTTGCCCAGCCAAAATTTCAACCCAAATCCTCAGAATACAAATCTAGGGGTCTTTTCATCATCTTTTCATTTTTCACTGAGCCGAAAATTTCTTTATTTTTCTTTTTTAAATTTATTTTTAGTTTTCAGCACTCATTTCCACAAAATTTTGAGTTCCAAATTTTCTCTCCCTTTCTCTGTGTCTGAAATTTATGACAAACCATCTAGAATCACTTTTTATAAATTATTTGTTACAACAACAACAAAAAAGAGACAATGATAGTACATAACTCCCAGGGTTGTTGTGAGGACCAAATGAAATACTATTTGGAGCCCTTTGCAAACTGTAAAAGTTTACAATATTGTTACATTAGCTCTTATGTTGTGCCCTAAGACTTCTCCTGCTCCTTCAACTCATGTCATGTGCCATGACCTTAGGATCCTTAACTATCATAGTTGTTTGGACACTCTCCAGTTTGCCATTTTCCTTCCTCAAATCTACCATCCCAAACGAAATGCATTATTCCAGATGTGGTCTGACCAGAGTGGAATACAATTAGGCTAGAACGTTTCTCATTCTAGATACTATGTTTCTCTTAAAAATGAATTGATTATTTCTGGGCTGTCATATTACATTGTTAACTCAAATGGAATTTGTAGTCCACTGAAAACCCTAGATCTTTTTCAGATGATCTTCTATTTAAATATAGGTATATATGCATATATATATATGTCTATAGCATTTATATAGTGCATTAAGATTTGCAAAACTCTTTAATATATTTACTCATTTGATCCTCACAATAACCCTGGGTGGTAGGTGATTTTATGGCCCTTATTTTACAGATGAGGAGAATGAGGCACAGAGAATCTAAGTGACTTGCTCAAGGTCACACAGCTAATATATGTCTGAGGTCTGGTTCAAACTCAGGTCTTCCTGTCTCCAGATCCCACCCTCTATATGTCCTGTGCGGATAGTCTTAGCTGCCTATGTCTAGGCATGCTTCCCAGGCTTGTGTCTGTAAAGGCATTTTTAAAAACCTCCAATATAAGACTTTATACAGAGTGACCCAAAAATTTCACCAAGACTTTTGTGACACTTTGTATTTATTCCTATCTTGTCCAACGATTCTGGAAAGCAATGCGAAATGGTCTCAAGAGCCACTAAATGTAGGTATGTCTTTTGATATGACAGCATGACCGTTAGGTGTATCTTTCAAGGAGATTAAAAGAGAGAAGCGGATCCATCTGGACAACAGTATTTATAGCAGCATTTATGTTGTTGTTATAGCAAAGATCTGAAGACAAAGCAGGAGCCATCCCCTGGGGAATGGTTGAACAAATTATGGTGTAGGAATATAATGGTGATATGATTCTGCCATAGGAAATAATGAGAAGGATGGATCCAGAGAAATTGTCCAAAATGATTCACTGAACAATTTGGACAGTCCCTACACCATTGAAAAGAAAAGCCACAGAAAGATTTAAGGACTCTGATTGACATGATGACGAATGACAATTCCAACAGGTGGATGGTGAAGCATGCTGCCCCTCCCTTTGACAGAGAGGTGATGGACCCTACTTGATGAAAGGAACACGAAGGAGGAGAGAATGGAAGAAAGTACAAGGAACACAGGCAAGCAGGGCAGAATTGGCATGCCAGACTGAACTTAGTATATATTTTTTAAAAAACTAAGCTGTATATAATTAGAGATGTGTGATTTTATAGACATAGAAGTTTTAATAGCTTAAAACTGCACTAAGACTTTTGGGATATGCTGGGGGTTTAGCGTTTGGGGTTTTACTGTCTTAAATCTGCTCAGTTTGGTCCAACAATCTCTTTGGATCCTGAATTAATCATCCAGTGTGGTGGTTATCTCTGAGTTTGGTGCCATTTGCAAATTGATAAAATATGCCCCCTTTGCCTTTATCAAAGTCATTGATTGTAAAAAAAAAAATGTTAAATGACATAGGACCAAGCATCAATCCCCGGGGCACTTCACTAGATCCCCTTTGAGTCTGACCATTCAACCAATCCTTAACCTACCTAGTTGTATCTTCCAGCTTAATACCTGGTCCAAGATAACATGGGAGTCTTTATCAAAGGCTTGTTAAATTCTAGTCATTTCTGAACCGTTGGCATTTCCTTCTCAGGTTTCCCCATTTTACAGATGAGGAATTGAGGCAGATAGGTGTTAAGTAACTTGCCCAGGGTTACACAGCTAGTAAGTGTCTGAGGCCAGATTGAAGTCAAGTCTGTCCTGACTTCAGGCCTGGGGCACTATCTGCTGCACCACCTAACTGCCCCTCGGAGCTGGATTCAATGCTTCCTAAAGTTCCTCCCAGTTCTTATGATTCTTGTGACCCTGGGGACATTACAGCCTCTGTTTCAGCAGAGCTATGGGGAGTCCCTCTTGACACACCTTCTTCCCCCAGTTTTAGGACAGCAAGGCCAAGAAACCAGGGACTCCGGTCCCTCCTCTTTGGGACAGAATGGAATTTTCCTGCTTCGCTGGCACATGTTCAGCTGCCCTGGGGAGGTGGGGTGCCTGCTGATGTGTGGCTGGAATTTGAGGAAGGGGCATCTGGGGAAGCCAGGGCAGGAGTACAACCCCTTTGTTTTATGGATAAAGATACCAAGACCCAGAGAGGAGCAGTAACCTCCTAAGTTCGTAGTGAGTCAGGGCAGAGAGAGACCTCCCAGGCAGGGCAGTTCCCTGCATTAAGGAGATATGTTTAGGGGTGGGCATAGGGCCTGGGCTGGGCAAGGAGGGAGCAGAGCCAAGCCAGGGCAGGAGGTCGGGTAGGAGGAGTGGGGTGGGGCTGGGCTGAGGGCAGGGGGGGAGGGGAGCAGGGCAGCCTGGCTGGGGTGAGGTCACTTTCCAATCACAGCTTGGACTACATTATTCATGGCTACAAGAGAACAGCAGGTAATTCAACCTCAAAGCTCTGGTTCCCCAGGCAGCTCTGACTAGAGGTCTGTGGTTTTGGGGGGACTGGCGAGGAAAGGGCAGACATCCCTTTCTCAGAAGGGCAGGGGGTAACCTGGAGCCATTGCTAGGAGTGGGGCGGGGGGGAGAAAGGACAGAGAGGAGCTTGGGGCCTTGATTCTCAGAGCTGGCAGGGACATTGTTGAGTCTAACTCCTTTATTGGACAGAGAAGGGAAAGAGTTTGTCCGAAACCACACAATGAGGTTGGGACCCTCCTGACCCCTGTCCTGGGGGCTTTTGGGTATTTTTCTAGAGAGCCTGTTCTCACTCTGGGGTTATCCATCCTCACAGAATCTCTGAGCTGGAAGGGACCTTGGGGGTCATCTGGTCCTACTGATGAGCGACCCCTGCAAATGATTATCTACACTCCATTTGGAGACCTTCAAGGATGAGGAGCTCATTCCATCTCCCCAAGCAGTTCATCCCAGATTTAGACGGCTCAAGTTGTCAGTAAGTCATTCTTTAAATTCAAAGTCTGCCTCTCTCCACTTCTTCCCAGGCTTCCTGCAAACCCAGTTGTTCCTACAAACAGAACAAGTCTCATATTTCTCCAGGACAGTCCAGTATGGCCCTCCTCTGGGACAGTGAAAAGAGAATGTGCAGTCAGGAGAGCTCTGGGTTTGACTCCTCTTACCTCTGTCCCTTCTTTACTAGCTGTGTGACCTCAGGTTAGTCACTCAACACCTCTGAGTTTCAGCTTCACCTATAAAATGAGAATGAAAGTGAGGGTGAGAAGTAACACAGTATAGTAGAAGGCCAGGCTTGGAATCAGGAAGACCCAAGTTCAAATCAGGCCCAACTGTTACTAGCTATGTGACCTTGGGTAAGTCACTTAACCTTGTTTATCTCAGTTTCCTCATCTGTAAAATGAGCTAGAAAGAGAAACGCAAACGACTCTAGTATTTTTGCTCAGAAAATCCCAAATGGGGTCACAAAGAGTCAGAAATAACTGAACAACAGCAAATCTCCCCCAGATAAATATATGAATAAATAATAAAACCTGTTGTAAATGAGACAACGTATTATAAAAATTAAAGCGCCATACAGATGTCATTTATTATTGTCTGAATCACATCATTCTTTTTGTCTCACCTTGCTCTGGGAAGTCCTCCGTGACCACTTCCTGCGGTCCTCACTCAGCCTCAAATAAACCCTGCGTTTTCTATCTTCTGGTTGGATTTGTTCTCCAGACTCAGTCATGGAGTCCCTCAAAGGCAAGCCCTAGTCCTTTCCTCACTTCCTGTATCAGAGCTCCAGACAAAGCCCTTGAGATGACACAGCTTTGATTTTAATGGTAAATATTTATTAAGAGCCTCTCATGTATAAAGGTTTAATCAGCTCTAAGGGAATGCTGAGCAGAAAAAAAGTATAATCTCTACTTGCCCTTAAGGAAGTAACAGTTCATTAGATATCACTTCTTCCAGGAAACCTTCCCAGCTACTCCCAGCAAAAAGTAATCTCTCCTTCCTCCTTCTTCTCTTGACACGTTCCCTGACTCCTTCCTTTGCCCTTAACCCGCTTTTCCTAAGTAGAGTAGAGGAAGACCTGAGTTCAAATTTGACCTCAGTCATTTACTAATTACGTGATCCTGGGCAATCACTTATCCTTTTTGGAATCTCAGTTTCTTCATCTGTACAATGGGGATAAAACAGCACCTACCTCATAGGGTCGTTGTAAGGCTCAAATGAGGTGACATATGTAAAACACTTTGCAAAACTTCAAGTGCCATGTAAATACTATTATTTATTATTGTTATGTGTGCCTTTCCCTCCCCCCATTAAGTCATAAACTCTTTGAGAGCAGGTCCTATGACATAGGTGACTCTCTGTGAGGTCAGTCTCTTTACGTCCTGGGCCTCAGCTCTCATAGAGGTAGATTGTAGCTCCAAAGATAACACATGTGTACATACATACACACAAACATACAATGCTACTGGGAGTTACCAGGAGGGCCAGTTCCTGCTTCCAATGCAGATTGGCATCTGCACCAAGTGGTCTGGGAGTACCAGGAGGTTAAGTGACTTACCCAGGAACACAGAGATTATATTTGTCAGAGGCAGCTCTCGAACTCAGGCCTTCCTGAATCTGAAGCTCTCTCTCTATCCCCTGGACCACGCTGCCTTCCTTGGTCTAATAAAGGAAGCAATCATCAGAGCTGTCCATAATGGAACGGGCTCAGTGGGGTCTTCATCACAGGAAGTCTCCAGGCAGAGGCTGGATGGCCATTGGGCCGTGATGTGGCAGAGAGGATGCCTGTTCTTAGACGAGTTGGGTTAGATGTCCCTCCTGACACTGAGATCCTGTGATTCTTGGCCTATACCTTTCCTTGTGATCCTGGGTGACACATTTTCCGTCTCTTGGTGCCAGTTGTACTCAGTGGTCTCTTGGGGCCCTCCTGCTCTGCTATTCTCAGATTCTGATTCCTAGGAAGCCTTGGAGATGCAGGGTATAAGAGCAGAAGCAGGAATGAGGAGGATGAGAAGGGAATAGGCATGGCCAAAGGCCCCCATGTAAGATTATGGCAGGCTCCTGGATGGCATGGAAACATAAGATCTAAGACCTGGCTCATTCATCAGAGAGGTGGGAAAGTTCCATGCCTTCACTCTAAAAACCTTCTTCACCTGGTGAGGCGTTGACCCAGTGCCTGCCTTTCCTCCTCAGTGCCTGAGGTTGTCGGTTCTGCAGTGTAGCTTGCTCTGTGTCAACCCACTCTTTCATAGTTTGGGCCCCAGGGATTTGTAAGTGCATGGATGGATGAAAAAGCATTTATTAAGGGTTAGGAACGGTTGGGATCTCCAAGTATGGAGGGATTATTCATGTGGGTGAAACCATAGGCTTTTTTGGAGGACTGAAGACATAATCTCAAAGCTAAAAGAGACATCAGAAATCACATCTAGTCCAACTGGTCCATGAATGGCAAGTCCACACTGCAACATCCCTGAATGGTGGCCATTCAGTCAATCAACAAGCATTTCTTAAGAACTTATTATGTATAAGACTTTTCTTGGAGATTTTTAGTGATAGGAAACTCACCACTCACTTCCACTGTGGGGCAGTTCTGATTCTTATTTCTTTATATTGAACTGGAATCTGCCTCCTCACTATTCTACAGGTGGGTAGGAGTGGGGGGGTGGTTTAAGGACAGGGTTTGTTTTTGAAAATAACAAACATGTTCAGTGATATCACTCATTGTCTCCTGAGGTAGACAATATACTTGGGAGATAGGAGAGAAAAGCAGGGCTTGACAGAGAGGGAGAGAGGGAGGAGAGATAAAGAGAGACACACAGAGACAAAGAGAGACTGAGAGAGAGGGAGAGAGACAGAGACAGAGAGACAAAGAGAGAGTCGGGGATAGAGTCAGAGTTGGAAAGATAGAGATGAGGACAGAGAAGTAAAGATTGAGAAACAGACACAGAGAGAGGGTGTATGCAGAGACAAAACACAAGTGTGACACAGAAGAAAAAAACCCCAAGACTCAGAGAGAGAGAGAAAGAGAGGAATGAGATGCAGACAGAGATAGAACTGGAGACAGAGACAGGGGCGGGGGGAGGGCATGGAGAGAGGGAGACAGAACTGGTAGGAGAGACTGAAAAAGATGGACAGGGTTGGAGGAACAGACCAGACATTGGGGAATAGGTAGAGACTCCATAGAGAAGTACGGGAGAGATGCCTCTCAGAAGGAAATGAGAGAGTCCCTGGGGCTCAGCTGGGATTGAGGAGACAGAAGAAAGAAGGAAAGTCTGACAGTTTGGGGAGAGGGTAGGAATCAGGACTGGGGGAGAAAACTTGGGTGAGAGTGAAGGGAACAGGAGACAGTTTGGGGAGGAAGGAGGAGAAGCACATCTGGGAGCATTTGGACAGGAGAGTGGACCAGGGGCTAGGGCAGTTTGGGGAACGAGGCTGGCAGAATTTGGAAAGGGAGAAACAAAACTTGTTAGATTTCAGGAAAGAGCTGGACAAAGGTTCCTCTTAATGGCTCCTAATAGAGCTGTCGGGAGGGGGCCCTCTGCAGATTCCAGGGCTCTGGGGATGGAATGGGCTGCCACTCTCCGGAACTTCCTCTTGTATACGATCCAGGTCCTGTCCCTATGGAATAGACTCAATTATTTAGGCTCTTCCGGAGCTGGTGAGGTCTGTCTCCCGCTTCCTGGAAACCCCTTTGTACCCTAGAGACCAGTTGTGGAGAGGGAGGAAGTTCTGAATGAGGGGGCTTAGACCTCTTTGACTCGTAGACATCTCTTTCCTTCCCAGCAAACCTGCGATCACTGCTCGAGTCATCCTCACAGGCTTTCTGGGATGGAAGAAACCACCTCAGAATCTATCTGTTCAGACCTGTACCTCAGCAGGAACTTGGCACTGGTCAACCAGCTTCTGGAAATCTGAAGACCCAAGCAAGAGGGACCTCTCTAGGCTTCCCATTTCACTTTTGTACAACTTGGAGGATTGAACATTCTTCCTTACATGTAGCCAAAACCTGCCTCTCTGCGTCTTCCACATATTTTTACAGCTCGTCAACGTCCTTCCTAAAATGCAGTACGCAGAACCAGATACTGTGAACTGATCAGAATAGATTCTTGAAGGACAATCCACTTCTTTGTTCTGGACATGATGCTTCTTTTACTGAAGCCTAATGCAGGTTAGGTGGCATCTGCCGAAGATGCCCAACTCTCATCACACCACATGTTCCTCCCTATTGCCTCCAGAGGAAAGTTCAAACTATCCAACCTGAAATTCAAGGACCTTTAGGATACCAGTAACAAAATCTTGTCCCTTGCTAGCTGTGTGACCCTGGACAAGTCACTTAACCTGTCTGCCTTAGTTTTCCCAACTGTAAAATGGGGATTATAATGTAAGTAGTGTTTGAGAGGATCCAGTGAGATAATACCTGTAAAATACTTAGCATGGAATCTGGCACATAGTAGGATCTTAATAAATGCATGTTCCCTTCTCTGCCCCATAGATCAGAAAGCACATTTCAGGTCAATAGAAGGAAAAACTTACTAAAACTAGAGCAAGAATGAGGAACCTGCAGCCTCTAAACCATATGTGACCCTCTAGGTCCTCAAGGGCAGCCCTTAGACTGAATCCAATCTGACCACACTTGAGGACCTAGAGGGCTATACATGGCTTTGAGGCTGCAGGTTCCCCACCTCTGAACTAGTCATTAAAAAAGGAAAGTCAGTGTGGGGTGCAGGAAGAAAGTTATATCAAGTCTGAAAATCTGGTCATTTGAAAGTTGTGTGAACAAGGGCTTGTCACATGATCTTTCCATGCTTCCGTTTTATTTTTCTAAAATGGAAATTATACTCCTAACACACCAGACTGTTGTATTTTTTAAACTTTAAAGCATTATGTAAGGGTGAGTTATTATTGATAATAGAATGGATTATCTTAAGAGGTAGTGAGTTCCTCACTATTGGAGGTACCACCACCACCCGATAGAGATTGAATGACCTTTTCTTGCTAGGAATGAGCTGGGGAATGTGGTTCTTGCTTGTGTTCTACGTAGACTATGTGTACCCAGCTTCCTTCCAGCTCTGTGATTCTGTACAGAAAGAAAAACAGCATTCGGAGTCTGAGGACACCTCTCCTTAGTGGGCTAGTACCTAGGGGCTCTTCCTCTGCTAACCACCCCTTAGATGCTTCCTTGCCTCTTGAACACTCTGATTCTACCTAGTTCTGCTGGACCAACTCTTGATACCCTCCTGATAAAGGCTGGCATCTTTTTTTTTTATAAAGGACTTTCACAAGGATTAAGTCAAAGAAGGCGAGAGGCTAATCAGAGGCTAAATGGCTTAGAAAGTACTAAAGTTTACAAAACATATTCTTTATATTAGCTCCTCAAGGTAGGTTAGCATCCCTATATATTCTTTTTAATGAATTTATTTATTTCATGTATGTTTATAATCTGTGCTTCCAAATTGAATTAACAACAGAATAAACAAATACATGTGTACATATATAAAATCCTTATCATAAACATATGTCTAGCAAAACAGGTTCCCACATTGCCTACATCTGAAAATGTACGTCTTTCTACATTTGTCACTTTTTGTCAGGAGGTGAGCTGCATGTTTCATCTTCAATCTCCCAGATTCTTGGTTTATCATTGTATCAACTGAAGTTGTTTTTCTCATTCTGTTTTACTTTGTTCTGCATCAGTTTATAGAAGTCTTCCAAATTTTCTCTGAAACTGTTTTGTCTTTTCTCTTGACATGATAATATTCCATTGCATTCATATGCCACATTTTATTTAGCCATCCCCTGATAGAATATTGCCTTATCTGAGGCCATTTCAAAAAAAATCTGCCACAAATATTATGTACCAAATTTAAAAAAAACTTTTTTTTATTTCTTTGGCATATAGATCTACTATTGGTATATCTGGGTCAAAGGGTATGCAGAATTTGGTGATTTGAGAGGCATGAATCCAAATTGTTTTCCAGGATGGCTGCACTAATTCATAGCTACACTAAGTAAATGAACTAAGGGTTAGTATCCCTACATACCAGGAGAGGTGACTGAGACTCTTGCCAAGGTAACACTGCTCATACGTCTCAGAGCCAGGGCTCAAGTCCACGCCTGGTCTCTTTCCAATAATATTGGGTTGTCATTGTTCATCCTTCATTCTCAAAAAGCACTGATGACATGATGAGGGTGATTGATGTCTTGACTTGAATTGGATTTAAGAGGGGAAAGGCTGTGCAAAGTCATCAGCCTCACTCTCTCCTCCAGAGTCCTTGGATTCCAATGGCAAGTCAAAAGTCAAGATGACTGGGGATGACCCAGGCTGCAGTGGAAAACCTCCTGAGAAAGGTTTAAGAGATCCCCTCTTAAAACAAAGCATTCTGTGTGATACAGGGTAAGTGCTTGCTCTTCTCTGATTTTTAGTTTAGATATGAGTTTATTTCATCTCTCATTTTGAGATGAAGGGGAAAGTTGAAGACATCTTCTCAGAGTCACAGAATCCTAGAGCTAAAAGACCACTCAGTCTAACTCCTAACTCCTAGCATCACTGACCAGTAGGCATCCAGTCTTTGAATGAACCCTCCAGTGAAAGGAAAACCCTCCATCTCCTGTAATGGTTGGTTCCCCTTGAACAACTCTAATTGTAAGGAAGTTTTTTTTCTGACATCAGACCCAAGTTTGGCTCCTTGCAACACCTGCCCATGGCTTCTAATTCTGCTTTCCAGAGTCAAACAGAGCGACTCATCCTTTCCACATGACAGCCTCTAAGACAACTCTCATGTTCCTCCCTGAGGCTTCCCTTCTTCACGTCATCTCCCTCATTTTACATGTGATGAGGCTGAGAACCAGAGAGGCGAAGGAGTTTGCCCACAGTTACAAAGGAGCCGAGCTGGGAGCATGCCAGAGCCATAACTAAGGAAGGCTAACCGGAGTTTTTTCCTAGGATGCTGAAATTTACATGGCACTGATTGAATCATTCCAGGTTATCCTTCTTTCCACCCCTTCAAAACCCAGTCAAATTCCACCTTATGCAGCAAATCTTTCCTATTGCCTCCTTTTCTCTCCCTACTGATGCCTTCTCCGCTTGGATTACCTTTCATCTAATCTAGATATGGGGTAGCTAGTGCAGTGGATAGGGTGCCAGACCTGGAGTTGGGAAAATTCATCTTCCTGAGTTCAAATCTGGCCTCAGACAGACACTTATTAGTTGTGTCACCTTAGACAAGTCATTTCCCCCACTTTGCCTCAGTTTCCTTATCTGTAAAATGAGCTGGAGAAGAAAATGACAAACTGCTCTAGTATCTTTGCAAAAAAAATCCCAAATGGGATCACAAAGAGTCAGAAGCAACTGAAATGAGTAAATAATGCAACAAATCTATATATCCTGAACGTACATAGTTATTTAGATGTTATCTCCCCTATTAAAGTCCAGAGTTACTTCAGAGAAGGTGCTTTTTTGGGGACTGTATTTCCATTGATCAGCACCGTGCTTATTAGCTGACTGATTGTTGGCCATGCCCCAGATGAGCTCCCTTTTGATCCCTTGACCTGCTCAGATAACCCTCCCTTTTCCCAGCCACAAAAATTCCTCCTGCTCATTCAAAACCAGTTCATTTGGCTCAGAAATAAAGTTGCTGAATTTCAGAATTGAAAGAGCCCTTAGTGGGCTTTTGCTCCAATCCATATCTGAAGATTTCCCAACACAGGGCTCCTGACAAAGTGGTTATCTAGCCTTTGCCTGAAGGTCTCTAGTGTGGTAGGGGACCCTCTACCTCCTGAGAAATCACTTCCTGCTTTGAGTGTTCTTGATGCTTAGGATTTAATTTTCTTACATTAATCTCTTAGAGTACCATTTGAAATCCTTTGTTCTTTCCATTGTAAAATGTGGGGAAAGAAAAAGATATCTAAGTTCTTGTGAGTCTAATGAAATAAGAATAGATCCAATTTCTATAGTGGATAGATTGATACTATAGGTGTAGTTGATAGAGTGTCAGGCCTGGGGTCAGGTTAGTTGCTGTTGTGCAGTCATGTCTGATTCTTTGAGATCCTATGGACCATGTCATGTCAATATTGTCCATGGAGTTTTCTTGGCAAAGGTACTGGAATGCTTTGACATTTTCCTCTCCAGAGGCAAACAGAGGTTAAGTTGACTTGTCCAGGGTCACACAGTTAGTAGGTATCTGAGTCTGGATTTGAATTCAGGTCTTCCTGACTCCAGGCCCAGTACTCTCTACCCAGTGAAACCATCCAATCTGAGACACTTACTGACTGTAACTCTAAGTTGAGTAATTACTGTCTGCCTCAGTTTCCTTATCTGAATACCTCCTGGGTTATTGAAAGGACAAAATGAGACAACATTTGTAAAGCACTTTGCAAACTTGAAAGCTAGTATTATATTATTACTATATATATATATTTTATGTTATGTCACAATATCTTATACTTGCTAGCTATTGTTTTTATTATTATGATAAGTTTACAAAGAGCTTTCTAATAATCCTGTGATGTAGGTGGCACAAGAAATATGACCATCCCCATTTTATAGATTCCCAAGGGTTTCTGGTCCACATACGCATCCATCCAATAAAATGACTTCCCTAAGGTCATACTAGTTGACAATTGGCAGAGTTGGGATTTGAATCCAGATTTTCCTTCTCCAGATCTAGTATTCATTTTTTTTAACTCTGACTTTCCTTCCAGGTAAGCTAAGTCTGCTCTTCTAACAGAGAAAAAGCAGATTTCAAACTTCCTAATATATAAAACTCTCTCAAAGTAGAAAGGGCTATTTGGGGAGGCAATATGCTTCCCTCCTTTCTGGAAGTCTCCAAACAAAGACTAGATGAGCCATTCATTCATTCATTCATTCATTCATCCATCCATCCATCCATTCATTTATTCTGTATTTATAAAGCATTTACTGAAATGCTGGGAACTATATTAAGGCCTTGGACCAATTATTAAACATGTTAGAGGCAGCTAGGTGGAGCAGTGGAAAGGGTATTGTCCTTAGATCTGGGAAGAACTGAATTCAAATCCTACCTCAAGCACTTAACTAGCTGTGTGATTCTGGGCAAGTCACTTAGCCCATGTCAGACTCTTCATTTGTAAAATGAGGAATAATTACAGTACCTATTTCTTAGGGTTGTTGTGAAAATCAAATGAGATGCTTGTTAAGCATTTAGCATAGTGCCTGGCTTCTAGTAGAAATGTAATAACTATTTCCTTCCTTTCTCTCTCCCTCCCTCCCTCCCTTCCTTCCTTCCAAAGTTCAAAGCATGATATAAATGCTAGCTATTTTGTTGTAGAGAACATGCCCATATTACAGGATAATGGTTTGGACTAGACATCCTTTCCCCTCAGGTCCCTTCCAGCTGATCCAGCAAGGCCTTGGAGGGCTAGTTCTGTCCCCTGCACCCTCTGCTTATCCTGGCTACACACACCCTGATTCCGGGACCTCCATGTCCCAGCTTGCCCCTTTTCCAAGCTCAGAACCAGCTCTCCATCTTATCCAGCTTTAGACCTCATTGGTCCTGACCCAGGTCCGCTATGTCCTGAGATGTGTCCAGACAGGGCCAGCTGGGGGAAATCTTCTTCCAATGGTATTGTCCAGAAGGTTTGCTGTTTGCCTGTGCTGCCCCAAGTTGCAGCTGCCTTTCAGAATTCACATCCTGCCCTGCTAACTCTTAATTTTACCCTTAGGGACTTTGAATATTGAATATCTGCTCTAAGATGATGTTTTATGGATATTCTTCAGTCTGCTTCTCTGAGGCCTAACTCAGCTTAACCTATTTGTCCCAGGGACTCCCTCCATTATCTCAGATTTGAGACTTCCAACTGACATCCCCTTCCTCTCTCCCCTGCTCAAGGCCAGGGAGCACTCGCCATACTAAACTGGCATGTTTCCCTTCTCTGTACATGTATGCATGGGGGTGACATGGTTCATGCTTATACAAAGCTGTTCATAGTTTCTGAGCATTTGTGACTGTGTGCAGTGAGGTTGTATTGGTCTGTGGCTGTTCCTAGGTGCAATTGTCCATGTATCTGTGGATGTAGCTGTGTTTGTGTGTATCTGGGTATAATGGTGTGTCTCTGTTTTACAGTTGTGTGTGATTCTGTGACTCATCCTTCTGACTTTTTGTGTGATTTTATGTGTGATGCCTTGAGTTCATGTATGTTCACCTGTGTGGATTGTGTGCACTAGCTTCCTAAAGAAAGAAGTAAAATAAATGAAAAAAAAAGAAAGGAAGGAAGGAAGGTTTCTCAAAAGAAAAGAAATGCTCCGACCTTACAGCAGACATGCTCACACAGCTGTGCCCTGGCTCTTCTCACCTCGTCTTCCACCTCCCTCCCCCCTGCCCAGGAAAGCCCCCGGCAGGTGGGGGTGGGGAGCCTTCCACAGTGACTAGGAGCTGAGTAGGGTGTCACCTCCCTTACCACCCACCCAGTGCCAGCCCCCTCACACACACACACACACACACACACACACACACACACACACACACACGTGCTCCCCCAGGCCTCTGGCTCCAGCTCAGGCAAGCAGATGTGGTGGGGTTGGGGGGAGGCAGAGAGTGATGAGGGGGATGGGGGTAGGGCGAGATCTCCCCATGGGGCGTCGAGAAAGGGAAAGGTGTGGAGCCTGGAGTGCAGGGCTTCATCCTCAGGCTCTGGTGCCATCTGACAGGATTGGGAGATGCCAAGCTGGTGATGATTGTTCCCTGCCTCCCCCACCCCCACCTGCCAGAGCCTGCCTGACATCTGCTGGGTCTAGTCATGGCCTGTCCCAATTCACCCCTATCCTATCACCAATTCTCTCCTCTTGAGTCTCTTTTCCCTCTCCTCCTCCCCCACTTCCTTGTGTTCTAAAGACACAGTCGACCTTTGTAAACACAGACTGAGAATACTGGAGATCTCAGATGTCAGTCTACCCCCCTCATTTTGCAGATAAGAAATCTGAGGTTATTTGACAAATCCAAGATCACGCAGTAAATTAGTGGTAAAAACAGAACTCTGGAATCACAAGACCTACAAGGAAACAGAGATTAATACCCTCATTTTATAGAGGAGGCCTTTGAGACTTCAAGATGAGAAGAAATTTACCCAAAGTCACAGTCTACTGAAGGGTTGAGTCTAGAAATTAGGGCCCTGATACCCAAATCAGGGGCTCTTTCTGCTAAACCACCAACCAGCCTGGACTTCTAGGGAAGGTCTCCAGCCACTGGAGCCAGGGTGACTGGAGAGGCATGATCTGGCACTCCCCGATGGGGCCTTGGCTGTTTCACTTACAACCCTGGCTGGAGGAGTGGGAAGGTAATGCTGAGAAGACAGGGGCTATGTCCAGAGCTGCTCCCTCACATCTGAGTCCAGATAACCCCAGACACACCTCTTATCCTGGTCGCCAAATGAACTTTAACTCCAATGGTAATATAAATATCGTATGCTACATGTACATGTGCATAACACATACCTTCAGGTTTGCCAAGTGTTTTCGATAGATCACCTCATTTGATGTGACCCTCATAACAATTTTGTGAGGTAGGTGATTATCACCCCCTTTTTCACATGAGAAAACGGAGGCTGAGCAAGCTTAACTAGGACCTGAGATGCAATGTGAATACAGGTCTTCTTGACTTCAAGTCTACTCTGATCTAATATGCCATCCTAGTACAGCAAGGTGGTGCAGTGGATAGACCACTAGGCTTGGAGGCAGGAAGACCTGAATTCAAAGTTGACCTCAGACATGCTATCTGTGTGACCTTGGGCAAGGAGCTTAATTTTGCTCGCCTCAGTTCCCTCAACTGTATTATAGGGGCAATAATAGCCCCTACCTTGAAGGGTCGTTGGGAAGATAAAATGACATCGTATTTGTGAGTAAAAAAGAAAAAGCACTTAAGTAAGTGCTTAATAAATGCTTGTTTCTTTCCTTCCTGACTGAGCCTCTGGAACCACCCTTTGACTCTCTCATTGGCAATCTTATTTGCTTCCGTGGCTTCATCTACCACTTCTGTGTAGTTGACTTCCAAATCTCCATATCCAACCCTGACCTCTCTCTGGGATCCAGATCTATACCAACTGCCCATAGGACATCTCCACTTGTATCACCAGGCTCTCATGTCCCAAAATAAGTTCACTATCTTCCCCCCTAAACTTCATCCTCCTTCTGGCTTCTATGTTTTTGTGTCTCTTCCATTCTGAAATTTTAGAATTCCATTTCAGTTCCCCTACATCACCATTTCTTATTTCCATCCCCCTCAACCATCCCACCCCAAAGTCCCACCCCTTCCATTGTGCCCCCTAAAATGCCTGTTCCTTTGGCAATAAGCCTCCCTTCATCCTAAATCTTTTCCTCTCCCTTTCTGTCCATCTTCTAGCAATCACTGGAACTTGGGTTCCCTACCTGGCCACCCTTTCCAGTACTGACTGCACCTTCATTCATTCCCCTTGACTCACTAGTCAAGGTGGGGGAATCAGAATACTCTTTGCTCCCTATTGCTAATTTCAGGTTCTCACCCTACTTCCTTCACTCTGTAATTTCTTCTTCGAGGTCCACACTGTTTGTATGTACCACCCAATCAAAATGCTGGTAGTTATTGTCCACGGACTTCCAGGTCACTCCCTTTCCTTGGTCAATGAGTTCAGTACCTGGCTCACACTTCTTCTCTCCTCTCTAACTCCTTCCCTCCTACTAACAGACTTCAGCATACATATTAACTCTCTCAAACAACCTAACCAGTCTGTTACTCAACGTACTCATTTCCCATGACCAGCTCCTTCACCCCACCTCGATCTATGGGCTTTGAACCTTTTCCTTTGCCTTCTCTTGCCAAAACTTACTCTTCATCCTCACCACAGCCTCCAGTCTCTGGAATCCTTAGTTGTCTCCCAGGGCATTACCCCAGCATTAGTCACTCCTTCCTCTTTTCTCCACCTTGACCCTTCAGTAAACTAGTTCATCTCTATACTGTCCCCTTCTCTTGAGTCCCTGGCCCCTTTATTATATCACCAACTACACCCTGCCAAGCCTCAATGGCTTTCACCATCAGCCCCCTTCACTCCTACATGTGTGCTGCTAAATGAAAATGGAGAAAAACCATGCAATCATTCTGACATGTTCTACTACAAACTTATAATACACAGCCTCAACTGGGCCTTTATTGCCCCTAGCTAATCTTTCCATGCTTTATCAAGTCATTCTCCCAACTGTCCATAATAACTCTTTCTAACCTTTTCATCCCTCCTCATGGCCTCCCCTCCTTTAACTCTCTCAGTTGAGAGGCTTGCTTCATATTTTACAAAAAAAAAAATGGAAGCCGTTCACCATGAACTCCCTCTTCTCTCCTCTTCCTCATATACCACTCAGGTGCCTTCTGTCACTCTCTCCCACTTCACCTCTGTCTTACATGATGAGGTAACCTTACTCTTTACTAAGGCTAACCCTTCTACCTGTTCAAGTGGTCCCTTCCATCCCTTCTCCTGTAAGTGAAAATCCCCCCTCCCCATAATCCCACTCCCTCACTTATCTTCAATTTTTCTGTGTCTACTGACTCCTTCTTTACTACCTATAAATATGTCCATGTCTCCCCCATACTCAAAAAGCCCTCATTTGATCCTCCCATGTCTATTAACTATCATCCTATATCTCTTCTGCCCTTCGTCATCAAACTCTGTGAAAAGGTCATAGGTGCCTTTACTTTCCTCTCACTCTCTTCTTAACCCCTTTCAATTCAGCTTCTGACCTTGTCATTCCACCAAAACTACTCTCTCCAAAGTTACCAGTGATATCTTAATTACAAATCCAATAGTCTCCCTCTCAATCCTTTTTGCCCTCTCTACAGTCTTTGACATTGTTGAACACCCTTTTCAAGATGTTCTTTTCTCTCTAGGTTTTCAGGACATCAATCTCTCCTGGTTCTTTACCTACCTGACCTTTCCTTTCCAGTCTCTTTTGTTGGACCCTCATTCAGGTCATACCCTTTAACCAGAGGGTTCTTTCCTGGGCCCTCTTTTCTTTCCCTCTATGGATTTGATTACCATCTCTATACTGATGATTCTGAAATCTACCTATCCTGCCCTAGTTTCTCTGATGACCTCTAATCTTGCATCTACATCCACTTTTTAGACATCTCAGATTGTCCAGTAAATATCCTAAACTCAAAAATGCCATTATCTTTCCCCCCAAACCCTCTTTCTCTCCTAACTTCCTTATTACTGTCCAAGGCAATACCATCCTCCCAGTCTCTCAGGCTCAAAACCTAGGTGTCATTCTCTACTCCTCTCCATCTCTCCTCCTCTCCCATATCCAATCTGTTGCCAAGGTCTGTCAGCTTCCCTTTGAAACATTTCTCAAATATGCCCCCTTCTTTCCTCTGTCACCACTCATTAGATTGTAATTTCCTTGTATCTTTTACCTCTTTTTGTATCCCCAGCCTTAGCACTGTGCCTGGTACATAGTGGATGTGACTGCTGATTAGCTTTGACTCTTTTGTGTCTCTCAATTCATATATCTAAAAATAGTTACTAGTGGAATGGAAGGGCAAGAATTACTTCATTTTTCCATTATCTCTAACCACCTAGGAAAGCGCCAGGCAAATAGTAGACAATAAACCAATTCATGTTGATTAATTACTGATTGATTGATTATCAAGTCCTGATGATTCTACTTCCACAATATCCCTTGTGTCCTTTCTCTCCAGTTATTTCCATGCCAACTGCTGATGTAGATTAATGCAACAGCCTCCTAATAGGTCTTCCAATCTTTATCTCTTGCCCCCCTCAAACCCACACTGGTGTCAGAATAATCCTACTTATTTATGGGTGGAGAGAAACAGACAGACAGACAGACAGATAGATGAGCTCTTTTAGATTACACATAATAGCTCTTTTGATTGACTGTAGATTTCATCTGGCAGGTTCTTCAGCATTCTGGAGTTTGGTGCAATCAAAACAATGGTACCCACAATCTGGTAAACCTAATCATCTACAGAGAATCTCCCTTCAAGTTGGACTGTATTCTGGATCTCCTCCTTCATCAATAGTATATGAACATTTGAACATTTATTCTATGCCTTGCCTGCTTTTTATGACCAAACAGTCATGAAACAATGTTATCTCTATTGTCATACCTTTCAAGAAATCTTGAATAATTTTGACATGTGGATGTGAGTTGCCTTGTTGGGAAAAAAGCATTATTTTCATCTATTGAAACAAATGCTTTTTAAAATCAGCAAAACATAATATAGTGGGATCTTATATTCTCTACAACTTTCAGTCAAATGGATGATACAAATGGTATGACCAATTGATGACTATCTCTTGCGAAAGTCTAACTGTTCCCTATCAATACACTCATTGAGAATGTCCTTGATACCCATATAGATGATTCTCATAAACGTTGTATATAGATATGAAAATAGTCATATAGGTTTTCAGTAAGATGACTAAATATCCCATAAGCTGCCATTTTGGCACTAAGATCTGGGGTATTTTTTCACACTTTGGTAATTTCTCCTTCAGGCAACTTGGGAATCAATCCCTCAACATCCCCTTGTATCACCTCTATCACAGATCACCTCTAGGTACATTTTAGTCTAATCCAATTGCTTTCCCCATCTTTGTTTTCTTGAATGACTGTTCTATCATCTCAATATGCACATAATGAACTGTGGTCTAATATCCTTGATAATGAACTAAAGTTTGTTATAAGGAACTTTGCAGATACTTTCTATTTTTTTTTTTTTTTGCTCTCCTCAATCCATTTTCATCCTTAAATACCCTCAAGGTGACTTTGCTTAATTGGGTTTCTTGGGATGGGGGAGGGGACAAAAGGGGAGAAAATTTTGGAACCCAAAATCTTGTGAAAATGAATGTAAAAAGTTAAACAAATAAATTTATATTAAAAAAAAAGGATTGGAGGGTTTGGAATACGATATTCCGAAAGGCAAAGGAGCTAGGATTACAACCAAGAATCCTCTACAAAACTGAGTATAATCCTTCAGGGGGAAATGGACATTTAAAGAAGTAGAGGATTTAGCATTCCTGATGAAAAGACCAGAGTTGAATAGAAAATCTGACTTTCAAATATAAGACTCAAGAGAAGCATTGAAAGGTAAACAGGAAAGATGAAGCATAAGAGACTCAATAAGGTTAAACTGTTTACATTCTTCCATGGAAACATAATAATTGCAGCTCCTAAGAACTTTATCATTAGGAGTATACGTAGATAGTTAGCACAAGTATGAGCTATCTTCTGGTGATATATCAAAAAATAAAATTAAGAGGTGAGAAAGAAGGGTAATCACGATGGAATGATATCTAAAAGGGATGAGAAAGAGAGATGCACTGGGAGAAGGAGGAAGGGAGAGGGAATGAGGGTACATTTATCTCACATAAAAGAAGCACAAAAGAGCTTTTATAGTGGAGGATAGATGGAGGGGTGGACAACGCTTGAACCTTGCTCTCATAAGAATTGGCTCAAAGAAAGAATAAAACACACTCATATGGGGATAGAAATCTACCTTACCCCATAGGGAAGTAAGAGAGGAAGAAGATAAGAGAAGATGGGGGATACTGATGGAAAGGGGGGTAGAGTGGGGAACATGGTGGTCAGAAGCAAAACACTTTTGAGAAGGGACAAGATGAAAGGAGAAAGAAGGATAAATAGGGGGAAAATAAAATGGAGAAAATACACAGTAATCATAACAGTAAAAAAATTTTTTGCAGCATTTCTCTGATAGAGGCTTCATTTGTCAACTACATAGAGAACTGAGTCAAATTTATAAGAATGTAAGTCATTCCCCAATCGATAACGGCCAATGGATATGAACAGGCAGTTTTCAGTCAAAGAAATCAGACAATCCATAGTTACAAGAAAAAATACTCTAAATCAGTATCGATTGTTGCTGTTGAGTCATTTTCTAATTGTGTCTGACTCTTTGTGACCCATTTGGGGTTTTCTTGGCAAAGATACTAGGAAGGTTTGCCATTTCCTTCTTCAGCTCATTTTGTAGATGAGGGACTGAGGCAAATAGGGTTAAGTGACTTGCCCAGAGTCACACAGCTAGTAAGTGTCAGAAGCCAGATTTGAATTCAGGATGATGAATCTTCACTCTATCCAGTTTGCCACTTAGCTGCCCTCAGTTCACACACATTGATTAGAGAAATGCAAATTGAAATAATTCTGGGGTACCACCTTACACCCATCAGATTAGCTAATATGAAAGAAAAAGAAAATGTTAAATATTTGAGGAGTTGTGGGAAAGTTGGGACAGTAAAGCATTGTTGATCTGACCATTCTGGAGAAAAATTTGGAACTATATCCAAAGCGCTATAAAACTGTGCCTATCCTTTGACCTAGCAATACCTGGGCCATCTCCAGTTGTCCTGATTTATATCTGGCCACTGGACCCAGACGACTCTGGAGGAGAAAGTGAGGTTAGTGAGTTGGCACAGCCCTCCCTCACTCAAATCCAATTCAATTGCAAGTCATGTCATCATCTCCCTGATGTCATGGTCCTCTTTGAGAACAAAGGACAAACCATACAACCCCTACTGGGTCTGTATCCTAAAGAGATTTAAAAAAAAAATAAAAAGACCTATATGTACAAAAATATGTATAGCAACTCTTTTTTGTGGCAGCAAAGAAACAGAAATTGAAGGGATACATGTCAATCAAGGAATGGCTGAACAAGTTGTGGTATATGATTGTGATGGATTACTATTGTGTTATAAGAAATAATGAGCAGAAGGCTTTCAGAAAAACCTGGAAAGACTTACATGAATTGATTCAGAGTGAAATGAGCAGAACCAGGAGAACACTGTACACGGTAACAATATTATAAGATGATCAGCTATGAATGACTTAGCTATTCTCAACAATGCACAGATACAAGACAGTTCCAAAGGACGCATGATGAACAATACTCACCACCTCCAAAGAAAGAGCTGTTGAAATCTGAATGCAGATGGAAACATACAATTTTTAAACTTTATTTTCCTTGTGGTTTTTGTCTGTGTTTTCTTTCACAACATAACTAATATGGAAATACATTTTGTGTGACTATACTTGTATTACCTCTATCAAATTGCTTGTTTTTTCAAGGAGGGGAGAGAGGAGGAATAGAGGAAGGAAGGGTATTTGGAACTCAAAATTTTAAAAAAATTAATGTTAAAAATTGTTTTTACATGGGAAAAATTATAAAAAATAAAAATGGGCCTTACCCTCCACCTAGTTCTCTTTCTTGTATGAGATGATAGTGTACAAATCTTCCAGTAGCCATTTCCCTATGATTTTATTAACACGGTTATGTTTTATAGTGGTGCAGCTTTTGGTGGCCATATCTCCCTGGTTGACAAAAGTGTCCAACAGTTTCTGATCAAAGTCATTCTTAAGACTCTTTTTGTTTCCTAGTTATGGAAATTGATTTACACCAGTTAAACCTTGGTATAAAATTATTATAGTCTATATCTCTATCCTTTCTTCTATCAGTTACTCATATTTCATTATTAATAACATACTTGAAAAGGTCAAGATTTAGTTATCTTAACAAAACCATATCTAGTTCTTATTTTGTTTTCTTTTGGTTTGCTACTCATTTCTATTTTTATCATAACAAATCAGCGCTCTCAATATACACAGATAGCTGGTTCAAGAATAACTTCCACATCAGTAATGAGCCATTTTCAGTCTGTTAAAGTGCAATCAATTTTATTTTTTGTGGTGTGATTTGGAGCTTTTCATATCAATGCCTACTGAATATTTTCTTTAAGAAGATATTTATGATCCAGAAATGTAAGGCTTTCATATAGTCTAATAGTCTTTGGCCTCTCTCTTTCCCCATTCCTGATAAATGGTTTCCAATATATTTCTTGACATCCTCACATACTCCTACTTTTTCATTGAGTCACTGAGTATCATGATGTATGCTGATTTCATTTGGAGAGTCCTATCCTGTTCTTTATAAAATTTCTCTACTGTTTCATCCTCTGTAGTAGGTGGCAGTGGATAAGTTGTAATCACGTTCATGGTAGTCTTTTGGCAAATATTTGCCATGAACATTGAGATGTAAGATAACTAAATATTCCATAAAATGATATTACTTATTATCTTTGAGAGGAAAGTAAAACCCACTCTGACAATTCCTTGATTTGCTCCATCAAAAAGAACCTCTGTAAGACTTCCTTCCAGTTAGTTGTAATTTCCTTCTTTCTCCTGGCTTTATTTGAAGTAAGGATCTTATATGGATATCGACACAATTCAGGATTTCTAGCAACATGTCTTCTCATTGGCCATTGGACAAGGGTCTCACATTTGGAGTACCAACGGACAAATTAAAGTATTTAGATAGTCTAAAAACTAAAAAGTGATTATCAGCACTCCTTACGGCACCTTTCCATCATTCTGCCAGCATTGCAGGAGCTAAGGACTGAGAGACATTTTGGGTTGTTTTATGGGTTGCTGTGACCAAATAATTCATCCCCAATAAGCTAGCCTACTGGTAGAAACTTCTCCAAGAGTAAGAGTTGGGTAGCTCAAGTCTTAGAAAGCCGTTTCTCAGCTTGTTGCTATACTCAAAAGTTACTATACTTGAAGCCCTTCCAGTACAATAGAACCTATCTGAGATTGTATTTTGCTGCCTTTGAAAGTCAAGGGTCAATTCCATGAGACAATGAGGTATCAGAGCAGGGCTGTGGAGAGGAGAAGACAGGGTAAAACTAGGAGTTGACCAGCTCTGTCTTCTTTCTTTTCTTTTTTCTTTTTTCTTTTTTCCTTCATTCTTTTTTCCATCCCACCCTGAGCAATAGCCTTATCTCTTCTTTGAGTCTTCTGTTCTCCCCAGTTGGAGTCATCGATGTTTGGAGGAGAGTGTGAGTTGGCACAGCTCTGCCTCACTTAAATCCAATTCACTTTCAAGTCAAAACATCACCTTCCTGATATCACTGGTGCTCTTCGAGAACAAAGGACAACAATTTCTCCAATATAGGTAAAAACAAAACAAAAACACAAAAAATGACTCAAGCTTTTATGTAACCCTTCAATCCATCACCAGCCTCAGCCCTTGCTGAATTTTGGGACATAAGACACTATTGTCATAGTTCTGTACTTTGCTTTTGAGAGGCAGCTAGTTGACATAGTGGAGAGGATGCCAAGCCTGGAGTCATGAAGACTCCATTTCATGAGTTCAAATCCAGCCTCAGACACTTTCAAGGGCAGCTGGTTGGCACAGCAGATAGAGTCAGGCCTGGAATCAGTACGACCTGAGTTCAAATCTGGCCTTAGACATTTCCTAGCTGGGTGACTCCGAACAAGTCACTTAACCCTGATTGTCTCACTGTCCTCATCTGTAAAATGAACTGGAGAAGGAAATAGCAAATCACTCCAGTATCTTTGCCAAGAAAATCTCAAATGGGGTCACAAAGAATCAGACAAGACTGAACAAAGAACTCATGCTTTGGGGATCATTCTCTATCACTTGCTTTTAATTGTGTTCTGTACGTGCTTTTTAAAAATGTAAGAGAACTTGGACTCTTTAGTCAAATATTCCTTTCTTCCTCATCCAATTTGTTTCTCTTTGTGCCTTCAGAGTTTTATTCTCCAGAGCTTGTTATGTACCCATGTCTTTGCATGAGCTGTCCCCAATACCTGGAAGGTTCTTCTTTCTCTGCCTCGTGGCTTTCCTAGCTTTCTTCAAGTCTTAACTCAAAGCCTTCATAGAAGGCTTTTCCATTTCTCCCCATATGCAGATTATCTTCCCATCTGTTCTCTATACATCTTGTAGGTACCTAGTTATTTCTATCTTTGCCTTCCTCCACTAGACTGTGAGCTCCTTGTGGGTATGTACACTTTTGCCATTCTTTGTATCCCCAGCACTTGGCATGGTGCCTGGCACATGGTGAGCATTCAATAAGTGCTTGTGGACTCACTGACACTAAATGACTGGGCAGTTTTAGGCCATGGCATCCTACCCCTCCTTTCTCTAGACCCTTTGGAATGTGCTTTTCCAAAATCCAGGATGTAAGTCGGGCTGCTCTCAGCCTTCCTCTCCTTTTCTGTCACAAATTCTAAGATAAAGGAGTAACTCTACCCCACCCCTAAGATTCCCATCATTTCTAACCTAGCAGTCAGTTCTTTCTAGTTAGTGAGAATCAGATTCAGAACAGAAATTCATTACCATTGCCAACTTCACTGACATAAAGCTTTAAATGGTGCTAAGTGTTTGGCATATATTATCCCATCTGAACTTCACAGTGATACTCTGTGGTAGATATTATAGTAATTATTGTCTCCCTTTTACCGATGCAAAAACAGAGGCTAAGAGGAGGTATGTGACATGCCCAAGGTCACACAGGGATCAGAGACAGCACCAGAATATTAGATCTTCCTGACCCCACATCCAGAACTTGATCTAGTATTTTACTTCTCAGCAAGTTGTTGTCAGGAAGATGCTTTGCAAACTCCCAAATGCCATAAACAATAGCTAACATTTACATGGCTTTTTAGGCTTTGCAAAGCACTTTTATATATGTTAACTCATTTGATACTCACAACAACCCTTTGAGGGAGGTGCATGCATCACTTCCATTTTACAGATAAGAAAACTGAGACCCAGAAAGACTGTGACTTGTCCAGAATCATACAACTAGTTAGTATCTGAGGAGAGATTTGAACTCAAGTTTTCCTGAGTTCCTGACATAGAAATTCAAGTTATTATTAGGGGTTTAGGCCATGATAACGACTGGGCTTTATTTCCCCATTGAACTCTGTGATGTTAGATGCTGGATTTTATCCTGAGCATTACTGAGCACATACAGGCCCAGAAAAAATGTTTTTTTCATTGAATTGGTAAATATACCGAAGGAGAAAGCGGCAAAGAGAGTGAGAGATACAGAGATGCAAATAGATAGCGAGGAGAAAGGAAAACAAAGGGACAGAAAGTTCTGCACACGAACTTGTCCAGAGTCTCATCCCAAGCTCTGCAATCACAACTTGGAGAATGTATAAGACAAGGATGCTAACTTTCAGCTGCAGGACAACTGAACTGGTGTGATATGCTGAAGAGGCAGTAGGATGTGGTAAAAAGATTTGGAGGCAGATGACCTAAGTTTGAGTCCTATGTCTTTGACATTCTAGTTATGTGATGGAAATAACTCACTTCTATAGACCTCAGTTTCCTCTTCGGCAAAATGAAGGTTTTGAGTTCAGCCATCTCTGGAATCCTTCTAGCTACCTCTACCTCATCTTTGAATGTGTGCATGTTTTTCAGGTCCTGGAGCGGGAGAAAAATGATTTTCTGGGGGTAGGGGTGGATGAGGAAAGGTAGCTGTAGGAAGGCTGAGTCAGAACTGGAGTGTCTCAGGGGAATTCATCTGCCCTCCTCTGATCAGTCCTGCAAACTTTCCTTAAAGAGTATATTCCAATACTGAGTGATCGCCAGGGCTGGAGGGACTAGAAGATCTTCTAAGAGAGGTGGGAGGCAAGGCAGTAGGTCAGGGTATTCTGGGACATCCCTCTCCAGTAAAGAACTCATTGACTCATAGACAGAATCAGAAAGGAGCACAAAGATTACATACATATCTATGTACCCAGATGAAGTCCCTCCTGAGTGCCAGTCCTTCATTGTCGACTGTCTATTGGCCGTCTTAAAGAGGACGTCCGATAGGCAGTTCAAAGTGAACACGTCTAAAACAGAACTAACTCATAATTTTTCCCCTTCAAACTCACTCCTCTTCCAAACTTTGCTATTTCTGGCAGGGATATCACCATTCTTCCTGACAGCTGAGCTCAGAACTTCAGTCACGCTCAACTCCTCACTTTTTCTTCCTCCCCATATACGATCAGTTGCCAAATTTTATCATCTCTGACTCCATAATATCTCCTGCACCTGTCCCCCTTTTTTTTCCACTCACAAGGCCCTCCTCACCTCTGGCCTAGATTAGTGCTGTAGCTTCCTAATTTATCCCTCTGTCTCAAGTCTCTCCTTATTCCAACCCGTTCTCCCACAGTTGCTAAAGTGATTTGGACCATGGCACACCCCTGGTGATAAACTCCACTGGCTCCCAAGGTTCAGTTACAAATTTGATGGTTTCCTGTGAAAAGTCCTTCAAAACCTGTCAATCAGCCTTTCAATTGATCAAGCATTTGATCAATAAGCAGTTACTGAGCACTTGCTATGTGCCAGACTCTGGGTTAGGTGCTGGGGATCCAAAGACAAAAAGGAAACAGTCTTTGTCCTCAAGGATCTTACATTCTACTGGGGAAGACAACAGACACATATAAATATATACAGAGTAAATATAAAATTTAAAAAAATAGAGAGGCATGGTATCCAGGCCTGGAGTCAGAAAGATCTGAGTTCAAATGTGGCCTCATACACTTTTTAGCTGTGTGTAAGTCACTTAACCCTGTTTGCTTTAGTTCCTCATCTGTAAAATGGGGAACACACCGGAGAAGGAAACAAACTACTCCAATGCCTTTGCCAACGAAACCTCTTGGACAAAGTCCGTGGGGTCACATAGAATTGGACACAACTGAGTAACTGAACAAATACAAAAGACATCAGTATCAGTACTGGGGGGGATCGGGAAAGGCTTTGTGTGTAAGGTATTGCTTGAGCTATGTCCTGAAGGAAGTGAAGGATTCTTTGAGGCAGAGATGAGCAGGGAGTAATTTTCAAGCATCAGGAATGGCTGGGACAAAGGAAGGTAGGTGGGAGATGGAGTGCCATGGGAAAAGACTAACCTAGCTGGACCATGGAGTGTGGTCCAGCCTTCCCTTCATGATGCTTCAGTCCAACCAGACTCCCCTTCTTGCCCTTCCTCATACACAATCTCTTGCTTTTGAGTAAGTTGTCTGCATTTCATTTAATACTCATTCTTTCCTCATTTCCACCTGTAACAATCTCCAATTTCCTTCCAAGCTCAACTGGAACACCACACCTCCCGTATTAGACCTTAACTGGTATCTCTGGCTATGAGCATTCCCCAAATGACTTTATATGTATTGGTATTTTCATATGTGCATGCATATTATATTTCCCTAGAGATTGTAACCTCCTTGAAGACTGGGAATATTTTATTTTTGGTTTTGTATCCTCATCGTCTAGATTTGTGCCTGGCATGTGGCTGTCTTTTAAATGCTTGTTGACTGCTTAGTGGATTTCTTCCAGCCCTCATAGTTAAGGAAACTTAGGTTTAGAGAAGGGAAGGGGTTTTCCCCAGGTCATACAGAAAGGCAGTGGCAGAACTGGGCCTAGATCCTGGTATTCCTAACTCCCAGTCCAAGATATTTGGATGATAGTCAGCAGATATGGGCATTGGTGCTTATACTCTGACCTCAGTTAGGCTTGGTACAGGTGAGACTGGGGAAATTCCAACACACAGACACACGCTCACACACACACACACACACACCACCACCACGACCACCACCACCACCAATATCACCAACAACTCCCTTTCCTTAGTTCATATTCCTCTTCTCTCCTCTTTCATGATCTTTCTCTTTCCTCTTCTTCCAACCTTTATCTCCTCCCTCCTAAACTTCCTCCTAACTATTTCTCCTTCAGCCCTCTCCTTCTCTTTTACTCTTTTGCCTTTGTCTTTCTCCTTTTTCTTTCCTTTTTCCTTCATTCCCCTGGGGAGCTTGGATTTTGAAGGCTCTCCTTCCATTCTCTGCTCTCTTCCCACTTCCCCATCTGGCCCCTAGCACATTGTTAGAGATGAGGCCAGTGGAAGGTACTTTCTGTATCTTCCTGGCATCATACAGTCAAAATAAACCTAGAGCTGGATATGTAGATGGTTCTTGTCTGTTCAGTGAACCTCTTCTGGGTCCCAGGGTCCTGCTATTGTAAGCACAAGGCTTTTTATTTTGGGGAGAGATTGGCAACAAAAGCTGTAACAGTCACAACACTGGACTAGACACCTAAAGACTTGGGTTCTAGAACTTGGCTCTGACATTACACATTTTTCTCTGAGCTCCAATTTCCTCATCGGTAAAATAAAGGGCATTAGATTAAGTGATTTCTAAAGTCCCTCCCAGCTCCAAAGGAATCATAAAAGTCTAAGATGGAAGGGTCCTTAGTGATCATCCCATCTAAAACCCTCACGTTATAGAGAAGGAAATGGAGGCCCAGCATGGAGAAGGGATTAACTTCAGAAAACAGCAAAATTATGGTAAGGATGAAACTTGAACCCACGTCTTCTTATTCACCATCCACTTTTTTGTGACACCAAGCTATTCTATTCTGTGACCTTGGACAAATGTATTCCTCTCTCTGGTCCTTGGTTTCTCTCTGCAAAATGCAGAAATTGGGCACCATGACATTCAAGGTTCCTGGTGTCACTCTTGGTCTGAGTTTCCTTGGTCCGAGTTTCCTTGGTCCTTCAGCAAATTTGGCTCAGAAAAATCATCTTTGCCCTCTCTGGCCTTCTCTCCCTGTTGCTGTCTCCCCATCCATCTTTGGCTCTGTCCATCTTTCCCTCCCTGTAACCAGACACAGGGATGAATCTGTAACCTGAGAAGGCTATGTTAGGAGAGGCTGGTGCTGGGAACTGCCCATAAGAGAACAAGTCCTGGCCTGACCCAGGCTGAGCAGGGGGTTATATCCTCTGGCTAGGCAGCAGGAACAGGCCCCGGAGGGAGGGGAACTGCCTTTGAGTTCCTGGAATCTCTGTGTCTCAGTATCTCTGACTCAGCCTACAGTTGGGCTGCTTGAACATTCTCCTCAATGTACGAAGGAGGACATGTGAAAGGCACCTTAAACAGGGTGATCTTGCTGGCCAAAAGGGCTAACAATCTACAGACCTCCTCTCCCCTTGTCTAGCTCTGCCCACCAACAACATTCCCTCCTCTCCCCATGGCAGACCCTGAAGAAGGCCTCTCTGGTTAATCACAGGTGGTTTGGGGACAGAGACAGAGCCATTAGTTTGATGTGTGACCTTGGGCAGGTCCCTTTCCTTATCCCAGGCTCTCCTCCTCTTTCATTTGTAAAATGATTGGGTCAGAATTGATGCTGTCTTGTATCCCTTCCAGTTCTGATGTCCTATTATTAGAAAGACAGAGACAAATAGTGGGAGAAAGAGAGAGGAAGAAAGATAATCCCAGGGATGGTAAGAAACAGAGCAAAAGAGACACAGCAGGAGCGGGGCAGTGGGAGGAGATAGGCAGACAGAAACAGATAGAAAAAGAGAGATAGAGAAAAGAAAAAGAGGGAAGGAAACAGAAGCTAAGAAAGAAACAGGGAAAGAAAGAGTGAAAGTGAGTGAGTGAGAAGAGGAGGAGGCAGCCTTTGATGAGCGCCCATATTGCCCTTCACCCTCCTCCAGTCCCAATAAAGGCACTAATTAGCATCCTGACCACTCAATTAATTAGACTGCGCACTTAATTATGACAAACTACATTAGCCGGGCTGCCGGCCTCCTTCCGGCAGCTCTCAGAGCCACTGACTCCATTAGACACGGAGTTTATTGAGCAGAAAAGACATATGAGGAGATTAAAGTCATCAGCAGAGGCCATGCCACTCACTCCCACCCTTGGCTGGCCTGGGCGCTGCAGGCAGGACTGGAAGAAGGAGGGGAAGTGAGTGAAGGAAAGCAGGATATCCAGGGGTTTTCTGTTCTCCCCCCAACCCCGGGCATTCAGAGCCGCTGGGAGGCGCTCCTGCCCTGCCCGCCTGGCTCTGACTCTCCAGCTGTCTCTCAATCTCTCTGTCTCTTCCTTGGTCCTTGTCTCCCACTCCCTCTCCTCTGTCTCTGCCATAGGGAAGATGGTCAGGAAAGGGAGAGTGGCATATTGAAGTTGGTAGATGTCAACCGCACAGCTAGAATGATCTCTGGAGTAGGAAGAAGCCGGTTCAGGTTGGTGTTCTTGCCAGGGAAAGCTGTGACTGTCTGTGCCTGTCTTCCTCAACCCTGGCAGGTAGTCATGAGAGCTGGAGTATTTAAGGCACAAGAAGGGCTGTTGCTTGTGGCTGGGGAATAATTAAACTAAGCAGTTGGGGGCTGATTCAAAGGGTGGGAGTCAAGACTCCAGTGAGCTTTTGGGGCTCTGAAGGAATGGAAATACTGAGTTCCCCAAAGAGATGTGTGTCTGACAGCATACCTCGGACTCTTTGCCAGTGTGTTGACTGGCAGAGAGGCAGCTGGGACATTGATATGTATAATAAGTGTCTGTTTTCCCTTCTCTAGGTACCAGGCTTCTTTAGGCAACATTTGCCTCCATGCAGCAAAGGTACAGTTTTGGGGTTCAGGCCAACGTTACGATTTCCAGGTCTTTCATGGAGATTGTTGGCTACGTTTGTGATACCTTGATGGTTCTGGGTCTCTACCCCACCACCCTACAGGATATGAGGGTAAAATGATAAAAATTATTATAGCCAGCATCTGTGTAGTTCTTACTATGTGCCAGGAACTGTGCTAAGTACTTTACAAATATTATAACTATGACATTTAAAGTACAACCTTACCCATATCCATCCCCCTAATGTAGACCCGTATCACTTCTTGCCTGGACTATCAAATTTGCCTTCTAATTTTTCTCTTTGTCTGAAGTCTCTCCCTATTGTAATACATCTGTTTTTCAGATGCCATAGACATAGTAGAACATAAGACTGACCACGTCACTCCCTTTGAATATGAAGTCCTCTGTTTGGCATTTAAAGGTATTCATAAACTGTCCCTTTTCTATCTTTCTACCACCTAGAGCTAGGTGGTGCAACTGATAGAGCACTGGGCCTAGAACGAGTTCAAATCTAGCCTCAGACACTCACTAGCTGTTACTAGGCAAGTCACCAGGACAAGTCACTTAACTCTGTTTGCCTCAGTTCCTTATCTATAAAATGAGTTGGAAAAGAAATGACAAACTAGTCTAGTATCTTTGTCAAGAAAACCGCAAAGTGGCTAAATGGTACGGTGGATAGAGCAGTGGTCCTAAAGTTAGGAGCATCTGAGTTCAAATCCAACCTCAGACACTTACTAGCTGTGTGACCCTGGGCAAGTCACTTACCCCTGTTTGCCTCAGTTCCTCATCTATAAAATGAGCTAGAGAAGGAAATGGCAAACCACTCCAGTATCTCTGCCAAGAAAACCCCAAATGGGGTCAGGGAGAGTCGGACATAGCTGAACAACAACTATTCTCACACTATAATTCCTTTTAAGCTCTCCAAAATCCAACAATTCTCATGACCTTCCATCGGCCATCCCTGCTTTTGCACTGGCTGACTCCCAGGCTTCTTTCAAAATGCAGCTTAAAGCCCATGTTCTTCAGGAGGTCTTTCCCAACCCCAGCTTCTGGTAACTTTCCATCCACCCTCTCTGCATCTTGGGTCTACCTAGATTTGTGCATCTTATCTCTCATATTAGCAGGGGTGTGTTGGAGCCAGTTCAAAGGGAATGAGTGGATTATTAAATGCTCTGCAAAAATGTACACTTTGGAAATCCATCATCGCTACAAATCAGGGCTCAATTTATTGTTTTGTTGATTATCTAGACTTCAGAAAGTAATGTAAAAAACATTAATATAATGACTAAACTTAAAAGTGCATCATGATGCCAATTTTTACACCTTTATTGTCACATCCCTACCCATTAGAAGAATCTACTCTCCTTGAGGGCAGGGCAGGGATCATTTTTGCCTTTCTTTGTATCCCCAACATTTAGCACAGGATCTGGCACATAGTACATGCACATTTTTTGTTGACTGGGATCCTTTGTAACAGGGAAAGGAAGAGGGGCAATCCGGGAGGGAGCCTTTGCTGGAAAGAAGTTCAAAGCAGGGTTATTGGGTCATCACTATGTTGGGACTGCATTGGGGGAACTACTTGTTACTAGCCTCAACCAACAAATTCTACCAGCTGAGAGCCTTCCCTGGCCAAGAATGGAACTCTCGGTCAGGACTTTTGTGCAGACTTAAAGAAAGGACTGGAAACAAAGTAGGAAAGATGGATAAACAAATTGTGGCACATGAGGGCAATGACATATCATTGTGACATTAGAAATGATGAATATGAAAAATTGAGAGAATCATGGGAAGAGTTATATGAACTGATACTGAGTGAAATGAGCAGCACCAGGAAAAAATAATGTACACAATAATGACAGCAATGTAAATAGAGAGGACAGCAGCAACAAAAGAAGACCCTAATGCTGTGAAATTATAATGAATAAGCTTGGCCCTGAGGAAGAAATGAGAAAATGAAACTCCCTTTTTTTTCTGTAGACGTAGAGGATAATGGGTTTAAAACATCACATAAATACTCAGATGGGGTGAATAAGTTGGCTAGTTTTGCTGAATTGTTTTCCCCTTCCTTGAATAATATTTGCTATAAAGGATAGTTTGATAAGTAAGGGGATGGATTTAAGGATATATTCAGAAATGAAAATATTATAAAGTGGGATGGCTCTCTGGGAAGGGAGAAGGGGAGAGATACAGAGGGAAACTGAGGTAATGTAAAGACAAACAATATCAGTGCAATTAAAAAATTAAAGGACTACTTACTAGCCTTCTGTGCCTAGAAGTTTGATGACTTGGATGTTGTTATAGTGTAACTGAATGATCTCATGGAGGGTGAGAAAAGGGGATAGACTGAAGAATACGAAAGAATATGTTGACCCATAAGGATGGCAAAAAACCCAGAAAGTCAGCAAAACATGACAGGGAGCTAGGTAGTGCAATAGGTACAGTGCTGGGCCTAGAGTCTAGAAGACCTGAGTTCAAATTCAACTTCAGGCACTTACTAACTGTGTGACTCTGGGCAAGTCACTTAACTTCTGTTAGCTTCAAGTTTCTGAACTGTAAAATGGGGATTAAAAACTTACCTTGAAGGGTTGTTATAAGGATCAAATGAAATAATATATGCAATACATACATGAGTCAGGTATTATTATGTCATAGAATGGATCCCAATTCTGTACAAAGTAGTCTAAATTGCCTCTGAGGTCTCTTACAACTCAGAAATTCTAGGATGATGATTCCTGTGTGAGACCCTCAGTTCTCCAGGTCCACTGATGGCAGAGAAAGGAAGTAAAGTCTTAGGGAATCTCCTTTGATTACATATGAGGAAGTCTGTGCCATGGGTCAGGGTCTTATTGCTTCTTGGGGGAATCAGGAAATTATTTACCCCTTAGTGACAAATAAGATTGTGACCCTCTAAAAGAAGATCTTCCCAGAGCAAGTCACCAGAGCTGAAGGGAGACACTTGAGAAGAGGGTCAGAGTGGTAGGAAACCACAGAAGGACAGAAACAAGCACTTATTAAGCACCTACTGTATGCCAGGCATTGGCCAAATGCTTTACTAATATTATCTCATTTGATCCTGACAGCAACTCTAGGAGGTAGTCATATGGTTATTCCCATTTTATAGTTGAAGAAACTGAAGCAGGCAGAGGTTAAGTGACTTGCCCAGAGTCACACAGCAAGTAAGTGTCTGGGGCTGGATTTGAACTCAGGTCTTCCTGAATCCAGGCTCAGTGCTCTATACACTGCACTGCCTACCCGTCCTTATCCATGATATTCCAACCCCCACCTGCTTCTCTTAGTACTAGCTATGCCCGGAATGACAGTTCTTAACACTTCCACGTCACAGAATTCCCCTCTTCTTTCAAGATTCAGTGGAAGCACCACCTTCTGTAAGAAGCCTGTCCTGATCCCCCAGCTGCTGGTGCCCTCCCTTCCAAACTACCTCATAATTATTCTCTTTATTCTTATATCATATATACTCATGTATGTACCTGTTGATGTCCTCCTTAGAAGGTAAGCTCCTTGTGACCTGGGATTGTTTCATTCATTGTATTGTTCCTAGCACAATGCATGTCACATAGTAGGTATTTAATAAATGCTTACTGACTGATCAGTTTCTTTGATGTGGTACGCAAAGCTCCATCTACTAGGCAGCACAGAAAATAGAGCACCGAACTTGGAGTCAGGAAAAATTGAGTTCGAATCCAGCCTCTGGACTATACTGGGCTGTATGGCCCTGGGCAAGTCACTTTGCCTCTTTCTGCCTCCGTTTCCTCATCTGTAAAACAGGCATAATAATAGCACCTTCCAGGGTTATGGTTAGCATCCAATGAGATAATATTTATAAAGTGCTATATAAATGCTATTATCATTAACCAGGCTAGGTTCTTGAGGCAACAGTCTACGTGGTGGCCTTTGTCATCATGTTTAAGCCCTAAATAGAGCTCCTGTCAGGACTTCTCAACCCATCCAGGCAAAGCTTTAGACTTTCCCGGGTAGCATCAGGAATCATAAGACAAATTAATCTGGGGAGATGGATCGACAAAGGTATCAGCTTTGAGGAGAGACTATCCAGGAGACATTGTTGAAAAGAGTGAGAAACTGTTGAGTAGAAAGACCTTTTTTTAAAAAAATAATTTTTTTCATATCGTTTTTATATCACCAAAATTTGTCCTAGTATCTTCCCTTTCTCCTTTTCCCTCTCCCAGAGAGGGAATCTCTATAAAAGTAATCCCTATAAAAATATCAGCAAACCAAAAAAAAAAAAAAAATACGAGAAACAGAAAAACATCGGTAAAACATCAGAATAATGGTTAGCCTTTATTATAGCACTTCAAGGTTTGTAAATTGCTATACATATTCTCATTCGCTTCTCACAGCAACCCTGAAAGGTTGGTGTTATTATTAGTTCCATGTAGAGATGAGGAAATGGTGGCAAAGAGAGGTTAAGTTACTTGCCCTGATTCACAACTAATCAGTATCTAAAGCAGAATCTGAACCTGGATCTTTTTGACTCAAATCCAGTATTATTGCCCACTAGCCTCCTAGTCTTTAAACATCTGAAAATATACACAGTGCACTGTATCTGTGGACCTTATATCTCAGCAAAGGTGTAGTGTGGGAGTGTCTTTTCATATCCCTTCTTTGGGGCCTCATTTATTCTTTCTAATTTCACAGTCTTCACTTGTATAATTCCAAAGTGCTTTCCAAGATGACTGTAGTAATTTACAATGCCTATCTCGCCACAAACACTCCAGTAACTGTTATTCTTACCTTTTGTCATCTTTGTCAATTTGCAAGATATGAGGTGAAACCTCAGGGTTGTTTTGATTTGCATTTCTCTTGTGATTTGAAGCAATTCTTCTTTTGACAGCTGTTTCTTCATATCCTGTGGCTATTTATCTATTGGGAAATGGCTTTTGGTCATATATGGGGTGTTCTAAAAGTCTTAGTTCAGTTTTAAAATTTTGAAGCTTAAAATTATACTAAGACTTTTGGGATAGCCTGCATATGTATATGTATGTGTGTGTATACATGCACATACATATGTACACACATACATATATATGCATATACATAAATATGAATATGTCATATATATTTATATATAAATATAAACATGTGCATATACAATCACACACATACACATATATAGTCCAGTTTGGATGATTTTAGAACTGGATGACTGGTTGGGTCCAAAGTGTAGTCATTGATGGTTAAATATCACCTTCAAAGGTGATATCTAATGAAGGATCCTTCGGGATCTGTGCTGTTTAACATTTTTTACCAGTTACTTAGATAAAGGCATATATAGTATGCTTACCAATTTGTATATGACGCAATGATGTGAGTGAGAGCAAACACACTGGATGGCAGAGAAGTCAAAAAGAATCTTGATAAACTAAATATTTTAAAAATATATTTTATTAATTTTGTTAAGTATTTCCTAATTACATTAAAATAATTTTAAAATTTTGAATTCCAAATTCTCTCCCTCCCTCCTACCCCTTGAGAAGGCAAGCAATATATTGAGTAGACATGTGGATTCATGCAAAACACATTTCAATTATTAATCATGTTGCAAAAGAAAACACATTAAAAAGGAGAAAAATAAAGTGAGAATAGTATGCTTCAATCTGTACTCGTAGTTCTTCATTTCTCTCTCTGGAGACAAATAGCGTTTTTCATCATGGGTCTTTTGGGACTTTCTGGGATGATTGTCATGATCAGAGGAGCTAAGTCTTTCACAGTTGATTATTATTGAAATTATTACTGTGTACAATGTTCTCCTGGTTCTACTTCTTTCACTTTGTATCAGTTCATATCCCAGGTTTTTCTTGCCAGTCCAAACCTAATAAGATGACATTTAATAGGAACAAACGTAAAGTCTAACAATTGGATTCAAAAAATCAATTTCAAAAGTTATGGTTGGATAGTCATATAAAAAAAATCTGTGGGTTTTAGTGGGTTATAAGCTCAATGTTTTTTCCTTTTTCTTCAAACCTTCTACACCACTCTCCTTAGTCACTGACCAGAGGACCTCACCTGCTGCTTTAATTGACAAAATAAGAAGTTATCTATTTTTAATTACCTCTTCTCCCCTACTCCATGCCTCAAAACCCCATCTTTGTTATCTCTTCAGTGCCATGCAGCATAGGTTAGTACTACTGTCAGGAAAAGTGACCCAGCTATGTACAGGGGACATGTGGAGACAGCATTAACTATGTTACTCAAGGATAAAGGATATTGCAGGCGGATACTTAAACCATCGGTTGATATTTTGGTGCCTTTATAGATACAGAACTGTCCAAAAACTATAGATTGTTTTGGCTATATATAAAAGTAAGTTTAAGAATCAAGCAAGATTCTGGGACTTAATAAATTAATTTCCTAAAAAGTTTCCTTGATGAAAGTCTCTTTTCCCTGATTGTATTCCTTGGTGGCAAATCTACAAAGGACACAGTGTATGTATCTGTGTGTTCTCCTCTGGTTGTCTTACGTTCTGAGGAAGCACTTGATACCTTCCCCCCAGTGGCAGGAATGTTAGTGTCCCTGTAAGGACAGGCTATGATACAAAGGCCATTCTGACATTTCTCCTGAAGTATCTCTAACAGTATCTTGATATCTAACAGTATCTGAAGTATCTTTGTGACTATCCAGCCACAACTTATGAAGTATCTGAAGCTTTAAGACTATTTTTCAGAAGAATTAGATGAGCTAGTCAATGCTGAGAACAACTTACCCTGTATGTGCTTTGTATGTACACAGTTACTTGAATATTTGGTACTATTTGTCAGCTCTGTTAGAGTGGGAACTCCCTTAGGACAGGGCTTGTCTTTTCACCTTTCACCTTTCTTGTCCTTGGGGTGTTTAACATAGTGTGACTCATAGTAAATGCTTAATAAAAGGCTTGTTGACTTACTGACTGATAAATCAAACCATCTCATTTTATAGTTGAGGAAAACAAGGCTCAGAGAGGTTGTCACTTCTCCAGAGTCACACAGCTAATAAAAGTCTGAGTTCTTAATGGAAGACATGCAAGGGTGCACGGTTGAGGAAGCAGGAGCAACAAGGGAAGGTTATAATTATGCTATGGCATAATTCATCTAAAGGGAATAGCAGATGATACTTCTAAAACCAGGGGAGCTTGCTTACCTCCCTACTCCCCTCCCCTTCCACTGGAATCAAGCCTGAGAACTCTCACTTGGGCAGGGGAATGAAAGAGAAACTCCCCAGAGATGTCACCAGAGACCCCCAGGCATGATGGATTTCAGGCCTCAGCAGTGAGATGGTGTCCAAGATGCTCTTCAGGGAGGTGACTCCGAAAACTTGGTGCCATATTGCATTAAACTTTCAAAAGTTCAGGGGACTGTTATTGCTCTATGCACCAGGACAGCTCAGGGAGGCAGAGGAGAGTCACGTTTGCTAAGGGAGGAGCGAGGTCCTTGGGCAGGTGAATGGCTTTCTACTTCTGTCCTAGGCAAGGAAGCACCAATTATCTAGGATGCTGAAATTTTCTAATCTGGAACCCTCCAGGCATAGAAGACTTCAGCTATGAGAATTTCTAAAAAAGAGGAAAGACAGAAAAAGGGGCTACCAAATGGAAGAAGATAACGTGGCTAGGATAGAAGGAAGGGGGAAAAAATGCATTTACAAAGCACCTACTATGTGTCAAGCACTATACTAAGTGCTTAACAAACACCTCATTTTCTCCTCACAAGTCTGAGGAATAGTTGTTATTATGCCTATTTTAAAGCTAAGGAAACTGAGGCAGAGAGCAATTAAGTGACTTGCCCGGCATTTGAACTCACATCTTTCTGACTTCAAGCCCAGAGCTTTATGTACTACATCCTTAGCTTTCTCTGATCGGGATAGATTCAGCCTGGACCCAAAAAGACTATTCCGGGAAAAAGGAGAAAAAGGAGGAGGAGAAGGAGGAGGAGGAGATAACTGGAGTTTGCGATAAAGAAGAAAAGTAAATCCAAGTCTGATATTCATCAGCTATTTTGGGAAAAGAGATTTCAAAGGGTTCTCAGAAAGTAGAGGTAGATCTCCATAATCTAAAATTCTATATAGAAAGTTCATGAGGGATGGGGTGCTCTAAGAATGAAACTTTGATGACACAAACAGAAACAATTCCAAAGAGAAAGATAAAGAGGAACTGTCTACAACATGTGAATATATAGGAACCTCACTGACCAAACTTAGACCCTAAAAAGATATGTACAAAATGCAGAAGGAAGCATGGATAACCAAAGAGTAAAGCAAAAGAGTTTCACAATTCTCTGAGAGTGGGGTCAGACACCCTAAACCTCAGAAGAAGCAGCATTTGGCAACAAAGGCTAACAATTACACAAAGAGCTTTCAAAAAGCTAGTTGGGAGCAAAAAGAGGACCAAAGAAGGGAGAGAAGCTGCAGGATGGAATAGATGAGGGTAATGAACAAGAGAGAGAAGGCAACATTGACGCAACTCATGATTTGCTTCAGTTTTAGCAGAACAAGGAGAAATAGCATCTGATTGGTAAAATGATTAATTCGGTGTAAAGACCACACTAAGCCAGGGTATGCTCTCAGAGACCCAAGAAGTTCAAGTGACTCTACTAGGGAAGGATATTGAAAGAAATGGAAGACGAAATGAGCGAGCCTCTATTGGTAACTTCAAAAATTACGGAGGATGGGAGTGTTGCCATAGCCCAGGAAGCAGGTGATAGTGTTCCAATTTTCCAAAAAGACAGGAAAGTAAATTCTTTGCTCTATAGGTTGGTTCCAGCTCATGTTTTCTACATAACTAGGCTGATCCATTGGACTTGAATTCTTGGCAAAATTTGAAAACGGATGATGTGTGGGCATGCAAAATGGGAAGTAGTGATCATGAAGAGCCAGCATGCTTTTATCAAGAACAGGTCATCTCAGACCAACCTCATTTCCCTTTTTAGCAGGGTTACTAGGCTGGAGACCAGCGGCATGAACAGAAGACATCATCATAATAGCCTTCATCTCCATAGCTCTCTAAGATTTGCAAGGTACCTTTCTCATGACACTTTTGTAGTATATATAGGTAGTATTAATAGTATTATCCCCATTTTATAGTTAAGGAAACTGAGACTCAATAAGGTTAAATGACTTTTATAAGAGCTATTATAGCTCTTATACAATAATATATGTAATAAAATAATAATATAATGTTGCACAGCTATTAAGTAGTAGACACAGGACATGAGACTAGGTCTTTCTATTACTTCATACTGCACGTCTAGATTTCAGACCTATGCCCAACCAGTGGTAGAGCCTTCCCAGCTCAGCAATGGCTGGACACACTGTACATCGACCCCAACATTGTGGGGTCATTTTGGTCCTCTTCAAGCATGAAGAAAAAACAATAACTGCATGTCTGGATTTCAGACAAAATATTTGACTAAGTATTTCATGACATCCTTGAGGGCAAGATGGTGAGTTGTGAATTACATAAGACAGAATGTAGCTATATGGAGTCAGGAAGACCTGAATTCAAATCCAGCCTCAGATACTTTGTAGCTGTATGATTCTGGGCAAGTGCTTGACTCAGTTTCCTCATCTGTAAAATGGCCCTAAACCTCAAGTTTGTTGTGAGGATCAAATGAGATCTCATGCAGAGTGCTTTGTAAACTTTAAAATGCCATTTAGGTATTAGTTATTATTAATTATGAGGATGACTTTTGAGGCTCGCAAAGCACTCTACATGTGATTTCATTTGATCCTCAGAATTTTGTGAGATGGTGCTATTATCTCCATTTACAAATGAGGAAACTGAGGCATGGAGGTTAGTTTACTTGCTTAGGATCACAAAATTTGTAAGTATCTGAGGCAGAATTGAAATTTAGCTCTTCCTGCCTCTCAATGCAGCCCTCTATCCACTATGCCACCTAGCTATCCCCTAGATAATTGTACAGATAGGTAGATTTGGAAATGGTTCAATTACAAGATCCCTAGGGTCATGACTGACTCCACCCCGGAGGGACATCTGCAGTGGATCTTGATGGGATGGATTCATGGCATTGGGCCATTCAAGCTTTTTATCCATAACTTAGATGAGGGTATTGACAGGTGATACAAACCTGATAGAAAGAACTAACTTGGTATAATACAGTGTTGTGACTCAGTAAGAAGCTGGTGTGGCTAATGAGGACAAAGACAGTTTCTGGTCTGTAGCAGGTACTCAATAAATGCCTGTTGACTGAATCACAGTCAAGAAGATATCAATGATGTGAAAAGACCAGCCTTGGGATTTAGGCCCTTTCTTATTCTCCTGTTGCTGCTGCCTATGGAGCCTCTCTGAAGCCATATTCAATTACCTAAATATACCCAAAGCTTAAAAAAAGAATTTACAGAGAACATAGGAGAAGAGGAAAAAAAACATAAAAGGAACAGGGAATTGCAGGGTGAATTGGTCAGAGGACCAGGGAGGCTCATGCTATACTCCCTGTACTTCTCAACGTAAATGACTTAATGGATTGTAAACTGATGATGGCAAGAGGAGAGAAACCCTCTGTGCCTACAGGTGCAACCCAGGAAGAGGATGAAGAGACCCCAGAATTCTCAAGAGACCGGATCTAAGAAGGGAGGTCGAGACAAAAGCTGTGGTCTCAAGATATCTACACTCAAATGCAGGGATGAGTCGAATAAATAAGGTGAGCTTGGCGGCTAGGTGGCACCATAGTGCACAGAGCACTGGGCCTGGAGTCAGGAAGACTCATCACCCTGCCTTCAAATCCAGCCTCAGACACTTAGTAGCTGTGTGACCCTGGGCAAGTCCCTTGTTTGCCTCGTTCCTCATCTATGAAATGAACTTCAGAAGGATATGGCAAACCACTCCAGTATCTCTGCCAAGAAAACCCCAAAGAGTCAGATATGACTGAACAGAAAGAACTACAGTCACCCTAAGTAAGCTGAGGAGGGAAATTCAGCCTGAGGCTGCGTGAGATGGGGCTCATGAATGGAACATGGCTGTGGAAGAGGACGTCTTATTCAAAAGGAAAAGAACAATTAAATGGGCCTATAGAGTCATAACATATAGGTGATGAGCCAAATGAGGTCTATGGGTAAACATTTTATGCCTAGGGGTCTTGGGGTCTCTTATGGGCAGTTAGTTGGTGCAGTGGATAGTGCTGGGCATGGATTCATGAAGATCTGAATTCAAATTCGGTCCCAGACACTTGCTTGATGGTTGTGTGGGCGAGTCACTTCACCCTGTTTGCCTCAGTTTCCTCATCTGTAAAATGAGCTGGAGAAAAGATGGCAAACCACTCCAGGATCTTTGCCAAGAAAACCCCAAAAGGGGTCATCAAGAGTCAAATATGACTGAACAACTGCACCTCTACCTCTTGAACTCCTTGTTCCTTTCAAGGCTCAGCTCAGGTGTCATCTCTAACCAAAGTCTCCAATTCTGCTAGGATATTCTCCATGTACAGTGGAAGAAGGAAGCTGGAGAAGGAAAGGAAAGGGAAACCACTCTAGTATCTTTGCGAAGAAAATCCTAAATGGGGTCACAAAGAGTTGGACATGATTGAAATGACTCAACAAGAAACCTTGGGCAAGTCACTTAATCTCTGTTTGCCTCGGTTTCCTTGACTGTAAAATGGGTATAGTAAGAGCACCTTCAGAGAGGTGTTGTTAGAATCAAATGAGATCATATGTTACATAGTGTCTGGGACATAGTAAGTGTTATATAAATGCTGGCTATTATCACCCTTATGTATTTAGAGTTCCACTGGTATCTGCTCCCCTAACTAAACTGTGAGTCCCATGAGGGCAGGGACCACGCTCTAGTTAAACTTGATATCTGTCCATCCATCAGTAGGTAGGGCTGTGCTGGCTCCTGAAAAGGTTGCCAAGGTGGCTGATGCTCTGAGCGGCCAAAGCCTGGTTTCCATGCCAGTGCATGTACTGAGGAGTTGTGATTCCCCGGGATGACAAAACAATCATGGAATCTCAGAATTATAGAGGAGACATCAGAAGGCATTTCTTCCAATTCATCCCTCAGCAGGAATCCCTCCCACAACATCTGCTGCTCGCAGCCATGCCCACCTCTTCCCATACTTTCAAAACCTTCCCTGGACTCTCACATTCTATCCAAAGCTTGGGGGTGGCAGCACTGCCTTAAGAATACTGGTTCTGTTTCCAGTCTAGCTCTCAAAGTCATCATTGTGAAAAGAAAAACTTGTAAAGAAAGGGCCAGTCATCTCTAACAACTGCCAATCAATTACCACTGACAGGGCAGGTGAACTAGGATGATCAAGACTGTGCCAGGCAAGTCATGCCAGGCTGCCATTTTGACCACCAGCACCCCTTACACCCTGATGGAGACAGCCCAGAATCCTAAAGTCAAGAGTCTTTGAAATAGCCATGTTTCAGCCCTACGTCCTCAGACATCATCCTGGGAAGCAACCCCTGTGGAGACATAGCCTGGCAACTGATCCTGCAGGTGCCACAGCCACAGCTATTGAAGATCCCCAGATGAAAGTCCTTGCCACCAAAGTCCTTGGCACTGTCAAATGATTCACCATCAGAAACTAATATGACTTTACCAGTGGAAATAACATTAAAGAAGAGTCATCACCATCTGCTTTGCTGCCACACCCTAAGGACCATCGGACCTTTCCATCTGACAGCTGAAACCTTCCATGTGTGTTGTCTCCCCCTTCAGAATGTGACTTCATTGAAAATAAAGACTGTCTGGCTTTTTTATTTGCATCTCAGTGCTTAGTTCTATGCTTAGTACATAGTAAATACTTAGCAAATGCTTCATTCATCTGTTCATTTCTTCATTCATTGTCAAACTCTGAGTTATGTGCATTGATGCCTCCACTTCCTTATCACCCCCTCACTTCTCAAATCTTGGCTTCCACCCCCACCACTTGACTGAAGCTGCTCTCTCTGAAGCCTATCAGTCCTGCGGTTATAGTTCTCAAAAGAGCACGTTACTGCTCAGAGTACCATGGCTAACTAGCATCCACAAAACACGGGTGACCTCATTCAATCCTCACAATAACCCTGTGAAATTGTTTCTATTATCTCCATTTTACACACGAGGAAACTGAGGCTGAGAGGGGTGAAGTGACTTTTCTGAAGTCACATTGCTGGTTAGTGTCTGTGGTAAGCTGTGAACTCCGACCTTCCTGATCCTGAGTTCAGTCCTCTATTCATGGTACCCCCTCGGTAATTATATAAGTGCCTGAAAGCATTCCAGTGGGCACCAGAAAAGAAAAACACAAATTCTGTGGCTTTGAGACTTTTTACCTTGACCTTTATCTAAGTGAACTCTCATAAACAGGTCATAATAGAAACTGATGCAGCCAACTGGTCATGAGGTAGGAGCATCTTCTCCCAGATCCTACTACCCTTCCCCATGACATTGCCTGGTGCCTGTATCTTCTGCAGGGTGGTTTATTCACAGAAAAGCAACTTTCTTTGGGAGAAACTTTACTGTCACTTCTTAGATTCACATCAAATCTGTCAGGCATGGAGAGAAGACCTTGAGGGAACCCAGCACTCCCATTGCCCTTTATACTGACTATGAGGACCCGGACCACTTTCAGATGGATGGACCATTCAATGCCAGATCTAGTTGGGGGAATATTCTTCAATCAATGCACCTTTATTATCTCCTAGATCTATAACAAAAGTGAGGTGGCAAGTTCTTTGTCAATGAGTCTGGGTTGGGGGAATTCAAACCTGTGGATAACCACCTATTGAAGATTTAATTTAATTCAAACAAATGTTTTAAGTACCTTTATAGGCAAGCAGCACCAGGGATATTAAGATTAAACCATGGAGTGATTTTCCTAAAGTGCAGGTCTGCCATTATCACTCTCTACTCTCATGGCTCCCTATTGCCTCTAGTCTCAAAAATAAACTCTAATCTACCTCTCCAGGATTGTCACATTTTGCTCTTCTTTCCAAATCTACAGAACAGTCAAACTGATCTTTTAACTTTTCCTCATACTTAGCATTCCAGCTCCTATTTCCATACCATAGCATTGGTCATCCTCAATGCCTCTCCATCCACCCTGACTCTTGCAATTCCTTGTTTCTTTCAAAACTCTGCTCAAGGCAGGATGCTTTCAGAAAAGCCTGGAAAGACCCACATGAATTGATGAAAAGTGAAGGGAGCAGAAACAGGAGGATATTATACATACCGGCTGCAGCACTGTACCATGATCAATTGTAAATGACTTAGCTACTGTCAGCAATACAATAATCCAAGATGGTTCCAAAGGACCCTTGATGAAAAATGCTATCCACTTGAAGGAAAAGAATTGATGGAGTCTGAATGCAAATTGAAGTATATTTTTTAACTTAATTTTTTTTCATGTTATTTGGTCTGTTTTCTTTTACAATATGACCAATATGGAAATATGTCTAGAATGACTGCACATGTTATAACCTATATAAAATTGATTGCCTTCTCAATGAGGAGAGAGGGGAGAGAGAGGGAGAGAATTTGGAACTCAAAATTTAAAAAAGTAAACATTTAATTGTTTTTATATATCAATGGAAAATAAGATACTAAAAATAACTATAAACTTAATTGCTGCCAAATTAAAAACAAAACAAAATAAAAAACAATTCTGCTCAATCATCAATTTTAATAGAAAGCCTTTCCTGATCCCCTCAATTGCTAGAACCTCCCTTACCAAATTACTTTCTATATATTTTGCATATACTTACAATTGTACATCTCTCTCTATACAGAATATAACCTCCTTACTCTTGGAGACTGTTTCATTTTTAATCATTGCAATCCCAGTGCTTAGATCAGTGCCTGCCCCATAGTAGACACCTAATAAATGCTTGTTGATTGGTCGATCTTAGGATTTGCGATGCAAAAGGAGAAAATTGGAGGTAACTTGACTTACATTCTAGAGCAAATTCAACAGGTTCAAAAAATGGATAAGTAGTATCTCATGTAATACAATTCTACAGGACCAGAAGAGATGGAAAACCAAGAATAAAATTCTGGAAACAAAGAGAAACAATTCTTTTTAAAAATATTTATTTTTTTCCTAATTACATGTAAAAACAATTTTTAACATTTACTTTTTTTAAAAAATGTTGTTCCAAATTCTCTCCACCTCCTCCTTGAGAAGGCAAGCAATTTGATGTAGGTTATACATGTGCAGTCATTCAAGACATATTTCCATATTGGTCATATTGTGAAAGAAAACAGACTAAAAAACATGAATAAATAAAGTGAAAAATACTATGCTTCGATCTGTATTCAGACTCCATCTTTCTCTGGAGGCAGATAACATTTTCATCGTAAATCCTTTGGAATTGTCTTGGATCTTTCCATTGTTGGGAATAGCTAAGTCATTCACAGTTGATCATGGTACAATACAGCTGTTATTGTATACTATGTTCTGGTTCTGCTCACTTCACTTTGCATCAGTGCGTT
>CM053773.1:177371755-177470304 GCA_028658325.1 Potorous gilbertii
TTTTTTATTTTTGTTCTTAGCATGTAGAGAATATGGGGGGGAAAGACAGGTAATGTAGGATGAATACAAAAGCATGGCATGGTCTAATTAGAATAGTGTCAAGCATAACTGAGGCTTTTAAGGGAAGATAAATATAAAGAAAGGTAATTATTAAAGCTATATTGGTGAGGTGTGGGGAGGGGAAGAAACATTTAGGGAAGAAGAGGTCTGCTGCTTGGGTGAATCAGTCAATCCACTGCAAAACTTCCAACAGACTGATGTTAATAACTGGACTGGCATTCAAGAGGCATATGGGGGCTGGACACATAGATCTGTGTATCCTCCTGCACAGCGATGATAAACCCAAGGGAATTGATAAAGTCATCAGGTAAAAAGGTAGGGGGATGTTCATTCCATTGGTTATAATTCTTCTTTACGACATGACTAATGTGAAAATATGTTTAATATGAATACATGTGTAAAGTCTATATCAAATTGCATGCCATCTTGGGGAGGGGTGAGAGGAAGGAGAGGGAGAAAATTTTAAAACTCAAAAGCTTGTGAAAATGAATATTGTAAACTAAAAATAAACAAATTAATTTTTTAAAAAGGTGGAAGGAGAAGAGAAGCCAGGACAGAGTCTACAGTTAGGAATCATAATAATTCATCATCTTCTCAAAATCACAGAAACATTGCTGTTCCCTGAAAACACTGTATCCCTGCCCCCCTCCCATCGTTGGATGTATCTTGTCTTTTGGTCCTCAGTGTCTCTTTCGGGCCCTTTCCCTTCCACTTCCACTTGGCAACATCTCCTATCTTTCCCAAATTCTAGAGCCTGTTATCTACCACTACCACACCTGTCCCCTGAGGTGACTCCTTTCTTAAGCAGTTCAGCGTCTGGCTGACAAGCTTCACTCCAAATCTAGCCCTTATATTGGGGGCTTCACGTCACATATTGATGTCCCCTCGAATACCCTTGCCTCCCAACTCACCCAACCTCCCTCCTCCTATGGACTGAGTCTTTACTTCACCTCAGCTTCACACAGGGATGCTCATACCTTTGATTTCATCATCAATCACACCCACAAGTGTGTCACTTATAATTCTGAAATTCCTCTATCTGACCATCCCCTCCTATCCTTCCAGATTTCCCTGGGCCCCCTTCCTCCTAAACAGGAATTTACTGAATCTGACTCACCCTCACTGAGAGAGTCAATTGTGAAATTTTCAATATGGCAGTAACATAATGTAATGATGATCCACTGTGAAAGACTTAGCTACTCCAGTCAAGACAATGGTCCAAGACAGTTCCAAAGGGCTCATGATGAAGAATGCTATGCACCTCCGAGGGAGAACTGAGGAACTCTGATAACAGATCGAAGCATACTTTCTCATTTGATTTTACTTGCTCTTTTTTGCAACATGGATAATTTGAAAATATGTTTTGCATGACATCACATGTATAATTGATGTTCTGTTGCTTGCCCTCTTAATGAGTAAGGGGCTGGAGAAAGAGAGCAAATTTGAAACTCAAAAAGATTTTTTTAATGAATGCTAAAAATTAATTAATTGAAAACCCCAAAAGATAAATTGAATTGAAGATAAGACTGGAAGCCAAAAAAATATTTCTTTTTCAGTGAGAGCATTTACATCTCAGAAACTGGCAAGCACTACAAATCAAGGTTTGACTTATTGTTGTGTTGATTGTCTAGACAAAGTGATGGGGAAAATGTTGATAATGCAGAATACATTTAAAAGTGTCGGAGGGTGTGTGTTATTTTTTCTTGGAAAGACAGTGGCTAAACATTTCCTAAAACTATTGGTGTTCTGACTTCAGTCATCCTAATCATAGCCAGGTGCAAAGTGGAAAAAGCGGATTTGGAATTAGAAAGAATGAAGTACAAATTCTGCCTCAAGCACTTAGTAGGGGTGTGACTGTGTAAATCCCTTAACTACGCTTTCCCCACTGATTTTTTTTTTTAATGGTGATAATGATAGCACCTCTATTGTGAACATCAAATGAGATAACATATGTAAAGTACTTTGCAGACCTTAAAGTGCTATATAAATAGTAGCTATTGTGTTAATTGCTACTCTCCAGCCACCTTACTCATCCCTACTTTCCCTTTTTGAGGTAAGTGGGATTAAGTGACATACCCAGGGTCACACAGTCTCTGAGATTTGTACTCAGGTTCTCCAGACTCCAGGACGCGTGCTCTATCATCGGTACCACCTAGCTGCTTCTCTGCTTTCTCTTTCTATCAACTTGCTCTGGTCTCAGCTTCTCCTTTCAAAATTTTTAGGATGTAACAGCTTGAAACTGTACTTGACCCTTCCATCTCTGGCCCCATTGTTCTACTGGTACTGATCCCTTTTCAAACCTCAACCCTGAATTAATCCCGCCCTCTGCCTTTTCTTCTTCACCTCCAGAAGGTGAACAATCCTAGAGGAATTCTGTGGCTGAGCTGGCTGAGTCCCCCTCCGGAATTTGTTACCCTGTCTCCACTGGACGCTCATTGCTGCAGAGTAACACTTTTCCTTTTCCTTTTCCCTGAATGAGTCTCTATCCCTCTGCCCACAACAATTCCTTTCTTGTCAAGCCTTTCACATTATCCCTTTCCTTTCTTTCTCAGGCAAAGCTTCACTGTAAAAAATAAATGAAGACTGTTACTGTAGAGCTCCCTCTCCTCCTTAATTCCACACTTGAAATCATCCCCCATCCTCTCTTCTTTTGCTTCTCTCTCAGAGAATGAGACAGAAGACACCAATTTGGTACTCGCAGCTTTGGTCTCAACCAATACATCCAGATACTTTGGCAGCTTATCCCTTCAACCATGCTCTTTTGCTCCCTAATTTTCAATCTCTCCTCCACTTTCCTGCTGTCTTCAAACATGCTTAGTTCTTCCTCATCCTTAAAAATCCGAAAAACAAAAACCCCTTTGAATTGACCATACATACAATGTGTTCAAGTTATAGAGGATGGAAATCTGAATGTGGAGCCACGAAGACTTGAATCTGAGCACTGCCTCCCTGCTGCTTACCAGATGAGCGACCCCTAACTTCGGTCAACCTCAGTTTCCTCATCTGTAAAATGGAGATATAATAGTACTTACTTTGTAGGATTGTTATGAGGATGAAATGAGAGAATATATTTAAAGTGCCGTATAAATATTAGCTATTGTTATCAGCAGTACTACATCTCTCCTCCCTTCCACAGCCAGATTCCTAGAAACAGCTGCCATCTTTCATTGCCTCCGAATTCCACTAGCTTTGCATCACCTTTCAATCCAGCTTCTGTCTCCACCTCTTACCTGAGACTGTTCTCTCCAAGGTCACTAATGATCTAATTGCTAAATCCAATGGCCTTTCCTCAGTACTCTTCCACCTTACCCTCCCTGCTGCACTTGATACAATTGACCCCTCTGTCCTTCTGGATACTCTTTCCTACTTGGGTTTTGGCAACAGTCTATCCTGTTTCTCTTTCTTCATGTCCACCCAGTCCTTTTCATTCCCTTCAACAGGGTCATCATCCTGGGCACGTTCCCTAGGCCTAAGTGTACACCATAGGTAGCTCCATGATGAGCGCTCTCTCTCTCTCTCTCTCTCTCTCTCTCTCTCTCACACACACACACACACACACACACACACACACACACACATCTCTTTAGCTCTCATAGCTTTAATTATCATCTTATAGGACTGTGGTATTTAAGAGTTGGAAGGAACCACAGTGGTCATTTAATCCAACTCATAGTTAAAAAAAATATCCACTAAAGTACACCTGACAAGCGGTCATGCAGCTGTTGTCTGAAGACCTCCTCTCCCCTTAAAGTCCATCCCATTTTTGTACAGTTTGAATTGTTGAGAAATTTTCTACAATGTTGAGCCTAAACTGGCTTCTTTGCAGCATTCACCTGTTGCTCCTCTCGGGTAAAGCAGAACCAGTTTAATCTCGATTCCATGTGACACTGCCATGCCCCGCTTCATGTGCTGGTAAAGGTTTAACAATCAGCCTCCACACACAAAAAAAGTAAGTTTAATTTACATTATTTACTTTTCACATTATTTTTACACTTTTTTTCATTGCAATCAACAATAAATGGAGTTCTGGTGTGTAACTTGTGAGATTTCCAAGATAAACTTCAACATGGAAAATTCAACAATCATCTTTCAGGGCAGGTAGGAGAAGGCTTCAGTACCACCACTGCTCTTCTCCCAAGTCTATGCACAATCTAAAGCAGGCCAAGATGCCCTACGTTCTTGTACTGCCCTCTCCCAATTAACTCCTTGCCTTTGAGACACAGCCTTCAATGCCACCTTCTCCATGAAGCTTTCCCCTGGTCTTCTTGATAACTCCCTCCTCAAATTTCTTACTTGGATCTCTCTTTGTACTTGTCTCCTTTTTTGTAGGGGTGTGTTTATGTATGTGAATACGGAGGGTTAGAGTCATTCTCTCATTAGATTAAAGTCTGTGGCAGAGTCTATGGTGAGAGGTAGCTGTGGACCTGGAGTCAGGAAAATCTGACTTCAGACACCAGCTGTGTGACTCTGGGCTAGTCACTTAACCTCTCCAGGGCCTCAGTTTCTCCAAATATAAAATGAAGGGGTTGGCCTCAGTGGCCTCTAAGTTTCCTTCCATCTCTAAATTTATAATTCGATGATCTATCTGTGTATCCTCCACATTGAGCTCATAGTAGGTTCTTTATAAATATTTCTCAAATGAATATTTGTTGACTACTCCTCCCTCCCTCCCTCACAGAGTTGTTGTAATAAAAGTTACCCTGAAAACCTTTAGAGGGTATATAAAGGGAATGGCTATTACTGGAATCAGAAAGACTCAAGTCACAGTGGGCATAGTAAGGACAGCATTGAGAAGTTCAATGGGGTAACCAAGACTTAGGTCTCCAGGGCTAAAGTCAAGGCTGCAGGAGAATTCACAAGAGGTACACAAGAGGAAAAAGATAGAAAACCAGCAGTGAGATTACCTTCTGTTCTGACTTATCCAAAGAAATACAATGTTTTTATGTTAAACATTTTGGGGAGGCAATTGGGGTTAAATGATTTGTCTAGGGTCATACAACCAGCAAGTGTCAGAGGTGAAATTTGAACACTCAAATCCTCCTGACTTCAGGGCTAGTGTTCTAGCCAACGTGCCACCTAGCTCACCCTGAAATATAATATTTTGTATGGGGGCAGGAACCAATTCCAAGCCATGGCTAGATGAGGCTTTCAGGATTAAGGGGGCCAGGAGGAACATTTGGGTGAATCTAGGAATGGTGGGCAGGTGGGGAGAAGCACACAGCCCCTAATACTTTACCTCATAACTGAGATTGACCCTCAGCCCTGGCAACTGTTTGCTATCATCTGTAGGGTTCTAAGCTTGGAGTGTGGAAGATATGAATTCAAATCTTGCCTCAGACAAGCACTTTACTATATGATTCTGGGCAAGTCACTTAACTCAACGCCTTCAACCTCATTGTAAAACATGGATAAAAACAGCACCTAATTCCCAGGGTTGTTGTGAGAATGAAATGCTATGGTATATGTAAAGCCCTTCGCAAATCTTAAAGCACTAAAGAAATGTTAGTTATTATTCTGTAAGGAGCAAAGGATCAAAAGATCCATTTCATGTGGAGAAACAGACCCCTTGGGTCCATCAAAAGAGTGAATGGATCATCAATGTACAGTGGGGCTAACCAGGGAAGACTTCGTGCAGAGGGTGAGCTTTGGGCTGGCTTTGGAAGAAGGGAGAGGACATGGAGCAAAGAAAGAGAGAAAGGTAAGGATGGGCTGTGAAAAAAAAATGGAATGAGCAGGTTATTTTGAATAGAAGAGACTGAGTTAGCTCAAGGATGTTGAATGTTTTGAATTCTAGGACCAAAAACTTTGCTGCAACCACAACAGGGAGTCATAGTAGGTACTTGAGCATAGTGTTGAAGAGGAAGGGAAAGAAGGGGGAGACCAGACCTTCATAAGGAGTGTGTCAGATCTAGCCCACAGTGCAAGACAGGGCCTTGAGAGAGAGGGTCCTTGACACTGTAGTGTTCAAGCAAAGGCTATAGAGAGAATTCATCCGCAAGGCGGGAGGTGTTAGTGAGACTCTTAAATCTCTGAAGCTAAGATCTTATGGATCTCAAATGTTGTCATCCCAATATGCTGTGTTTCTAAGATGCCAGCTCCAAAACTCTATCATTCTAACCTTCTAGGATTACATTCCTGAGATTCTAATTCCAGTGTTCTCCCCAGCAGAATGTAAGCTCCTTCAGGGCAATTCATTTTTCTTTGTATATTCGTCATCTAAAACAGTGCCAGGTATGTAGCAAGCACTTAATAAATATTTGATGAATTCATTGACTTCAGTGGTTCTACAATTTGGTGTCTCTGAGATTCTCAAGCTCTATCCATAGGCCATGATGAAAAGAATCAGGCTAGGTGTCTGTCTGAGAGGCAAAGGAAGGGGTAGCAAGCAGGGGTGGGGGGTGGTAGGGGATGGGATGGTCCTACAGGGGACTGCCTAGAGCAAAATGGGGGTTGTGCCTGGGGCCACCAAAGGAATCTGGTTTTGTTGAGGTTAGAGGTTTGTGGTCAAGGAAGTGCTGGAAGTCAGATACAATTACTCAATCTCTGCATCATAATTACAGCAAATGGGCCATTAAAGTGAAATTATCATCAATATGATATTAGCCGACAGTGGGAAATGAAGAAGGAAAAGTGCTTATTCTCCTATTGTCCCCTTAATGGAGACATCTTTGAGAAACAGGGGGCTCTGGAGTTATCAGGCCCAACCCCCTACTCCAACCTTCCCCCACCAACCGAGTCTGAGATGGTCCTGAGATATCAGTGCTGGGTCTCAGCAGAGATGGCCTGACCAGACTCTTCGGAAGCCACCTGGATATGCCATCTGTCATAGATCCTCCTTCCAGAAAGCTTGGTCCTGCCTCCCTATCTTGGGGCTCACTTCCTAATCCCAGGGACTGCCAGTAGTTTCCTGTAGTGGGACTTTGGGTGAATTCCTCTATAAAATGAGGATGGATGGGAATTATATTTGATGGATTCTAAGAGATCTTCTGCCCAAAGCTTCTAGCAGCCCTGATCAGAGGATACTAGTCACCTTCTTCCACTCCCCAAATTCTTCTCCTTCTTCAGTTTGTCGGCTGAGGAACCACAGAAGTTTATTGTTCAGCTAGTCTGATTATAATTGAACAGAAATTACCTCTAAATCACCCCAAACAAGTGTCTGTACAGCCTCTGCATGAAGACTTCCAGTGATGGGGAGCTTACTACTTGGTGAGCCAGCATATTTCACTTTTAGACAGCACATATTATTGGGAAGTTTTTCCTTAAGTTGTGCCAAAATATTTCTCCTGTATGTTGAGCATACAGGGAGTATGGAATAAGTTGAACTCCCTCCATGCATTGTTCTTAGTTCTGCACTCTGATCCAATCAGAATAAGACTAATACCTCTTCCAAGTGATAGTCTTTCAAATATTGCAAGGTAGCTATCATCTTTCCCCCTTCCAACTCCCACTTCCTTCCCCTTTCTTTTCTCTGGGCTAAACACCTGGATTCCTTCAACTAATCCTTAAATGCTATGACTTCCAATCCCCTCCTTGTCCTAGTTGCTCTCCTTTGGATGTATTCCAGCTTGTTTATACTTTTCTTAAAACAAGGGACCCTAGACTGAATAAAATGCTTAAGATGAGCTTCCTTTTTTTGTGTAGACTACTACTTGTGCCTCGCTCCCAATTATGTGAGATAAGTTTTCCTCATTCTTCCCATTTCCTTCCTTAGTGTATTCTTTCCCCTTTCCCTTTCCTCTTTTTCTTTTATTCATCAAAACATAATAAAAATCATTCTCAGGTACTCTACCTTAATTGGCCCCTCTGTGATTCCTGCTAACTTTACAATTTTCAAGGATGCTTTTATCATTCCCCTCCCCATTAGAATATAAATATTTTAGATAAGTATAAAGTCTTTTTTTCAATTGCTCACTTATGTTTTCCATTTTGTATTTCCCTTTACTTTCTACTGTACTTAAAAATTTCTACTGTACTTTCTACTGTACTTAAAAATTTCTACTCAGCTCTTGCCTTTTCATTAGTAGTGCTTAGACATTATTTTATTAAATTAATTTTATTTTAAAAATATTTTAAAAATAAATTATTTTATTAACTTCCCCCCTATGGGATTATATTCCATTTTTCTACCTTGAGCAAGTCACTTGACTGCTGTCTACCTCAGTTTCCTCAACTGTAAAATAGGAATAAAAATGTCATCTACCTTGCAAGGTTGTTTTGAGGTTCAAAGGACATATTTGTAAAGAATTTTGAACAGTGCCAGGCACATAGTAGGCATTTAAAAATGCTTGTTTCCTTCCTTTCTCCCTTTGCTAAGTTCTACTTCTCTGTTCTACTACTCTATCCCACCCATTCTCCCTTTTAGACAAACTGGATATTCTCCTTTTTCTACAAAATGGGGCCCTGGGTCATTCCCTTCCCCCATGTGTGAGGGTTCAGTGCTGAAGGACAGAGCTCACTTGCAGTCCCTTGAGGGTAGCAAGGGGGAGTGAGGCAGGAGAGAACTCTATCATGGAGGATTGGATTCTAAGCCAATAAATATCCTACTCAATAAACTTGGGGGCAGCAAAAGCTTGACTCTCCTTTTCTAAGAGGTCAGGATCCCCCAGGACTGAACCTATTAGTGAATACCAGTACAGAGTTAGGAGCCCCTTAGTGGGAGAGGCTCCCCTCCCCAAGTCCATCAGCACAGGGTCCATTGTAACCCTTGTATTTCCAGTAAGGAGCTGCATATAGTAGCTAGGTAACAAATGGGAAAGCTGGAGATGGCACCTGAGGCTGGGTCTTGAAGAAAAAGAAAGATTTCCGAAGGGGAATATGCAGAGGAAATTCCAGCGTTAGAGTTGGTAGGATGTAGGCTTGTGAGAGTTCACTGAGGCAGAAGAAGGCAGGTCGAGTTTGGAGAACAGAAGTCGTCCAGTAGTGCAATTTGAGAGGGTGTGTAGAGCATGTGGTGAGAAAAACAATGAATCTGGAGACGAAGAGAGATCTATTTCAAACCCCACTTTTGCTCTGGTGTGATCTTAGGCAAGTCATTGACCAATCTCTCTGGCCTCATTTTCTCTTCTGTAAAATGAGGGTCAGGGTGGAATAGATTATCTCCAAGGTCCCTTTAGCCCTAAACCCTCTGATTAAGTATTTGCTTACTTGATAAGCCTCTTGTGAATTCTAGGACTTAGGGTTTGTATTTAATAGTCTAGGCAATGGGAATAAGAGGGAGCTAAGGAGATCACTGTGAATTGGGTTGGAGCCCAAGGGTTGGGATGCAGCCAGATATGGGGCAGAAGCCCCTCCCTCCATTCTCTTTCCTTCCTTTTCCTCTTTGGAATAGAGAGTATTCAGTGGTAAGAAGGCCTGGCTCTAAGCAGTAGGGAAATCTTAGAAACCATGATGCTGGAGCTCTTGGAGAAGACAAAGTAGAGGAAGAAAGGAGGGATTAGATATAGACTCTTGGAGCCTCCAAGCTGGGAAAGACCATGGAGATCATGTGGTCCAGTTCTCTTATTGTACAGAGAAGCATTAGAGACAGAGGAAAAGAAAGGGTCTTAACTGAGGTCCTCACAGAGTCATAGGCAGAGCACAGTGGGAAGGAGAGTGGGGCAAAACCCAGCACTGTGGGTCAAATGACTTGGTTATGCTATTCATGGAAGCTGGCTCCATCCTTGGACCACTTCAGCAAATAGTCCAAAGTTGTTCCTTTGTGATCTGTCCCTCTGATTGACCTACTTCTCCCAGAATCTGCATTTAAGGAGGATGTCTCTGGACTTTCTTACCATTCCCACATGTGTGGTATAGACATCTCTCTCTCATCCCCCAATCCCTTCAGCTCCTACACACACACACACACAAGTGTGTGTGTATAAATTTATTTTTTCAATTTTTTCAACTTTTACTTCCATAAGTTTTAAATTTTCTCCCCCTCCCTCCCCAAGATGGCATGCAATCTTATATGGGTTCTACACATACATTCCTATTAAACACAGTTTCACATTCGTCATGTTGCATAGAAGAATTACAACAAATGGGAGAAACCATAAGGAAAACAAAACAAAATAAAAAATAAAAGTCTGCTTTGCTCTCTATTTTGACTCCATAGTTCTTTCTCTGGATGCGGATGGCATTTTCTATCATGAGTCCTTTGGAACTGTTTTAGGTCCTTGCATCGCTGAAAAGGGCTAAGTCTATCCAAATCAGTCCTTGCACTCTGTGGCTGTTTCCATGAACAATATTCTCCTGGTTCTGCTCACTTCACTCAGCGTCAGTTCATATAAGTCTTTCCTGGTTTTTCTGAAGTCCGCCTGCTCGTCATTTCTTTTGGAACAATAGTATCCCATTGCATTCATATGCCACAACCTGTTTAGCCATTCCCCAATTGATGGACATCCCCTCCATTTCCAGTTTTTGGCCACCACAAAGAGAGGTGCTGTAAATATTTTTGCACATGTGAATCCTTTTCTCATTTTTATGATTTCTTTGGCATATAGCCCTAGAAGCAATATTGCTGGGTCAAAGGTATGTGCATATTTTTATAGCCCTTTGGGCATAGTTCCAAATGACTCTCCAGAATGATTTCCCTTTTATATATTGTCTTACACTAAACTTTAAGCTCCTTGAGGGCAAGAAAAATAGACACTAAATAAACTGTTGATTTGCTGTGGGACTCTTGGTGAATCACTTAATCTCCCTGTGTCTCATCAGATGTAGAATTAATAATATATGTTACAGTATAGTACCATATAATGCTATATAGTACATTTACATAGTACTTTAATATTTGCAAAGCAGTTTTCAAATATTATCTCATTTGAACCCCATAAGAACGTTGGGAGATATAAAGGTGCTATCATAATTTTCCAGATAAGGGAACTGAGGCAGACATCAATTAAGTGACAGTTAGGGACTGTCCAAGGCTGGATTTGAATTCAGGTATTCTTAAATCCAAGTCCAGTGTTTTTATCCATTGCACTAGCTAGTTGCCTATTTTAAAAAAAAAATTCAATTGGACAACTATAGAATGGGTGAGACTTGGCCATAAAACAGTTTGTGTGAAAAAACTGTAGGGATATAGTGGCCACATTTATGATCACATCTACCAGGGGTTCTTAACCTAGGGTCCATAAACTTACATTTTCATTGAATAATTATTTCAATGTAATTCATTTTCTTTGTAATCCTAGGTATTTTGTTTGATGCATGGGGGTTAGCTTCACTAGAATACCAACAGGTTCTGCAATACAAAAAGACTCTAGATACATGATACAAAAATTTCCTCTCTAGTCCAACTCCCTTTTTTGAAAAGAAAAGAAATCAAGGCTCAGAAACAGGAAATTCCTTTCCAAGGTGATACCGGTAGTAAGTGCACCAAAGGATTCAGCCTACTCTTGCTAATGTGCTGTACAGCGAACACAATCCAACTGGGATTTCACTTTTCAGAGACCTGGGCAAAAGGAATATTTCAACATGGGGAAGAGGTGGAAATCCTGGGGGGGAAGAAAGGAAGTAGAGACAACCTAAGGAATTGGGGGGAAGGGGTTGTGGAAGAGTGAGGTGGAAGGGGAGAGGGCGAATGAAGGAAAGAAGAAACTAAGAGTCCAGAGAGCCTTAAACCTGTTGAGGGTGAAGAAATATACTGAGAATGGAAACCTGAAATGACTTTCAAGCAGGCTGTTTGCACAAGAAGGGGAGACTGGAATCTCAAAGGTTGCCCCAAGGGTGAGCTGGTAATATGGAGGCCAGGAGCTCTAGGGGCAAGGTTCACAGATGCTCAGAATTTCATTACTTTCTTCAGTTTTCAATCAGAAACCTGGGTAAAGAGGAGCTTAATTTTTGGACAAGACTGGGAATGAGGAGCGTGGGAATGCATCAATTTGGGGAGGGATAGCTAATGTTTCTGATGCTTGTTTTACTTCTTTGTCCTTTCCAATTTAATGCTTTGCTGACTCTATGCTCCAGGTTGTCCAGGTTTTGAAAAATTATGCTAATAATGAGATGTGAGTTGACTTTAGGGCCTCAAGTTCACACCAGGATAGGGCTTCTGGTCATGAATGAGGTATACCTGTTTCCAAAATACATTGCCTTAAGCTCAGTAATATGTGGGAATGCCAGTGTGGAAAATGGACTGTTCTGGTAACAGCTGACATTTGAATCTAGGGACTCTACTCCAAGGTCATTATCATTTTCACTATACTGTGTTAAGTGGATGGATAAACTTGGTTCACAGGGTTAGAAATGGGAGGGTTTTAGTGGCCATCAAATCCTGTTACCTCATTTTGCAGATGAGGAAACTGAGTCTGAGAGAAGTTAAGTGACATGCCTAAGCTAATAAATGTTTGAGGCAGGATTGGAACTCAGCACTCTATCCACTGTTGTATGACCTAAATGCCCTCCTCAGAGCTGGTGGGGCTACCCCAGAGCCAGGATCCCAAAAGGCCAAGTCCTTCTAGCTTCTTCTTCCCTGGGGAAATACCTATGGACACTACAGCCCTGTCCAGAGGGCATTGCTGCTGTCTTTCTTAGCAGGTCTTCTGTATTTTTCAGCTCAATCTCTACTACTCCGCTCTGGCTACCAACTCCCCCTTTCGTCCTGGTCTTAAACAACATGGAAATCCATCCTGTGAGAGGTGATGGAATCAAGATACAGAATTTTTTAGACATGACCAATATAGAAATGGTTTGCTTGACAATCAATCGATAAAATAGTAAAGTTAATAATGATATAAAACAATATATTAGTAATAAATTAAGTAATATTTATTAACAATAATATTTATACATATAATATATATGACTATATATTTAGATGGTTCTTTAAGATTTGGAAAGTGTTTCACATATGATAATTCATTTGATTCTCACAACAATCTTGGAAGGTAGGAACTTTTATGATCCTCATTTTGAAGACGGAGAAACTGAGGCCCAGAGAGGTTATGTAACTTGCCTTGGGACACACACCTAAGGAATGTATGAGGCAAAATTAAAATTCAGATCTTCCTTTGTTTATTGCATTACCTAGTTGCCAGGTAACTCTTTGATACAAGGATGGAGATGAGGTATAGGAAAATGCCTGGGACTTAGTTTTGAGAGATGGCAGGAGCTTTGTCTTGCCCTAAGCAGAGGGGCTATGTCTCCCCCTTGAACAAGGGGCCAGAGGAAGTTACTTGTCCTGGGATTTCCCAGTCTCAGACAGACACCAAGCTGGAGGCAGACAAGAAGGGTCTGAAATAAGAAAAATATGCCTTGGGGCAGAAGACAGGAAAAAGCATGCTTCTAGATAACCCACCAGATGAGATGAGGAGTATCAGGCAGTTCCCCCTCCTCTGCTTAATCACAAAATTCTAGAACATCAGCAGTGGGAGAACCCTTAGAACAGAGAACATCAGAGTAGAAGGCACCTTTGCAGACAAGATAGAATGTCAGAGCTGGGTGGACCCGAGGACCATTTACTCTGGGATTTCTGGTACAATAGAATCCCCTCCTGTAACGTTGTGCTCTGGGTTAGAGCTAGGGATTGTGGGACTGCTGCATACAGAGATCTTATTAGAGGAGGACACTGTGAAGATGGTAATGGTTACAGTGCTCCTTCTTTTCTTCTTGACCCCAAACTGGCAGCTGGAAGCAGCTCTTGGGGCCTGACACTGATAAAGAGTGTGGCTGCTCCGGCCAAGCCAGTCACTGGGGATTGGAAATGCCAGGACTGCCCAGTAGCACACTCACTTTTCAAGGCTCAGCTCATGCCCAGTTTCTAGGACTGGATCTCTATAGGTGTATGCCTCACCTAGTCTCATGTGTCTGAATCACAGATTCTTAGGCTTGGATGGGACCCTAGAGGGGCACCAGTCCCCAGCTTGTCCCTCAAGGTCAAGTCCTCTCTAAACCACTCAGGCCAAATGGCTTTTCCTTGACGACCCTAAGTGGAAGGAAATCATAACTTCCCCAGGCAGTCTCTTCTACTTTTGAGTAGCTCTAAGTGATGTCTGGCAGCTAGGTGATGCAGCAGATAGAGTGCTGGACCTGGAGTCAGAAACACTCATCTTCAAGAGTTCAAATCTGGCCTCAGACACATATTAGTTGGGTGACCTTGGGCAAGTCCTTTAACTCTGTTTGTCTCAGTTTCCTCATCCATAAAATGAGTTGGAGAAGGAAATGGCCAACCACTCCAGTATCTCTGCCAAGAAAATTCCAGATGGGGTCATGAAGAGTCAGACATGACTGAAAGGCAAAGTGACATCAAGCCTTGACATGGAATTACCTTTTTTGTAAGGATGTCTGTGTCATGCACACATATACATACATATATATATATATATACATATATGTACATAGCTTGCCACCATGTGGCATGTCACCATGTGCATGTATTTGTATGTGTGTCAGTGTACAGAAGTGTGCATCGACTTCTGTGTGAACAGTTGGATAGAACCCTGGGTCCTGAGTTCAAATATGGCCTCAGACACTTTTGGTTATGTAACCTTGGGTGAGTCATTAACCTTAGTTTGCTGCAGTTTCCTCATCTGTCAAATAGGGACAACAATAGCGCCTCCCTCCAGGTCTGTTGTGAAGACCAAATGAGATAATATTTGTAAAGCACAGAGCACATTGCCTGGCACATACTAAGTGCTATAGAAATGTCAGTTAGTACTATAATCCCCAAAGTGTTAGTGCAGTCTTACACAGTAGAGCCATCAAAGGGTAGGGAGGCTCCTAGACCTCCCCTTCTCCCAGCCCACCGATTTTTTGATGCCTAGGGAGACTTCTTTCTGATTAAGTAAGTTCCAGCTTTTTGTCCATTTTAGAGAGGATGGTAGTGGGGCCGAACCATCTCCCAAGTTGAATGCTGGACCTGGTGTCAGGAAGACTCATCTTTCTGAGTTCAAATCCATCCTCAGACACTTGCTAGCAGTGTAAAGTCAACCTAACCTTTGTTTGCCCTGGGCAAGTCATTTAACATTTACTTGCCTTAGTTTCTTCATTTGTAAAATGGAGATAACAACAATACTTATCCTCAAGATTATTGTGAGAATTAAGTAAGATAATGTTTGTGAAGCACTTAGCACAGTACCTGACATATGGTTTGGTGGTTGTCCTTCGTTTTCGAAGAGGACCAAAATGACATCACCATGAAAAAGTGAAGTTTCAGCGTGTCCGACTGCGGCTGATCAGACCAAGATGAGCTCGGAATGCTCTACCACTGGTTAAGCACAGATAGTCTATGAATTTTCGGGGTGGATACTCCAAATTTACACATCCTATGTTTACTTGGTGCTTTCTACACACATATATAGTATATGCTGCATGAATGTTAGCTACTCTAATTATTATGAACCCTATCTTCATTCCTTGCCCCTCCCCTGCTCCACAATATTCATCCTCAGTGGAGGGAGGGAAGAAAAGGAGTCAGCCCGGGCCTTGGAACCTCCTGACCTCTGAGGGGATCTATCTTGAGGAGCCAGGGACTCCGAGAACTGTTAAATGGCCTTGCCTTAGAATCATAGGCTCTCAGGGCTAGAAGGACCTAAGAGACCATGTAGTCTAACCTCCTGCCAGTACTGGAATCCTTTCTATAAGATATCTAGTTTTGGCCCTGCTGTTGGCTATGGGCCACTGGAAAAAAATTGAATCTCTCTGGGGCTCAGTTTCCTCATCTGTAAAATGTAGAAGTTGAGTTATAACCAAAATGTCAGAGCTAGAAAGAAGTGTAGAAACTATCGAATCTGAACCTCACATTTTACAGGTGGGGAAACAGAGGCCCAGAGAGTGGATGTGACATGTCCAAGAGACTAACTCCTAGCCTTATGTTCTTTGTGCTCCATCACACCAAAGCTCCCCCGAGTTCTGAAATCCTGCATTACTGAAGAGCTCCCTCCCATTCCTTCCTCCCTTCAGGCAGCCCCTTCCCAGTAGGACTGCTCTGACTGTTGGGAAGGTTTACCTTTGGTGAAATTTGCCGACCCAGGTCTCCTCCCATTGCTCCTTCTTCAGCCCCAAGATGTCCAGTAGAATAAGCCTAGCTCTGTGCCCCTGAAGCTTCCTCAAGACAGCAGTCATGTGCCCTCAGTGAAAGGTTCTGTAGCTCTGAAGCAGTCTGGGACGGAGTAGTATGGCAGGAGGGCTGTGAACTGGATGTCGCTTCTAGGAAAGACTCTCTCCTAGGGTCCTGGTGGGTGTTTTGGAGGAGTCTGGGCCTTTATAGAGTATGAGAAAGGGCCATAGGGGACTAGGTCTGACCTGGGTCTTGCCCTCCCCACCCCCATCCCTCTTCCAGGAACTGGTCTGGCTAGATGCCCAGGGCTAGACAGCAGGAGCTGCTGATGAGCCCAGAGAGCACAGAAGGGTAGGCTACTGCCCAGGTCTTGTGTCCCAGAAGATGGAGGTCATTAGTTAGATGATGGAGACTGTGGATTGGTTACAGGTCCCCTTTGGGAGTGAAGAGGATTCCGTTCCCTCACCCCCATCATCAGGGAAAGAGAGAGAGGACAGAGTGGGGCAGGGTGAAGAGAAGCTCCGGTGAATCAGGGAATGAAGGCATCTTCTATAAAGTGTCATTAATGGGATAGATTATGGGTATTTAGTAAAGGAAATGGTGACCACCACAGACCCAGCATGGACACCTTCATGAAGAACAGGCTTCCTATGCACGGTGGCTATGGAGGGGAGTGAGAGGAAAGGAGAATATTGTAGACATCCCCAGTGCTAGGATGGGCTCATGTTCTTGTCCGAATCTTGAGCATTTAGCCCTGAGCCATGCAAAGAGTAGGTCCTTAATAAATGTTTACTGAATTCCATTGGCATAGCTAATCTGGATTTTGGCAGAGCCACTGACAAAGTCTCTTGTGCTGTCCTTGGGGACAAAGTAGGGAGATGTGGGACAGACCTCAGGACAGTTGGGTGGATTTGGAACAGGTTAAAAATAATGGCTACTCACACTCTTATAATGGTTTGAGATTTACAAATTGCTTTTGCCCACAACAAGCCTGTAGGGTAGGTAGTACAAGGACCAGAGCCAAAGAAAAGTCATTAATGGATTGGGAAGTCAGTCAGTCAATCAGTAAACATTTATTAAGTATCTACTATGTGCCAGGTATAAGTGCTGAGGGGCAAAAGAAGTAAAAGAAAGTCCCCTTGTCTCTCTTTTTTTTGGAGGGGGGAAGGCAAGGCAATTGGGGTTAAGTGACTTGCCCAAGGTTACACAACTAGTAAGTATAGTGCTGGAGGATAGATTTGAACTCAAGTCCTCCTGACTCCAGGGCTAGTGCTCTATTCACTGGGCCACCTTGATGCCCCGACAGATCCTCTTCCCTTGAAGAACTCACAATCTAACAAAAGGGAAGTCTCTGGTGGAGGGCTCTAGGGAATCTGTCTTTGGTTTTGCACAATTCAGCATTTTATCCGTAACCCAGATGATGGTAGAGATAACACATTTATCTAATTTGCAGATATCAATGAAGGTGGCAAGAAATGCCAACGTGTTGAATGACATAAATCAGGATCCTTAAAAGGTCACTCCAACCCTGGAAACCACACAGAGGAAGCATCCTCAGTCTCTACAGCCTCTTCTGATTGGATTGCTCCTCCCAGAACCTGTTAAAGGCCGGCCGCATCTTCATTCCTCTCTAGGCTGCACTCCAGACTTCCCTCTTCCTGTTATGTTTAACCTTCCCTTTTAAGCTCCTTCAGGGCAGGGACTGTCTTGGGGCCTGTCATGGTATTCCCAGCTTTCAGCACAGGGCCTAGCCCATAGCTAGCCCATTGTTGACTGAATGAATGCAGAAGAAAATTTGAGTTTGCCCTATGGAATTTTATAGTTATTTGTCCAGGGCAGGGGCAACTAAAATGTATTCCTACATTCTCCTATACATAAACTTATACAGTAATCTTTTGTCTTGGGGCTTGAAACTTGATGGGTACCCTTGGCCACATTGGACTCATCCCAAGGATTTTGGGAAAGAGCTGCATCTCAGGTCCTTATATCCCTTCATGACTTCTGAATTCTGGTAGGGGTGGGGGTGGGGGTGGTGGAGAGGTGTACTCACAAGGAGACAACCAGCAGAGGTTTTAGACTTGGGCCAGGCTATCCCAAACCAAGCAAAGAGGAGGAAAATAAGCCCAGGGATAAGTAGGTGGGTGAGTGGGCCAAGGTATTATAAGGTATAAGAAACTGAAGAAATAGTACCCAGGAATGCAGAGTGAAGCTAAGTGATAAGGGGCCAGCAGGAACCTAAAAGGATGATGAGGACTTTGGGGATGGGAGAATAAGATACTTTTTTTCAGGCTACAGGGGAGATAGGAAATGAATCCCAGGCCAACCTCACATCCTGAAGTTCCCTTCTGAATGCTTGGATGCCTAGTGTCTCCAAAAATGGGCTCCATCTCTTAGGCAAGATTTGAATGTTTAGACAGAAGACACCCTGCCCACTCCCCCATAACAACTGAACTCTTAGCTTGGAAAAGGGAAGTAGCTTACAGTTTGAGGCACCAATTCATGCCCATGAAGTCATGTAATACGTGAGCTGTGCACTGGTCCCTGCTTCTGAGGAGGAGGTAACAGATTGTGTGTGTGTGTGTGTGTGTGTGTGTGTGTGTATGTGTGTAGTTTTCTTCCTATTTCACCAACTCAATCTGTTCCAATATAGGCAACAACACTTTCCTCCTCCTCCCCCTCCCCCAATACCTGCACTACTCCATCCAAGTTCCACTCTATCCCCAAACACACTGAGAGACAGTGAAGAAGAAGAAAGGCTCTAGGCTTTCTACTCCTCTTCCAGAACCACAAAATTGCACAGCTCAGCTTTACACTCAATAGAGAGAAACCCATCCCAAATAATCACACAGATACAGCCCTAATCCTGTGTGCTATAGACACAACCCACAGAGACATCCTGACAAAACATACCACACAAACCTCATAGAATCCCAACATAACATCTCTTCAGACACAGACACACTCCCACACTGCTCCAATATAGCTTCCCTCAGATAGCCACCCAAATGGTTCTCAGAGGAAAAGCCTGCACACATACACATACATACACCCTATAGAATTCCTCAAACATGAAAGCAAATTTGAATAAAACACATACAATGTATACATGCATGGCTATGGGACGGTGAAGTCATCCAGCTGCTCTGGAAAATAATTTGGAATTATGGTAGTACTACTATTGGACACATACCTGAAAGGGTTAAAGAAAGAGGAAACAGTGTATGTATACCAAAATATTCATGGCAGCCTTTTTTGTAATAGAACAAAAAATGAAACCAAGTGATTGGATATCCATTGATTGGGGAATGACTAAACAAATTGTGCATGAATGCAATAGGCTAGCTAGCTAGTTAAATTGTGGAGTGGATAGAGTTCTGGGCCTGGAGAAATATCTGAGTTCAAATGTGACTTCAAACATTAACTAGCTATGTGACCCTGAGCAAGTCACTTGTCCTCTGTTTGCCTCAATTTCCTTATCTATAAAATGGGAATAATAGTACCTAGCTCCCAGGTTTGTTATATGGAATGAGTTAACAACTGCAAAGTGCTTTGCATAGGACCTTGCGTGTGATAAGCATTATATAAAAGTTAGATATTATTTTAATGGAATTTTAATGCACTATAAGAAATGGCAAATATGAGATAGTCAGAGAAACTAGGGAAGATTTGTTTGAACTGATACAAGATTCAGATCAATAACCAACCTGGGTTCCAGAGGACCAAGCCTTCCTCTTCCTCTTGGTAGAAAGATATGGAATAAGGTATGCCTAGTCAGATACAGTCAATATGATGACTTGTTTTGTTTCATTGTACTTTGTGGTTACCAAAGAGGGTTCTATTTTGTGTGGAGTTGCTATTGGGAATTAATATTGATTTTTAAAAATCAGTAAGACATGAAGAAAAAAAGACCCACAGAGAACCCCTGAGACATAAACACATACATTTGGTGACATTCCCTGAACACATGATGGCAAGACCTCCACTTTCTCCACTTTCTTCCTGGGAGGTTATGGTGGAAAGAGTCAAAGAACCAAGCTTCAAATCCTAGCTCTGCTATTTCTTAGCTATATGACCTTAGACAAGTCCTTTCCTTTCCCTTCCCTGGGACTCAGTTTTCTCATCTGTAAAATGAAGGGGTAAACTATATTATCTCTAAAGTCCCTTCCAGCTTCAGATACTATTTTCTGAGGTTGTACAGAAGTTTTCTGGAAGTCTTTCCTCCTCTTTCAGTACCCCCTCACTCTAGCATGAATAGATTTGGAGTCCTGAGGGCAATTTATTTGTTTCTTGGTTTCTAGGCCAGGGATTCTCTGCTTTGTGGCCTCTACTGGACTCATATTCTTCCTCGTGTGGAATGGGTAACCAGCCTCCCAGTGTGCCAATGATTCCCAAAGTGTACCCTTTACCCCCAAAAGGGGGCTTCTTTTGGGATGGTACTTTGGGAATCTAGGATCCCAGCTGGCCATGCACACACAGAAACATCTACCCTGGTTCTGATTAGTCCCATCTTATCCTCACCACCACCACCACCACCACCACCAAACACACCATACCACACACACCCTAAAAGTCTCAGAGGTTGCCAGACTGGCTATGCTCAATCTTGGGACCCCTAAGTTGGAAGGCAGGTAGTAAGCTGAGGGGCCACCCCAGAAGAGAGAGGAAAGACTGAATCTGGAAGCCTAAGTTCATGGCTAGATTGAGCTCCTAAAGAGCTCCTAAGAAGCTAAATAAGGATCAAAGGCTACAAACCACATGTAGATGATCAGAAATCAGCAAGGTGCCTTCTTAAAGCTTTTCTTTCTAAGATGAATTGCCTCCAGCTGGGAATAGGGCTCAGTTTACTCATCTATAAAATAAGGAGTTTCGAGTATATTCTTTAATGTCCAATCCAGTTCTAAGTTCTGAGAACTTGGGCTGTCAACTCTTCAGTGGACAGCAATGAAATAGAAGCAGTTTTGCATTTATACTTCAAGGGAAGCAGGTTTGGATCTCTAAGCGTCCATTGCCTTATCTATACTATGGGGAAAAATAATATCTACCCTACTTAGCTCACAGGACTGCTAGGAGGACCAAATGTAACATAATCTGTAAACCATTGTATAAATATCAGCTCTTAGAATGACTGTCTCTCAAGGAGTAGGGTTGGATTTATCATTTGGAGTGAGTAGGTAGGTACAGACAGTACCTGCTGGGAAGGGTCATCAGATTGAGCACCAGGAGACTGGGAGCTCATCTGGTCTAACACTCTCATTTATTATTATCTATTTATTGGCAATCATGAATAAATATCACTAATATTAATTTGTATAGAGGTATCAAGGTTAGAGTACTGTACAAAGACCTCAGCTTAGAGCCCGCCTCTTGTACTTTGAAGATATCTGACCATCAACAAGTCATTTAATCTCTCTGAGCTTTGGGCAGCTCTCTAAGAACAGAGTTACCAAGCATCCTTGGCATCCTAAAGTCATGATAACTGGCCTCTCTATGGTGTTTTGAGGTTTCAAAAGTACTTTATGCCCATTCTTTTGTTTGGCAGATCCTCATTTTGCTGATGAAGGTGCTGAAGCCCAGAGGTGAGATATCTTGCCCAAGGTCATCCAAGTAGAAGGGAAGAAAGCCAGGATTCTAGGCTCCTTACCTATGCTCCTTCCACCACATGACATGGGTCACCAGAGGGTGATTTCCTACCTGCCCCAGGTTTAAAGGCTTGCCAGCCTTGGACTCAGGAGACCTGAATTCAAATCCTCATTTTGACATGTGTCAAAGACCCTGACTATGGGTCTCTTAGGGCCTGCATCCTCCTAAGCACTCCCTCCTTTGTACTTTCCTCCTAGGGCTGGCACCCAGAAAGCACTTGAGGAACCTTTAAAAAAAAGCATAGAACTGTTGCCCAGGACAAAAAGGGAAGGGTCAGCTTTTTCTCCTATTCTGATTTGCCATTTTCCTTTGCCCTCCTCCTCAGCTTCATTCCAAAGTCAATTATGTGGGATGGGATTTCAGGTTATCCCAGTTTCTCACTGGGTAAAATGGCCAAGGGAGAAAACGGGATCAGAGACAGCTAGATCCAGATTCCCTACTTCAAATGGAATCCTTCTTCAGATGGCAGAAAGTCATTCTGTCATTACATCTACCACCTCAGGTCTCAATTGGCAGCAGAGCACAATAATGAAACCCTCCTTCCCCTTCTGTGAACCAAAGTGCTAAGAAAAGTAGCCACTCTCCTTGCCATATGATGGGAAAAAAGTCTGGAGACTCTGGGAAGAGAAGATTCCCAAACCCAACGACTCTAAGATCTATACATCTTCCTCAGGAAAAGGCAATGCCCCCAGGCAAGAAAGGACTCACCTCCAGATCCACTTCCACCTGAGGTCTTCCTTTGCTCCCAAACAAGTTTCTGCGTGATAGATAACAGGCAAATTGCTTAACCTCTCAAAGGTTTGGTTTCCTCCTTTGTAAAATGTAGATACTAATAAATAATTTGAAAAACAACCTGAAGTTTTGCTACAGATATTATCTACATTTTACAGAGGAGGAAACTGAGGCTCAAAGTCTAACTGGACTTAATAACCCTAAAAGTCCTACATAAATGTGACAAATCCTATCTTCCTTTCTGAAGGGGAAAAACTGGAGCCTGATATTAACATGATCTGGAGGAATAAAATTTGAACCACATCTCACTGTGGCTCAGGTCAGTGAACATGCAGGAAAAGGGACTGTGTGTTAGCCACAGACCACTACTAAAAAGACAAGAAATACTTCCAGTCAGGACAACAGCCACTACACCAGGTCTCTTTCTTTCATTCAAGGTAAGAGGAGTAGCTCACCTAGCCACAGCCCCCCACCCCCGACACCTTCTCCAGTTATTCTGAAGCCTATCCAAGGCTGATCCCTCCAATGTTTCTGCAGAAAGAAACACTGCCTTAGACCCCAGTTTCAGAGCAGCGGTGCCAGCAGAAATCACGGTGGCTGATGTTTCCTGCTCCTAGTTCTGGGCTCCGGACTGCTGGAGCGATTGGGGAAGAAGCAAGCTTCTCACCCGCAATGGCCGAGACTAAGAAATCACACAAATAGAGGTCCTCTGGGTTACCTCACTACTAGTTCTTGCTTCAAAAATTGGCGTCTAAAACCGTTCATTAGACAGCAGAAAAGGTTTTAATTCTGGGGAGGAAATACCCTTCCCTAAACACACTCTCAGCCTTCCTTATTTCTCGGTTTTGTTTCTTTCTCAATATTGCAACGGATCCCAAAGTCTACTTTCCATCCCCAACCCTGCCCCTCAGCTTGGGCAAACTCCCCTTTAGTCCCCTCAGTCTCTTACTGCTGCAGGGAGGGAGCAACACTCCCTCATTAAGTCTCAGAGCCCTCTCTCTCTGCAACTGATAATAACTGCCCAGCCATTTATGTTTAGGATTTTTTGTTTTTAATTTCCCCATCGCCCACACCTAAGGACGAAGAAACCCAAGAAGGCTGTAGCATCTTTAAATCAGTTCAGAAAAACCCTACTGAGTACCTACTACATGTAAAGGAGCTAGAATGAGTACGGAGAAGCTGGCTGAATTAGGGAGCAGGCAGAGGAGACTAGGGAGCAGAAGGGAAAGGACTTTTTTTCCCTCTGGGGTCCTCTGATTTAAAAAAATACAAAAACAAAACAACATAAAAATCGCACATCCCAAAGTCATAACTCAGGGTGCAAAGGAAGCTACTGACTCAGGTTCCCAAAGTGTAGAAATTTTGACTTTCCTCTGCGAAAGATTGAATGGGATCAGGGGACCAACTCGAGGGAACCGTGCTCACACATGCCCAGCGGTCCCCTGAAATGACCATCAGTAGGACTGTCAGGGCTGGGAGTCCCTAGGGTTCCAAATGCTCCAGTCACAAATACACACACACACACACACGTTCGGTTAAGGAAGCTAAAACTCGTTCCACCATAGATACCCATCACTTTACATAAAGGGACCCCGTTTTAACTGACCCAGGAATGACACCTCCGATCACAGCCTCGTCTCCCTGGGGTTCAACATTCCCTCCTTCAGTTACCTCATCCTGCTCCCGGTCAGGGATCCTCAGTGTCCCCACCTAGGACTCGGGGAAACCCGGACCGCATTTGAACACTTTCCTCAGGGAAGGCGGTTCCCACACAAGCTATAGTTCCATCGGAAGAAGAGGGAGATAGACTGAGTCCAATTACCAACCCTAACCTCGATCCCTTTCTAATTCGTGTTTGATTTAGAGGTTTCGTTTTAGGACCAGGAAAAACAAAAACAAACAAAAACACACTCTCCTCTCTCCCCGCTACCCCCAGCAAACTGCTGACAACCATCAATCCAAAGTGACCAAAGAGCAGCTGACCTGGCCGGAGTGGCCAGGGCAGCCCAAATGGCTCTTTCCTCTCCAAAGTCTTTTTGGTTTCTGCCCCAGCCCTTGCCCTGCCCCGCCCCGAGTACCTCTTGCCCAGGCCACGATCTCGACCCCTTCTCGCTGGGCTTCTCTCAGTAGCCTTGGACCCTCCGAGACTCCCCATTTCCCTTCCTGTCACCATGCTCCACACCCTCTCCCCAAGCTAGCCCAGAGAGAAACAAGACTCGGACTCAGCCCCCCTCAAACAGAGCAGCGGAGGCGACAACGGCGCTTCCATCTCAACAGGTTTATTCGTTTTTCTCTTTCCTCAGTTTTCGTAGCAAATGGAAAAATAAAATAAAGGAAAGGAAAGGAAAAAGTCAGCCCCACACTTGGGGAGGAGGGGCCACTCCCCGATCCCTAGAAGCTGGACCATGCCTAGGGAATCCAACTAAAGGACCAAAGAAAGGGCCTGGGGCCGGACTAGGTCTGGAAGCCGCTGGGGTGGCGGGGAAGTAGCGGACCAGGCTCTCCAGATTGGGCGCGTCTCCTCTTGCACTCGGCCCCGAGGCCCTCCCCATCCCCCAAAGGCCATCAGGCTTTCAGAACAACAACAAAAAATAAAAATAAACAAAAACGCAAACGAAACACAAAGCCATTTAAATTAAAGGTACAAAAAAAAAAATCCTCGCGGCCTGGGCTTCATTTGCTTCTCGGCTTGTCAATTCTGGGTTTGCTAGAAACCCTGTGCATCCTGTCCTTTCACTCCTCTTCCAGGGCAAAAAAGGATTCGTTTCCCAAGGAATAATAAATACAATCTGGTGCATAGAGAAATAACAGCCCGCGGCCCAAGTCCTCCTGCTCCGGCCACTGCCGCGGGCCGCCAGCTGGAGTTTTGTCTCCATTCCACCTGCACGGGCTTCTTTTGCCCCCCACCCTCGACCCACCCCACCCCCCAGAGTAGCAGTAATAGTAGTAGTATGATTAAACAGCATAGATACTTTTTCTTGGTTTAAATCTCTAAAAAAACAAAACAAAAAACGCCAATAGCAGTGGGCGGGCAGCCGGCAGCTCTGGGACCCGCGTTGAGGACCGGCTGGCTGGGTAGCCGCCCTACCACGGGCGGAGGAGAGGGAGGGCCAGCAGGCGTCCCGCGGTTCGGGGGCAGGCGGCAGGCAGCTGCTCACTCGGTGGTCTCGCACATGCTGGGACAGAAACTTTGGGGTTAAGACTCAGAGCTTGGGCGGGGAAGAGATAATTTTTCCCTCCAGTTTTTGTTTTTAAAATCATCAAGCAAATAGAAAAGGAGAGAGAGCGAGGGGGAATGAAATTGAATCACGAGGGAAAGAGACGAAGGAACAGAGAAAACAAATACAAGAAAAGATACGCGGAGAGGGAGAGTGAAAAGCAGAGACTGAGACAGACAAGGAGGGGAAGGGAGAGAGAGACAGAGAGAGAGAGAGAGAGAGAGAGAGAGAGAGAGACAGAGAGAGACAGAGACAGAGAGAGAGAGAGAGAGAGAGAGAGAGACAGAGAGAGAGAGAGAGAGAGAGAGAGACAGAGAGAGAGACAGAGAGAGAGAGAGAGACAGACAGAGAGAGAGACAGAGAGAGAGACAGAGAGAGAGAGAGAGAGCGAGCAAAGGACGAGAGCTGAGCCCTCCAAACCTAAATTCTACATATGTACAAGTGGCCTCCTTTAAATAAGTTAAATCTGGCTCGTTTCCTGTTTAAAATAACCATTCTCCATCTTCATAGCAGTAAGATTAATAAGAAGAATTAATAACGATAGCAGTAGCAATAATAACGAACAGTATTCCCGTGGTCAGCACCATCTTAGCCGAAGGGGCCGGAGGGAACAGTCTGAGCAAGCAAAGTCCCCTTCCACCCACACTTTCAGCTCCGAGTCTAGAGGGAATCCTGGACCAGGCCCGGGGAAAGGGGCGGGGGGCACTCTCCTAGGGCCGCTAGGCGGGGTGCTCTCGGGCCCTGGAGTTGGAGACTGCAGTTACCGCCCGGGACTAGGACCTGGGGCCGCTCAGGCCTCCAGAACGCGTGCCCGGGCCCCGGCCTTTAAGACTTTTCTGTGCGCAGTTGGGTTCGGAAGATTGGGGTAGAATTAAAAGGATGCAAAACCCTAAAGGCGCCAAAGTGCTGGAGAGGGAATGAGCCTCAGGCCCGAGTAAGGAGCCCCCCGAGTCCATACATGGCCCGCATGCAGGGAGGCCCGGCGGGGTGGAGGGATGACAAGGGAGCGGCAGTTCCGAGTCGCCTGCAGAGCCGCTGGGGCTAGTGCTTTACAAAGTCTTAAGAAAAGTTGAGTGGAGAGGCGATCTCCTCAGGACCGCTACTTCCTTCCTTAGCTCCGCCGCCCCCGATCCCTCCCAGCCCAGTCCCAAGTTAAGACTCTGGAGTGTGAAGGGGCCCCCAGAGTTCGGGGGCTGTAGCCACCCCTCCCCGCCAAAGAAATCCCCTCCCTCTGGGGCTTCTGGAAATGGACAAAGTTCACAGCGCCTTTGGGCTGGGTTTTCGGGCAGGGCCAACGCCTTGGCAGAGGCCAGGGGAGGGCACGGGGAGCGCTGGTAAGAGAGGAGAGGGGCAGAATCCGCGTCCGGCTGCTTCTCGACTCACTCGCCTAGGCCCGCCCGGGCCGCGGCTCCGGCAACGGGTAAAGCTCACAGGAAGTAATCGGTTGACCCTTTGGCTGCCCCCGGGGCGGCCTGGGGTGGGGAGGGCTCTCTGGAGAAGCCTGCGTTGCCGCTGCCGGCGCCCCCGGCCGCCACCCCGGGCCCCCCGGCTCCGGCCCCTGCCCCGGGGCCTCCTCGGCCCGCCAGCTTCTCGTATTTCTCCCGGTACAGGTCCCGCTCTTTGGCCAGCCGGCCCACCTCCAGCTTCAGCTGCTCCACCTGGCTCTGCAGCTGGCACTTCTCGCTCTCCAGGATGTGCCGCTGCTGCACCCGCTTATAGCGGCAGGACTGCGCGTAGCCGCGGTTCTTCAGGGTCCGCCGCTTCTGTTTCAGGCGGATCACCTCCTCCTTGCTGAAGCCGCGCAGCTGCCGGTTCAGCTCGCGCACCGACATGGACACCAGCTGGTCGTCGGAGAAGCGCTCCTCCAGACGCACGTGGTGGCCGTGGCCGTGGCCCGCGCCGTGGTGGTGGTGGTGGCCCGGGTGGTGGTGATGATGGTGGGCCGCGTGGTGGCCACCGTGGTGGTGGCCGGGCCCCAGCTCCTCCCCGGCGCCCCCGCCGCCGCCCGGAAAACCCTGCGCCCGGAAGGTCTCGTAGGCCGAGGCCGAGTGGTGGCCGCCGTGGTGGCCGCTGCCGATGAGCGCCTCCACCGCGTCCTCCGGGGTCAGGTTGAGCGCCTCGGGGTTGAGGTGGTGCTGGTAGCCGCTCATCCAGTACAGGTCCTCCAGTTGGGGTTTGCCAGCCACAGCCCCGACAGTGGAGGGGCCTCCGCTCGGAGGCCCTGGGGGCCCCCCCGCGGGCGCTCCGCCGCCGCCTCCTCCGCCGCCTCCTCCGCCGCCGCCGCCGGTGCCTGGGCTTGGGGCACAGAAGCTGGGCGAAGAAGGGACGGAGGAGCAGGGCGTGCTGAGCGGCGTGGAGGAGAGCGAGCCCGGGGGAAGGCGGTGGCAGAAGCGCTCCGCTTCGGGGGGCTCCTTCTTTACTTCGAACTTCATCAGGTCGAAGTCGTTCACGTACTCGATGGCCAGGGGACTGCTGGGCAGCTCGCCGCCCATCGCCAGCTCCGAGGCCATCTCAGGAAGGCCCTGCCCCGGCCCGCCCCCCGCGCCCTGACCGCTCAAGGGCAGCGGGGAGGAGGATGTCACCCCCGACGGGGCGGGCGGGCTGGGGTCAAGGGCGAGAACTGGGGGCGGGGGCGACGGGGGGGGAGCCGCCGGGCCTCTCCCCCCCCACTCCCCACGCTAGTTAAATCGGGGATCTGGGCACGCCCCCGCCTCCCGCAGGCTTCCCCCGAGGGGGCGCGCAGCTTATAAGTCCTGGTCCCGCCTGCGGAGCGGAGGTTGGGGCGGCGGCGGCGAGAGCGGGGAGCCGAGTAGAACACTTTCCCGCGAGGGAGGAGGGGTGCGCCGGCTTCGGAGGGGAAGGCAGAAAAGTTTGGCGGAGACAACTCACTGAAGCGCTGGGAGGCCCCCGCTGCCTCGCCTCCGCCAGGAAACTCTTTGGCGGTCCTGGTCTGCGCCTGCCTCCCGAGCGCCTTCGCGGAGAAAGTCACCTGGGCCGGCCCGCACGGGCTCCCGCAGCCGGTGCCCTCCCGCGGCCCCGCCGCCGTGCTGTCCTCGCTCGCCCGCGATCGCCGTTCCTGGCTCTGGCGGCAGCGGCTGCGGCCGCCGCGGTTTCCACCTCAGCCTCTTCCCACGGTTTCCTGAGCGGCACCGTGCGGCCCGGCCCGCCCGGCCCGGCCCAGCGCACCCCCCCCAACCCCCTCCTCCACAAGATTGAAACGCTGAAGACAGCACTCACCCTTTTTATAGAGCGCAGTGCCCGAGCCCGCCTCCCCGGCGGGGGTAACGGCCCCCAGGCCAATCGGAACCCCAGCCCGTCCGACCTCATTTGCTTATCCCCATGGCAACCGGGGAGCCCAGCTGTCAATCTCCTGCGGGAAACAGCTGTGGGTAAGCGGAAGGGAAGAAAAGCTAGGAGCAGGAGAGAGGGGCACGGCCCCCTAGTGGCAGATACTGGGGATTGCACACGGAGAGAGGGATGTACCAGCGTGGGGTGTGGAGCCCAAGACCCCAGGGCTAGATCCGTCTGGGGGCGCCTGGGGGTGTCTAGGGGTCTTCTAGTCCTTCCATTGGCTTTGGGCCAGGAAGGAGCTCTAAGTCAGCTGGATCACCTAAGGTGTGTGATCTCCACGGGATTTGGAGCCAGATGACCTGGGTTTGAATGCCAATTCAGCCGGTTACTGTCTCTGGGCTTCAGTTTTTCTGTCTGTAAAAGGAAAACGTTGGACGATATGATCTCTAAGCTCCCTTCCAGCTCTTAATCCAGTGACCGTAGATGCCTCCGTCGCTCCAATTCTGTCTCTAACCCTCTCCCCCAACCAGAAAATTCTTTTAAAAGTCTATCCTCCTCTTGGGACAAACAGCATAAACGTATTCCCCTGGTGCTGAGCAGGCTGCACGAAGACACTATCTGCCTGCTCAAGTGTCGGGCTTTCAGGACCCCGAGGAGGGAAGATCATAACATTGACACTTGGAAGGAACCTAGGAGACTGATCATCTAATTCAGGCTCCTCCTTTTACGGATGAGGAAACTGAGGCTCAAGTTCATACAGCTTGTGAGTGGCAGAGCCAGGTCTATGATCCAAGTCTTCTTATTCCAAATGTAACTGGTTCCCACCACTCTTTTTCAGCTTCTCGATCGCTGTCGATCGCGGTATTATCACCTCCTAAACACTATATACAAAGGCGCAAGGAGGGGTTTCACTAAATTGGGAGCTGTGAGAACAGAAAAGATGGGAACCATCAGACAGCCTCAGTGGAGGCTGAAACGACAAGATATAACGGCGAGACTGACAGGAGACGTAGGAGTCCAAGAAGAGTACTGCCACTAAAAGATGCAGATTTGGGAGTGGAAGAGGGAAAGACATTCTCTACCCAATGTAGCGTTTGTTGGTGGGGAATCTACATGGAGCTGTCCAACACGCAGTTGGAATTGTGCGTTTGGAGATTTTTTCAAGGTGACAGTAGAAGCTGTGAGGGAGGGGGTTGGGGAGCAATAAACCACGAGAACATCAAATTTAGGAGCCAGGAAGAGGAGTTGGGCCCTCAGTGCTGTTCAGCATCTCTATTCTACACTGTCAACTCCCCACAGCATTCTCCAGTCAACCGCTGCAAACCTTTTTTGATTCTCTCTAGCCCTGGAAAATACCTCTAGTGATGGCTTCATATGGGAGTTCCTTCAGCTGCCGTATCTTTACTCTTTTCTCTTTCTTCTTTGCTTATTTTAAGCAATTAATTAATTAAAGCAAATTGCTTATTTTAAGCAATAAACAATAATCAAAATGTCAAGAAGTTTCTTTAAAAATTTTTTTTTCTTTAGACTGGGGCTCCCTATCTCACCCAGGCTAGAAATACAGTGGCCATTCATGGGCCTGATCTCAATACTGATCAATATAGAAATCTGGGCCTGCTCTGTTTTTCTAACCTGGACTGCTTTCTGCCTTCTTAGGCAGGCTGGTAGCTCTCTGCTCCTGGGGCTCACCATATTGGTCCTGTTTTTAGGGAGGACATTTAGGTGTCTTTAGTTCCACTGCAGCTCAGAACCCTCAAACTCAAGTAATCCTCTAGCCTCAGCCTCCCTGCCAACAGGGACTACAGTTGTATACTACTAAGCCAGGGTGACTGTTAAAAATGAGTTTTATTAATTCTTCAGAGAATGTCCATTCATCCATCTACCCATCCACCCACCCACTCACCCATCCATCCATCTCTCCATTCATGTACCTATCCATTCAATCATCTATCTATCTACCTATCTCAGTCATTTCTGAAAATATCTCCTTCCCAATCCCAATTGAACAATTAAGTGAAAACACTGTAGTAGATACAGGAACTGCACCTGACAATGTATACAATATTCTGTCACCATAGTCCTCCATTTCTCTGCCATGAGGAAGTATGCTTAATTATCTTTTTTCCTGAGCTCTTGTTATTTTTCCCAATCAGTAAATATTTATTAATTATATACAATATGCCAGAGATTGTGCTAAGCATTGGAGATTCAAAGATAAAGCATGAAACAGTCCCAATGCTCAAAGAGCTTATATTCTGGCTGGGGAGACTTACACCTATGGAGTAGGTGGAAAGTAACCTGAGAGGGGAAACCATGAGCAGCTGGAGGGACTGAAAAACACATCCTGTAGAAGGTTACATTTGAGATGAATCTTGAAGGAAGTCAGGGCTTCTGAGAGGTAGAGGTGAATAGAAACCATTCCAAGAGCAGGGAGTAATCAGTGCAAAGGCATAGAGACAAGAAACTAATGTGTATAAGGACCAGTAAGTAGGTTAGTACTTAGCCTGGATTATAGAGTACATAGAGGGAGGGATTGTGTAAGAAGACTGAAAAGACAGGAAGGGACCAGATCATGAAAAGGACCTAGATGAAAAACAAAAGACTATATATGATCCTAGAAGTCATAGGCAACTACTGGAGTTTCCTGAGTAGGGGGATTGACATGGGGAGATCTACGCTTTAGGAAAACTACCTTGATGGCTGGATGTGGGGATAGATTGAAGAGGACAGAAACCTGGGGCAGAGAAATCACTGAGAAAGCTAATGATGAGGGCCTGGCCTAGGATGATTCACTGTGCCAGTAGAGAAGAGGAGACAAATGTGATAAATGTAGAGAAAGAAATAACAAGATTTGGCAACCGATGGGATATGGGAGAAGTTAAATTTGTTAACCTGAGTGATTGAGAGGATGGTGATTCCCTGGACTATTACAGGGAAGTTCAGAAGAGGAATGGGCTTAGGAGGAAAGATGAGCCCTGTTATGGACATGTTGAATTTATAATGTCTTTCTTTTAGTGACATTTTCATCTACACAGTTGTAATTCCTGTGGATTGATTGGGGTTTTTTTTTTGTTCCAGCTAGTTTACTCTCCATCCATTTATATAAATATCTCCATGTTTCTCTGTACTCTTATTTTTTTTTACCATGAAACAATATTTGACTGCATTCACAATTTGTCATCAATTCTGCAACTTATGGCTACTTTTTTATTTCTTTTTCATTTTTTGTTACCACAAAGAATGATGCTACTCATATTTTGCTATATGTTGGGTATTTGTTTCTGTCTTTGACATCCTGTGATCAGAGTATCAACTGTTGAGTCATTTGATTTTGTATAGTTATTCCAAGTCTACATCTCAAATGGTTGGATCAGTCCACAGATTCACTAACAATGTATTAGTGTGCCTATCTTTCCACAGCTCCTCCAACACTTGACTGTTTCCGCTGGAGGTCATTTTTGCGAGTGTCAGGGTATAAGGTCATGTATCCGACTTTCATTTGCATTTCTCTAACTCTTTGAGGTCAGGGGCTGTTTCAATTCATCTTTGCAACACAGCATCTACCAACCATAGTCTCTTGAATACAAATACATAAATGTTGACTAATAATATGACACATGTACTCAAATGTCCATTTATAGTTTCTGTTCTGTAGGCATCTTCAACCTAACTTGTTCAAAGGGTAACTTATCAAGAGCAGAACTCATCTTTTCTCACACCCTTTTCCTTACTTCCCTATTTCTGTTGGGAGGATCACCATCCTTCCAGTCACCCAGGTTCAAAGTCTCAAGAGCAATTCTTAACTCTTCATTCTTCCTTATCATACAGAACAGTATACTAGGCATGGAAGATGGTTAATGGAAAGACATTGACAGTTGGGAGATGGATTGTTACATGTGAGGAACAACAAATACACTAGTGTGGCTGGAATATAGAGTATATGGGGAGGGGGGTAAAGGATAAAGAGACTGGAAAGGTAGGAAGGGGCCAGGTTGTGAAAGACTTTAAATGCCAAAGAAAGGATTTTGTACTGATCTTCAAGGAAATGGGTACCCATTGGAGTTTATTGAGTAGGGAGAGTGACATGGTTAGACCTGCACTTTAGGAAGATCATTTTGGCAGTTGGTCATTTGAAACTGGGGATCAGGAGAGAGGTTAGGGCTCACAATATAATGGGGGTGAGGTAGGAGAAGGAGGTTGAGTTCAGCTGTTCAAAGATACACATTGAGTTAACAGAAGATGTTTGTCTGAATACTATTCTAGTGTTTTCCTATTTCAGCAAATTAATTTTAGTGATGAGGAGACCTACAATGGAATTGGTTTGTTGAAGGTAGCAAAGTGAGTCTTTAGGTGAACAGAAAAGATCTGGAACAGTTACTGAAAAGGAGGAACAGGTCATCTGAAAAATAGCATGAGGGCTCAGTCCAGGTTACACAATGTAAATATGTAGTGGAACTGATTGGCATGGTAACAAGACTTTCTCTAGTAAAGATAGGAGAACAGGAATAGGAGAGAACAATAGTCTGTGAGTTTTTACCTGGGGTTAGGGAATGGGAAGGAAGATATATGGGAAGGCCAGAAGGCTGAAGGGTTCTAGGCTGCCCCTGAGACCATGATTGACCATGGTTGATCATGGGGTCTAGGCTGAGTGAACATCTTTGTGCAATTTAACTTACCAATTACATTAGATTTTTCTAATTTAATTAGATGATTAAAAGACAATCACTTTTTAAACTGATAGATGATCAGTTTTCAAACCTTTTAGTCTCAGGATCCCTTCACATTTTTAAAAACTGAGATCATCCCCAAAGAGCTTTTGTTTATGTGGATCATATCTATCAATATTTGCCATATTTGAAATTAAAACATAGTATTATAATAGTAATTGTTTTTAAACTCAAGGATCCCACCCCCACTCAAGAAAGATCCGGAAGGCTCCCAGGGGTCCCAGGACCACACTTTGAAGACTGCAGCCATAGATTTTCCTTGACTGGTCATGGATCAAGTGTACTCCAGGAAGTGATCACTCAGAGTCACTGAATTTGCAGCATTGGAAGGAATCTTGAGGTCACTTAGTCCAACCTCTAACAGAAACATCAATCTTTGTTCCATCTCAGCACTTAGCACAGTTCCTGGTGCATAGTAGGTGCTTAATATTATTGATCGATTACCTGTAGACTTCCAGTAACCAGGAACTCACTACCTCCGGAGGCAAACCATTCCACTTTTAGACAGTTCTCATTCTTAGACTACTTTTCCTTATAATTCAGTAAAATCCGTGTCCTTTTAGCAGCCATTAGTCTTAATGCTGCCCTTTGGGACCAAGTAAAACAAGGCTAATTCCTCTTCAAATACTGGATGACAGCTCTCATATCTCCTCTAAGTCTTTTCTTTTCCACAATAAACATCCTCTGTTTCTTCAACTAATTCCAACTCTGTCATTTATTATCCTTCCTGTGTGAAGTCAAGCAAATGCCTTGACCTTTCTAAGCCTCAGTTTCCTCAAATGTAAAATGAGGGGTTTGGACTAGATGGTCTCCAGAGTTCCATCTAGTTTTAAAACTATGTTCTTATGACCTTGTCTCTTGTTCTCTGCTCATCCTGGTGATGTCCTCTGAAAATGTTCCAACCTGTCAATGTCCTTCCTGCCCAGAAATAAACATGACATTGGAGAAGGGGTCTGATCACGGCAGGGAATGGGGAGATCACCAGTCACCTTCTTCTAGTCACTACTATAATGTAGCCCAAGATTACTATTTTTTTCAATGTCATGCCATACTGCTGACTCACATTGACCTTGTAGCTCTGTGAAGTCCCCATATTCTTTTCCACAAAAATTGTTCTGTGGTCAAGTCTACTGGCTTCTGGACCTGTCCCCATTGAATCGCTTTTTCAAGCTAGTTGATGCAGTGGATAAAGCCCTGGACCTGGAGTCAGAAAGACCCGAGTTCAAATCTAGCCTCAGACACTTTTGAGTTGTTGGACTCTGAGTAAGAAACTTAATCTTTGTCTTAGTTTTTTCATCTGTAAAATGGAGCTAATAATAGCATCTATCTCAGAGTTATTGAGGATTAAATTAGTTAATACTCATGAAGCACTTTGTAAATATTAAAGCACTGTATAAATGCTAGCTAATATTTTAAGCGTACCATTTTCTATTTATCTTCATCACATTTTATCTTGTTAGCATTGTATAGTAGAATATGCTGGATTTGGAATCAGAAAATCTGGGTTTGAGTTCCAGCTCTGCCAATTAATTAGCTACTGTGCAACAATAGGGGAAAGTCTTAGTTTCCATATCTGGAAAATAGAAATAATATTATTTGTCCTACATATCTCATGGGGCCATTGTAAAGCTTAAAAGAGATAATGTATGCAAAGTGCTTTATAGATCATAAATCAATAGATAAATGTGCGCTATTATCAGATGCAGCTCATTGTTCCCAGCTATAAAGACTGTGGAAGGCACCAAAATATTTTAATATTTTGAATAAATTTCCAAAGGAAATACTGGCACTTGGAATACTTGATGAGGTTTTTGTGGGTAAAAAAGAAAGAAATATGAATTTTTTTTTCTTTATAAGGTATTGAAGGATATTGTATCAGTAGTACAATGGAGTCAGAAGACCTGCCTTCCAATTTGGGGGAGGGGGACTCTCTGGACATCAGTTTTCTCATCTATAAAATAAGGGATTTAGACTAGATAAATGTTAAGGTTCCTTTTATCTTTAAATTAAGGATCCTGGGGTAATCTTTCTGAGTCTTGGTTCTGTCATCCAGTGTATTGTCTGTCCCTCTCAGCTTCATGTTATTCTCAAATTTGATAACAGGTCAACTAATGCTTTAAGCTGTTGATAAAAATATTAAATAAAATAGGTGTGCTTTCTACCAGACCTCCCTGTATATTGACATTGTACGATTACTCAATACTCTTTGAGTTTTCGGTTCCAAATCCGTTATTGTTAGTTCACATTTCCCATCTTGGCCTCAAGGATCTCAGCTCAACAAGCATTTCTTAAGCATTTATTCTGTTTCAGACTAGGAATAAAAACACAAGTCAAAAACTCAGACAGTCCCTGCTCTCAAGAAAATCACATTCTAATAAGGAAGGTGGAGAAATAATAACTCCAATGAGCAGAGGTCCAGGAATGAAGGATGATGGGCCTCATGAAAAATTTAGTCAAATCCTGTGCTTAAATCCAGGCAAAGTACATCTCTGGTGTTTCGATAGGGGAAAAACTCCTGGCAAAAAAAGGAAATCGGCCTAGTCTGGCATGACTTACTCTTAACGAGTCCATGAAGGCACACAGTCACCACATCTCCCTTAGTTATTTACAAATGTTTCTTTAATATATAGAACTTTGTGATGAATTGTTAGATGAAAGTTTGAAGAATTTCCTATTTTAAGAATGGAGAAATTTGTTCCCCTTTAAGTTAGATGACCCCCTTCTTTTCTGCTGAGGTAGTTAGGTGGCCCAGTGACTTGAGCACTGCGCCTGAAGTCAGAAAGACTTGACTTTGAATCCAGTCTCAGATACTTACTAGCTGTGTGGCCCTGGGTAAGTCACTAAACCTGTTTGTCTTAGTTTTCTCAACTGTAAAGCAGGGATAATAACAGTACCTACCTCCCAGGGTTGTTGTGAGAATCAAATGAGATATTTGCAAAGTACTTGATCACAGTGTCTGGCATAGAATGGAAGCTTAATAAAAGCTTGTTCCTGTCCCCTTCCCTTGTTCACTATCATTTCTTCAAGGTCACTGACCGGTACTTGTGATCACCAGTTCTTTCAGGACCATCAAATGTTATTTTTCTATGTCTGAGGATCTGAATTCATTGAGTGCAAGCAGATGCTCTCTTACTGCTTCCTCATTTATTCTATGTTGACCTCCCTCCTAATCATTTTTAATCTATTTAGCCCACTCTCCAACCATTCACCTGGATAGGGAAAGCTCTATGATACAATGAATATTTAAGGAGATATCTTCAAGACTCAAAGGCAATAAATCATGAGGGAGAATTGAGGGGCTGATCCCTTCAGGGAGGGAGCCAGCTACACAAGCCATTTGGAAGGTGGATCTTAAGCCCAGTGAGAGGTATAAAAGTGTGTGTAAGCTGGAGTCCAGACACAGAATCTGCTTTAATGCTTATTTCTTCACTCTCTTGCTAAGATTCCCATGGACTCTTGAAAGATGTGGAGGGTGTAATTCTGAAGAATCCCTAACTAGGTTTCCACCAGGCGGCTCAGACAAGCTACCTTATACCACTCGAAGTTTTCAGGCAGCATTGGAAAGAAAGATCTGCATTTATTTAAAATCCACCTTGCTCATGAGGGAATGAGTAAATCAGAACTCTGAAAGGTCAGCCTCATATGCAGAAGACCGGACCAGATCATCTGAGCTAACCTTGAGACATATCTTAGAAACTTATTCTTGTTGTACATCCCTAATGAAAGCTTGTTTTGCTAGGTTTTACCTTCTTTTCCTTAGAATGCAAATTAATGAAAAAACTCCTTGTAATTTAGGGGTTACCAATCTATTAGAAGAATGTTTTATCTAGAGGGAGGGATTAGCACAGAAGACGTGAGAGAGGGTCAAGATGATCGGCTCTAGGATTCTATTGGGACTGGAATGGAAATGGTTGAACAGGAAAGTAGTTCAATCTAATTTATTAGTTCCATAGATTTCCCCAGTTGGTAATGGATTAGGTGTCTCTCAGAGACTGCTCCAGGTTCTTTCATTAAGTGGTTGACATGAGACCTTGGGCAAGTGGTCAGGTACCCTGCACTGAGCCCCATTTTCCTCTTTTTGGAAGTCAAAAAAGCTAATGGTATCCTTAGGCTGCATTAAGAGAAACTGTCCAGGGTGAGGAGAGAGAGAATGTAAGGTAACCTGAAGACCAGATGAGGAGGAAGGAGCATATGATATAGATCCTAAAGTATTTGAAAGGACTGTCATGTTTCATCTGAGGGCAGAACTGGCCTCCTGGTTTAATGAGAAAGTGAAATCCATCCCACTTCTCTTACCGCCCACCCCCCCTCACCCCCCTCCTGTCCCACATTCTACATGTCAAAACACCAAAGAATCACAAATTGGAGGGACCTCAATGGTAATTCTAGTCCAATTTATACTGGAGAAGGCACCCATGCTATAACATACCTGAGAGGTAGTCAACAAGCCTCTGCTTGAAGAAAGGGACCCTATCCAGCAGCCCATCCCTCTTTGGGACAGCGCTAGTTACTGGCTGCCCCTCCTCAAAGATCTTCTAACCTGACTTTCCTCCATTTCTCTCTGTCTCTCCTCCTTCCATACAAAATTTCTTCTCTTCTTTTGTATGCATATGATTCCTATCCATTCACTTGGCCCTAACTTTTCTCCTCAACTCCAGTCCCAAGTCAGTAACTGTCTGCTGGAACAATCTCCTTGGATTTCTCATTAGTAGTTCTAATTCAACCAATCCAAACTAGAAATTGCTAACTCTCTCTCTGAATCTGTCTCTCCTCTAGACTTCCCTATTCCTCATGAGGATATTGCTATCCTTCTAGCTGGCCTACTTCCCATCCTTAAAGTCATCCTTTATTCTTTGTTCTCAGTTCTTTACTTTACTCTCTCACCTTCACTTCCAATAGCTAATCAGTTACCCAGTCTAGTTCATTCTGCCTCCACAATATCTCATATCTATTCCCTTTTCTCCACTTAACACAGACCCTACCTAGTTTAGGTTTTTGTTACTTCTCATTACTTGAACTACTATAATTGTCCTCTTTAGGCTCCTTTTGCTTCTAGAACTTCTCTTTCTAATTTATGCTCTGAATAGATGCCATGAGAGAGACATAAATATGTACATAAATATCAAGGAACTTACATTCTTTTTAAAAAATTATTTTGATGAACAAAAATTAATTTTCTCTTTGCCTCTCTCCTCAAGAAAAGAAAAAGAAAACCCTTTTTAAGAAATATGTGTATTTGAACAAAATTAATTTAAATTAATTAAAATTAATTTTCATATTGGACCACATCCAAAAATGTGTTTTGTTCTTCATACTTAGTCTATCCTCTATGTCAGGAGGTGGGTGTCCTTTATCATGACTCTTTTGGAATCACGGTTGGTTATAGCATTGTTGAGAGTTCTGATGACTTTCCAAGTTTTGGGTTTTTTTTATGGTATGCTTTCATCCTAGAAATTTTTCTCCTGGTTCTCTTCACTTTCCTCTGCATCAGTTCATACAAGTCTTCCCAGGTTTCACTGAAACTGTTCCCTTTGTCATTTCTTACAGCTCAGTGGTATTCTGTTACAGTCACATACTATAATTTGTTCAGCCATTTTACATTTGATGGACGGAGCTTATGTTCCTAGTAGAGGAAGACAACAGATATACAGAAGCTAGAGTTGGAAAGCATCAATCAACTGAGAGTAGAGTGCTTCCTGAGGTATGGTTTGGAGCAAGCTAGGATGTAGCAAGATGGCCTGGTTTTGGGGGAAATCCACATTTTATATCGATATCCATCAATCCATGTATCTATACATGTGTGTATGTATATATATATATATGTGTATAGTGTGTATGGTATATAACATACGTATTATAATGATATATTAGTATGTGTGTATATGTTCATGTGCATATATGTATATGTATATTTGGGTATATATACCTATAATATATACCAGCTCTTTTTTGTAGTGGCAAGCTAAGTGGATGCTCATCCACTGGGGAATAACTGAACAAATTACTATATATGACTATAATGGAATACCATTGTGCTATATGAAATGACAAAAGGGACAATTTTAGAGAGACCAGGGAAGATTTGAAAGGACTGATTCAGAGGGAAGTGAAGAGAACCAGAAGAGCAATTCATATAACAACGTTGTAAAGGTAGAAAACTTTGAAAGCCTTAAGAACTCTGATCAATTCAATGTCCAACTGATTCCAAAGGACCAGGAAGAAACATTCAGCTTACCTTCTGACAGAGAGATGATTGACTTCAGATGCATTGTGAGATGGACATTTTTGTGTAAGGCTGATGTGGGAATCTGCTTTGTGTGACTGTGTTACAGGATTTTGTCTTCCTTCCTTCCTCTTTCTTTCCCACTCTTTTCTTTCTCTCTTTTAATTGGGGAAGGAGACAGAGGAGAGATAAACTGTGTATTGATTGAAAAAATAAAATTATATATGTATATATGTATGTGTGTGCGTGTGTATATATATATATATATATATACACACGCACACACATGTAAATATATGAAATATAAGGAGCAGGTTTACTCATCAGAGCCCACTGTTCAGTGACTGCCCATTACCTGTAGCACAACATCCCCAAGCCCGTCTTCTGGTATTCGAAGCGCTCCCCAATACAGCCCCAGCTTCTCTTCCCAGACTTACTCCATAGAGATCCTCAACATGAACTCTCAATTCCAGCCAAATGAAACCACTCATTCTCCCCTAGACTAGGTGCACTGTCTCCTGTCTGTGCCTTCACACAGACTGCATCCCTCGAACCTGAATGTTCTCCTTTCCCGTGCGCTCCATTCCCCACGAGGCCTGGCTCTCCCACATACAACTCTTCCATTCCAAGTCCTCTCTGCCTCCCCACATTACTCTGGGCACCTCTCTGGCCACCTGCTTTCCCCACAATATTATGGAAGCTCCTGGAGGGTAGGGACCGTTTCATGGGGGGGTTAACATCCCTACCACCTGAAAAGTGATTCACTCTTACCTGGGAATCACTGCTTGTTGCATTGAAGTAGAAACAGAGGCTGGGAGGGAAGGACTGACCCATGGAAAAACTTCCTACCCATTAGAGATATCAGAAAATGGAATCAGCTTCTTAGAGGTGAGTTCATTGCCTTTCTCCTGGCTCCCCTACTACAACATTTTTCAATCAAATGCTAGATAGCTAATTGTCCCTGAATTGGAGAAGAAATTCTTCCTTAGGAATGGGTTGGACTAGACCAGGGGTGGGGAACCTGCAGCCTAAGGCCACATGTGGCCTTCTACATCCTTAAGTGCAGCCTTTTGACTGAATCTATAAAAATTTGGCTGCACTTAAGGATGCAGAAGGCCTTTAGGCCACAGGTTCTCCACCCTTGAATGAGACCTCTGAAATAGCAGTTACGTTTATGGCACTTTAAGGTTTGCCAAGTGCTATACATATACCATTTCATTTTATCCTCACAACAGCTTGGGGGGAAGTGGATGCTATTAGTCACCCTATTTTGCAGAGGAGAAATTGAGACTAAGTGAAGGGATTTGTCTGAACTGGCGTCTTTCTAACTCCAAGGCTAGTCCTCTGTCCACCAGGTAGATATCCTAGCTACTTGATCCTGGAACATCACAGACAGGGGATAGGTTTCTGCAGAGAATTTACTTTCTAATTATTGGAGTTTACTGCTTCCCTAGAGATGGTGTAAAAGAGGGTAGACTATCTATTCTTTTGTAACTTCTAAGATTGTGTAACTCTGACTTTGGAACCTTTTCCTGAAATGACTGACTTGACCCAGTCCTGTCGATGATGACCATCCCATTCACCTCCACCAAACCAACGGACGGCAGAAGTCTAGAGAATCCCCTGAATAGCCCAGGTCTGATGTGGAGGGAAGAATCTAGTCAACCAGCATTATTAAGCACCTACTGTGTGCCATACAAATGCAAGCCAAAAAAAAAAAAAAAAGACAATACCTGCCCTCAAGAAAGGCAAAGGAAGATGACATAAAAAGGAGCTGAAAAGGAGGGAGGGAGATCTTACCTGTGGGGGCTTAGTGGGGAAAATCTAGCATCTCCAAAATGGAAGTTCCAGGAAGACCACCAACAGGAGAAAGGAGCAGAGGAAAGGCACTTGAGGCATGGGGTCAGAGTCCAGAAAATGGCCAAGTAGAGGCTGGGACTTGGGATGAGTCACCAGAGCAGATGGCCTCCAGATGGATAGCTTCAAGTACTCCTCGGACTGCAAGTCACCGCCCCCACCATAATCCCATTAACCCTTACATGCAGATGTCCTATCCCCAAACTCTAATATCCAGGTCCACCCCTAAACAATCCCAGGTAGACCTAGAAGTTTGAAAAATCTGCAGGAAAAATAGACTTCGGGCTTGTTCAAATGTTTAATAATTACAGTCAGAGTTCATCCAGTGTTGCAATGCTTACCTAAATAATTTCCTCAGCATTTTAAACTCTTCTGCTGTTGTGTGCCCTAATGAAAACAGAGACTAGCTGTGCTTGGACCCCTGCTTCTGTCCCCCCGACCTGCACCTCATTCTTCCATACTAAAAGCTACTGTTCATTTCTCCCTCCACCTTCTACTTCTACTCCTATTGTCTCTGGAGATGCTCAGTGAGAATTTTATTGAATGGAATATCTTAAATTTCCAGTCATTTTCATGGTTCTTCATATTCCCTCCATCTCATTTCACATCGGGTCCCAAACGAAATACAATCCTGCAAAACTTCAGTCAGCCAAAAGTCATTTATTCCATGGAGCACATTCACAGCAATCACTGTTTCCCGGACCACCAGACACCCCGTTGTTCTTTAATTAAATATCGGATAATTCAAATGTGCTCAACTCAGAGCTTGCTTTTCTCATCCCTTGTGTTTCAAATTAATGGAGTTGAACTGAAATCTCCTCAAGATCTAAGCACTACTGACTCTAAGACTGTCATGATCCTTAGATCTTTCCATCTAATGACTGGAAGATCATGTAACCCTGATCCCCCGACTCTACCCCAAACCAGTCATTAAGATCACTTTGAAGGCATTGCTACCAAAGGGTCTTTTGGGATATTTTAGCTTCTAATCACTCCCTGAGAATATTCTCTTCTAGGGGATGGCTCCCCCAAGTTTGAGAAACATTGAAGGAAGATCAGCTCCTGGTTCCCTCATGCCCAGGATCTTACTTCTTGGTTTTCTAAGCAAGGAGTGTTTGTTAAGATGTCATTACTCTGACGTCTCCAAAATGTAAAGCCACATGGCAGGTGCAGCGGATTTATTGTCAGCAACATACCATGTTCATGGTTTTTGTCATTCCTCTGGGCTGGGATGGCCTTCCCCTATTCCACCCTTCTTCACATCCTACTCAGCCTTCAAGGCTCACTTCCCCAAAGCCCTTGTACTCCATTCCCTCTCTGCCTTCCATACTTGTAATCTTGATTACAGGATTTAGAACTTAATTATACACACCATTTGTACTCCTCCCTAATTGCCTCATGTGGTTGAGTCTTGTCTTTCCGACTAGATCATTAGTTCCTAAATTAGGGTTGTTGAGGGTCTTATCAGGTGATAACTGGAAGACTTCCTGGTGTGAAACAATAGGAATGGAGGTAGGGATGACCAGTCTCCACTTCCTGCCTGGTCTCATGAGAAGCAGGACAAGTGTTGGAACCGGGGAGGGAGAAGACATGGAATTCACTGCAGGTGAGAGGGCCATTCTGTGACCTGCTAGGCCTAAGTTTCAATGGCTTACAAAAGATAAGCTACCTAGTGTAGTTCTCTTAAGTCTCAGGGTTACAGGGCCTCAAACTGTTAGAGGTGGATAGCTTGATACAGTGGGAAGCATATTGGCCTTGCAGTCTAAAGTAACCCTTGTCCTTTGAGAGACTGTGAAATGTTCAGCAAGTCATCTCTCTCTCTCTGTCACACACACACTCTCTGTCTCTCTCTGAGTTTCAGTTTCTTTCCCTTTAAAATGAAGGCACTGGAATATAAATGATCTCTGAAGTTCCTTCCAATGCTAGGATTTGGCTAATTCTATTATCTAATTTAAGACCACAGTGAGAAAATGTTGAGAATAAACTGTACAGCCTGTAAGCAGAGGTTTTATCTCACATTTCTTTCAAACCTCCTTGGCACCCAGGGGTGGGCCAAACACAATGGAGGTATGCTAGAAATGTCGGTTGATTGATGGGATCCTCAGATGCATGGAAACTGCTTTCTGAGTTTATCAAAATCTCTTTTTTTTCAGTCCCCATTCCTTCTCTTCATCTTTCCACACTGCTGATTCTCCTTGATATTGTCTCCTCTCTTGGCTCCTGTGAACTAATTGCACTAGAGATGAGGAGGAAGAATATTCCTGATAAGGTGGGGTACAGTTCATACAAAGGCATGGAGCTGGGAGATTAAAATGTCATGAACTGGGAACAACTATTAGGACAATTTGATTGTAGCGAGAATGCATGCACTGGATATTTTAACCCTTTCATCTCCAGAATCCAACACTTTCATTTCTAGAACTACCATCCAGCATCCCTAGCCCTCCCCTCACTATGATGTGTACAAAAGTTGTGCATAAATGTCTCTTACTGTCTGACTGAGCCTTCTCAGCCCCCTTGGCTGGATGATCATCATCCTACTCCTACACATTACATGGGTGGCATCTCTGAAGACTCTGTCTTGGCCTCTCTTGTTCTCTCTCTAAAGACTATCCCAGTTTCAATATTTTTATCTATTTGTATGTCTTCCAAGTCTATATTCCTGGCTCCCACCTCTCTCCTAAAATCTAGTCCATATTACTACCATCTTTACAAAGGAACTCATCCCCTACCCCAATCTACCCTTATTCTTTATTTCTATTGAAGACATTACAATCCTTTTAATCACCCAGACTTGTGGCCTTGGAGTTATCCTTGATTCCTCTCTGTCTCTCTCTCCCTTTCTCTGTCTCTTCTCTCTCTCTGTCTCTCTCCTCTAATTCAATCATTTGCTAAGTCTTGTCAATTCTTGCCTTAGTTTCCCTAACATGTACCCTCTTCTCTCTACCTCAAACAGCCATTACTCAAGTTCAGGTCCTTATCACCTCATCCTTGGACAATTAAAATAGTTTTCTAATTGTTTTCCCTGCTTCCTGTCTCTCTCCTCATCACTCCATCTTTCACTGACCCACCAAATTAATATTCCTAAGACATGAATCTGACCGGTTCACTCCAAGCTCCAAAGTCTTTGGTTGTACTCTACTGTTTTAATATAAAAAAATATATTTTAGTATAAAATATAGTCTTTAGCCTGGCATTTAAAGCCCTCTACAATCTGGCTGTCACTCATTCTTCTTTTTTTTAAATAGTATTTTATTTTTTTCAAATTACATGTAGAGAAACTTTACAACATTCACTTTGATGAAATTTTGAGTTTCAAAATTTTTTCTCTTTCCCTCTCTCCCCTTTCCCCTTCCTAAGATGGCATGCAGTCTGATACAGGCTATACATACATAATCACATTAAACATATTTCCATATGAATCATGTTGTGAAAGAAGTATCAGAACAAAAGGGAAAAACCAAACAAATAAAAAAGTGAAAATAGTCTGCTTCGATGTGCATTCAAACTCCATAGTTCTTTCTCTGGATGTCTCACCTCTCTCTCAGTCTTTTTTCCTATTACTCCTTTTCATGAATGCAGGCATGCATGAAAAAGCATTTATAAAGAGCTTACTATGTGAATACCATACAAGTCAAGACATTTTCTGCCTTCAAGGAGTTTACATTCTAAATGGGGGTGGGGTGGGGGTATGAGATACATATAAGCAAATGGCGGCTAAAGAGAGAGAGGCACTTTGGTTCTGCCCTTCCACGAACAAGAGCAGAGCTGACCTGGTCATGCTTCCAGAACTAGAAGGAAAGGGAAGGTTGAAATAGTAGCAGGGTGGTTGCTGAGGCTGTAGAGCAGTCTCCAAATCCAAACGTGGATTCAGTCAAAGGGCTGCACTTGAGGACTTAGAGGGTCACATGTGGTCTCCAGACTTCAGGTTCTCCACTGGTGATGTAGAGAATGAAGTGAATCATAGCTGAGGTCTTCCTGAAATAGTGACTGAGGACAGGGGTAAGGGGAAGAAGCCAAAGTAGCTGTTTGGTCATGTAAAGGTTAAAACCTCCAGGACATTCTCTACTCCAGTCAAAGTGGACTCCGCATCAATTGTTCCCAGCACACCATAGGCCTTTGTACCCTATGTCAGGAATATATTTCCTTTTCACCTCTACCTTTGAGCGTTTCTGTCTTCCTTCAAAGTGTAACTCAGGTGCCCCCCCCACTCCCTTTCAAGAGGCCTTTCTGCATCCTCCCAGCTGTTACTGATCTTGTTCCCTTTTCTAATTACTTTATGTGTCACTTAACCTCTGTTTGCCTTAATCAGCTGGAAAAGGAAATCAAAAGCCATTTTAGTATCTTTGCCAAGAAAACACCACAGACGGTATGGCATTGTTGGTTGGTGTCTAGAGAGCTGGGTTCTGGTTCTGCCCCAAAGCAGAAGATCCTTCCATTCAGTGTGACCTTCTCTGTGTCTCCAATTTCTCCCCTTCAAGGGGGGCGGAAGGCCTCTTCTACATCTGAATCCTATGGTACTTTCCTTCTCATTGCAGACCCAGACAGGAATCACAACAACCCCCTGGATCACCTTCCTGGTGAGAGGGTGGGTATATGAATGGACAAAAACATAGCAACAGAGAAGGGAGGGAGAAACAGGAAAAAGAAGAGTGTCCATGGGTGGAGAATGGGAGGAAGGAAAAGGGGGAGGAATAAAGGAGAGTCTCTACTGATTTAAGGGCATGTCCTGGGATGGTAAAGGCCTTGGATATCATGAAGTTCAGCCTCTTTATTTTATAATGGAGGTAAGTGAGGCCCAGAGAGGATAAGAGACTTGCTCAGGGTCACACAGTTTAGTGTTTGAGGTAGGTTATGAACATAGATCTAGCTGACCTAGTGCACTCAGTATTCTTCAGGAGCCCATTTATTTCACAAAGTAAACATAACCTGCTCTTACTTGATTAAGCTTGTGGTAGCCTATTTAGAATCATAAATTTGGAGCCAGAACAGACTTCAAAGGCCATCAAGTCCAAATTCCACCCTACCTAACCCTCGTTTTGTAGATGAGGAAAGTGGAGTACAGAGGTGAAGTGATTTAACCAGGATGACACAGCTAGTAAGTGTCTGAGGCAGGATTTTAATCCAGGTCCTCTAGACTCCAAGTCCAATGACCAACCCATCCACCATGCTGCCTAAGGATAAGTTAGGCATGCCCCTTCAGAATATCTGTCCTGGTACCATCTTAAAGCTATGGATGAAGCTCTCGTTCAGTGGTTAGCTCCTAAGGGCAGCCATTTGAAATGGGGTAGCAGAGGCGGTTTTCACCACCTCCACAAAACATAAAGCAGGAAAAGTTGTTAACAGCTCTCTCGTCTTCTCAGCCTTAGTGTCCTCAGAAGTCACCAATGTCTTCCACTGTGACCCAAGACAAAGTGCTCTCTCTGCCCTCTACCTCTATTTGTGGAGGTTGGAGGGACAACTTGTGCAAAACCAACTTTACTGAAGTGATTCATACCAAGGTATGAAAGACTGCTGGGTCTACTGCTCTCAGTCATGTTGGCCTTCCGGAAGAGGAACTTCTTATCTTAAATGAAATTCTAATTATTGTGGTGAGGGAGAAGGAAATGGTACGTTTGTGGGGAGAGAGGTTGTTTTTTGGAGAGCTTGTACCTCATATAAGTCAGAGGTCCACAACTTAAGCCACTTCTAAAAGACTGTTCTGTATTGTTCAATGTATAGTTTCTTGAGAAATTTATCTTTCCCCCAGAGTAAAGCCCTAGAATATAATCTGTCTAAACAGGCCTAAGCAGAGTGATACAACTTGTTAAAATTTTTATTAACAATGTTTTCAAACCATGTAGATGTGTTCCTTATAGTTCCTTATAGCACCTTGAGTCAGGCAGCCAGCACTTCATGACATTGCAGGGCTAGGCTGGGTTCTCAAGATTTCAGCATTGATTTCTATCAACCACATCTCCTTACCCTTTTCCTGATCCAGTGTATCCTTCAGACAGCCTAAAACACCTAGGTCCACCACATATACTCAGGCTGCACTGAGCATTGTGGGAAATACATCAAGCTGGAATGTGTAGACCTGGTTTTGAATCCCATCTCTGACCCTCTTGTAGCCGGGAGAACAATGTGATGTATCATTTGTATTACTTTAGAGCCCACAACTCTCACAAGGGCAAGAAGGGAGAGAGTCCCTCATAGAGAGTCATCATGCATGGCTTGCAAACTATAAGCAAAGTAGGGCCTTTTTGTCATTTGAGGAGTGGCTAAACAAACAGTGGTATGTGAATGTAATAGAATATTATCATGCTTTAAAATAATGGACATAAAGATTTCAGAGAAACTTGGGAAGACTTCTATGAACTGAAGAGGAACTAAGGACATTTTACACAACGGGGTAAAGGAAAATAACAGGGAAAAATTTTTGAACTCTGATCAATGTAGCAACTAATCATGACTTCTGATTACTGATAGTGAAATACTCTCCTCAGCAGAAGAAACAGATGACAGGCACAGAATGAGGCAGATACTTTCAGGTACAGCCAATGTATTCATCTGTTTTGTTGGACTGTACTTATTTCTTACTGAGGGGGGCTTCTGTTGAGGGGGTTGGAGTCATAGGAAAGGGATAGTGATGAAAAAAGATAAAATCCAACAACACATTAAAAACAAAATATACGTGTGTATATGTACATAGAAGGTAAGGGTGACCTGCAATCTACTTACAACTATTACAGTTAGGGACCTGCCAGTCCAAGTTTCTGTTACAAGGAAACCCAAATGCCAGATGGGTGAATCCAAGGCCAATCTTGCAGGTTAGGGACAGCTCCCAAACATTCCTTAAAAATACATTAGGCATACAAGAGAAGGTCAAAATGAGTACGTAATTTACATATAAAAAATGACACCATAAGCAAAATAAGAGAGCATGAAATAGTTTACCTGTCAGATATATGAGTAAGGGAAGAATTTAGGACCAAATAAGATCTAGAGAGCATGATGAAATATAAAATAGATCATTCTGATTATATAAAATTAAAACATTCTTGTACAAACAAAACCAATGCAACCAAAATTCTAGGAAAGCAGAAAACTGGGCAGGTATCTCTGATATATCTCAAATATACAGAGAAATGAGTCAAATGTACAAAAATACAAGTCATTCCCCCATTGATAGGATGGAGGCCTAGAATTTAAAACTAAAATTTGTTTTGAATGTTAAAAAATTATTTAAACATGTAATTGTGAAAAAACAAAATATTATTAAAATACATTAGATACAAAAACATTTTTTAAAAAGACAAAAAAAACCCCAAACCAAACCCCTTAGGTATCATCATCAAAGGACATGAACAGGCAGTTTTCAGACAAAGAAGTCAAAGCTATCTATAGTCCTATAAAAAATCCTTCAAATCACTATTGATTAGAGCAGTGCAAATTAAAAAATAACTCTCAGGTACCACCTCACACCTATCAGACTGGTTAATATGACAAAAAAGAAAAATGATAATATTGGAGGGGAATGGGAAAAGTGGGACACTAAGGCAGTGTTAGTGGAGTTGTGAACTGATCCAACCATTCTGGAGAGCAATTTGGAACTATGCCCAAAGGGCTATAAAAATGTGCATTGCCTTTGATCCAGTAATACTACTGTTAGGTCTCTATCCCAAAGAGATTTAAAAAAAAAGATGACGGGGAAGGAGGACCTACTTGTATAAAAATATTTATAGCAGCTCTTTTTGTGATGGCTAAGAAGTGAAAATTGAGGGGACGCCCATCAACTGAGGAATAGCTGAATAAGTTGTGGTATATGACTGTGATGGAATATTATTGTGTTTGGTATACGAAATGATAAGCAGGATGATTTCAGAAAAACCTGGAAAGAATTACATGAACTGATGCAAAGTGTAGTGAGCAGGAGAATATTATACACAGTTAACAATGATATTATATGATGAAGAATTATCAAGAACTTAACTATTCTCAGCAATATAATCATCCAAGACAATCCCAAAAGACTCATGATGAAATATGCTGTCTCTAGAGAAAGAACTGATATTATCTGAATACAAACTGAAACATTTTTCCTTCCTTCCTTCCTTCCTTCCTTCCTTCCTTCCTTCCTCTCTCTCACACACCTTTTTGTGCAAAATGACTAATATGGAAATGTTTTACATGATTGCACATATATAACCTATATCAGATTGTTTACTGTCGAAGGGAGAGGGGAAGGGAAGAAGGGCTAGAATTTAAAACTAAAATTTGTTTTGAATGTTAAAAAATTATTTAAACATGTAATTGTGGAGAAACAAAATATTATTAAAATACATTAGATGCAAAAACATTTTTTAAAAAGACAAAAAACCCCACAACAAACCAAAACCAAACCCCCTTAGGTATCATTGTGGTTTGTATACCATCTACTTCCAAAAAGGATTTGAGGCAGATAGTGCTCCTGGGATCACAAAATTTTAGATTTACATGACAATGCAGTGGTCAAGTAGTGTGACTTATACTTGAAAGGATTTCTGTGTTTTGCAGGTAAGGCTTGTTTTCCTTTTGAAAGTATCAAAAACATCTCTGAGACATACTTGTGTTGACAGAGATTCCTGCAGGTATGGGCCATGAGTAGTCTTCATGACCCCATTTGGGGTTTTCTTGGTAAAGATACTGGAGTGCTTTCCCATTTCCTTCTCCAGTTCATTTTACATGAGGAAACTGAGGCAAAAGGGCTAAGTAACTTGCCTGGGGTCACAGTTAGTGTCCAAGGTCAGATTTGAAATCAGGGAGATGAGACTTCCTGACTCCAGGTCTGGTACTCTACCCACTATGCCACCTAGCGGCCCTTAGTCTTTTAATTTCCTCTTCCAGGAAGGGAGCTTGGTACCTTGGTCAGATACCTCATCCTACTTTGGGGTAATTTCAATATATTCCCCAAGTTTGTATCTTTTTTAAAGTTGATTCTCTAAACTAGGGAATGGCAATTTGCCTAATAATTACCAAAGGTTTGGGGTTTCCTAGAATTTAAATCTTAAGTCTCTGAGAGGCAAGTTATGTCTGGAGGAGGAGGTCACTGTCTCTGTAACCTTCTCAGTTAAGTTACGAACCCCACCCCAAGCCAACTCATTGGATCCAAATCTGAAAGGGGGCTTTGTTCTAAATCTTTACAGATCTTACTTTTGTTTGGGTGAACACATCATATAAATAAGTTATAAACGTGATAATCTGGAAAGGCAGAACTCACCGACTATGGAGTAGTGGTAGTAAGATCAGTAAGAGCTGTCAGGAGCCTTAAAGGAAACTGTTGATCCTAAAAGGTAGAGGTGAGGACAGTACATTCCAGGCATTGGGGACAGACTGTCATGAAGATGGTGGAGGAAATCCAAGGTTGAGAGAATAGCAACTGGCTGAACTCTGCCTGGGGAGCAGTGATCTCTGATAGAAATGGGGCCACTAAACTGGATCCCTGGGAGTGCAATTGACTTAGAAAATCATGTTAACATCACTTGTTTTATTGTTTTTATTTATTTGGTTAAGTATTTCCAATTACATTTTAATCTGATTTGCTGTGACTGGTCAACCTTTTCACAGCTCTGAAATACTTTAAATGCCAAACTGAGTACTTTGTACTTTAGTCTAGAGGCAAGAGGGAGCTGTTGATACTTCTTGGGTAGAGGAGTAACATGGCCAAATCTGTGCATTCAGATGATAGCAGCTCTGTGGAGAATGTGTTTGTACAGAGCAGAGTACAGTAAAGCTGGGACTTTAATTAAGAGCTGTCACAATTGTCTAGGGGAGAGGTGATGAGGGCTTGAGTTAGGGTGGTGGGCATGTGAGTGGTGAAGAGACAGATTGGAGAGAAATTGTGGAGCTTGAGTCTTACAAGTCTTGGCAACTGACTGGATATGGAGTACGAAGGAAAAAGAAGTATGGAAAGAATGGGAGAAGGTTCAGATATTTTGAATTTGAGGGTCTGGTTGAGGAGATATCCAAAAACAAGAGTTTTAGAGGATGTGGGCTGAGGAGGCAGGGTGAGGAAATGAGTTCCATTTTGGACACACTTTGATGCTGAAAAAGATTTGGAGGGGCCAGATCTGGGACTTGAGGGGGAGGCCCCCAAGATGCTGGAGCTCCTAGTTACCCTCTCTTTTGTGAATTGAATTTCCATCCATTTATAGGGCAAATTGACATCCTTTAGATTCAGTGTCTTATGCAAAGTTCCAGAGGGTTAAGACTTTGTTCACTAGTCATCATAGAATTTTGAGCTAGAAAGATCATCTTAGAGATGATCTAGTCTACACCATTCATTTTACAGGTGAGGAAACTGAGGTTTCAAGAAGCTAAGTGGCTTGTCTAAGGCTACACTATGAGTGAACAACCAGGGTCTGACTTCGGGTTCTGTGACTCCAAAGGTGATTTCTTTTCCTCTGCATCATGATTCTATGTTCAGTGTCATGCCCTCAGACATGGGCTCCCCACAGTCAGGATCTGCTCCACTCTGGCTGGCTGCTCCTGGGAGGAGGGACTGGGAACACCAGGCATGTAGGGTGAGTAGAGTGACAGAGAGGGCTGTTCCTGGGAAGGGCCAGTTGAATGCTGGCACTGATGACAGGGCTCATACAGCCCAGGCCCAGGTTCTGGGCTTACTGCCCATTCTCCTGAGATGACTCCTTGGAGAGGACTGGGGTAGGATTCCCCAGGAGATCTCTGGCTCCTGGAATCAGGCTCTGGCAGGCGGCTGACGTCCAATGTGCCCCCGGAGGCAGCTGGGCCAGTGACCCTGCCAGCCTCTCCCCACCACACACATTTTCATGGCCAAGGGTTTTAGGAGGGAGTTGATGTTCTAAGCGGGATGCATTTCTTTCCACCTCCTCCAAGGAGTCTTTCCAGACTCAGGGTGGAAGGTGTGGATCTCTGTAAAATCATGCCCAATTCCTATTCCTAACTTACTATCCAATAGCATTTAGCTGTGGGGGTAAGCCTCTCAGTTCTTCTATTCAAAGCCTGGTCACAGTCAGAATCCAAGGGGAGAGAGAGAGGGGTTAGATAGCTCCAGAAGTTGATGACCCCTGGGCCTGGCCCAGTCTGAGCAATATTCAAAGAGAAGTAAGGTTATACCCCAGCACCATCTACTCCCTGAGACATAATTATGTAGGGTCTGGGGAAGCAGTGCTAGAGTGAGGGAGCTCTATCAATGAGTCTACCTGGTGCACCACTCTGCTGAGCTGCTTGGCCCACAGGCCTGAAACTTGCAGCAGGCACAGAGTAGGTCCCGTCACAGAAAGGGACTATGTGTGGCCTTTCTTAACTCTTCCTAAAACATGTAGTCAGTGTATGTCTGAGGACATGACTGTTATGTCCCTAATGCTGATGCTCCCTGAATCTGTGGGTGACTGTGCATGGATTTCTCCACGTGATCTTTTCTTTAAATGTTTGTCCATGTGTTAGAATGTAAGATTGTGTGTGTCAGGGGTGACAGGGTACTCCTCTCCCTCCTAAAGGGGGCTGTCCCTGCACAGGGCATAGTGGTAATTGCAGTGAGATCCAAGACCAGTGGATAAGACAGGAACTTTTATTGCTGAACATAAAATGCCCAAAAGAGGCCAGGGTGGCCAGGCCAGCAGCAAGACCATGGTAGTGGTGATGGGCAGTGGGGTGAGAACACAGTGGTGGGTTCCCCCTCTCTTGGGGGCTATACTCCATAGAGCCACTTGGAGGGGATCAAGGGATCTCGGTTACATCTTTCAGAGCCACAGAGCAGATCCCATTCACACATATACAAGCAGGTGAAGAAAAGAGGCCATGGGAGGAGAGGAAAAGGTAGGGAGAAGAGAAGGGGAAGAAGGGAGATCAGAGGAAGAAAGGAAAGATATGGGAACTTAGAAGGGTGGGGGGAGATGGAAATTAGACTAGAGAGAAGGGGAGAAATATGAGGCTGTCAACCCCAGAGGAGCAGAGGGGGTACTCCTGTTTTGCTGCTGAGTCAGCAACCCAGGGCTGAGAGCCCTGCTGCTCACACTGCTACCTACTGTACTTGTGGCAAGGAGTTTGGGGGTGGTGGGGAAGGAGAGAGAAACTCCTTCCATCCACCGGGAGCCCCTGGGACTTTTCTGTTGCTATGGATTCTAATACACTAGGAAAGAGTACCTCCATCCCCAAAGAGCTCCATGTACACTTTTTTACACTGTGCCGGATGTGAGGAAGGCCCATCTAGAGCACTCCGCCTATAAGGAATTGGGTCCCCGAACTCTATTCACAGCTGATGGGCTGGAGAGAACTCGGGTATGGGGTGAAGGGTCTTGGAACAGGGGAAGGGAGGTGTGTTGTCAGGTGGCCTTGATACCTGCTTCAGGGGCAAGGTTGTGCTGACCTGTGCCCTGAGACCTGACTTGGGATAAGAAAGGGAATGTGGATAATGAATGGTGAAGAAAAAGTGAGGTAGGGAAAGGGGAGAAGAGAAGGCCCTGGTCACTTGTTAAATAAGAAAAGACTAAAAGTCAAGTGGGGAAAATGCCTGCCAGCTCCTTGACAGAGCAGGAGAGATAGTGGCCCGGCGAGCGCTGGCAGGATGGGAGCCCCAGCCCCGGCCCCGGCCCCGACCCCGGCCCCGGCCCCGACCCCGACCCCGACCCCTCTTTTGGCAGTGGCAGCAGCATCGGCAGCGGCATCGACAGCACTTTCTGGCCCTTGGGGCCTTGAGGTAGGCACCAGTGTTGGGCCGGGCTGCTGGGCTTCCTGAGGAGCGCTGCCGCCTCGCGGGCCGGGCCTTGGGCAACTCAGAGGCGAGGCTTGATCTGCAGCGGCTTCCCTGAGGGAAGAGGGCAAGACAAGAGAGGGTCTGGAGTCAGAACAGGTGGAGATTCTTGAAGGTTCTCTGGATGCCCCTACTCAGTCCCACCACCCTTGTCTTCCATCTCCCAATCCAGCCATTCCCTGACAACCCCCTCCCCCGCCCCGCTACCTTACAACTGCCAAATCTAACTCAGCTCCCCATGCCCTTCTCCACCAGTAAGTCCTCTCCATTCCCATCATGGCTCTGTGCAGACGTGACCTCCTATTTTGTTCATTCACAATCATGGTGTTTTGTTGAAAGTGTCACAGGACTATTTCTTATCTACCTGCCACTCCTACTCTAAAATATAGGCTCCTGGGCGGGAGGTGGGGGAGGGTTGGAAGGGATGGGGAGAGAGATCATGTCTTCTCCCTCAGATCAGGGGCATCACATATACCACATATCCATCATCAGGACTGTTACAGCACAAGGGAAGCACCCTGAAGGATTTACCTAACAGCAAGAAAAGATCTGGAAGGAACTTGAAGAAGCCCTGTATCTCCACCCCACTCTGAGGAAGGAAATGCTCTATCTTGTCCTGAAAGTTGGTCACCATTCAGAAACCTTGTCCTAGTAATCACTGTGATCCTGACGTTTAAGCTAGATTCTTAGCCTTATCAGCTGCAGTGGTTGTTGGGAGTAGCTCCATGTTGTCAGGTACTGAAAGGACAGACAGATGTGACACTGGCAGGAATTTCTGAAAGATCATGGAGAACAGGAGATGCTACAGGAATGGAGAAGTGGAAATATGGTCCAAATTTAAGAAAAAATGAGTAGAAGACACCAATGCAAAGTTTGACTCTAATTCCTGGAAAAATTCTAAATGTATTATTAAAGAGATGATTAAGAAAAGGAAGCAATAATCACAAAGAGGCATCATGGCTTTAGCAAGGACTGGTCATATTAAAGTTGTATTCTTTTCTTTTTGACAGGGCTACTAAAGAGGCAGAATAGGGAAAGTCTGTGGATATAGTTTACCTAGATTTTTGAAAAGCATTTGATAAAGTATCTCATGCTAGTGTTGTATAGATTATTCACGTGGGCTACATGGAGTACAACTGGATGGATTCAGAACTGGACTCAATGCCAAATGGAAGGAGATACTGGGCCCTGGGGGGTCCGTCTTTGGCCTTGTGTTTTTTTTAATTAACCCTGGTTCACAGAATCATACTTTTGGAGCTAGAAGGTAACTTGTAGCCAACCCTCCTCATTTTACAGATGAGGAAAATAGAAACCTGAAGGGTTGTGACTTGCCTAAGGTCATACATAGAGTGAAAGAGAAAAATATTTGAACCCAGGTCTTCAGAGTAGATTGGATTTTTAATAAAAGACTTAGGCAAAGACATGATCCTTATCAAATCTGCAAATGATACAAAGTGGGGAGGAACAGGATTCAAATATCATGAAAGTGTAGGGCCAAAAAAGCCACTGGGCAGAATCAAAGCAGATGAAATTTAACAGGGAATATATGTAAAGTCTTACACTTGCGTTAAAAAATCATCTTCATAAATACAGAATGGGTTAGGCAGCTGTTTTAAAAAGAATTTGGGGGTGTTAGTACAATAAGTTCAAAAACAAATCTAGTGTCATAGTTAAAAAACCTAACGTGATCATAAGCTGTAGTATGAAAAGCAGCATCGCCTAAGGAAGGACAGGTACATGAATACATTGGTGGTGGAATTAAGGATTGATCCAGTCCTTTGGAAAAGCTAAGAAAGCGGTTAAAATGTCCATACCTCTTAGCCCAGAGATCCTACTGCTAGGCCCCAAGGAGGTCAAAGACAGAAAAAAAGGTTCCAGATTACATCATTATATTCATAACAGAAATGGTGGCAAAAACCTGGAAACAAACTAAATGCCCATCAACTGGAGAACTGGTTAAAAAACATGACAAATGAATGTAACTGAATATTATTTTTTTCCCTAAGAACTGATGAATATCAAGAATTAAGAAAAGCATGAGAAGACATAGATTGGGTGAAGTAAGTGGGACCAGGAAAACAACAGGCACAATGGCTACAATGGTGTAACAGGAAAAACCAAGCATTCTGGAATGCCAGTCACCAAGACCAGCCCTGGAGAAGTGAAGAAAGTGCACTTTCCTCTCTCTTTTTGCAGAGCTGGGGCAGTTAGGGGTATGGGGATTATTGCATATATGGTCAGATTCAGTCAGCGTGCTGACTGGTTTTACAGAATTGATTTGTTTCTTCTTTACTTTTTGTTACAAAACATAGACTGCTAGGTGGGGTGAGGAGGGAGGCTATGAATGTGATATAAAACACAAAGAATACCAAGATTAAGAAGAGTCTCACCACTATTCTCTGTCCATACAGAGCACTGTGGTCAGTTCTGGTCCCTGTACATTAGGAAGACCACTAAAGGGAAAAAAGAATAGGAAAGATCCTCAAGCCCACAGCATATAAGCATCCCCTAAAATGACAGGGGATGTTTAAGGGGAACAGGACAGATCAGACTTGTTCTATTTGACTCCAGGATTCAGAACCAGGAACAATGGAGAAATGGCAGAGAAACAATGTTAAGCTCAATGCTGGGACCAGCAGAGCCATCCCAGAGTAGAAGGGCTGTCATAGGAAGAAGGGAGCATCAACTTCTCACTGGAAGTCTTTAGGCAAAAGCCAGTTACCATTTGTTAAGTCATAGTAGGAATGTTTTTGGTGGGGAGGGGTGGTTTTGAGTTAAACTGAGAGACATTCCAGTTTTGAAATTCTGTGACTTTGTACATAAAGGGTCTGCTGGGAATGGAAGGTCCAGAGGAGGTTGACTGCGATGGGAAGAAGACTGGAAACTACACTGTATGAGAACTGGTTGAAGAAATTGGTATATTTAACTTGGAGGAGTAAAGACTCAGGGAGTAGGAGAAAGGACAGCACATGATAGATTCTCTTTAATCATTTAAAAGCACTGTCTTGTGGAAGAGGGATTAGACTCATTCTATTTGGCCCTAGAAGGCAAAATCAGGAACAACTGGGGCAAGTTGCAGGAAAGTAGATTTCAGCTTGCTAGGTGGAAAAACATTCAAATAATCCGAGTGGATCCCAAAGTCGACTTCCCTGTCACCAAACGCTTTGTAAGCAGCAGCTAGATAGCCATTTGTGCTGAAGCAGGATTTCTGCTACGGTATGGTTCCAAGGTCTCTGACAGTTCAGATTCTAGGATTCTCTGAGGGAAGCAGGTTTCCAGGACATCTCCTTTCCTGGGAGAGCAGGCCCCTTCCCCATTACTCTCTGTAATGCTTGCTCCCTTGCTTGGCATCCTTGGAATCCTGTGGATGACGCTCTCCTCCCTGCCCCTCTGCCTACAGTGATCATGTTACCCTGTTCCCAAGCTGGCCCAGCCTAGGACTTCCAGCTGTACATTCTTGTCCTCCACCCCCTACCCCCAGTTGAAGACTAGGAGATCAGGGGTGTGGTTGTAAACAAGCCTCCCTCCCCCACCTTCACACTCCTTGTGCCAGTCAAGCGTTCAGAAGCAGGGAGAAATCAAACTCCTCTCAGAAGTGGTGAGGTAGGGATGGGAGCATGGGGAGGGGGCAGAAGACATACAGGGTGGTCCCTCCACCAGTGTTCTGATCCCTGAGTGAGCAAAGTCCATAAGTGGGCACTGTGGGTTACAGCTAGATGGAGATACATTATGGTCTCTCACTTCAGGAAGCCTCAGGTCTGAGGTGCAAACAAGACTCACAGCATATAAAGCCATGCTGATAATCTCATCTCTGCCTGGATGATTTTCCTCTTGTGGACCCATGGAGCCACTCATTCAGTCATTCAACTAATTGCTCAATGAAACAGGCTAGTATAAATGAAGTGATGCCTCAGAGGAGACAGACAGGGTAGAATCAGAGGGGGTCTCTGCCCCTGCCAAGGTCCTAAACTCAGTACGGCCCCTCCCAGGCCTGGGCAGGCTTTCTCCCTAGACCTAGAATGCACTCCCTCCTCACTTTAAAAATCTGCAGTATTCTTCAAGGCTCCTACTATCAAATGCCCCCTGCTATTTTCACTGTATCACTCTGGCATTTACTTCATCTTCACTTTTCTGTACACATGTTGTATCCACCTAGTAAAACAGAAGCTCTCTCAGAACAAAAACAACTTCGTGTTTGTCTCTATATCTCCAGCATGTAGCACAGGTGTTTAATTAATGCTTGTCAGCCTGGACTGGATTGGCATCCAACACTTTCAACAAACTACTCTGGTGAGGTCAGGTGCCAGGGCAAGTCCTAATGCATTCCTCCAGAGAATGGTTTATAGGTACTGGCAAAAAAAAGGGGGGTATGGGCTTTTGAGGATGAAGGAACTCAGAAAGGCAAGAGACTTGGCAGAGTCTATTCTACACAGAGTTCCCATCTTAAGACTGTCTTCCTTGACTATTGTTTTCAGACCCCTCTGGCATATGGCTCTTTCTGTATATCTTTCTCTGTGCTAGGTCTCCAGGGGACTCTTTGTCCCTGGTCAAGTTTTCTTGCCCTCTTTTGGACAGAGGTCACATTTTTCAAATGAGTTTTTCTAGTGATTAAGGGAAACAATGTGAATTATAATAATGTACGTATAGAGACCAGTCCATTTCAAAGCTTGGGATCTTCTCCAGAAGCGAGCAGTTTTCCAGGCTGACCTCAGGATCATAGGATTCGGAGGGAGGGAGGAGGGAGCACCTGGAGTCAGCTTCCTCCCTCAAACTACCTCCACATTCCTCCTTCTTACAGCTCCAACTACTGATGCTCCTGGCTATTCCTACCCCTTTAGGTGGTTCCTTCAGACCTCCTAAATTCCTTACAACTACTTATATTGCTATAGTGCTTTAAAGCTACAAAATCCTTTTCCCACTACAGCTTTATGGGACTGGGGAGAATGAAGATGATTAGCCCCTATCTTATAGATAAAGAAACTAAGGCTCAGGGAAAGCATGTTCATCTGGGCATCCAATGCTCTGGTGACGATCCCTGTCATACTTAAGGCTGGCCCAGCTTTGTGGGGCCTGTTAGACTTCACTCTGCTGCACAGTCTTCAGGAGTCTGGTGTCTTCTGTACACCATGATAGGCATCAACAGAAGAGTACTTTAGTGGAGTCACAGCCACTGTTCCAATCATATAAAATTCTCATTACCATTAAGAGAAGGTCTCAACTCCCTTGAGGCCTAAGGGGAAGACATTCTATGCAATATGGCCAGTGAGGCTAGAAGGGAAGGAGGACTGAAAAATGGGTGGGCTGTGTCAGAGAATATCTCCCAAGAAGAGATGAAAACAGAACCAGTTTGGTGAAGAGGAAAGGGGAAGTGAGGGTTAGTGGGGGGGAATCTTGGGGATGACTGTGTGAAATCCTAGAAGGGAGTAAATGTTTGACTCCCATCCTAGTTCAGAAACTCATTAGATCTCCCCTAAATCACTGAAACCGCCTCCTAACCACTGAAACAGGCTCCCTTTTCCAAATCCTTCATTTTACAGGTAAAGAAACTGAGGCCCAAAGAGGTTAAGGGACTTATCCAAGGTCACATAGCTAGTAGGTGTCAGGGTTGAGATTCAAACACCTGTTTCCTAATCTAGAGTTCCTTTTTATTATATCAGACTGCCTTATTCAACCAGAACTCCTATGGCATGGTTTTCTAATTCATTCCCCAATGAGAATGTCCTCTGGATATACTCATTTTGTCACTGCCCTTTCTAAAACATGTTACTTAAAACTAAATACAAAACTTTGCATTTGTCTGCTCACAGCTGTCAGTAGTATCGTTACATCCTATCTCCAGATCATACTCCTATTAATGCAGTCTAAGGTAGCATCAGCTTTCCGTGGAAGTGGAATCACTCATTCCACAAAGCTGCCAAAGAAATAAGGCATTACTGCATTTGATTTTTCACATCTTACCTCCAAAAACAGATTACAAATTCCTTGAGGGCAGAGACCATGCGTTGTGTTCTCACAGCTCCTGTGAGAGGCAGCACAGTGTAACAGAGTGGGAACTGATCTCAGAGTCAGGAACGCCTGGTCTTAAGGACACACATACACAAGTAAATGATGACAGGGAAGATACCTTTATGCCCCCAGGAAATTCTCAAAGAGGACACAAGGCCCCACCTATGTTGGAAGGATCATCAGTTCCCTACAGCGGTGTCACAGACATAGACACAAACAGAACAACACTAATGAGACCGTGTCTGTAAAACTGTAACTCTGCTGCAGTTATAAGGGGCAGGCCATCAGTGTGACATTCCGGGCCTTTAAACTTTTTAAACAGTGGACTCTAGTTTCAAGCCTTTCTACAAGTAGCCATGGCCACATATATCCCATGCCCCTGGTCGCTAGGTCCAGAAGAGCTTTGCTGCCGACTCCATAGGCTCCAATTTACACCTGTTCTTCAGAGTTTGGCTCCAGGGCTTCCTCTGGGCCTTACTTCCCCATCAAGTCATCTTTCCTTTTTCTGACCTCTCACAGTACTCTGTGTCTTATCTAAGAAGAAAATGGACCTGAAGTGGGAGGGGGGTATTTTGGCTTGTTTCAAGAGGTTGAAAGATGGAAAAACGTCAGAGAGGAAAGATCACTCAACATTGGAGGGTTTTGTTTTTGTTTTTTTTTTTTGAAAAGAAGACATGAGGCTCTCCTGAAGAGCAGGAGACTCTGAAGAGGAAACACCTGATTGCTCACCAAGATATTATGTTGTGGAGCTACCAGTACTGTCAGGTGAGAGGTGTTAGAAGGGATGAGTGATGGCATTTGGTGACTTCCTGCTGAGGAGAGTTGAGGAAGCTCTTGTTCACAAGAAAGCAACATCAGAGAAGTCTTCTTCCCAGGGCACGCACTCAAGATGTGACAGTGAATCTTCTAAGTCTTGTCAAACCAGATTAGTATTGCTTAGTAATGGTCATTCAGCTGGAAATATAGAATACTGCAAGGAAATACTTGCAAGAAGGAAACTAGAAATCATTTTACTCATTATAAAGTTATGGGCAAGAAACTTAAGATGTCAGAGGTACATTAAGAGGTATATTCATCACTGCTGCCTATTGAACACAAGTTCTGCAGAGGAAAAAGGTATATTTGAGAAATGAATGACTGGGTTAAGAAGGTAGTGTCTGAGAATGGAACTTGGAATTTTTGACAATGGTTTAAAATATAGGAGTAGCTGTCTCTGGATAAGGAAGGTGTGTACTTAATAAGGGTTGGAGAGAATATATTTACCCAGAGAATTTAAAAATCTAATCAAAAGGGAATTAAAATAAAAAGACTGCCCCTGTATATCTACTAAGACAGATGTTATAAAGAAGAAGTACAATATAGGAAAACTAGCAGCAGAGATACCAAGATATTCACAGCAGAGAGAATGCAAGAAAGGAGTCACCAATAAAACACGGAGTCTCAGGAGTCTTTATACAACTACGCAAAGTATGGGTAACACGTAAAATGAGAAAGAGAGAGATCTTAATTCAAGGAGACAACTTTGACCCGATAGGTATCCCCAAGACCTGATGGGATAAGACCTACGATTGGAATATGGCTCTGAAAGAGTATACCTTATTCAAAAGGAATGGGGTATATATTCAGAGGAAACGGTAAAGGGAATGAGTATTTTCCATTAAGAAGATGAGAAAACTGCAGGAATTGGATGGATGAAACATGGTGGAGAGCACTTGAGCAAAGACCAACAAAGGCAGAAGCAATAGCTATCAAGATAATCCGGTACTGGCTAAGAAACTGTTTGAGGGATTGCTGGAATAAATTAGGTATACAATATACAATAGAAAACAACCACAGTAATCTAGTGTTTGAGAAACGGAAGCAATATTGTGGTCAGAATAAAATATAAACTATCTGATTAGAAAGAAGAAGGTGAAGAGTTAAGAGAACCGATCGCAAATCTAGCAGAGAAACATGACAATAGAATGATGGGGGACTTCAATTATTCAGAAATTTCATAGATCTCTTTCTGCCCAAAGCAGAGTGACTGGCTAGCTATTCCCAGAAAAAGCTGTTTATCCTTGTTTTCTCTACTTCCCCTCCTCTCAACAACTTCTTAAGAACTTCTACTCTGGTTTCCAATCTCACCACTTAATTGAAATTTCAAAGTTAGCCAAGATCTTTTAAATGCCAAAATCCTATGGCCTTCTCTCAATCTTCATCCTTCTTGACATCTCTGTGGCATCTGACAATGCTGACCAATCACATTCTCCTGCATACTCTTCTCTCCTCTCTGGACTTTCATGATATGGTTATCTACCTATTCTGACTACTTCTCAGTCTCATTCGCTGGAACATAATTCTGTGATTCATCCCCTAACCTTCCGTCTTTACACTGACTTTCCTGGTGACCTTCTCAACAATTATGAGTTCTGTTACTATATCCACACTGGCCTCTAAGGTCTCTTCTAGTTCCAAATCTCTAGCCCTTTTAATCTCAGATCCATATGCCCAGTCCTTGCCTCTCTCTTGAACTCTGGTCTTACCTCATCAACTGCCTATTGGACATTTCAAACTGGAATTCAACATGTCCAAAAGAGGACTTGCTATTTCCCCCCCCGCCCGCCAATTCACCTCCTTCTAATCTTTGCCATTTTTGCTGATGGCACCATCATCCTTATGGTTACTTGGCTTAGCAATCCTGGAGTCGTTCTTGATTCCTTTCTCCCACATGTCTATTTCTCCCATATCTAATCAGTTTCCATGTTTTATTCAACTATACTTTAATTGTGAGTCCCTTGTCAAATCTTGCCAAAACCAGCCCTGGTTTACTCTCTTCACCAGCATTTTCTGCTCCTATGTATGTGCTTCTGAAGAAAGTAAAGTGATGGTGCTGATTGGGACAATAAATTTATGCTCTCTCATCTCAACTGGACCCACCTTCCTATAAGACAATCATTCCTTCTATTTTTCTTCCCACACAGCCTTCTTACCTCCTTTTCAGCATGGAACCCTGCTTCCTACGTTACTAAGAAAAGCAAGAACATCTGTCATAAATCTAACTTCCTCCTCTATATCATACCTCCAACATCCTCTTCATCACTCCTGCCCCATTCTTGCCTCTTTTGCTTAAGTCTTTAGGAAAGAGGCGGCCTTTCTTCACAATGCCGAACCTTCTGACTTGTATTCTTAGCCCTTCTGAGAGCTCACTCTCTTGATTATTCCCTCTTTACCTTATTGTTGACCTCTCTTCTTCCTGCCATCTACAAACATTGCTAGATTCCATTCCTCTCATCTTTAAAAAATCTCCACCTGATCCTTCTGCTCCCTGAAGTTATCATCTTATTTCTCCTTCTCTTTTACAGCCAAACTTCTAAAAGGGATCATCTATACACTAAACAACCCCAATTACAGAACAACTTAGAAAACAAATTTAATCTCACCTAGAAAGAGGGTTAAATTTGTGTTTGGCTTTAGAATGCACATCTAGGATCAGTGAGGAGAAGCACAAAGAGGCAAATTAAAGTTTATTATAAGGTAAAACTTCCTTGCAATTTGAACTATTCAAATGTAAAATGAATTGCCTCTAAAAGTGGTGGGTTCCCTATCACTGGAGATTTTCAATACAAGCTAGTAAGTACTACTTGCTGGTTACATGATAGTAGAGATTCTTCTTCAGGTATGTTTTGCACAAGGTGACTCCTGAAGTTGCTTTCTACTCTGAAATTCCACAAACTGTTCAACTTAAGTTGCTTTTTCCAAGGACACCAATGACCACTGGATTGCTAAATCTGATGTCCTTTTCTCAATCCTCATTCTTTTGATCTTTCTGCAACTTTTGACACTTATGACCACTCCCTCTCTTCTCTCAGCTTTTGAGATACTGTTTTCTCCTAGTTCTCCTATCTGACTACTCCTTTTGAATTAGTAATTCATTTATTAGCCGTTATTAAGTGCTTATTTTGTGCAAAATAATGTGCAAAGGGAAGGGGATACAACTAGAAGAGCAAGATGATCCTGTTCTCAAGAAGTTCATATTTTAACAGAGCAGGCAACACATATCGGAAAGCTTCAGCTACGAGTTGGATGGAAAGGTACACTAAGTAAATCAAATGGTTATGGTCCTTTATTCATGTCACTTTCGCTTACAAAATCACAGCAGTTTCTGATGTCAAGCCATTTGACAGTGCCAAGGACTTTGGTGATGAGAAGTTTCGTTTTTTGGGGTCTTCAAAATATGGAGTTGTAACCCCTGCAGGAGCAGTTGCCAGGCTGTATCTCCACAGAGTTTGCTCCTAATGATGATGGCTGCTAATCTGAATAGCATGTTTACCCATTGCTACTCCAAAGGTTCTTGGATTTAGGGACCTGGGCTGTCTCCACTAGGGTATGAGGAGAAATAATGGTTCAAGTGATGGTGGTACTGCCTTCTGTCTTTCCCTCAGGGTGTTTTGCAGCTTCAGCTAGGTTGCCTTGACTGCTCTGGGGGTGGTAGTTGATTGGCACTCAGTGAAGATATCTGGCAGCAGGACTGGTGGTCTCGGGGAGGGGTGATGCTGCCTCTGCTAGGGCATACTTCTCATTCTCCTTTGCTGGTATCCTATCCCATTACTCTGGGCGTCTCCCAAGATTCTGTCCTGGATACTCCGTTTTCTCTCTGTATACTTTCTTGCTTGTTAATCTCCTTAATTTCCATTGGCTCAATTATCATCTTTATGTAGATAATTTCTAGATTTATGCAGCCTTATTCTCTTTCCAGAGCTCCAGACCTTCATCACTTACTATCTATTGTAAATTGTGAAATGATAGGCACCACAAATTCAAATGCTTCCCATGCTCCATGCTTGGCCAAACTTGCTTTGCTGTTCTTTACGTACAACATCTCCTCTCTCTTCCTTCTGCCCTAGTCCTCCTCTACGCCTCTTTCTCAATCTCACCATTTTAGAATGTCTAATCTTCTTCAAAACTCAGTTTAAGAGCCACTTTCTATATGAAGGGGGGCCAGTTCCTCCCACTAGTGCCTTTACCTCCAAAATTACCTTAATATATTTTGTACATGCACAAATGTATGTATATATGTGTACATACATATCTACCTACAATATACACATTCATACATGTCTCCCCTGACAAAATGTAAGCTCCCTGAGGGCAAGGGCTCTTTCATTTTATCTCTGTATTCCCAGTGCCTGGCAGAATGTCTGGCACAGAGAAGATAAGTGATAAATGCTTGCTGACTGACTAGAGTATTCTTGGGATCTGTGCCTGGCCCTGACCAGTTTACTATTTTTGTCAATGTTTTGAACAAAAGCATAAATAGATGTTTATCATTCCACATATGACATAAAAGTTGGGAGGAATAGCTAATACAATGGGTCAATATTCCAAAGGGTCTTTCCAGGCTAAATCCTAGGCTGAATCTAGTAAGATGGATTTCTAGAAGCTCCTTGGGCAGAGGGACTGCTTCATTTTGGTTCTGCATCCACAGTGCCAATCACAGTTTGTTGTTGTTCAGTTGTTTTCTAGTCAAGTCCAGGTCTTCCATGACTCCATATGGGGTTTCCTTGGCAAAGAGGCTAGAGCCGTTTGCCACTTCTTTGTCCAGCTCATTTTTATAGATGAGGAAACTGAGGCAAACAGTGAAGTGACTTGGCCCAAGGTCACACAGCTAGCAATTGTCCAGGGTTAGATTTGAAGTCCAACACTCTACCACCGTACCACTTAGCAAATCACACAAAAGACACAACTGCTTGCTGAACTGAACTGGAATCAAATATAAAAGTCTTACGTCAGGATTCAAAAAAATTAATTTCCAAGTTTGAGCTGGTAAAAATGTGACCAGATATCAGTTCAAGTGAGAAAGATTTGAGGTTTTAGGTACACTCTAAGATCAATGAGTCAACAGTATGCTTTGGCAGCCAAGAAAGTGAATGTAATCTTATCTTGCATCTAACATCAAGATTAGAGAGAAGGCAGTGCTGCTGCGCTTCTCACAAGACCACATCTTAGAATAGTGTGCTCAATTTCAGGCATCACATGTCAGCAAGACCACTGAAAAACCAGTGTCCCAAGGAAGGCAGAGATGGTGGAAGGCCCTGAGTTCACTGCTAAATTACTGAATGAAAGAAATGTGGATATTTATCCTAAAGAAAAGAAGAGTTAGAGGGACATGCTAAATGACTTGAAGTATTTGAAGGACCATCAGGCTAAAGGATGAGACCTCTGTTTGGTCACAGGGGGCAGAACTAGAAGAGGCAAACTTAGGCTTGCTCTAAGTAAAAGCTTCACCTAAAGAGCTAAGAATATAATGACCTGCTTTGGGAGGCTCTGATTTCCCTGTCACTGGAGGCTGGATGGTCACTGTAACTTGTAGAGGGGATTTTACAGGTTTGGTCTGGACTTGAGGTGTTCTCTAAGATTGCTTCTAACTCAGAGATTCCATATTGTGTTTTGGATTAATATTCACAAGGACCATACTCCCCTATCAGACTATAAATTCCATGGCTGGGATGTCACAGAATTCTTTTGTTCACCTTTTCACTGAATTGGTGCCTCCTTCTCCATGGCCCTGGGCTTGCTCTCCCTCTATTCTTCTGACCACACATTGTTGGCATGCATATCAGTGTGTACATAGAGGGGCTGGAATTTTGTATACCTATTTTATCCTCTTCCTAGGCTGTGAACTTTCTGAGATCATGGACTAAGTGTTACTCATGTGACTCCCCTACATTTTACCCAAATACAAGAAGTGGAGAGAGAGAGAAATAGAGAGAGAGAGAGAGAGAGAGAGAGAGAGAGAGAGAGAGAGAGAGAGAGAGAGAGAGAGAGAGAGAGAGGAGAGAGGAAGGGAGGGAGGGAGGGAAAGAGAGTGTGTGTGTTTTTAAACAAAAGTCTGCTATATTCCGATATTGTTTAGAAGACAAGAGGAGGAGAAGGCATGATCCTCCCACTGCTGCATCTAGAGGTCCCAACAATCTGGCCAGAAGGACACAAAAAGTCTAAAATAATGCAGGACAGTAATGACAGCGAAGAGCAATTACTCAGTGCTTTCAGGTTCTGCATCATCTCATTTGAGCCTCGTAGCTCAGCTGGCAAGCAGGTGCTTTTATTGTCCTCACTGTACAGATGAGGAAACTGAGGCAAAGAGAGGTAGAGAGCTTGCTCAGGATCGCAGAACCAAGGAAATACCTGAGGCAGGGTCCCAATTCTGACCTTCCTAATTCCAAGTCCAATACTCTATCCATTGAACGACCTAGCTGTTTGGAATTCAAAGCTCTTCATAACCTACTCATCTCTGCCCCCCCCCTTCTCCAGTCTCTTACACCCTCATCTCTTAACTCCCCTCTCCCCTCCATGTACTTTGTGATCCAGGGACACGGGCCTCTTCACTGTTTCTCCATCTCCTCACTCCAGGCATTTCCTTGAGCTGTCTCTGTGCCTGGAAAGCTCTCCCTCGTTTTCACCTTCCCTTGGCTTCCTTCAAGTCCCACTTAAAATTCCACTTTCTCTTGGAAGCCTTTCCCCATCCCTCTTAAGTCCAGTGCTTTCCCTGTGGTGATCACTTCTTACTTATTCTATAGATGACCTGTCAGTACATAATGGTTTGCATGTTATGCCCTCCATTAGATTGTGAGCTCCTCAAGGATGAGGATTGTCTTTTACCTCTCTCTGTGTCCTCAGTATGTAGAACAGAGGCTGGCACACAGCAGGCACTGTGCTATTAGTGCTTACTGACTGGCTGATCTGCTCCCCAGGTATTGTCAGTTCTACGTTAAGTATGGAGGCAAGGTAGATGAGGGAGATTCCAAAGCACTTGGTTTATCATTCAAAGCCCTCTATAATCTGTTTCCATCATACTTTTCCAGATTTATTTTCCCTCCTTCCTCCCACATCTTAGACTTCCAGGCAAAATCAGTAACTCATTATCTGTAAAACAAGTTTCTAGAACTGGCATTGTGATATAGAGAAAAATACTGGGTTTGGAACCTGAAGAGCTGGGTTCAAATCTAAGCTCTGTCACTTACTAGCTACATGCTACTGGACAAATCACCTACTCTGAGAGGGATTGGTCCTTTTAGACATAGCTGACTGTAAAAATCTCATGATTCTAGTTCCCACCTCTCATCTCTTGTCCATACTGTTTCCTGTTTCTGCAATCCCTGACCATCTCTCAGTTTCTTCCTACCCCATTTCTTCCTCTTTATATCCTACCTGCCATCTGAGACCCAGCTCAGGCCACCTCTTCCAAGAAATATTCTTTATTCCTTCTTTTCCTCTCAAGTGGAAGGATCTCTCTCTTTTCTGCTCTCATAGCATTTTGTACTTTTTATTGAACAACAGAGTTCAAAAAGTGGCAATCAATGAACCAAGTCTCATCTGCCCCCGTGATCTGTACTTAGACCTGTTGGGTTCCATTATTTTTACCAGATGAAAGCATGGATGGCATCATCTTCAAATGGGAGGTAACTTATGGCTGGAAGGGGATCTTATAGCTAATGCATTGGATGACATAGTATAAAAAAATATTTCCACGGTTTAGAACAACAACAAGGTTGAATCTATCTATTAAGATGAACTCCTATAGGTATGAATAGAGAATCACAAAATTTGAAAGTGGCTAACACATTCCAGAAGGAGGAAGCTACCCTCTGAAAGAAATCAGTTCCACCATAGGTACTTGACACATGGAAAAACATTGCAAACATTAGTGGAAGTCTTCCCACAGAGCTTGGACAACAACTTGCTTGATGCTGTAGAAGTGGTTCCTGTTCAAATACGGGACAGATTAGATCAAGTCTCTTCTAATGCTGTGATTTTGTGATTCACCCTGAGTACTGTGCTCATTTCTAGAAGCCAGATTCTAAGAGAGATGTGGATAAGCTGGAATGGATCAAAAGGAGGAAACGATAAACTGACAATGTTGGCTGAAGAAGGATGGATGTTAAACTTGGAAAAGAGAGAACTTAGGGGAGTGTGATAGGTGGGAGAGTAAGTCAGCTTGTGTTATCTCGCTTTGACGGTCTAACCTAATAATAACTGGCATTTCTAGAGTGCTCTAAGGTCTGCAAAGTACTTTAGACATATCAGTTCATTTGATCCTCACAACGACCCTCTGAGGTAGCTGTTACCATTATTCTTATTTTTACAGATGAGGAAACTGAGGTACAGAGAAGTTAAGTGACTTGCCCAGGGTCACACAGCTAGGAGGTATCTGAGGCTGCATTTGAACTCATCTTCTGTTCTATTAACTGTGCTACCCAGTTGCCAGGAATGCCAAACGAAAGATTCAAAGGAAAATCTAGGCTAAGCTGTTCCTACACTGGGCAGCCTCCAAGAGGACCTCTCCAGAGATCTTCGAAGGAAGACCTGTCACAGATACTCTGGATTCCCACACTGAATTCTGTCCCAACTCTGAGAATCTGTGATTTTATAAAAGAGATTTCTTTTTTCAGACTGGAGAAGCAATAGCTGAGTGAGGGCCAAGATGGGGAGTAATGGCAAGTGGAACCTATATCTGGATGTGGATTTCCAGTAGCACCAGGCTCACTATAGACCAGGTATACTACTCAAGGATACAATATCCAAGTACCTCTAGATTGGCAAATGAAATTACTCTAACTATCCCTCTCTTAATGTAGCCTAAAACTTGCAGGATTTTTCTGGCAAGTTACTTCACACTGCTGGACTCACTCTGCTACCTAAAGACAATCTTCCAAAAATACACTGATGCCATCGGAACATGCCACTCGCTCTTTCCCTAAGCAGCTCCATGGGCTCCCTGACATCTCTAGAATCAGAAACAAACTCCTCCATATGTCACTACAGCTCTTCCCACCCTGGGTCAAGCTGATTAGGCATCACTCCAGCTTACACTCTATACTCTAGTCTTGACAAAATAGCCAACTTTCTAAACTACAGAGATCTCCACACTACTAAGCAGGCCATCCCCTAGACCTCCTCCATGGACTCTTCTTATCCAGCCATCCTGGTCTCCTTGCTATCCTCCATGCTCTCTGAACACTCCCCCTCCCAATTCTAAGAATTCCTGACTTCCTTGAAGACTCAGTTCACAAACCACCTTCTCCAGCAGGCCCTTCCTGGTCTCCCTGGCTGCTAGAGACAATTTCCAGCAATGTTACCTTCTATCAACTCTGTATTTATCCTTCAAAGATCTCTGGAGAGGTCCTCTTGGAGGCTGCCCACTGTATATGTATATATACATATATGTATATATACATATATATATATATGTAATACACACACACACACATACATAGAGCAGAGACTACTTTTGCTTTCTGTGTGTATGTGTGCACATGTACCTCTCTAGCACCTTGGACAGTACTTGGCATTAAGTAAGCACTTAATATTTGATGATTAATATATTATATATAGTAATACCTCAGTTTCCACATCTGTAAAATGAGGATAACATCTTCTCCTACATGTTCCAGAGCTGTTGTTTCAAATAACATAATGTATAAAAGTATCTTGAAAACCTTAAAGTGCCATATGAATGAACTACTATTATACTTCTCCCTTCCAGTACTCATACAGTTGATTTTCTCTATCCTATATGTGTACACGATTTTTTTTTTTTGCTAGAGTACTGGGAAAAATCTAATATGATGAAATTTAGTATGCAAAAAGGTAAAGTCATACTTTAAAAAAAAAATTCATGGCACAAGTAGAAGATAAGAGAGGGAATAGTCACCAAAGTTTGTCTGAAAAAGATCTAGGAGTTTTAGGGGTGTGCAGACTTCACATTTTAGCAGCCATGTACACTGGGCAACATGGTGGTTGCCCAAACAAGTCAGTTTCTTGGGATGTATCAGTTCACTCTGGGCTTGCCTTTCTGTTACTGTTCTCACAGGACCTCATCACTCTTTATGTCTTTAGTTACCTGCCCTGGCTTCCATTCTTTGTACTTGTTGCTTTAAAATCTGGGTTTTTCAGGGTACTCACCATATAGTCACATGAGCTGCTTTTGTTTTGTATAGGAATCATTCACCACTGCTTTAGAAGAATTTTATTCCTGAGCACTTCTGTTCCCTTGCGAGCTGACTTCCTTTTTTGCATCTCAGGCCATGAGATCATTTTGATCTTTCTTTCCAACTTCCTGAAGTTTAAAGTACATTGTACACCATGGAGCACACTGGACTTACAGCAGGATGATATAGTCACTTTCTCCCAATGTTCCTGTTCCTTTCCAATTCATCAACTAGTTGCTCCCTGGTAAACAGATTATGGTGCAGAAAAGCAGTGTATCTGGATGATTCCTCTGTCTTGTAAAAGATTAGTGTTCTTCGTACCACTGCCTGGCCAAACTTACCCAAAATCTCCTGAATATTTTTCCTGTCTTCTGAGGACATAGCATATCAAGACCATTCTTTTAGCGTAGCTAAAAGTCACATGAACTATTGGGGCATCCATGTCATATTGGATGGACTGATGAGCTTCTAGTCTGTTAAAATCCCCAGATCTTTTTCATATGAACTGTTGTCCAGCTATTCAGAGTCATGTGAAAGTGGCAGCTACATGGTTCATGAAAAACAGCATTGTATGGTGGATGGAACATTGGACTTGGGGTCAGGAAGACCTAAGACCAAATCTGGCCTCTAATACTAGGTGTAAATTACTTAACCACTCTGGGTTATAGTTGCTGGCTTCTGACTTTCGTTCCACTGAAACTGTCCTCTCCAAAGTTACCAATGATTTCTTAACTGCAAATCCAAACTTCCTAATCCTCATCCTTCTCTACAAAATCTCTTGCATGTATCCCCTTCTCTCCATTCACACAGAAACTCTCATCTGGACGATTGTTAATAGCGTTCTAATAGTAGTCTCCCTGCCTCAAATCTCTCCTCACTTCCATATACTCTTCACTCAGCTGCCAAAGTGATTTTTCCTGACGTATAGATATGACCATGTCAGTCCCCTGATCAAAAAAATCCAATGGTTGGTTCCCTGTTACTTCCAGGATCAAATATCAAGTCTTTGGCATTTACAGCTCTTCACAACCTGGTTCACTCCTATGTTTCCAAACATGTTGCACTCTACTCCCCTCTATACAGACTACACCCCTTACTCAGAGGTACAGCAAGTAAGGATTAAAGAAGGTGGGAAGGAAAATTCAAGTTAGTCTAGTTTCTTTATCTGCCATTGGCTATTTTTCCCACTGCACTGTGGTTCTAAAAAGTGATGGGCTGGTCTGACAACAGTACCCCACCACTGCAAACAGTGCAGAGCTTGCTAAAACACCTACTCCCTCCCTATTAGGTATGGATGGAAGGTGTGAATCACCAGAGATCAACCCCAGAAGAGGTCCTCCTCCTTTTTGCCTGATGCTTATACAAAATCAACCCAAGAATCACTGAATGAAGTAGGTATGGTGGAAATGGTCATAGTTGTAGTCCTGGCCCCTCAGGGACCCCTTTTATTTTTCCTCGCCATTCTGTAGCTGATCTTGGAACTCTAGAGGCAGAAGGAGAGATAAAATATCACTTCTTCCCAAGCTTGAATGCCAATAACTCCTATATTAGCCAGAGGTCCTATTTCCCAGCCCCTGTGTGAGACCTGAGAAGGAAGCAATTAAGACCTCAGGTTACCCCCAAACGAGGTCATAAAATCCACAAATGATTTCCTTTGCCCTTTCCTTCATCCAGAAGGTTCTACACCTGAACTGTGGGGGAAAGCCCTAAGCAGAAAGGGAAAAAGACCCGTAATAACTATGAAGAAATGCTGCAGAAATTAGTTGTTATACACAGTTATGTTTGGTTCTCCCCTCTCTAATGGTCCCAAATCTTCTGCCCTACTCATGTCTAGTCTCCAGGGTCTCTAAGATTCTTGGCTCTCTTGTTCAAAGCAAGAACAAATTTCTCTACCCCTTAAAATAATAATTTATATTTCTACAGGGCTTTAAGGTTTATAAATTGTTTTCTATATACTATCTCACTTAATTCTCAAAAGACTCCTAGGAGTCAGGAAGGGCAAGTATTATTATTCCCATACTATCGACGAGGAAACTAAAACTCTGAAGTAAAGTGATTTGCCTAAGTTCAGGGAGCAAGGCCCTGATGAGACTCAGGCCTGGTCTTCTGACTCCAGTCAGATGTACAAAGACAACAGACTCTTTTCACTGTATTAAGCTATTTTATGTCCTCTAGAGGTCAGCTGAGATAAACTTTAGCGAGAAGATGGTTGAGAAAGGAACCAAACACCAAAGTCCAGAAGTGCTAAGTTCCTGAGGCGTGGTCCGAGGCCTCTTATTATAGTACATGTAGGTTTGGATGGTCTAGCTTGGAGTCAATCTCACTTCCACTGCAATCTGCACTTCTGAAGGAGTTTCTACTCCATGTTGAAGCTTGGCTTTTTTGTCTGTGGTTCTGAGCTTGGTTACTTCCTGACTAGGGGTGCCCATCACCTTTGAAGTCATTTTAGTTGACCCTAATCAGCCCCCTTCTAGCAGTCAGCAGCAGATTGCTCATTTTTCCTGCTACAAATTAATGTACCCCTCTCTCGGCCTCATCTTATTTGTAAAATAAGGGTGGGGAGGCTGACTAAATGGTTTCTAAGAACCCTTCTAGTTCTAAACCTATGGAATCCACAAATCCTGTATTGGAGGGGGAGGGGAGAGAACCTCAAGACTCTAAATTTGAGAGAAGGCTCTGCGTTGGGTTGGGAAAAGACAATGGCACAGACCCTGGAGAGCCCTACCTGGATAGTACCACTGAGACTAGGAAGGTTTCTCTTTGAGGCCATGGCCAAAAGCATGGCACAGGCTGGAAAAATGCACAGGGATAAAGAAAGATAAGATAGTTCATAGCTGTGTGAGTGTGGGGTGGTAGAGGCAGGGGGCGTGTCTGTTGAATTAGCAAGTAGTAATTATCCAAAATTAGAAGATAAGAAATGAACAAGTCCTTTATCTGTTTCATTAGCAAGTAGGAATTTCCAAACTGAGACGATAAGAAATGAAGAAGTCCATTATTGCCAGTGGAGTTTACAGAGTCAGAGGAGCTCAGAATTCAAAGAAAACTCAAGTAATTTAGTCTAACTTGTGCCTGAAGAGGAATCCTTTCTGCACATCCTGAAAAAGCTATCAAATAGCCTCTCCTTGGAGACCTCTAATGATGTCTATCTGTTGATGTTAAATTTTTTTTTGAAGTGATGGGGTACCTACCACTCCCTAGGTAGCCCATTCTCCTTTGGAATAGCTCTCTTTTTCTTATATCAAGTGTCCCTAACTTCCTCCTCTTGGTTCTAGAAGCTCTGAATGATGGAAGTGTGTCCTACCTGACAATCAAAGGTTCAGATGCCTTCCATTACCTAATACCTTCTCTTCCTTCTGAACAGGCCATCAGTATCCCCCTCCAAGTGGTGACAATTAAAAACTCATCCATCCATCCATCCATCCATCCATCCATCCATCCATCTCTATCTAAGAGATAAATACCTAGTAGCTATCTCACCCAGGAACAGAAAAAAGCAATGAGTAGGAGAGTGCTCCAGAGAAACACTTGTGTGAGACCTCTGTGAATTGTCAGGAAGAAATCTTTTCAGATAAATCACCATTAACATCACAGATGCTATGTTCTACATTCATACTTTTCACTTTTTCTCTGTTCCAACATGGACCTCACAGGATTTGAGCTGAAAGGCACCAGAGAGTCATCTAACTGAATCCATACCTAAACAAGAATCCCTGCAATGAGATGCCCACTCCTTGGTGAAATGAGTACATAGCACAGTGTCCCATGTAACAAGAACACAGTTAATGTTAACGTTGATCACTACATTGGTGGAAGGGGTTAGGGCATATGTTCTCCAGCAACCTTGCCTTTCTGGTTGCAATTAAGGCAGAGGTAATTTTGAAGAATCCCACAAATTCACCTACTTTGGGTAAAAGGGAAGGATAGTTCCTCTTTGCCTTTTTACTTGCTTAATATAAAATAAAAAAAAATTGAATTTCAAATCTTAAAAGTATTTTTAAAAAATTTTAAGCCTCTATGAAGTGTGGGGACAGAGTAAGACCAAAGTCTTTATGCTGCAACTTTGTGACCTTCCTTTCCATATTCCGGGACCTTTGTCCAAGCACCTTAGCCCCTATTCCATGGGTATCTAGCTTGTGGAACTAATTCTGAGATTCCTGGGTTCTGGACCCAAGCCTAGAGTAACAGATACTTTCTATTCGGGGTATGAAGGCTAGTACAGTCAAAAGGCATAACTGGATAGTGAAATCAGAGGAGAGAAGGGAGGATAGGGCCTGCATGCTCCTGATGAGACCTATCAGGATCTCTTTTCAATACTTCTTTACCCTTCCCTCAGATTTTTACCTCTTTTTCTCAAAACAATGTCTTTTTCTCTTATGATTGGGATGGGATTGAAAGGGTCAGGGGACAAAGAAAGAAGTGACTTTGTGCTGATCTCACAATGGGGATGAGGGTGGGAAAGGACAAAAAAACAAGATGATCCTTGAACTAGCAGTTCCTGCCTGGTAGGAGTCACTCTATTATCCAAGGAGAGATGCTGCAGATAATCCAAACCAGCACATGATCTATCCCAAAGTCATTCCCATGGGATTCTGGGGTGCAACCCAGAGCAACATTTTTTTTAAAGCAGCAGATTTACCCTCCTAATACTGCGTGGCTCAGGCTGGGGTTCCATTGAGTCTGCGTCCCCCAGACCCACGGGGGCTGGGCGGCGAGAGCGTGCGGAACGGAGGCGGGGAGGCAACTTGGGCTCAAATGTTCTCAACGGGTAACCTGCGAAGCAGATAACCGAGAGTCAACGGCCTCCTTGGCCAGCCGGCTCCTGCTCCAGTCTGCTGGGGCACTCACCGCACCCCTTCCGGCTCTCTGCGACTCATTCTGCCCCACCCACAGTGACACATATAGCTGTGACATAATCTCACCTACAGGATGACTCACTTCAAAGGCTTCCCTTCATCTCCTGTGAAGTCCTTCCAGTTGATCCAAAAGGCTCCCCCCAAACACCTTCTGACCTGCTGGTCCACCCACTACCCTGTGACCCATCTCTGTGAGAGAAGCTCTTCCTTCTTTCCCCGTTAGCAGGGGAACTAGGGCATGCTGAACCCCAAGGCACAGAATGGTTAATGATGGTTAAATTTCAGGCACCCTGAAGAAAGTGTTTTGGGACAGTCCTCATTATTATACACATTTCCCAGGAATACAGCCTCTCCTATTTCCCACCTTCCGATGTTTTCTCTGATACTGGATAGTGTGCAATTGGATTTCTTTTAAGAAGAATCCTTACCCCCTCCCACACCCATTTTCCGTTCTAAAAAGAGAGTACCCTGAAGTCAACTGATCAAGACTTGACTATCTCTCTCGGCTTCTTACTGAGGATGAGGGCACCTGAAAAGGGCCATGAGGGGGCTCAAGTAACAGGAAAAAGAGAAGTCCTTATCCTCTAGTTAGACCTCTGGACACTCCCGAGGGTAGCAAACAGATGAGAGACAGCAAGTGGTCCAATGGACAGAAGCCTAACTTCTGTAGTCAGGCCCCTGTGACTCAGTTTCCTCATCTGTCAGATATCTGTGCTCTCTTGTCATCTAAGATGACAGCTCAAAGTTCTCCATGGTGCTATTACAGCTCAGGGGATTCACACAATTTGAGTGCTGAAACGGATTTCAGAGACCATCTAGTTTAACCTTCAGTTTACAAAAGAGGAAACTGATGCCCAGAAAGGGAAAGCAATTTGTCTACAATCCCACAGTTTATAAGCAACAGAGTAGAGATTCGAACCAAAGTACTGAGTTTCAATCGAGTGCTCTTTTCCCTGTACTACACTGTCAAGGCTCTGATTACAGCAGTTCCTTCCTTCTCTCTCTAAAGGGAAAGAGGGGACAACCAGAATGCAAGGTGTCTCCAGATCCACACCCCATTCTTCTTCACCACTCTCACACTGGCTTACAGAGAGAGAGAAAGGCAAGGAAGGAGGATGGAGACAGACAGAATATGACCCCAGGATTTAGCACTGCATGAAATCTTAGAGATCATCTGGCTGAACTTCCTCATCTTACAGATGAGAAAACTGAGGCCCAAAGAGATGACAGGATGTGCCCAAGGTCAGACAGGTGGCAAGCAGTAGAGGCAGGATTTTAACCCAAGCCTGCTGGCTTCAAATTCTGTGTTCTTTCTATTGTACCACATTTCCAAAGCTTTCATTTTTGCAGTTTTCTTCTTTCCTCCTGAAAAAGGACCCTTAGGGAAGAGTCCCCTATCATCTCCACACAAAGATGTCTGTCCCTCTCTACAAACAAGGTTTTAAAAACCCAGAAGGGAGAAAAGGGATCCCTGAGGGCTAGGGCTGGGCACCTTTTAGGATAAGACTTGGGGGCTCCAACCTCATCCAGATGGAGGCAGCTTGTGTAGTGGCCCTTGGGTCCCATGAAGAGACAGCACTGCCTCCTCAGCCAGCCAAAAAGTGCTCTAGGATCACAGGGTTTATAGCGGGAAGAAGCTTTAGAGAAGATCAAGTCTAAGTCCTTTACTTTACACAGTGAGAAACTGAGGCCAGGAAAGTGAAAGTAATGTGACCATGGTCACAAGTGAATACTTGGCAGGTCTTCTTACTTCCAGTTCTCTGCACTGGGGACAGGGGGAGGAGGAGAGGGGCTTGATGGCTGTGAAGTGGAGGACAAGAAAATAGGTGGCAGGGCCTCTAAAAAGTTTACCCTCCAGAAACAGAGGCTGTAAACAAACTAGAGGCAGCCGCCCCTCTGCCTGAATTTGCCAAAGCGAGTGTTTGAGTGTGCTCAGCGGAGCTGTTAAAAAAGGCTGTAGCGAGCATCTTCCATTAACGTTACGACCGTGAAATATGACAATAAAATGATAGCCGTATGGTCGCAAATTTGCAGCCCGCCGAGTTGCTCGGGGTTTATCGTCACTCAAACGTGCAGAGAGCTGTAAAATGTTTACAGAAAGGGTCGTTTGTGGCCATAAAATCCTCCTTTCTCTCCTAAACAAGGCTGAGTGGAGCCATTTACCAAGCCCCAAATGTTCATCGGGGGAGAGGGAAACATCTGTTCTCTCCAGGAGTTTTCAGTGATCTTCTCGAACAAATTAACTAAAATGGGTGCTTTCTAATTAAATTAGCCCTCGCCTGGAATGGCTGGCGTTGGTGCGGCTGGGTACGATTAGCGCACAAAGCACATGGGCGGCTTAATGGGAAGGTGAAATATGGAAACGTTTGGTACCTGCTGTGTATGGCCCACCCAGGCCCCTGCTCCCTGGTCTGGGGACCCATGCAAGGAGGGACACACAAAGAGAATGCCTGAAATCTTCCAGTCTCACTGTAGTTCCCATTCACTCCTCATGGGAAAGTCTTGCTCTCCTCCCAACCCCACTGCCTATAATCAGCTGTACCAATTCAGGTCTCTAGCTGCCATATGAGAAGATATCCATATCCTCAGTTTCATTACTTGAGTGAATGAACACACATGAGTATACCCCCCCTTGCCATGTGCACACAGATGAACACAGGCAAACCCATGATTAGCACACACAAGATACATGCACAGACATACCCACACACATGTTCATATCCAAAGTCCACGGTCTGTGGTGTTTTTTGACCCTCAGGCTTGAAACAGTCTCCTCTTGCCTCAATTTCCATCTTTAAAGGAAGGTCCCTTCATTCCTTCAAAGCCCTAATCAGGTGCCACATCTTCCATGAAGCCTTCCCTGATCTCCTGGGTGAAAATGAGCTCTCCCTCCTCAAGTTTTTTGTGGCACTTTGCCTGGATCCCCTTTGCCCCTACCTTGTATTATACTTACTTGTATATTATGTCATATCCTCCCTATTAGACTGTAAGCTCCTGCAGGGCAGTGGCTGTGTCATTCTTCATCTTTCATGGGATCATAGGATTTAGGACTGGATAGGACCTTAGAAATCATCTAGTCCAACATCCTCATTTTACAGATGAGGAAACTGAGGCCCAGAGAGGTTAAGTGACCTGCCCAAGGTCACACAGGCAGTAAGTAGTAGTGCTGGGGCTCAAACCCAGGCTCTCTGACTCCAAATTCACCTTCCACTACATCATGCCACTCCTTTTTTGTATTTTCCTGGCCACAGGGCAATACAAAGATCACAGAACAGGCACTTAATAGGTGCTGAACATAACAGAATTAATTCCCCAAGTGAGAAGCCCAGATGGGGCCATAAGGATGGGAATCAGAGGCCATCCAGGCAGGGGCTCTGGCCTAACCTCCCTCATGGGCCCTGGCCGGGAGGAAGGCTGTGTTTTTTGGCCAGGAAAGCTGAGCAGCTTCAGAACAAGGTGGGCCACAGGGGCCTCTCAGACCCTGGGCTGGAGCCCCTGGAGTTCTTATAGGGGATGGGTGACCAGAGCCTGCTCCTTGGGAACAGACTTCCAAAGACCTATAAGACTTGGCTTCTCTGCTGTTCTTCCAGTATCTTCAGCAGGGACATGGTCAGATAGGGAAGTCCTGTTTTCTAGCTATAGTCCCCTCCAGAGAGCTTTGTCTGAACCCAGTCCTGAAGTCTAGGGGTATCAGTGTAAAGTTTCTTTCCCCTCTTCTCAATTAACCAGTCTCCATCTATCAAATACCAGAAGCCAGGCCTTGTTTTCAGGGCATCCCCAGTGGGGGGAGGCTCTTCTCTCCTGGGCCCCAAAAACCCTGTGTGTCTCTCTCTTCCTTTTCATATCCTGCTTTGGGCTGCCCTTGTTCAGTCACTCAGTTGTGTCTGACTCTTCGGGACCCTGTGGGCATGGGATTTTCTTGGGAAAAATACTGGAGCACTTTGCCATTTCCTTTTCTAATTGGTTCAGACACATAGAGGCTAAGGGACTTGCCCAGGGTCACACAGTGAGTAAGTGTCTGAGGCCAGATTTAAACTCAGGTCATCCTGATTCCAGGCCCAGTGCTCTACTCACTGAGCCACCTAGCTGCCTCCTGCTTTGTACTATAGTTTACATCTAAATGTCTTTTCCCTCTACTATAGGTTACTTGAGTGAAGAGACAGGTATATTAATTTTTGCTTTACTTTTCAGATTTTGCCCCAAGGCCTGGCACACTGCAAGTATTACTAAGTGTTCGTTGAATGTCTGAAGAGGACTTGCCAATAGTTACGTTCTTTACTCCTTCCCCTAACAGCTCTACTCCAGGCAGGGATTACTTACCTAATAACCTAGCTCCTTTGAGGAGTCTCCTCCAGTTTTTTCAACCACCCCACCTATTCCTCATTTTCTATACAAAGGTCCTAAGAGAAAGTCTGCTTAACTGAATGAAAAAATGGGTGATCTCCTACTTCCTATTCTGAGGAAAGAATATTTAATATAATTCTCATGGACCACAGGGATTGGGAGGGTGCTCATCTCTTCCCTTTTGGAAGGAGCCACCAGAGGACAGGGTCTCTTTCTCTTCTTCCACCCTCCAGGTCCCTAAGGATAGGACTAAGGATAGGAACAGAGGAAGTAATTTACACTGGGCAAGGAGGCCACACAATGTCTGAGAGGGTCTGGGAGGGGACATATTGCCTCTACCTTAGTTTGGCTTGAGTGGCAAACACAGACCATCCCTGCCCCTGCTTATGAGACAATAAACTGTTTTGGAGGAGTTCCTAACCAGAAGCATTGACCCTCTTTCGAATCTCTATAGCCTTGTGATAACTCCCATTCTATGACTCAGATCACAGCCTGCGTTATGCTGTAATTGTATCAGTTATCCTTCCCACTGCTAGACAGTAAGCTCCGTGAGGGCAAGACCATGACTTATCATTAGGTACAGCACTCAGTGCACAGCAGGTGCTTATTAGATGTTCATTGTTGAATCTCAGCCCTCTACCCAGTTCTATCACCCACTAAGTCCCAGCTTGTGGGCAGAAAGCAGGGGAACGTCCCCCAGTCTTCAGTTTTAGGCAAACTCTTTCTTAAGGACTTATGAGGAATGTGAAAGTTGTGTTGAGGGTAAAGTCAGAAATGGGCGGTGGGGGAGGGAGGGACACTACAGATCAGGGAGGAGGGAATTCATGGTGGGGTTCCATACAATTCCCCTGGGTACCCCCAGTCCTACCCGTCTCCTCTTTGGCTGGGCTCTTCTTACGCGCTCGGGATGCCGAGTGGCCCCGAGGACTAGATGAAGACTGCAAAGAGATGTAGGAGGGCAGCTTGGAGAGGTTCCTGGAATCTGATGCTTCCAGGTTCCCTTCTGGTGGCTCCTCTGTATCTGAGGATGCTGAGGATGAAGATGCTGATGATGACGATAGGAAAGAAGAGGAGGAGGAGCTGGAGGCATTCTTGGTCTGTGACTTTGGAGATGTGTGCTTCCTGTGGGAGAAAACAGTGCAGTGAGGAAGACTGAGGACAGGCCTTCCCCTCTATAACACTTCTAAAAACCGGCTGTTTGCTAAACCCTTCTTTTCTTCCCTTTCAAATAGCTTTGAGAACTGTCCTTATCCATTATATTTCAGGAATAAAAGATTGAGAACCCAACAACCCCCATTTTATAGATAAGATCTGGAGAAGAACAGGGTCACAAAGACTGTGACAGGGCCAGGAACTGAATTCAGGTCTTCTGGCCCCAAATGCTTCACTAGTTTCATTTTACCTTGATCATGTGATTTTGCGTTTCTCATCTGTTGTCGTTCAATTGTCTGTCTGACTTTTTGTGACGCCATTTGGAGTTTTCTTGGCAAAGTTTGGTTTGCCATTTCCTTTTTTAATCATTTTGCAGATGAGAAATTGAGGCAAACAGGGTGAAGTGACCAGCATGGCGTCACACGGCTAGTAAGCGTCTGGGGCAGGATTTGAACCCATGAAGAGGAGTCTTCCTGACTCCTGGTCTAGCACTCTAGCCACTGTGCCACCTAGCTGTCTCTCATTCCCCACCTCCAAGCCCATCCTTAACTACACAGCTCTAATACGAAACATGTTGAGACTGAGATATTGATGTTCTAAGTCACCTTGTCCTCTCCAGGATGAAGCATAAGTGTGGCACAGTATGACAGACAATACTCTCAGATTTATGATTTCCTTGATCTTGTTTTTTTTTGAATTCATGAACATGAAGAGTTTTCATAAAGACTACAGTTGTCTTTGTGATCTATTGTGACTGAAAAACTCATTCCCTAGTGGCCAGCCTAGTGATGAACTTTTCTGTGCCTGGAGGGCAGACGCAGAGTACATCATTAAACCCATTCTGCAAACTTTTTTGGTTTATAGGGCCCTGTCAGAGTTTTTTGTTTTTGATGGCACAGCCTCTGAAGCATATTCCCTTGTCTTTTGGAGAAGGTGGAGTGGAAGTGCTCCTTATATAGCTACTAAGTAAATTGAATAAAGAAAATGGCAACTGAACTAGAGTCTGATGGACAGAGATGAGGGGAAAAGACTCTGCAGGCTGGCGGAGTAATATGGACACTGGCTTGGGTGCCCAATGCATCTGTGGGAAATGAAAAGCAGTTCATTTTGGCTGGAGACAAAATAAGGTGGGTTTAAGTAAACAATGGGACTTGAAGTTGATTAGTATCAGAAGGCATGAAACAATGGACTAATGAATCTGGATTTGATCTTGCAGCAGCACTGCCACTATTACTACTACTACTATCACTACCGCTACTGTCTTCATATGTGTATTCCATACTATAATTTTCAAAGTGCTTTCACATCCTTTTTTACAGGATGGGGGCTGGGCAGGGATTGTTGTCACCTTATATAGATGAGAAAACATATTCAGGGGAAGGAAATGTGTTTGGATCATGTGACTCCAGGGTACATGGATATGAAATATACTTTGCTTTGCTGTTCTTTACCCCAGCTTGGTCTGGGGAGGGGCTGATTCCAAAATCTAATACTCTGTAGTTTCTAAGTCAGGCCTGTTACCACAGGCCCAAGCAAAAACAGTAGTAAAGACCAGGAACTGAGGAAGTAAAGGCTCAAGAGTGAGTGCCAGCATCCTCATGACTGGGCATTCATCAACAATGTCTCTTGGAGGAGCAGTGAACAATGTAATGACAAGAGGGTTGGATTTGAAGCCCGGCTCTGTCACTGTATTACGTGACCCTGGGCAAGTCCCTTTTGGATTACAGCTTCCTTGTCTATCAGATGGGAACAGCTGACCTTGCCCTGTGCTCCCCTAGTGGAAGCGGTACCTGAAATGTCATCTCCATATGAGACAGCGTGGAAGAGTGGACACATGGCTCAGAGTGTCAGCTCAAGTCTGAGTTCCAGTTTAAGGTCACTCAACCTCTCTGAACCTCAGGCTCCCCAATGACAAAATGAGGATAGCACTTACGTTACTTGAGCTCCTATAGCTGGTGTGAGGCAAACATATTGTAGTTCTTAATGAGTATTATTGCTACTGTTCTATGAGGAAAGACAGGGTGGAGGGAAGGGGAAGAGGGGCTTGTGGGAGGGGATCTGTCTCCAGCATGTTGACTGACCTCCAGCAGAAAGGGACCTTATAGGCCAATATTTTACAGATGAGGAAACTGAGGCCCAGAGAGGCAAAGTGACTTGCCCAAGTTAATATAGGCAGTAAATGGCAGAATCAAATTTTGACTCCAAATCCAGCCCTTTTTCCACTTGTTCCAGGCTTTCCAATTCCCTCATCTGTAAATGAGGGCTCAAAGAACTGGTCTCCTGGAACAGGGAATGGTAAAGAAGACAATGACACAGACAAGGTGGGGAAGGGCAGCTGGAGGGAAAAAAACCAGGAAAGCTCCACTGGACTGCTTGAAGTACCTGCCCATCCACTTTCCCCCAGGCATTCCTGGAGGATTTGGGCTCTACTTCCTCTGAATAAGTTTTAAGATGAGTACAAAATAAGGCCCTCAACTGGGTTGCTCTCTGTTATACATAAGGTTCACGCAGCTCTACAGATTTAGACGGGTTTTGGGATGTGGGCCAGGGTAGTCCCTCTCACAGTCCAATCATGGAAAGAAAGGCCAGGTAGTGCCTCCAAAGATCAGAGAATCAGAATATTTATATTAGTAAAGGTTCTTAGAAATAATTTAGACTAATGTACTAATTTTATAAATGGAGAAACTGAGGCCCAAAGAGGGGAAAAGTTTACCCAGTGTGGAACCCTACATATGTCAGATTTTCCAATTTATTTATCAATTTTGCTGATACTCCCCCCTTCTTCCTCTCTTTCTTTTTTTAATTCTTTGTTATAGAGTATGATTCTCTGGCAAAAGGAAGAGCGACATAAGAGGACATTCAGGTGACACAAAAATAAAAGATATTGATAAAAATGTATTTTAGAATTTTACTCCCCTTCATGATCTGGTAATCATCACAACCACAGCAATAATAACATCAATCAGAATTTATACAGTGTTTGGTTTGCCAAGCGCTGTGCATGCTGGTTCATTTCATCTAGTAACACTAATAAGTGGTAGAGCTGAAATTTGAATCTGGGTTTTCTTGGCAAAGATACAGGAATCATTGTCATTTCCTACTCCAGTGGATTAAAACAAACAGAAGTTAAGTGACTTGCTTAGGGTCAGAGGCCACATTTGAATTCAGGTCTTCCTGATGCCAGGCCCAGAGCTCTATCCATTGAGTCACCTGACAAAATAAAAGTACAATGCAACATAGACAATGCTCATTTGTGGCTTTCTAAGTCAATCTGCAGCCTTAAGGGATCCATTTCTTCTTGAGTCTGACCACTGCTCTAGTCTACCCTTAAACTAGGAAATCCTCTGGGTAGCCATTGGATGAATAGGGTTATAATTCTCTGTTGGTAATCTTCACCAATATAATACTAAGCCCTGCCAGGAAGTTCTTCCAGGGGTCCAACCCAGACTACGTTGGGTTATAACCGACTAAGTGATTCTAGGCAAATTCCTTCTCTACTTCTTTAGGTCTCAGATCCGTCTCATTTGTAAAACAAGGGGACTGTACTAGATAATAACTCAATTTCTGAAGTGACTTTAAAATTTACTAATTTTTTTTTAAAACAAAAATCCTGTAAGCAGGCAATATAAGGATTATTCTCTTGATTTTACAGATGATACTTCTGTGTCTCAGAGGAAATATCTAAAGTAGGGTTTTGTTATAAAAAAGTGACAGATCCACAATGACCTTAAAGCTTTCTGGTTTTCAGTATTCAGACTTATGATTCACACTCCCCCTGGGAGACCTTCTACTTATAGGAGTGGCTGGTCACAGAGCTAGAGTAGGGGGAGTGGCTTGGAACTGAGTTCCAGCTTTCCTTGGTTTGAGCCCCACTCCCATAGTCTCTTCCTTACCGGGGGCCAGCACTCTGCAATCTCCTCCACTTGGTGGGTGAGTTGTGGGTCTCAGGGGGCTGTGGAGGAGTAGACCGCCTGTTGAGGCGCTTCCTGGGCCGGTGGAGCAGCTGGCATTGTAGGCCTCTGGGGCAACTCCCTTTCCGGGAGAAGTCTGGGCACAGGAGCATATGTTTTTTCTTGCACTGTGGAAAAGGATAGTAGAGACTGAGTCACAGCAATGAGAGAAGAAAAGTAAGACAATGCTGAGGAAGTAGGAGGAAGTGGTCAGAGCTAGAGTCTGAAGTCCTCATGGACATGGGTTTACTAGCTCCAGATACTACTCTGATCTCTTTATAAGACTTCCTTCCTCAGGCCCTACAAAATTCTTTTTGGTACTTGATGCATTTTTCATGTAATATTTAATATTTTATCTTAACACCTTAACAGACTGTGAGCTCCACACAGACAGGGGACCATGTGTTATTTAAACTTTGTAACTCCCTCAGTGTCTTCTATACACTAAGTAGATCCTAGCAAATGTTTGTGGAATTAACGAATCCCCGTGCTAGACTGCAGGACTCCACTACGGTAGGGGCTATGTCTTACTTGGCATAGCCCTCATTGCTCACCACAGGTCTCTACCCATAACTGCCACTTAATATATGTGTGAATAATCTCTCTACTAGATAATGTACTCCACAAGGGTGAGGAGTTTATCTAAAAAAGTCTCATCTAAGCTTTGTGTCTATCCCCTAGACTGTTCGGGGTTCTCGGACCTCAATCGGCATCTGTTGAATGAAAGAGCTTCTAAAATCTCCATTCTTGAGGAACAACAGAGCATTATGTCCCAAGGCTATACTACATTATGGGGAAGACAGCAGGAGAGAGAACTTACTGTGGCCCACAGTGGTCAGCAAAGGCCTTCTGGAAGAGATGAGGAAAAATGGGCAGGATCTAGTAGGAAAAGGAGCTATTTCCATAACATGCCCTAATATTTGTCCAAAGCTTCTCCTATCCCTTCCATCTCCCACCAGATCATGACAGATTCTAGTCTGTAGCCCTCTTTGTTAGACAGACCCCAAGGAAGCCTAGCAAAGACAGGCATGAGGAAACTGAGGACCAGAGAGGTAAAGGGACCTTCCCAAGGTCATACAAGTGGTCAGGGACAGAGAGAGGTGGTAAGAGAGGAGGAATTGTTCAAATTCATGCCTTCTGACTCCAAAGTTAGTGCTCACTGCTCATCCAATCACAACGCCTCTTGGAATCTGAAACCAAATCTCCCTGCTGGTGGGTCTGACTGCCTCAAGATTCTCTTTACTCAAATCCATTCTCCATTCAGCTGCCAAAGTGTTTTTCCTAAAATGCAGGTCGTACTGTCACCCTCCTACTCAATTATCTCCAGTGGCTCTCGATCATCTCCAGGATCAACTACAAAATGCTCTTGTTTGGCACTGAAAGCCCTTTATAACCTAGTCCCCTCCTACCTTCCCAGCCTCCTTCCACCTCACTCCCCACTTTGATCGAATAATCCTGGCCTCTTGGCTGCCCCACGAACAAGACACCCCAACTCTCAGCTCTAGGCATTTCTCTATAGTCATCCCCATGCCTGCAATGTTCTTCTTTACCTCCCCCTACTGGTTTCCCTTAAGTCCTAACTAAGATCCCACTTTCTACAGGAAGCTATTCCTAATCCTTCTCTATTGTCTTCCCTCTGCTAATTATTTCTTATTTAGCCTGTATAGAACTTGTTAGTACATGTTAGTTTTCTTGTTGTCTACCCCATTATACTGTGAGCTGCTTGAGGGCAAGGGACTATCTCTTGCCTCTTTTTTAAAAATATTCAACATCTAGTACTGTTCTTGGCACACAGTAGTCACTTAATAAATGTTTATTGACTGAGTTATGCCAAGTCAACTTTACATTTTTATATATGTATATACACACACACACATATATATATATATACACACATACATATACATGTGTATGTATTATAAACATACATATTATACCACATGTATAGCTGAAAATGAAGTGTATTAGACATCAAGGGTCCTTCTGGGGCCAGGACTGGGTACTATCTGCCTCTTTCAGGGCCTATCTTCACCATACTCTCCAGCAGAAAATAGTGTTAATGGTGCTGGTAGAGGAAAGAAAAAGTGCAGAGCACTGCTAGGGGTGAGAATTGGGCAGGGAAAGAGACCTGTGCCTTCTGGCTCAGTGGGCAGAGCCCTTGGCACTCCCATGTGTGTCTGGGGATTCCCAGCTCTGGGGGACTGAAAAGGATGGCACTGGCTGGGCCTGGGGGCTGCCCTGGCCCACACCATGTCAGTCATCAGGCTCTGAAAGGGAAGCTTTCCCAGCTCACTCGTTCCCTCCCTCTCTCCCTTCGGCCAGCACAGAACATGGCCAGTTATGAGCTGCTAATCCCTCCCATCAGCCCTGGGGATAACTTCCCTTTCTCCTGACCTGACTGCTCTTTCCTCACAAGTTTCAATGCCTAGGGAAGAGATAGGGGGAGGTCCCTTGGTCACTGCTCCTTCTTTAGGCCTCAGATCTGCAAAATGAGGAGGTTAGAATGCGTGTTTTTAAAGATCCCTTCCAGTTCTAAATTTTATGACCTCTGTAGGGCTCAGTTTTCTTATCTGTAAAGTAGAAGAACTGGGCTTGGTGTTTTCCTTTCTAGCTCTAAATCCCAGGATTCCAGGATACAGTCTGAAAAAACTTTCATGGGGACGTTCCACTAGGCTTTAATTTAATCTGCTCTCCTAGTTGTCCTAGAAGGCCTAGTGACAATAGCCTGGGTCTCTGGACACTTGGGAATGCCTATACTTGCAGGAAGGGAGGGATAAGTATTGGTTCCCAGCCTTCTCCTTTCAGTCAGCAAGGAGGCCCAACAGGAGGGGACAGAATGAGAGAGGAGGGGGACTAGGTCGGCTGAGGCCTGGGGCAATGCTGGATTGAGTGGCTAGGGTTGAGCCAAGGCCTGGCTCACCCGAAACCATCCACCTGTCATACGGTAGCTAATTATATCCAGGCTGGGCCCCATGCCAACTGGCAGGTGGCTCCCAAAAAAGGAGGAGAAACCATGTCAGCCCAGAGGCCTTAGGCAAAGAAGAAAACAGACCTGGTCCACTGTTGAGCCAACCCCCTACTCAGGGTACTCTGGTCTCCTCGAGGGTGTGTCTGGTCAGGCCTCAAGGAGTTATTTGTACAGTCTGCACAGAGAGGGGACCCTTTCTAAAACAAGCACAACAGCGTCTCTATAGTTTGTGGAATGAAAGGGGGGCATCTCTGGTGAACTTTGGGGACAGAGTGCTGGAGCTCAGATGGATTACACGATGATATAGATGGACAGGTCTTTAGAGGTCATCTAGTCCAATCCCTCCAAGACCCAAAGAGAAATTATTGCCCAAGTGAAGAATTGTAAGCCCCAGGGTTGGAAATGAAATCCCACCCTTTTCCTGTTATGCCAGAGTGCTAGAAAGAACACCTTCTTTTGGGGTGAAAGGCCAATCCTGTCTTTTCAGTTTTACCCTTGGTACTGTCTGTTGTAAGTGCTCCTGTGGTGACCTAGCATAATGTCAGTAGATGGCAGTGCTCTCTCTAGCCTCTCCTCATCTCTGTTTGATGAGCTTTTCCTTTTGCTTCAGAACTCCTCTTCCTTGAAGCCTTGCCTGATCTCACCAGTTGAAGTTATTTTTTCCTCCTCAAATTTCTTGTAATCCTTTGTCAAGATTTTCCTCTGCCTCTTCCTGGTCTCCTCTGTGCACTTGCTGTATTAGTCCTGTTAGACTATAACAATTCCTTGGTGGCAGGAGAGGTATTGCTTTGTCCTCTTTACATCTGGAGTCTATTACTACAGCTCACTGCACACAAATACTAGGTATTTAATGAATGCTGGTTGAATTAAACTGAACTGGACTGTATGATGTACTGAAAAGAACACTGGCTAGGAATAAAACTGGAGTTGGAATCCTATCTTTGCTATTTAGAGCTTAGGTAAGTCACTGCCCCTAGGTGGGCCTCAGTCTCCTCATCTGTGAAACGACAATGAACTAGAAGGACACTCTTAAGGTATTTGTGGCTCTCAAGTTTAGGATTCTATGGACCGAACTGATGAAGATGCCAAATCAGGCAACCAAGATATATTGATAGCACTAGAAGAAAAGGAAGGTAATTAGAAATTGGATGCAGATAATAGAGAATACAGGGTGCAAAGCAAGTTGAGGGACCAAGAGAAAGCTTAGGGTCAAAGGCAAGGTCCTCTGGATCTGGTCCAAGCAGAAGCTATAATTCTAGGAACTTGCAAAGGTTAGGAAGGGCATCAGCCCAGGACAAGTTCCTTCACACATTCATATTTAATTGAGCCTTTAGGCTCCATACCACCATTTTTGGGAGGGCCTCTCTATTTCCTTTCCCAGTGACTTGCCCCTTCCATGTACTTCTAAAGTTTTTAGTGTTTTACTCAACAGTCAGGCCAATAGATATTGTTCTCTAAATTGTTGTTCATGTTTATGTCTAATCTGTCAGATTACATTAGGAGCTCTTTCTGTTTTCCACCTAGCATTTACTATTAGGTCTGCCTAGGTACACAGTAACACAACTATGGATGGACTGATGCTATGTCTTATGTGGAGAGGGGCAGTGAGGACTGGGATATGTGTGGGGGTGGTGGCTAACTTTTACTGAGGACATAATGAAAAGGAGTCTTGGAAATGCCAAAGAAAAAGACTATCTGTGAGGGACTTGAGGATGGCTATAGCTGGGCTGGCTCATGGGCCTTCACTCCTAGCTCTCTGTGACTGACCTTAGGGTTAGGGATATCTTTGACAGAGCTTAAGGAAATGACGAAGGAACCATTCTGTCCTATTCAGACCAGTTTATTAGCTCTCCAGGTTCTGACGTCCAAACCTGCTGGCTCTGGTACTGTGGCTATGTTGCCACCCCACTATTAACCTAGATATCCTCTCCCAGAATACCATCTATCCTTCTTAGTGTCACAGCCATGCCATGTAGGCAAGAGAATGGCTTTTATCCCCTGTGAAGTTAAGGAACATTGGGTTCCTGGGGTCATAAGCAACAGGACCTCCTATTCCTCAGGGCTCTTGCATTCACTATAGCAGCTCAGGAAATAGTTCTCTTCCGATATTCCCAGGATTAGTTAATGCTTTGATGGATGGGATTTTTATCAGTTTTACCAAGTCTCTGTCCCTCCATTACAACAATTCTCTTACTCCTGGGGCTCACACTCAGTTTAGATGACAAGTGTATGGGGTTTTTACAAAGTCTTTGTCCTTTCATTACAATTACATTCTTATTTCTAAAGTGCTTTAAGATTTACAAAGCACTCTTCACACAACAGCCCTATGGGGTATGTAGTAGAAGTACTATTCTACAATTCAATTCTACAAACATCTCTTAAGTACTTCCTACGCAGAGAATGATGTTTGGTGCTGGAAAGGACACAGTTTATTTAAAAAAAAAGAAAAGGGAAAACTAGAACACAAGACAAGTGTACTGGAGAGGGATTAAGATCTAATTGGTAAAGATCAGAGCACTGGTTCTTGAACTACTACATTTGAGCCTGATATGTACTACTCGGGTAAATCACTTCAATTTTCTGAGACTCAGTTAAGGAAACAGAGGCTCAGAGATGGAAAATGTCCTGCCCAGGACAACACGGCTAGTATTTGTTATAGCCAGGATTTATGAACCATTCTGCCACACCATGCTGAGTCTCTTGAACGTCCCAACAGCTCTGTGAATAAAGTAGGACAGGAGTTATCATTCACATTTGATTAATGGAAAAACTGAGGTCCAAGATTCCCAGTTGGGCTCACAATGAGTGTTTCATAAGGGTCAGGTGAGGTCAAGAACTAGGACAAAGAACTAGGGTATCTACCCTAGTGCTACTCTTTCCAATCCAGAAAAATTTCAGTCCATGGTCAGCTGTGACCCTTCTCTCTGATTCGAGCAGTTTAAAGAGACATGGAGAACAGTGAATTCCTCATACCTCTAATACCAATAGTTCCTACTTCTTTAAGGCACCAAGCTTAACACTGGGCTTTCCCCACAACAACCTTGTAGTGTAAGTATTGTTATTATAACTCCTTTTTAGACAGGAGAAAACTGAGGTTCTGAGAAGTTAAGTGACTTGCCTAGGAGCCCAGAGCTACAAGACAAAGAACATTTATTAAATGTTTGCTGTGTACAGAGCCTTCCATGAGGGGAAAGGGAAGACGTAACGTTTAGATAAGGTCCCTGCTCTCAAGGAGCTCACAATCTAGCAGGAAGATAAGCAACAGTAAAGCTACTCTGTGCTGGAGCCAGAACTGTAAAGTATAGCCCTCTTTCCTCTATACCACACTGATCCTAAGTAATGCCAAGTCTAGCATCTTTGCCTTCTGCATTGTGTATGTTCAAACCCAAGCTCATGATCTTGCTCCTCAGATGTGCCCTGCCCCTTCTGTTGTTCATTTATACTGATGGGATCATCATCCTCCCAATCATGTACTCTTGAAATCTCGCTATTTCAAGCCTTCCACTAACTTTGGACTGATGACACTAAGAGTCCTACTGATTCAACCTCAGAAATACTTTTTGCATCTATTCCCCCCTTGCCATTTTCCCTCCCACCAACTGGGTTCAGCCCCTTATCACCTGTGGCCTGTGCTACTACATCTCTGTCTCTATCATCTCCCGCTTCAGTCACTGCAAATGCCATTGGTGTTCCTCTTTCTTTCCTGCTCCAAAACTTTCAGTGCTCTGTTATGTACCAAATAAAATATAAATTCCTGTGCCTGTTTTGCAAGGGTCTTTACAAACTTGACTTCTCACTGTCATAGTTCCCCAATGGATTCAGTCTCTCAGATCCTCAAAGGTAGGTTCTGTGTTTCCTCCCTAAAATGGCAGTCTCCAGGAAGCCAGGGACCTTTTTCCTACCCCAAGAGTTCCTGAGGGCAAGGCTGTCTCATCCTCTATCTCTTCATTGCACTTTAATCACTAGGGACAATTGTCTGAGTCACTGCTTCCTCTCTTCCTTAGGGAAAAGGGGTCAAGGAAGGGGTATAAGAAGGGCCATCTAGAGTCCTCGGGGTCAACCCCAATTCTGCCACAAGGGTCACAGGTGTGCAAGTCTCTCTGTGAGAGATCAGCACTCCACTTTTGAACTGGAAGGGCTCTTCTCATAGTATGTCCCAGATCGTATTCCTATCAGAGGCCTTCCTGCCTATCCCCCAACCCCTGCCACAACCCCTCTAAATGTAAGGTCCTCCTACAGGAAGCCAATGCATCGCTTTTCAATCACTACTACCCCAAGACAGGTTGTTGGAGATCGCAGGATCACAGTATTTAGAGCAGACCCAGCTGAAACTCAACAGATAATCTGGAGCCCAAGGCCCAGTGTTGTCAGAGGCGCTTAACGCATGTAAACCCGGCCAGTATGGATTTTATTTTATTATTTTTTTTTTTAAAGAAAGAATTCACTTACTAATCAGTTTGTTGACTGAGGATATCTGCTTCACATTATAGAAGAAACAAATTAAGCAGCTAATATAGCGCCCGGAAAACATCTGTTATACAAAGCCAAAATTAAAGAGAAACAAAATTAAGCTCCCTTTGTGGCTGGTTTTCATACAGCTGCACCGGACTATAAAAGAGCTATCAAAGGAAGTGCCATCCCCATCCATCAGTGAAGTGTGCATGGTGGAGCTCGCCAGACCCAGCCCACCAATGGGAACTGCTTTTGGAGAAGAAAATCCAGAAACTCACAGAAGTTACAGCTCAAACTGGTGAGAGTGCTCGAGGCTGCACCAATGAGCCAATCACAATGGCAAGGCTACTCAAGATAGTTGCTCCATTACTGAGTGAGCAGGCAGGCAGATGCTTACCCAGCAGGCTTTGGGACAGAAACCTACGTGGGCACAATGGGTTCTTAGTTTGTCCCAAGAAAATGTGCTATCAGGTGAAATGATGTAAACAGGGCAGTTAGAACAAGGCTAAGAACATGAGAAATGCAAAGCTGAGTGCAGAACAGGACAGCTTCCTTTGTGCCTTGGTGGTGGAGTTTAGCGTGAATGCATCAGGAATGACAACAATAGATTTCTCATTTCTATGGTGCTTTCCTGAACAACTCCCATCTAACAAAGGAGACTGAAATTTATCCATGTAAGCAGCCTGTCCAAAGTCACACACACTTGGTAAGTGTTAGACAGTTAGAGTAAAGGTTCAAACCCAGTCCTCCCAAACTCCACACTCTGATGCAAAATGACTTGGTTAGGGAATGAACAATTGGGTGCTGTGCCAGCCAGTGTGTATAGGGAAGGAAAATGGGAGATACCCAGGCCCACTCAGGTTTTGTTTGGATGACTAATAAATCGGTGCTGATAAGAATCTAATAAATAAGTAACAAATCCTAATTCCACCTCTTCCCTACGCCAAGAATAGTGGTCTTTTTGGGGAACATTCCTACCTCAGACCTTACAGGTTAAAACATCAGAAATATTTAAATCATACAATAGTAGAATTTCCAGCCACAGAGGCATAATGTGCCTCTCTGCAACAGCAGTTTTTAGTTTTATTTTTCTGGAGCCACAAACAGGACCCTGCTTTTCCAAATGTTGAACTTTTTGATATTTGAATACTACGCTCATGTTTTACTTCTCTTCTCCCCCCTCCACAAGTTTCTTTTCCAGGTTAAATAAACATTCCTAGTTACTTCAAACAATCTTCTAAGACATGATTTTTAAATCCCATCACCTACATCCTGATTACTTTTTTTGGACATGCTCTAGTCTGTCACTGGGACTATCACTTTGTTCCCTCTGCCCACTAGGTATTTATTAAAGCAGTCTATGATTATCTTAGCTTTTTTGGGTGTAATGTTACATTGCTGATTCAGATTGTTTGCAGTTCAGTTAAACTCCAAAATTCTTTTCAGACATACCATGGTATAGAACCTCTTATATCACATACCATAATAAATTCCAAATAGCTAAGTAGTCTACATGTATCACATCATAAAAATTATGAGATGACATCTACATTATGGATGTCATATCTTCTACAATTATCACTGGGGATAGAGTTCATTGACTAACAAGAGATGGAGCAGATTATAAAAGGCTAACAGAAAATTTTGACTGAACAAAATTTAAAAGTTTATGCACGAACAAGATTAATATATCTAGAGTAAGAAGATTATGAACTAGGGAATAAAAATTCCTTTGCCTCAAACATTTCTGAAAAAAGTCTGAAGTCCAAAACCTATAGGGAACTGACACAAACCTAGTAAGACATACCCAATAGATAAGTGGTCAACAGATACAAATGATATCAAGTGTTCAAAAGAACTGTTATTTACCCACACCATGCCATGCCTCTCCCATTCTGTACTCATGCAGCTGATTCTTTTATCTAAATCACTGATAAAAATGTTGAATGGAACATATCTATAGACTGAGTCTAGTGAACATCACAAGTTCCCTTTTGTGTTGACACATCACATTTTTTGAGTATCATTATTCAAATTTTGATGAACATTCAATCCATATTTTTCAATGCTTTTCCACAAGGATGCAATAGTAGCTAAATACTTTGCCATTAACAAGATGCATTCTATTTACATCATTCCCCTCATTTACCTATAGAGTAGACAATCTCTAAGGTCTCTTTGGATTCTGAAATTCTATGATTATGTAGGATGAAACTGGCTCGGTTTGTTTTGGTCTTAGATAAGCTGGCTCTTAGTGATAACTACACTCACAAACAGCACGTTTAACAAATGTCATGGAGTTTTGCTAGGATAAAACTGAAAGAGTTTAACCTCAGGCTATTCTGTACAACCTGGTTCTACTCTTCCTTCCCTTCAGAGGGTGTGGGTTTGGACTGAGAAAAGCCACTTCAGGAAGGTAAATTTGCTTTTTATCATTGTGTCTGTTATGCAGAGCATCAGGGGTCTACTGGTTCTTTGGGTTCCATCTATTGACAGTCTTACAATCAGCCCCACATCGTTAGTTCAGTGCAGGTCATTGAGAGCTAAGAGGACACAACTTGAGTTCCTACCTTCAGTAGAAAAGAATGTCCTACAAGTGTGAATGTTGATGAAAAAAAGATGTCATGAAGCAACACAACAGTTCCTGGCTTGGGACCCTGAGCTGATCTGCCATTGCCACAGGTCCAGAAGTTATCACATTCCTATTGTTTGCCTAGGGAGCTGTTATTGCTGCTCAGGGCAAGAGTATCCCTTAGGGATCTTTAGGGGACACCTGCACTCTGTGATATCCTGTTATCCTCCCTGACACCAGACATCTGAATTAAGGACCTTCACAGCCTACCATTTGCCATTAGAAAGACTGAGGGTTGCATGGTTCAGAGAACACTGGAACTGTCACTCAACTTCTGAACTGCGCTTCTTTATCTGTGAAATGGAATACTTGTAAAGAAAGCTTTTTGTAAACCATAATGCATTATAGAAATGGGACCAATTATTAAAAGAGTTAAAAGTCAGAAATCATGCAGTATCAAGCTAAATCATAGTGCTAAAGAAATTATCTGTCCAGTGGTGAATGGTTCTTATGCTGCATAAATCAGTCAGTCATAAGCATCATACATACCAGGCATTGTGCTAAGTGCTTAGGATACAAAGAGAGGGAAAAGACAGTCTCTATCCTTGAGGAGCTTACAATCTAATTGGGTGGACAACATGCAAACAACTATTTTTCCAAAAACCTATATGCAGGATGAATAAGAAATAATAAACAGACGGAAGACATTAGTATTGAGAGAATTGGAAAAGCTTCATGTAAAAGGGAGGATTTAAACTGGTTCTTGAAGGAATTCAGGGAAACTAGGAGTCAGAGATGAGGAGGAAGAACATTCTGTATAGCTGCATAGAGAGTGCTGGGCCTGCAGTCAGGAAGACCTAAGGGCCTCAGATACATACTAGTTGTATAACTATGGGCAAGTCCCTTAACCTTGGGTTTGCCAGTTTCCTCATCTGTAAAATGGGAATACTAATAGTACCTACCTCCTAGCACTGCTGTGAGGATCAAAGAGATAAGTGTATGGCAAAGAGCATAGTGTACGGCACACAGTAAATACTATATAAATGTTAGCTATTATCAACTACTATTAAGCTAAGTTGGTGACAGTTTTAGAGGAGATAAAGGGGCACATTCAAGATATATTATTAAGGTAAAATCAAGAGACCTTGGCCATAGATATGGGGGGAGGTGAGATACAGTAAAGAACTGAGGATGACTGCCACATTGTGAGCATGGGAGGCTAGGAAGATGGCCCTTGAGAGTAACAGGAAGTTTGGAAGGGGAGAGGGTTTGGGGAAAGGATAATGAGTTCAGTTTTCAATATGTTGAGTCTATGGGACTTGAGTCTGAGTTGTCTAATGGGCAGTTGGAGATATGAAACCAGAGATAGGATAGAAGATAGGAATGGACAAATAGATTTAAGAATCATCAGTATAGAGATGATAAGTGAATAATGAGAGATTACAAATTGATTCTAGTCTAGCTAGTTTTCTTGGGTCATTTTATGTGGCCAAGGTATGGGGCATGTCCTAATTTCTGATGTCAGAGCAACTGAGTGGGTGCTGCTTCCTCTAGGCCCCCTTACTTTCTGTGACCAGTGTTCTGTAGAACTTCAAGAACTGGTTCTTTGGGTTTAGTCCACTGGTAGTTTATAATTAGCATCCTATCCTCAGCTGATATTTCAGTGGGCCTGATGCTCTGCTCTCTTGCATTAGCAATGGCATTTGAGACTGCTACATTTATGACTAATCCAATTTTCATAGATCAATTAATGGTGTCACCAACTGGACCCTCAAGAATCCATGGGCACCCTGTTTATTCACTGGGAGCATAAGGAAGGCAAAGCATGAGGCTTGTCTATCAAGAACCAAAAGAATAAGAAGAGAATGGAACTACAGTCAGGATCACACAGGACCTTGCAGCTTCTACATTAAAAGATCGAAGGAACTGGAATCTGATATTCAGTAAGGGAAAGGAGCTGGGACTACAACCAAGGATCAACTACTCAGCAAAGTTCAGCATAACATTTCAGGTAAGAAGGTAGTCATTCAATGAAGTAAGGGATTTCCAGACCTTCCTGACAGAAACGCCAGAACTTAATAGAAAATTTGATCTTCAAATGCAGGTCTCAAGAGAGGCATAAAAAGGTAAACAGGGGGGAAAAAAACAAAACAAAAAACTTGTTAACTCAATTTGGGCAAACTGTTTACTTCCCTATAAGGGAAGATGATACCTGTTAATCTTGAGAATTGTACATTTATTATGAAATATAAAAGGGATATACATAGAGGGAACGGGTATAAAGTGAATGATGTCATCTTAAAAATATGATTTAAGCATGTGAGGGGATTGTAACAGGAGGTGTGAAAAGGAAGCAGAAAATGGAAAATTACATCACAGTTAGAAGTACAAAATTATAGTAGAGGGAAAAAGGGGAAGGAGATGAGAATTGTTTGAGAGGTACTTTCATCTGATGTGGATCAAGGAGGGAACAAGAAACTTAAGTAGATAATCCTAACTAGTTCTACAGGCAGTAGGAGGGGAAGGGGGGAGAAAGGGAAGGGGAAGCTAAAAGGGAGGGAAGAAGCAGTAAGGGTAAAGGGGAGTAAAAGAGAGGGGAGCTAAAAGAAGGAAGGGAAGGCTGCAGGAGGTGGTGGTGAAAAGTGAAAACTATTGAGAAGGGGAAGGGAGATGGGAGAGGTGAAAGCACAAACGGTGGGAAAGAGGATGGAGGGAAATACACAGATTGTAATCATAACTGTGAATGTGAATGGGATGAACTCTCCCATAAAATGGAGACGGATAGCAGAATGGATTAAAAGCCATAATCC
>CM053773.1:177470804-177488808 GCA_028658325.1 Potorous gilbertii
TAATTCATTGTTGGTGGAGCTGTGAGCTCATCCAAGCATTCTGGAGAGCAGTTTGGAACTATGCCCAAAGGGCTACAAAAATGTGCATACCCTTTGACCCAGCAATATCACTTCTAGGACCGTATCCCCAAGAGATCATAAAAATGGGAAAGGGTCCCACATGTACAAAAATTTATAGCAGCACTCTTTGTAGTGGCCAAAAACTGGAAGTCAAGGGGATGCCTATCAGCTGGGGAATGGCTGAATACATGATGATATATGAATGAAATGGAATACTACTGTGCCATAAGAAATGATGAACAAGAAGACTTCAGAGAGGCCTGGAAAGACTTATATGATCTGATGCTAAGTGAAAGGAGCAGAACAAGGAGAACTTTGTGCATGGCAAGGACCACAGTGTGCTAGAGTTTTTTTGGAAGACTTGGATCTTCACAGCAATGCAAGGTCATTAAAAAAAAAAAATTCCTAATGGTCTTCTAAGGCAAAATGCCTTCCACATTCAGAGAAAGAACTATGGAATTCAATCGCAAAATGCAGCAGATAATTTGTGTGTGTGTGTGTGTATGTGTGTATTATGTTTTGTTTTGTTATATGATTTCTTCCATTTATTTTAGTTCTTCTACACAGCATGACTATAGTGAAAACGTATTCAATAGGAATGTATGTATTGATCCTATATAGAATGGTATGCCATCTTGGGGAGGGAAGGGGGTGGGGGAGGCAGGAGGGGGAAAAAAAATCTATGTTTTATGGTACTGATTGTAGAACATTAAAAATAAAGTGAATATAGTTTTAAAAAATTCAGCTCAAAAAAAAAAAGAATAAGAAGAGAATATCATTTCCTGCCTGACATATCACCACCATCAATACCCTTTCTCTTTTAGGAACCACACTTGTCAGTCAATCCCCTGAATTTGGATTTTCCTTGGATCAGTCTAGGGATTCTGTGCAACCAAACATGGGTAAGCCAGACCTGTGGGTATTATAAGATATGAACACAGCAAGCGCAGAAATTCCCACATAATAGCAATTGTCTTTGCTGAGGAAGTGGAAGATCCCCTCAACTCTCAGCATTTTTCTCTTCATCTGTCTGGCCCAACTCAGTACTGAATTCTAGTCTCCAGCAGCCTCTTCAAAATCCATTTGGATTTATATAGGGGTATTCTGCATTCTGGAGGCCTAGGACAAATCCTAGGTGCCTGGCTCTGTTCCCCACTGCATTTCTAGAAAGGACCACAGGGGGGTGGGTAAGGGAAGAAAGAGGAAGGGAAAACTAGGGCAGACAATCTCTCTGAAGGCTTAATGAGTGACAGTGCCTAAGGTAGCAGACACAGAGCTACAATAATGCCTTGATGTCAGGCATTAAAGTCATAAAGATACCTTACCCCAAAGTAGGGGTTTCTAAGGGCCAGCTATTGGTTATTTCCCATCCTTTCTTCCTCATTTGTACTGGTCTCCCCATCACTGCCCAAAGGGATTTTTGTAATAGCTTCCTAATAAATCTGCTTGTCACCAATTTTACCCCTTCTACCCCGTTATACCATCCTATACATAATGCCAAATTCTGAAAGTCCAATTCTAGAAAGGCAGTCTAGTATAATGAAAAAAGCACTGTCTTTGTAGTCAGGAAACCTAGGTCAGAATCTGATCTCTAGAAGTACAACCACAGAAAAGAGGCAGTTCGTTTTCTCCTCTTTAAATAGGAATAATTATACTCTTACTGTCTATATAATGGGGATATCATGAGGAAAGGTTTTGTAAATCCTAAAATGCTAAAGAAATGGAATTCACTATCATGCCTCTCTTCTGATAAAAAAAAAAACAAAAACAAAACACCTTTCCATGGCTTCCCATTGCCTACATAACTTGCAAAGTCCACTTGCAAAGCCTGCTCTAATTTCTTCACTTTTTACTGGGGAAAACTAAGGTTCATACAGAGATGGGAGAGACTATAAGTATATGCTGGGGAAAAGAAACTCTGGGAGTCACAGCTCAACATCATTCTGTCCTATAAATTTCTAGTCATGTTCTCAAGTGTGCATATGGAGGGCCCTAGCAGGAGGATGGCTCAAAAAACAATCTGTGGAGGCAGGAAAAGAGGTGAGAGGAGTCAAGGTGACAACTGTGGAGGGGAATTAGATTTGTTCCATTTAGATCCAAAAGGCAATGGATGAAAGTTACAGCAAAACATTTTGGTCCACCAGAAGAAACTTTCTTAACATGAGGCTGTCTAAAAGGGTAATTTGAAGGAATGGTGAGTGCCCCATCATAAGGAGTGTTTGTTCAAGTGGAGGCTGGATGACCAATTGCCAGAGATGTTAAAAAGGGCATTCTTTAGAAGTTTAAGAGAAACAAGGGAAAAGAAGGTAATAGGATTTAAATACATTTACAAGAAATTGACACGTAGATTATCAAATGTTCCTAGGAATTTGGATGGTTTATCTGATGGTGGGAAAAGAATTGTAAAAATATAAATACATATAATATGTAAATTTATTTTTGTAATAAAAATCCTTTGAGGATTATAGGACCTAGAACTAGAAAGTACTTTAGAAATACCTTTATCCAATTCTCTCATTTTACAGAGAGGAAAGGAAATCAGAACCAGAAAGAGGAATGACTTACATAAGCTCCTTGAGTAAGCAGCAAAACAAGCAGGTCCTCTGACTCCAAATCTAGTGCTGCCACTGTTATATCATGCTGACTTTTCAAGGGAAGTGTTGTTAAAGGAAGGAACTTTGAAAGGTTATGTTCTCAGACCTCTCAGGTTATTCCATGTGGAATGTGAGTACACAGAGCTGTTAAAGCATTCGGAGAAGCAGAATGCCCCACACAAACAGCAGGTTTTAAGAATAAAAATGTCAAGATCCCAGTGGGTAGTATGTTAGACCAAAGGTGTCACATAACCCACAACAATCCTGAGTGTAGCTTTAACTAGATTAAAAGGTGGTTACTATTTGATATTAATAAATATATACTGATTTATATATTTAAACATATAAATATGCTATATATCAAAATATGTAAAAACATGTGTGGTTTTTTAAGTCAAGTGACCTGCAGGGATTCTTATGTATGGTTTAGTGACCAAATTTCTATTTGAGATTGACACTAGTACTTTAAATTATGCAAGGTACTTTCTTCTAAATATACCCAAATCAGATTTTTCTTGTCCTCTCTCTCTTTTAACCAGGGATTTCTTAAAACCAGATAACAGGCTCTCAGTTTCTCTTTGCTCTTAGGGCCCTAATTTTATGCCCAACAGGCAGCCATATGTCATTCTCCTTCATTTCTTAAAGAATAAATTATTTGGCTCACTGTCCTCCTTTAAACTCCAACTTATGCCATTATTCTTGGAGATTTCAGCTTACATTTGGATCCCCTCAAATAACCTTGTTTCCCAAATCATCTATTTCAACTCCTGTGATCATTCTACCTAAACATATAGGGATTTCATCATTACCCATAAGTGTTTAAAGAACATGAATCAGAACTCTAAAGTTCCTGTCTGATCATGCTCTCCTTATCCTTCCATCTCTCCCAGGGTATTCCCTCTCCTAAAGTTATTTTTTATTCTCATAGAACCTCCAGTCCTTCTAGCTCTTCCTGACCACCCAGGGATTACCTATGGTCTATTTCTGCTTTTCATTCTCTGTAAAATCTTGTGCATTATTATCTGGCATTATTCAACCTTACATTATCTTCTGCCCTTGGATTATTTGCGTCTTTGTCCTACTGATGCTCACTGGCCTCACTATTCCTCAAACAACAAACTGTCTCTCAACTCCAGGCGTTTTCAGTGGCTGTGCTCCATACATGGAACTCTCTCCCTAATCTCTGTCCTCAGCTTCCTTCAAATCCCATCTAAAATCCCATCTCCTACAAGAAACCTTTTGTGCCTCTTAATTCTAGTGCTTTCCCTTTGTTGATTATTTCCAATTTATCTTGCATCTATCTTGAATATCCATAGTAGTTTGCATGTTGGCTCTCATTAGATTGTAAGCTCCATAAGAGCAGGGATTGTTTTTGCTGTTATTTGTATCCCTAGTACTGAGTAGTGCCCAAACATAGTGAATGTGAATGAATGTGAATGTGTTCATCCTTTGCTGCCAAAGAAGACCATGCCATCAGAGAAACAATGACAGGATTTGCACTTGACTTTGTTTTGAGTAAGGGAGGGCTGCGCAGGTCACCAGCCTCACTTCTCCTCCCGAACCATCTGAATCCAGTGACCAGATATTCATCAAGATAACTGGAGATGACCCAGGATGCACTTTTACATATGTATACTCAGGGCCTTCGCTGAAGGACAAAAATCACAGAATTTGAGAGTTTGAAGGGCACTCATCAACGATTTAATCCAACCCACACATAAAAGGAATCCATCCCTACTTTAAGAAACCCAACAAGTGACCATTCCGCCTCTGCCACATAAGGGGGACCCTGCCACTTTCAGTTCACTACCCAACTCAATATATTTCCATGTTTCTGTTACCTCTATAGAATAAAACATAATATGCACTAATAGGCATTTAAAGCCCTTTACAGCCTGATCCCATCCAACTTATTCAGTTTTCTTACACTTTGTTCTTCTTCAGCTACACTGGCTTACGTGCTGCTCCATAACACTACAACATCTACCTTTTTACTGCTCTTTCTCCTTAACCTGTGCCTCTTGACTTCTTTTAAGACTCAGCTCAAATCCTACTTTCTTTGTGAAGGAGTTTCTGGTCCTGCTCCTTGTTAGTGTGGCCTAAGATTTTCTTTCATTTGCACTGTATATATCCTGTACGTATATAGTTATTTGTAAATTGTCTACCCCATGCCCTGGAGGGCAAAGATCAAATTTTTTCCTTTCTTTGTACCTTTAGCACTTAGCACGGCACATGGCACATAGTAAACAATTAAGAAACACCTGTTCACTCACTTTTGAGGCAGCTCATTACCACTCTTAAATTTTTATTTTTAAAAGAAAATGTTACCTTTTAATGAAAAAAATCAGGCCAGAGAACTACAAAGCTCATCGAGACAATTATTTCTGGCCACATGGCCAAGCCCAGTCAGTTATTTCCTCCTCAAGATGCTGTTTAGCCCAGTTCAAATAGAACTCACATCAACTAGCTCAGGTTGTCTCTGAACAAGACAAGCACAACCTTGACAGATTTTCTTATATAGCAAAGCAGCTATAGTACCTGTCTTTCCCCTTTAGGTTTTTTCTATTGAACCAGCGGCTGGCAGGGAAGGGAAACATTTCTAAGAAGCTTCATTTTTCTAAGGCTTTAGGTGGCACTAAAGGGCACTAGCCAGACTGGATTCAGCTAATCAAATCTGACACTGTTAAATCCTTAGGTCAGCAGATTGCTCTTGCTGACGGTTTCTTAAAAACATGGAAACACATTTTTTTCTGATTCTGTGCTGTTTTAATATACTAATACATTTTCCTTCTTCAGTCTCAGACTCCCATTTCCTATATCTCCTATACCCTATATTTTTTTTAAAATTCAATTTTTCCCCATTCTGAATTCTCTCCCTCCCATCTTCCCCTCCTCCATCCACTGAGAAAGCAGGAAAAACAAAACCCCTTACAAACATGTATAATCAAACAAAACAATCTCTATACTAGCCCAAAATGCTTCAATGTGCAGGGAGTGCTTTACCTCTCCACCTGGAGGTGGGTATCATGTTTCATCATGAGTCCTCCAGAATGATCAGAGTTCCTAAGTCTTTCAAAGTTGTTATTGTATAAACTGTTCTGATTCTCCTCCCTTTACTCTGTATCAGCTCCTGTAAGTCTTCCCGGGTTTTTCTAAAAGCACACACTTTGACATTTCTTACTTGGACTCTAATCCTAAATTTCATCATCTACATACATACCACAACTTGTTCAGTTATTGCCCAACTGATGCCGTCCCTCAGTTTCCAATTCTTTACCCACCACGTAAAGAGCTGCTACAAATCTTTTTGTACATAGGGGTCTTTCTCCTCTGTCTTTGACCTCTTTGGGGTATAGACTTAGTAGTACTATGGCTGGGCCAAAGCGGACGTGCTGCCTAAAGTTGTTTGAGTTCTAGTTCCAAATTGCTTTCCAGAAGTGGTGGACCAATTCCAAGTTCTACCAATAGTACACTGATGTACTTGTTTTCCCATAACCCTCTAGCATTTCTAATTTTCCTTTTTTAAAAAATCATTTCTGTCAATCTGATGGTTGTGAGGAAGTATCTCTGAGTTGTTTTAATGTGCATGTCTCCAATTATTAGTGATTTCAATCAATCAATTAATCAACATATATTAAGTGCCTACCATGTGCCAGACACTGTATTAAGCACCAAGGACACAAAAGGTGGCTATACTTATAATTGTCAGGAACTTTTGCTTGTTTTCAAGCCTTAATTAGCCCATTTACCACTTCTATCCATTGCTCCTGACCTTACCCTTTGGGGTCAAATTGAACAAGTCATATCCTTCCTCCACAGCCCTTCAGATATTTGAACACAACTATAATATTAGATTTAATTCAGTGCTCTAGTTTGTCAATATTCTTTGGGATCCTGATTTGGTCATCCGTCGTGTTACCTATCTCCTAATCTTTTTGTCTGCAAAAAATAATGGGCATACTCATAGACAAAAATGTTAAACAGCACAGGGCCCAGCCATAGATCCCTAGGGTCCTCCATTGAGGACCTCCTGCCTCAGTGACACTGAAACATTAATTAAAAACTCTGTAAGCCCAGTCAGTCAACCTATCAGGTCTGAATCCATCTGACCGCGTTATTATTTAATCCATATCTTCTCCACAGGAAGAGCATTAAAATCTTTTCTAAAAATCTAACCAAGTATCTCCATTGCATTACTTCACCTAAGAAGACAATGACGTTAATTAGGCATGCCCCATTCTTGGTGAAATCAAGTTGGCTCTTTGTTCTCACTGCTTCTCCTTCTACATGTTCACCAATTATTTCTTAATGCCTGGCACATAGCAGGTTCTTAATGAATGATTTTCCAAGAAACTGAAGCCCACCTTACTGGCCTACATAATAACCAACATATGATCCCCTTTTATGCTCACAACAAGCATGAGCTAAGTAAGCACTATTATCATCAACTCTATCTTACCCAAGAGGAAACTAAAGCAAACAGAGATTAAGTGACTTGTCCAGGGTCACACAGCCAGTAAATGTTTGAAAATTTCTGAACTCAGGTCTTCTTGATTCTAAGTCCAGTGCTCTATCTGCTTCATGAACTATACACTCTACACGCTGTTTTCTGCTCTTTTTTTTGAAAATCTGATCAAAATTTGTCCTTTTCAGGGCTCTCTTCCTATGTTCTTATGGTCATTTCCAGTGTAAGGTCATTCTTCTTGGCAGAGAAATCAGAAATAAAGTAAGCATTGAGCACCTTTGCCTTCCCTCTGCTCTCAGTGATCATCTCTCACCTATCCCAAGTCCTATCCCACCTCGGAGCCTCCTTTTTCTCCTAAGAGAGCTAAAAATCTTGGCTTCCCTCAAAAGCCTCGGTTCATTCCGAGTATTACCATTCCTGATACTGTTTTTGTAGGAGCATGCCATATCCTTATATTCATCCTCTGTTACCTGTCAGAGGTCTTAAAAGCTTTAACTGGTAAAGAAGAGAAGGCAACGCTCAATTTCCTTATCTGTAAAGTGGGGGGGGGATGGTTGAGATGATTTCTAAGGTCTCTTAATCATTCCAATTAAATCTTATGACTGTGCAGGCCCTAGATAAGAGAAACAAAAAGCTTTTATTACTTTATTTTTAACATTGATATATTTTTCATAATAATTTTGTTTGTTTATTTATTGGGCATATCTTCACAGAGAATATGCTGACCCTGTGCCCCTTATCAAGTTCAGGACACTAGGCTCAGTAAGGCTACTTTTGTTTTCTTCTGCTTGGCCAGCCTCACCTTGTTCTGAATGTCAGCTTTTCTGACACTATTTTGACATAATCATGCCTTACTCTTACATTCATTCCTTGTTACCTAGTCTTGATTCTTCTTTCATATATTTCTTTTAAAAAAATCTAAGTTAGTTGGTGTACATCTCTGGTACTGGTATATATTTGTCTTTTTAGACAACTCTCATTATTTTCCCTCATAGGGATTATTTTTATTTATTTCTTCAGGTTTCATTCTTGAGCTTCTCCTCTCCTTCCTGTTCATGTTTCTAAACACCAACATTGGCTTATCCTGCCTTCTTTGATCCTACCAGTGTTCTGCTAGTGGAGATCACACGACCACGGGATCTTCATTGTTAGACGACATGCCTTTTGCTCTTCCTTGATTAGACTCCCTGCAACCCTCCTCAGTATGTGGTTCAAATCTTTTTTTTTTTCCTTTTCTTTTTACTGATTCAAGCTATTTATTTTTTTTATTTTCGGTGTTCCACAATTACTACCATACAACCCAGATTTTTTCTTTCCCCTCTTCCTCCCCACTCCCTCCCTAAGATGGAGTACAATTTTATACAGGTTCTACACATATATTCCTATTAAATATGTTTTCACCACAGTTGTGTTGTATAAAAGAATTAAAATGAATGGGAGAAATCATATACATAATACAAAAGAAAATGATCTGCTACAATCTGCGATTGAATTCCACAGTTCCTTCTCTGGATGTAGAAGACATTTTGCCTTAAAAGACCCTTGGAAATTTTTTAAGTTCTTGCATTGTAATGAAGTTCCAAAAAATCCTCACACACTATAGTTGTTGCTGTGTACAAAGTTCTCCTGGTTCTGCTCCTTTCACTAAGCATCAGATCATATAAGTCTTTCCAGGCCTCTCTGAAGTCTTCCTGTTGATCATTTTTTTATAGCACAATAGTATTCCACTACATTCATATACGATAATGTATTCAGCCATTCCCCAATTGATGGGCATTCCCTTGATTTCCAGTTTTTGACCACCACAAAGAGTGCTGCTGTAAATATTTTTGTACGTGTGGGACCCTTTCCCATTTTTATGATCTCTTGGGGATTCGTGGTTCAAATCTTTTCTCTCTTCAGGCCCTCATTTACCACTCTTTCACTCTCAAGAGAGGATTTCATTTCAGACTTGACAGACCTAATTCTACAACTCAAATCTCATCTCTCTTCCTTTGCAGGAAAAGATGTTCTTCTCCTTGTTAAGGCCAAGCCTTCTATTTGTGCCTCTGGATTCCAACCCATTTCTCCACTAGAACTTCACAGCCAGGCTCCAAGAGACTATGGAGTCCCCATGTTTCAGGCAACCAGTCTACTTGGTGCTTCCCTAAGCCTGATACTCCACATGACCCCTTTCTAGCATGCTTTTCTTCCCCACTTCTGCTTCTTGAGATCCTTCACTCCCTCCAAGAATAAGCTCAAATGTCCCCTTCTACTGGAGGCTTTTCTTGATTCTTGCAGTGAGTGACCAATGCCTTTCCTCTCCAATGACTTTGTATTTATTTTGTATTTACTTATCTATATACATGTTATTTACTACTAGTAGAATGTGTGTTCCTTGACAGTGGGGACCAGTTTTTGTCTTTGTAACTGCAGAGCCTACGAAAACAGTTTCTGGCATGTAATAGATAGTTAATAAATACTTACTCAATTGACATTACATTTTCATGGGCTGTGGGGTTTTTAGACCTTCCAACATAAGAAGAAAGGGATGAGGGGTAATCATCAGTGGATGGCTCTGAGAGGGGAAGGTTCTTGCCCAAGTTCATAGAGCTAGTCAGTAGCACAGTCAGTATTACAACCCCAGATCTTAACTTTTAGCTAATTAACTAATTCTTTCCCTCTTTTTTTCTCTCAGTTAAGTAAAATTTCCCATCCTTTCCTCCCTTTCAATTTGCTTTGCTAGTTTTTAAATTTCATTTTCCATGGCTTTTTCTTAAAAAAAGCATTTCTTTCTTTTTCATTATTTTCTTTCCCTTTTTGTCTATTCTAGGTCTTTATTTTTTGATTCATGCTCCTTATTTATCCCTTCATTAGTCTCTTGTATTGTTCATGGAATTAAAGCTTCTAGAGCACCTATTCTGAATTCCCACTTCTAAACAGTTTCTATGTTACCACTTTGTAGACTTGTCGTCTGTTACCCCACAACTCCTTTTTGTTGTAACTCACTCTAAGAAATACCACTTTCTAGAGGAAACTAAAGGATAGAAGTACAGCCCCTTGGTGGGACTTTTCTTATGTTCCTGACTGTGCAAGTTCATTACTGTCCTTTTCTCCTCCCTGTGATCCTTATTTCCCATAGTTATGACATTTCTCTGGCTCCATACCCTCTTACTCTTCTGGGGATCAGTTGTCCCTAGGTAGGAGTTCTGATTCCCCTTCTCCTGAAACAGGGTGCTGTACACATACTCTCTCAGAGATATGTTTCTTCGAGCATTAAAACTACAGATTTCACCCATTTTAAGGTTCTCATCTCCCATTTGAGAATATCTTTCTCCCCTATGAGAGTGTTTCCCACTCATTTTGTTTCTAAATCAGCTTCGCTTTTCACTGTACTAAACTAATTCCTCGAACAAGGGCTAAAGGGAAGGGATTAGAGGGGTAGATCTTAACTTTTTAGCGGAAAAAATTTCTCAACAACCTGAACCATCCAAAAGTGGGGTGGGCTGTGTCTGTAAATAGTGGAAGACCCCCCATTATTGGAGGTCTTGAAGCAGGGACTGGTTTGACCTACTTGTGGAGGGAATTTCTGTTTTGATATATATTAAAGATTGGATAACTTCCAAGGTCCTTTTCAACTCTGGGATTCTAAGATGTAGGGGATAGAAAGGTGATTAGAATTTAGGTATAGTCTGTTTATAAGAAAACTTACATGAAGTCAATTTAACGTTCTTGGAACTGTTCTCTTGTTTATGAATATGCAAATTTGTATATTATGCAAATTCCTGGATTTTGAGCTGGAAGGAACCTTAAATAATAATCTAAAGACTGTCATGGGGAAGAAGAATTAGACTTACGCTTGGCCTCAAGGACAGAGTTAGGATCAACTGAGAGGGGTGGCAGTGGGGTGAATTACAGGGAGAGAGATAACAGGTCCAAATAAGGAAGAATTTCCTAAAAGTTCTATCAAAAGTAAAATACTTTGGTTCAGAGAAATAATGCATTCCCCACTATTAGAAATAATTAACCAAACTGCTGTTGATGCTGTAGAGGGGATTACTCTTATGGCCTCTTATTTTAGCTCAGAGCATCTCACGCTACCTAGTAGTTACTAATCCAAAGGTCTGATGATTTATTTTCATATGACAGAATAAAGGCTAAGGTGGGATGGTGGGTCACAGGAGGTGAAAGTAGGTACAAGGATAAAGAAAAATTCTGTGACCAGATTCCCTAATATCTTAGTCCCTCAACAGAATTGTACTCTGCAGTAGCACATATTCTGATGGAAGGAGCTGGACCTATGACAAAGGGACGAGCCCATGTCTTCTCTTGGGGGATCCTTACTCCTCCAACAGGGCTACTTTTCCCCTGCATCACAAGGTCGGGGGGAAACCCATGGCTGCTGCTCCAAATAACTACTCCCTTAGATACCAAGGAAACCATCTCTGACAGAGCATAGAAAACAGGATGTCAGGATCTTCTAGTTCTCCTTTGATTCAATATTTGGTTTTCTTTGAGCTTCGGTAATTTTTTGAACGAAAGATCCTTGAAGACAGCAACTATTCTACCATTGGTTTCATCTCTGTAGTGTATAGAACAATGTCTTGCACATAAAGGTAATAATAGCATTTGGGTCTATATTATTACGTATTTATGTACATATATATAACTTTTTAATTTATATATATGTTAACATATATATGCTAACATATATATATACATAAAAAACCTAGTTTTATATATATATATAAAATTAGGTTTTGCAAAGTGCTTTGCAAAATTTTTTCTTCATTTTATCTGTGCAAAAGCAGTGGGAGGTAGGTGTTATTAATAACCGATTTTTTACAGATGAGGAAATTGAGAAAGACAAAGGTTAGATGATTTGCTGAGGGTTACAAAGCTGAAGTGACTGAGGGCACATCTGAATTCAGCTCTTCCTGACTTGAGGCCCACTGCTCATCCACTGAACCATTTTGCTGGCTCACAGTAGGTACCTAGGTACTTAAAAGTTTGTGGAATTGAACCAGTCTCTGCTAACATATTATTCCCATGTCTCTTTCAGTCCACAGAGAACTGAAAAATAACAATGATTTCCCTTTAGCTTCTCTGATTAGGCACATTGAAGGCAGAAGGACCTGGCTACAGCAGGGTGAGCAGGGAAGCTGAAGGTGAAGGTAGGGTTGTGTTTGTTACCCACTAGGTCTCAGGTCACATGAAGAGGTAGCTTTTACTTCACAGTCTGGGAAACCTGTGAAATGTGGTATTTAATCAGCATTTATTATTATTATATGTAAAGTGAAACAGAATCAAACACAAAAATGAAACCAGAGCTAACAAGTAGCAAAGGGGCCCCAGGATTTAGATTTAGAACTGCCCCTAGACTAGGTCATGTAACCCAAGTTCCTCAATTTACAGAAGAAGAAACTGGGGCCTAAAATTGATCTGCATTTGTTAAGAGCCACTCTGTTCTAGGTATGGGGGAGATAAAGACAAAATGAAACAGCCTCCACCTTCTAGGAGGTTAAAATTGAGATGGGGAGAGGTGAGATGATTTACTCAAGACTGCCCCAGCAGTAAGTGGCAAAGATGAGATCCAAATCAAAGTCTTTTGCCTCCAAATACTCTTTTCACTGCATCACAATGCTGCCCATCGTCTTCCCACCTCAACAAGACTTAGGGACAAGTCTAGAAAATCAGTTATACAACTCTGAAGGAAGGCTGTCCAAGAGGATCTACCAATATAATCCAAACCATCATTACCACCACTGCCACCACCACCAATATATCTAGGGATACAAAAAGAAAACGAACAGTTGTGAGGTTCTCTTCTAAGACATTTTTAGCATATCTGAAGTATTATGGTCTGGTATGAAGGGAAGACAAAATGTTAGCCTTCTTCTAATATCAGTTAGGTGCCATGCTACTGGTAGTTTTTGCAAAACACAGATCTAGTGAGATAAGTCTCACTGTGATAGCTTTGGACTACAACTAGGAGGACAAGGCTCTGCCACTGACTTACTCTACGACACTGAACACAGTAACTCTATGAGCCTCAGTTTCCCAAACTTTAAAAGGGGGTGAGAATTTTAGACACCTACATCAAAGGCTGCTGAGCTGACAGATGAGAATTAGGAAAAAGTCATAAAAGTATTATATGGCTGTGCTAGCTTGTTATTATATGACCCAGCATGTGGGCATCTGGAGAGTGAACACTCATTTCTAAAAGGTGACCTTTTCCTCAGCAGGCTCTTAGCTTCTGAATACTTGCTTCACTAGGGCCTTAGAAGAGAGTGCTAGAGAATAAGAACACTCTTACCGTCACTTCTCCTCATTTATTATTAATGACAACACAAGACGGACACTCCTGCTTGGTAGAACAACGAAGAGAATTTTCATTAAAAACTCATCACCTTCATCTGGGGGCAGCAGGGAGGGGCCCCCTCTGGCCAAGGCCCACTGGTTGGCCAAAGGTTGGGTTTTGTCTTCCCCAAAGTCCTGGAAGAAATTCTAAAAAGTACTTAAGATGAGCCCCTGGCAACAGCACATGATAAATTATAAATCATAATGGATTTCGCTTATAGGGTTATAATAAAATCAGGAAAGGAGCCTCTTCACTGGAACACAGTGTGGGGGAGGGTACCAAAATGGACACTGGAACCAGGTATTTAAGTCTATATGGCCAACAAGGGACTGGGGAAGGGAGCAGGCCAGTTCATCTACCCCAGCACAGACTGCTAAACTCCCTTCCCCCTGGTGCTAAAGGCAGATGGTGGGTCGGCAGCTTGGACACAGAAACACTGAATGATCTGAGATTTACTCCTATCCTAAATTATTCACCAGAAAAGGGACCACGCATCTTTAACAAGCCATCGCTTTATGAAGCAAGGTTAACAATTTCACTTGATTCAGTAGAATATTATAAACTCTCTGGGGCCCATTTGAAGACTTCTACTTCAGGCAAAAGGTATGGACTCAGCACTTTTTATATTATTTAGAGAATAAAATTAACCCTCAAAGGCCCAGGCTGCTACTTCTCCTCCTAAGTTAAATATGGCCTGCTCAGCAATTTCCTCCCATATATAATTACAAGCTGCTATCCATCATGTGTTAGAGAATGCTTTTTTGACACTCTGAAAGTGACGCAGTAAGCACTTCTACTAATAGAATAAATATTCTAAATATCTCTTTTATATTTTCATCCAAATTGGACTATTTTAAAATAATTGTACACAGCTTCTTGGTGTTTCTCTCCCTCTCAATAAACACCAGCTACCTTACTTGGTTTGGGGCCAAATAACTCTCTAAACTGAATCCCTGACTCCTTGCTTTCCAAGTCTAGGATTGGCTAATCCCATCTCTCATCATCCCTCTATCCCCACATCCCTGGGCCTAGTGAGCAGGACATCAGGTGAGGAGGATTTTATCCTCTCAAGAACTTTCATGGGCTTCCTACCTTAGTGAATAAACACTTCTCAATCTGATTTACAAGACTCTCATAATCTCATATTACCTTTCCTTTATATCTCTGTAATGTTAATGTAAAGTTAATGGCAGGTGGGAGAAAGAATTAGCGATCTTCCTGGTCCACATACTGTTTGTTAATTTCTATTGGGGCATTGGGTCAGAGGGTCACTCCCTCTGGCTCTGAAAAGTATATAAATACTTTGAGGTGAGGTTTTACTTTGGGACTTACTCATTGGAAGTATTTGGCCAGACAAGACACTGGGTAGCCATTAAGGAGCCCCCCAGCTTTTAAAACCCAGATGTTGGTGCTTCTCTCTCTAGTAACTGTGTATGTATGAAATAGTCAGACAGTTGGATCTGTCTGTTGATCTGTGATGTATGTATTGCTTATGGTCAGAGTTGGAAGCTTATCTGTTGGTCTTTATTTCCCTGCTTTGTATTTTGTCTGTTGGAATATATATGTGTTTGATTAAAGTGATTGTTGACCCCTCAAAAATTGCTTTCCTTTTAAAAAAGAAGATCTAATAATCTGTACAGCAGTTCCTCCTGTGTATGCCAGGGTCATTGCTGTTACATTCCCTCACTTATTTCCAGAGTAACCACTGCCTCAAATTAAAGACACCCTCTGCTAAATTCAGTCAGTAGTCAATAAGCATTTGTTAGGTGCATATGATATGCTAGGGATGATGCTAAGTAATAGGGATATAAAGAACATTTTAAAAAACAACTCCAAAATTCAGTCCCTGCTCTCAAAGACCTCATCTTCAAGTGGGAGAAGCAATATGCAAAAAATTATGCACAAAGATCTATGCAGGGTAAATTGGAGATAATTTCTGAGGAAAGTCATTAAGATTAAGGATGACTAAAAAAGACTTCTCGCAGAACACAGCACTCGAAGGAAGTCAGGGAAGCCAGGAGATGAAGATAAGGAAGGAGAGAGTTCCAGGCATGGAGACAACCAGTGAAAATGCCCAGAGTCCAGAGACAGAATGTCATGTGCAAGAAATAACCAGGAGGCCAGTGTCACTGCATTGCAGAGGATGTGGAAGGGAGTAAGGTGTAAGGAACTTGAAAGGTAGGAAGGAGCCAGGTTATGAAGGACTTTAAAAGTGAGAGAGAGGATTTTTAGATTTGATCCTAGAGTTTATTCAAGGGGAAAAGGGGTGAGGTAACATGGTCAGACCTGTGTTTTTAGAAGATTACTCTGACAGCTGAATGCAAAGGGAAGAGAGACCTGAGAAATGGCGACCAACTATAAGACTACTTCAGTAGTCTAGGAATGAGATGGTAAAAGTCTGGGCTAGGGTGGCAGTTGTGTTAGAGATGGGAAGTATAAGAAAGACATTATGAAGGTAAAATCAACAGGCTTCAGCAACAGATTGGAACAGGAATGACACATGGGTTGTGAGCCTAGGTGAACGTAAGGATGAAGATACCCTCCCTTGACAGTAATAGGGAAGTAAGGAAGAGGGGAGGGTTTGGGGGGAAAGATGAGTTCAGTTTTGGACATACCTATATAGGACATCTGATAGGCAGTTGGAGATGTGAAACTGGAGGTTAAGAGTGAGGTTTAGCCTGATAAACAGATCTGAGAATATCTGTACAGAAATACCTGAATCTACTGGAGCTGATGAAATCAGTGAAACAGTACTGAGGCAAAAGAGAAGAGGGTCCAAGGCAGAACTTTTGGGGACTTAGACAAAGATCCAGCAAAAGGATAGTGAGAAGGGGCAGTCAGATAGACAAGAGGAGAAGTAGGGACTCTCAAGGAAAAGAGGATAATCAACAATGTCAAAGGCAGCAGAGAGGTCAAGAAGAATGAGGTGTGAGAAAAGGCCATTAGATTTGGCAATTAAGCGATCATTAGTAACTTTGGAAAGAGCTATTTCAGATGAATCATGAGCCTGCAGAAAGTTCAGAAGTGAGAAGTAGTGAATATAGATGGCCTCTGCAAGAAATTACATTGGCTAGCAGCAGTAGATGGATCAAATGATGTGTTTTTAAGCTAAAGCTGGTCTCATCATATTTCCAGCATCTGGATCTATTGAAGGCTTAGCTTAGGGGTCACTTGTTCCATGTAACTTAACATCCGTTTCCTTCTTTCTATTTACACAGTACCCACTCATTGAGTCTTTTATCATCCCTGACCTGGACTATTGGTCTCTTTGCCTTTTGTCTCTCCTCTTTCCAAGCCATCCTCCACACAAAGTGAGGTGTCAAAGTGACCATGTCACACCCCTCTTCAAGAAACTTTAGTGATTCTGAATTACCCCTGGGCCAGAACATAAACTCTAGACAGGATACACAAGAAATTGTTGCTGTTATTTGTTCTTCTCTATTATTTTTAAAGAGGACCAGAGAATCACGGGGTGATGTCTTGACTCATGTTTGAATTGGATTTAAGTGAGGAAGAACTGTGTGAAGTCATTGGCCTCATCCTCTCTTCTAGAGTCATTGAAGTTAGGACAGCTAGTGATGACCTGAAATGCAGTGGATGACTTTGGCGTCTTTGATGGCTGACCAAGCTTGCCAGAGTGCCTGCTTCAATGACCTTCATGGCCACTGGAACAAATTTTTCTCATCCATCCACTCTGCCAAGGGAAGTCTGCACCAATGGGTTTGAGGCCCCATCAGCTACTCTTATCCTGGGTGAGCCCACCTCCCAAGATGGGTCTACTGGAGTGTGGCCTTTTATTGAGAGAATTTGTTCTGGGAAGTTTGTATTCAGTCAAAGGGCCACACTTGAGGACCTAGAGGGCCATATGTGGCCTTGAGGCCACCCACAGGTTCTCCCCCTACCCCATATAACCCACAAAGGGAAATAATTAATAGAGGAAAGGCACTAGAATTAAGTGGGCTGAAAAATGGCTTTTATGTATAGAAGGTAGGGTTTTAGTTGTGATTTAAAGGAAACCACATGAAAGGACCCCACTGTGGCAAAGTACTTGGTGCTAATTCTATTCCAGCTGAGATTTACAAGGTAGGGGGACTATTGCTTATACAAAAGCTGACTGAAATTTTCCAGGTTATATGGCAAGAGGAGGTTATCCCTCAGGAGTTCAAAGATGCTTCCACTGTCCATCTGTATAAGGGCAAAGGGAATAGACTGTCCTGCGACAATCACAGGTGAATCTCTCTCTTAGTCACTGCTGGCAAAATTCTTGCTAGAGTCCTCCTTAATAGGCTGATCCTTCAGCTGGAATATGGTCATCTACCTGAGAGCCAGTGTGGTTTCAGAAAGGGCTGAGGAATAGTCGATATAGTGTTTGCTGCCCGACAACTCCAGGAGAAATGTCAGGAGCAGAACAGAGGTCTGTACACAACATTTGCAGATCAGACCAAGGCCTTTGACACTGTTAGTCATGAGGGCTTATGGAAAATTATGTCAAAATTTGGTTGCCTGGAGAAGTTCATCAATATTGTATGTCAATTTCATGATGGC
>CM053773.1:177489308-177524094 GCA_028658325.1 Potorous gilbertii
GAAGCTGCTAGATCTTGTGTTACCCTGATTGTATTTCCACAATACTTGAATTGTTTCTTTCTAGCTGCTTGTAATATTTTCTGCTTGACCTGGGAATTCTGGAATTTGGCCACAATGTTCCTAGGAGTTTCTCTTTTTGGATCTCTTTCAGGTGGTGATATGTGGATTCCTTGAATACTTATTTTGCCCTCTGGTTCTAGAATATCACGGTAGTTTTCCTTGATAATTTCATGAAAGATGATGTCTAGGCTCTTTTTTTGATCATGGCTTTCAGGTAGTCCCATAATTTTTAAATTGTCTCTCCTGGATCTATTTTCCAAGTCAGTCATTTTTCCAATGAGATATTTCACATGATCTTCCATTTTTTCATTCTTTTGGTTTTGTTTTGTGATTTCTTGCCTTCTCAGAAAGTCATTAGCCTCCATCTGTTCCATTCTAATTTTGAGAGAACTATTTTCTTCAGTGAGCTTTTGAACCTCTTTTTCCACTTGGCTAATTCTGCTTTTGAAAGCATTCTTCTCCTCACTGGCTTTCTGAACCTCTTTTGCCAATTGAGTTAGCCGATTTTTCAAGGTGTTATTGTCTTCAGCATTTTTTGGGGTCTCCTTTAGCAAGGTATTGACCCGTTTATCATGCTTTTCTTGCAACTCTCTCATTTCTTTTCCCAGGTTTTCCTCCACCTGTCTAACTTGATTTTCAAAATCCTTTTTGAGCTCTTCCATGGCCTGAGCCCATTTAATATCTATTTCAGATGTTTGGGATACAGAGGCCTAGACTTGTATGTCTTTACCTGATGGTAAGCATTGTTCTTCCTCATCAGTAAGGAAAGGCGGAAACATCTGATCACCAAGAAAGTAACCTTCTATGGTCTTATTTTTTTCCCCTTTTCTTGGCATTTTCCCAGCCAGTTACTTGACTTCTGAGATTCCTTTCCACACTCACCTCACCTCCAGATCCACCCAGCTAGTGCTTGGGGTCTGAGATTCAGACTCAGGGCTTTCAGTGGGGGCAGGGCTGCTATTCAATGTGAGCTTAAGTTCTGGTGCTCAGGTGGGGGCAGGGCCTCCTTGCAGGGCTCAGTTCCCTCAGGGGGTTTATGCGGAGACCTTCAACAATGGATCTGAGCTCCTGCCTGCTTTGGGATCCCTGGTCTGCTGCTGCCTCTGCCACTGCCTCCTGAGGGGGCCTGAGTTGTGGAGATACTCCACTCCTCTCTCAGCCCAGAAGTCTCTCTCACTGACCTGTAGCGCCTGTGGGTGGAGGGACCTTCCATCCCTGAAGCCTGCTTGGATCTGCTCCTCTTGGTGCTGCGTGGCCAAAGCAGGGCTGGGCTCTGCTCCGGGTCCAGTGCGCGATGGACCTTTGGTACCAGTTTTTCAGGGCTCTCTGGAACAGAAATCTCCTCCACTCCTTTGTTGTGCGGCTTCCACTGCTCCAGAATCTGTTGGGAGTTCCTTTTCACGGGTAATTTATGGGCTGTGGGTTTGGAGCTAGCATATGTGAATCTTTCTACTCTGCCATCTTGGCTCTTCCCCGACAGTTTTTCAAATACTCGAAGACAGTTATCTTGAGTTTCCTGAGTTCTGCTTTCTCCAGGTGAGAAATCTCTAGGTCTTTTCATATGACACTGAGGCCCTTCACCATTTTTAGTGTCCTTCTCTGAACATTCTCCAGCATATTAAGTGGCCTTCCTAACTAACCACAATATTCCTAGGCAGAGTACAGTAATATACCATCTCCCTAGTCCTGGAAAGGTATGACCCTTGCAATTTGGGTAAAGAATAGCCTTCTTGATGGCCATATCACATTATTGACTCATATTGAGCTTGTTGTAGCCTACTTAAATTTCTCAGGTCATTTTCTGAACTACTGTCTAGTCATACTTTGAAAATCTTATTCTTGTGAAGTTTATTTTTTGATTCCAAGAATAAGACCCTATTGGATTTCATCTGATTTGATTCAGTCCAGTGTCCAACCCTGAAGCTGGGCAATATCTTTAGGGATACTGATTTATGCATATGGTAACTGTCCCTCCTACCTTAGTATCATTCACAAATTTGATAAGTATGCCATCTAAGCCTTTATCCAAGTCACGGATACAAAAGGTTAAATAGTATCAGGTCAGAGATCTTTGGGCCCCTGTACTGGAAAACTCCTTCCAACCATTAATGAGCACTCTCTGGATCCATCCATCTAATTGGGTCTGAATTAATCTATACATACTATCATCTATCTCACATCTCATCATATCTGAATGGAGAAATTTTATATAATTATCTTCCAATGAGAATAATATGAGATACTTTCCATCAGAATAATATGAGAATATCACATTTTTTGCTAAAATCTAGGTAAACTCTAGCTCTCATTTTCCTCTTTCTTGATATAACATTCTAGGAGGCAGTGCAGTAAGGTGAAAAGAACACTTTCTCAGGTGTGACAAGAGTTAAGTTTGAATTCCATCTCTGATGCTTACTATGATCTTGGGCAAGTTGGTTTCCTCGTCTATAACACGAGGAGGCTAGACTAAACAACCTCTGAGATTCCCTTCCAGCTTCAGAGCTATGATTTTAGTAAGTATGAAAAAAGAAAGTCTAGTCTGGCTGATTTTTTATGAAGCTGGCTCTTCTTGTGATTAAAGCTCCCGCCCCCCACAAATGTTCTCTAACCATCCCCTTAATAATAAATGGAAGTCAAGCTCACTGGCCTATGGTTTGGATACTTCACTGTCTCCCCCAATTTTTGACCTCCTCCAATCCTTTTTCTTACTGTCATTTCTCTGTGTAATCTTTGAGAGTTTTTCATCCCTCCTAGGTTTACTTTCTTTGTAGAATTTTAGTCCATAGGAACCTACCTAACTTTTTGCTGAACCTTTTAAAATCTTGTCTCCTCATATTTATGGTTCATAGCAAACTGTGCTAAACTTTTCTTTTCTATCACAAATTCTTAAAATGGAAGTCATTTCTACACTACACCCCACTTGCAAAGATTTTATAATTTCCACTCTGTATCCTCTTACTATACAATGGTCCTCTACCCTTTTAATGTGCCCTATTTCTTCTGACTAAAGTATACTCTTCCTGAACCATACTGCAGTCATGGGCACCATCACGTATCTCAGTGATACTGATGAGTCCAAATTTGTCTCCTTTCCTCAAAGTCATAGTTTTATTGTTGGGCCCTTTCTTGGACTTTGTTCCCTGTGAATCTGTATGTCTGTAATTGAGGTGCTGGTCTTCCTCTTGTTGCTGTTCAGTCATGTCTAACTCTTTGCGACTCCATTTGGGGTTTTCTTGGCAAAAGTACTGCAGTGATTTGCCATTTCCTTCTCCAGTTCACTTTATAGATGAAGAAATGGAAGCAAACTGGGTGAAGGGTCACATAGCTAGTAAGTGCCTGAGGTTGGATTTGAACTTAGGTCTTCCTGACTCCAGGCCTACCACTGTGCCCACTGTACCACCTAGCGACTCACTGTTCCACCTATATTTCCTATGCTCTAAGTCATCTAACTTGGTAAATATAAATAGGTAGTTTCACCCTCCCCTCCCTTTGTTCCTTTTTCATCTCAAAGCCCTTCTGATTAGAAAGAAAAGACTCTAGGGCTAAGTAAATACATTCTAGTCTACTAGCATCTACTCCATCAATGGGCAGGGTATTGTTCTTATATTTAAAGTCAAGATTCAGAAACCTAAATCCCATTCTCAGATACATCTCCTTACCCAGTTGCTCATTTCTCGACTGTGCTTTTTTCCCCCTGAAGTCCTTTTTTCCTGAAGTTCTTACTTCTAAAAACAGCTGTGATGAAGATATTACCTGTGCCCCTAAGGTCCTAGGTGTTTTGCGCAAGACTCTGAAATCTTTAGAACTGTTACTAGATTATGGCAGAACTGTTTTGTGCCCTTATGAATCCAAGTTGGTAGTAGTCATTCATTTTAATAAGGGCTGGGAGGCTCTCTGTCACATTCTGGATATGTGCTCTTGGAAGACAACAGATCTCTCCACTGTTATCAAATCAACAAATAGCTGTTTCAGTGCTTCTCAGCAGAAAATTACCAACCACACTCCTCATCTCTTCTTCATTCAGCCTTACTGGATGATTTCCAGGGGTCTGGCATTCATCCAGGCTACCTGTAAGCTGGCGTGCCTGTCATGTTGAAAGAAAGGGAGTGGGGAGCCATTCTGAGGCAGCATCTGAAGGTCCAGAAAAATCAAATGTTTTTCCTAACCTCAACTGGCACACCAATCCCCAACACCAGCTGTAGAATGAGACCTGATTATGGTTCTAGCATATCATATTTGCGCACCCACTTGGCTATATAAAAACTGTAGACTGAGTTGTATGTCTACAGACACATACTTTCTCATTCAGTTTGCTGGTCCCTGCTTCTTTCTGGGACACTTACTGTATTCAGAGCCCAGATGACCCCATATTCACTCTACCCACTTAAAGTAGGAGCAATGTAGACAATTAATTAATCATGGGGACAGGCCTAATTCTGCAGCTACAAATTCAATATTCACCATGTATGACCCAATAATACTGGAAGGTCCCTGCCACACAGATTATTTTTTTCTCCTTAAAATGGCAATAAAACCATTTTCAATGTGTAACTGTTCTAGAGGAATTTAGTTTCTTACTGTTACCATAGGTTCCTGTTTGCCCACACAAAGACCAGTGTATGAGAAGCAGGCACTCCTCAGATAAACAGATATCCCAGCGCCCTGTAAGTCAAAACACCATTCTACCTAGGTACACTGTCATGGCTAATGAGGACAAGAGAGGAGCCACATGCAAAAGAACCAACCTTGTGTCACTGTTGAATACACTTTCTATGCTATTGTTGAAGGAATTCCATTTTGTTAAATATTACATGATCTATAAGTGTCTTATTTCATTGCAATTCTCAAACAATCACTGAATTGGCCTGAATCAAACTGGGTTCAAAATACCACTCATTACCTAAAACGCTATTTTATCTGCTCCAGTTCAATGACTCCTTGAGTTCCAAATTCCATGTTCCCAGCTGACAACTAGATTCAGAAATGATGTGTTCTTTGCAAAATAATTGTTTATTGTTAGGATTCCATTGTCATCAAAGGTTTTATAGATTTACTATTCTCTATCAAAACCCAGTAGAAGAAGGAGGTCATAGGAGATATTGGTCTTCTTGGGATTTTGCTTCTACTATTCCTGAAATACCTCCTTCACCGGGACAATATGCTTATCTGAGTGGGTACATAAAGAGCATGTGGAATAATGTTCCACAATTCTGGAAAGGTAGACTCTACTAAACTGTGAAAAATGTCAAACAAGAGAGTTTGTATTTCATCCTAGAAAGCAAACGGAAATCAGTGGAGCTTCTTGAGCAGAAGAGTAACATGTTCAGACATCTGTTTGAATCTGGCAGCCAGCAATGTGAAGGACAGAGGGGAGATTCTTGAGGCAAAGAGACCAATTAGGAGGCTATTTCAATAATTGAGGCAAGAGGTAATGAAAGCCTGGAAGAGGTTGGTGCTCATGTGAGTAGAGAGATGTTGTGATAATAGAACCGACAGGATTTGGCAACTGGCTGGATATGTGGGTGAGAGTGAGGGGTCAGGGATGGCTCTGAGGTTGTCAATCTGGGCTACCGGATAAAAAGTGGTGCCTTGAGCTGAAATGGGGCTGTTCAAAAGAGGGGAAGGTTTTGTATTTGTTTGGGGAATAAATGAATTTTTCAGTTCCTAATGAATGGAATGCCATACAAATCCCAAAGTATTCTGCACGTTGGCCTCTGAGAAATAATGCTCTAGCTGGCTACCAGTCACAAGTAAACTTTATAGAAATAAAGTCTCAGGCTAGAAAGGATTTTAGAATTTATCTAGTCTAAGTGTTACCTGAAATATACAGTCAGAATACCTTACATAGCTGCACATTCTCCAAGAGTAGTTTTACTTTCAGATAACTTGTTAAGAGATTTTTCCTTCTTTAAACTTAAATGTGCTTTTCTCTAACTTTGACCTACTGTTTTCTGAAGACAGAAAAGGGTGGATCTCCTAATGGCACTTCAGACATTTGAAGGCAGATATCATGTCCTTCCTATATTCTTACTTAGGCTGATTATGAATCTTTTTCCAAAAAATAAATTTATTTACTTTTAACATTCATTTTTAAAAAATACTGAGTTCTGAATACTCTCTCCTTTCAGTACCTCCATCACCCATTGAGAAGGTGAGCAATGATATCAATTATACATGTAAAATCATGCAAAATGTTTCCATATTAGCTATGATGCAAAAAGAATCAAGAAAAATAAAAAAAGGATGCTTTGATCTGCAATCAGACTCCATCTCTCTCTGGAGGTGGACAGTGATTTTCATCATGAGTCCTTTGGAACTATCTAAACATGAATCTTCCTATGTCCCAAATACATTTTATTATGTTACCCGGCAATTCCATCAATTGATTTCAATGACAGTTATGTTAAAACTATAACATAAACATATTAAAACATAAAGCCTCACCTCTGATACATTCTGGCTGAGTGACCTTAAGCCCTCAGTATTCTAGGTAACTCTTGAAGACTCTTAAGTTAACAAGAAGGTGCCAACTTGTACTGGCACTGGAAGTTCCCTTATCTATGCCTTCCCTATATTAATGAAATCACAAGTCTGGTCTTTATCTCCTATCCCTAGATTCAACTCACTGTTCCAGTCTTTTGACTGTGGTAGCCAAGGTACTTGCGATTCCTGATAGTTGTGATTTTCATGGGTCAGCCCAGCAATCACTTTCCCCAGTACTTTTAGTACACTGGGATAAAGTCTGTCCAGGTTTGATTAAGCTCATTGAGGGTAGTTAGGTATTCTCTTACCATCTCTTCTCATTTATTTGCAGTTTCAACTCACTGATAACACTTTGTTCAATCCTTCCTATCTAAAGTTCATTTCCTTTGGCATAGAAGAGTTAAGCAGTTCCACCTTTTCCTAGTCATCAGACATCACTGTCTTGCCCAGAGCAGTGAGTCTATTCTCTGACTGTCTTCTTTGCCATGTGGTTGTTTCTATTGTCAGTTGGTCTCATCTCATTCTGGCACTAGCCTGGAAGTTATGTCATTCCTCCTATTCATCCTCAATTACTTGTCCTTCCTTCCATCTCTTGTCTAAGAATGTAACTGCCAAGGAATTCCCTTGCAATTAGATTGATCTCTTTAGACACTTCTCTTTTTTCCTCCTAAATGTAATTATATGACCAGAATTTTGTTTCAGAGAAACTCTCATGCCTTTTGAAATTACTTTCTTTTTAGTGACTCAAGTCATGGGATTCTATCTGTTCTACTACTGAACTCTCTTTTTAGGGTATGTGTCAGATTGTATCTGGTGTTCTTGTTCTTATCATTTACAAATTCTGAGATGTAATGGTCATTTCCTCTCAAGAAGGAAGAATGATAAAATGAAAGAGTGGTAAATCTGGAATCAGAGGACCTGTGTTTGAAATTCAAGTTGCCTCTGTAACCTTCTAGGTTACGGATATAACCTTCCGCAAATCAGCTAACTTTCCTGGGCTTAATTTCTTCATTAAATGAAGGAGTTGGAGTAAATGATCTATGAGATGAACTTATAGAACTAAATATAATCCTGTGCTATTTTCATTGCCTCCTTGGTCAGGATAGCAAAATGTTGCCTTTCCCTGTTCCTTTGGTTTCTTCTACCATTCCTACACCTCCACAGATCCATAGGCTTTCATAAACATGACGACCTTCCCTTATCATGTCCACCTTTAAAGCTTCCTTGGTATTTTAATCTAACCCACTCCTCTTGAAGCAGGTATACTACCCTATTGTCATATTACAATCTCAATAACACCAAAGATGTATTTTCCTCCTTGCATTAAGTTCTTTAGTTCACTTTATGGTTCCTATCCCCTTCTATTCAGGCTATTCATTCTTCAAGGCCCAGCTCACAGCCTCTCTCCTTCCATGAAGTCTTCTCTTGTTCCAGCTCTTGTAACTCTCAGGGTTATTCATGTTGGAGTCACAGAATGCTAGAATGAGAAGGGACCTTAGAGATCATCTCATTTAATCCTCTCATTTCACAGTAGAGGACACTGAGGCCCAGACAGGTAAACTAACTTGCTCATGCTCATGTGACTCTATTCTGTCCTGTACACAGTTATTTTCCAACTCTTCAGTGTAGATGGGACTTACTTCTCCAACCAGTCTGTGAGGTTTCTGAGGGTTGTACCCTTGAGAGTACTTAGCAGCCCAGGGGCAGGCACACAGTAATATCTTAATATCTCAAAAGAGTCCCAGGTAATTTTGGACTGACTGGTCAAATCAGGTCATGCACGATGCCAAGATGAAAGTGACAGGAGCTTTCACCTGGGTCAAACAGGAAAAAGGGCACCAAGTAACAAGTAATCAGTCCTTCTTCCAAGCTTCAAACCTGAAGGGCAGCAGAAAGATTTAGTAGCCCCAAGTCCCAGGCATAGCTAAGATATGTTAGACCAGATGTTTGGGGAATGTGGGTGAAAACATCAAGATTTACATCATGAACAGGTTTGGTTCACAGAGGAGTGACTCTTCTTAAGCAACCGTGATCTTAGAATGGGAGGAAAGAGAGGGAATTCACTTAGTAGGAGACAAGGTAGTGAGTGCTCACTTTATAGTAGGCTGGGAATTAAGATAGGGAGAAAGAAAAAGAGGGGAGAGGAGATGTTAAATTGCTTTGTATTTGTTGTATCCCCCTATATAAAAATCAAACAGTCCGGTTAATTAAGAAGGGGAAGGAATCTGGTTTATTCAGCTGTCGGGAATTTCTTTTAACAATAGCCCTTCATGGATGACAGGCGAGCATGGCAGGGCTGGCAGGACAGGCAGCAGAACACAGTAATTATAGGCATAAACAACACTGTGAGGGAGCAAATCACAGTCAACACATGGGCCCTGCCTGCTTGTGAAAGGGATGTCTAGACCACAAGCTCAATTTCCTAATCTCTGATCCCCTAAATTCTGCCCCCAATAATGCTTAATAACCTTAATGGGGCCAAGTCCTGGTGAATGTGGTCTGAGGTTTAGGTGCCATTATTATAAACCTTGCATGAGGCTTTAGAGCTCCTAAGGAGTCCTTTCCATGGACAGAAAGCTAGGACTAAAAAGATGGTAAATTGGCCACCCATCCTAAGTAGCTTCTCAGAGGCGGCAGGTAGGGATAAAGGAGCCACTACTGCGTCTGTGTTCCTGATTACTGTCAAAATGGAGATCATTTACAGACGGAGGACATTAAACACGATTCTATCACAGAGCTCTGGGCTGAGACGTGGGTTAAGGGCTGGCAGTCAGGAGTAAGGGCTGGGATGAGGGGACAAAGGCTCTGGCTAGGACCGAGGTGTAAGAGTTGTATCAAACGGTAAGTTTTAGGGTTAAGATCTAAGGTTGGGGTGGAGGCTGGGGACTGCATCTTTGGGTTCAGGCAATGGGAATAAGGTAATGGGCCACCGTAGTCCAAACAGCAGGTTACCTTGGGAGATCAGAGAAAAATTCAGATCCTACCACACACAGCTCCTAATTCTTCTCTGTCCTGGGGTATCCTCTTCCTCACACCAAGGAAAGGATAGATTCTCTCCAAATAACACTGACTAGTGCTTACTGGACCAAGTCACTCATCTTGTTTGTCAAGCTCATGCTAACTTCACTGAGTACTCATCAGCAGTAAAATCACAGAATCTAAGATCCTGAGATCTTAAACTGGGGTGTGTTGACTTAATTTTAAAAAATATTTGGATAATGTATTTTGATATAGTTAATTTTCTTTGTAATCCTATATATTTTATGCATTTAAAATAATTTTTCTGAAAAGGTCCATGGAACAAAAAAGAACCCTTGAAGTAATCCATACTTACATACCTAACTAGGTAGATTATGCAGTAAAAAGAGTGCTGGGCCTAGAGTCATGGTGACTTGAACTCAAATCTAGCCTCAGACACTTACTTGGCTACTACCTGGGCAAGTTGTTCAATTTATCTGCCTCATTTTCCTCAATGATCTTCATAGATGGTGATAGTGATTGCCATCTTATAGAGGATACTCTACCTCACAAAGTAGTTATGAGGTTCAAATGAGATAATTTGTAAAAGCACTTATTAGCACAGTGATTGTCACATAGCAGGTGCTTAATAAATACTTGTTCTCTCCCCTTCTTAAATGAAGGACACCTTCTACAACACTTCCCCCAAATGTAGGCTCTGATTAAAGATCTCTCATCTGAGGGAGCTCCATTACCTCCTAAAACAGCATACTCCACTTGAGGGTAATTCCAGATATTAGAAAATCTGTCTTGACAAGCTAGAAGTTCTGAGTTCTTGCCTCTTGAACCAAGCAGAATGAACAAATCTTTCCTCCATGAAAGGCCTCAAAGAGGTTCATGACATAAAGCATTTGTTTCTCCCTCTGCCCCCACCACATATTCTCCAAGAAACTCCACATCCTCTGCTCCTTTCACAAATCCTCACATGTTATGTTTTATTGGCTCACTTTTCTGGCTACTCATTTCTAGACTCAATCACAATCTGGCTGATTTGTGTCTTAAAATCTGGTCCCCAGAACTGCCCAGTACTCCAGACATGGCCTGAAGTAGAGGTCAGAGAACTTATTATCTCCCTTGTTTTGGAGAGAATGCTTCTCTTACTGCAGTTTAGGGTGGCATTATTTTTTTGGCTGCCATCTTATACTGTTGATGTATACCAGGATTTCTTAAACTTTTTCTATGTTATGAAAACATTTGACAGTCTGGTGAAGTCCTATGGAACCCTTCTCAGAATAATATTTTAAAATATGTAAAATGAAACACATAGTATTACAAAAGAAACCAGTTATATTGAAATAGAAGATTTAATTTTTTCCCCATTGAAATTCATTGATAACCCCCAGCCCCAAAATTTAAGGCTAAAAATCTCATGCAGTCCACCAAAAGCCAAGGTGATGTTGCCTAGGCATACCTCTCCCATTTCATTTGTGAAGATGGTTTTTTTTAACCTATGTAAAACCTCACTTTCATCCTTAGTAAATTTCATTTTGATTCAAACCATAGTTCTAGCCTATCAAAATCTTCTGAGAGCCCAACTTTTGTCATCTGAAGTTATTTGCAAATTGAATAAGCACGTCATCTAAATCCTTATCTACTTGACTTTAACAATGTTAAATAGTACAGAGCCAAAGACAATTCCAAGGCCCTATGTTAGGTCTGGGTTCCAAGCTGACACTGACCTATTAAGGACTTCCTCTTCAGATGTGGTCACTCAACCAGTTTTAAATCCACCTAATAGAATTATTATACCTTTTATTCAGAAGCTTGGTATGAATGACTTTCAAGTGCTTTGCTGACACCTAAGTATACTATGTCTACAGCACTCCTCTGACCTACTTATCTGGTAACCTTCTCAAAAAAAGCAAATGAAGATTGTCTGGTATGACCTATTCTTAAAGTCAGCAATCACTGCTTCCATTTGGAAGTGAGTTTTATAATGTTTTAGAATTTTGCCAGGAACAGAAGCCAAGCTCACTTTATAGTTTATAGATCCACTCTCTTATTTTTTATGAAAATTGGGTGAACATTTGCCCTTCTCTAGTGTTGTGGCACCTTTTTACTTTCAAAAATCACTTGCAGCAAATTAGCGACTGGTTTTTAGTATCCTTATGGTGTAGTTAGCAAACAGCTGAAAACTGGCTGCTAGATGCTGCCTGGCTGTCCCTCCACTGATCTAGAGTTTCAACCTGCTAACCATTTTCTCCTATCCTTCCTTTTCTAAACATTATTTTTCTTGAGAAGCAAAAGGATTTTGGCCTTTTCACTAACCCCACCACCCCATGCAGCAGTACTACCTGGTCCTGTGATCTTTCACTTCACTTCTTTGTTTCATAGCCATCTTCTTATAGTTGGGGGGAGCCACAAACTTTATGGAGAGGAGATGGCACAGAAACTCCACATTTCTCATCTGGCTGCACTCTTTTTGGACCTTTGTGACTTCTCCACCATGTCTGCTGCAGGGCACCTTGCCCCTGGCTTTTCAGTTTCCTGTTGTTTTTTCTTCTCTCATTAGTCTGTAAACTCCTTGAGATTAAGGACTCCCACATAAAAGATTCTTAAAAATGCTCACTGACTACTGACTGACTGACTTAAACTCAAGGATGCTTAGAGTTGGAAGGGGGCTTGGGGCCCTTCTATTCCAAGCCTCTCATTTAACAGATGAGCTTAAACAAGCTCAGAGTTCCTTTAAGTGACCATACTGCTTTTTTTTTGTATTCATCTTTAATAACTTGCTGAACCATCTACCTATATTTTAAATCAAAGGTTTTTTGATGAGTTTCCTGTGTATTAGCATTAGTTCCTTTAGGCAACTCCCTCCATTTTCCTTAATGCTACGTTTTCACTCATGTCTTCAAATAACATTCTAGAGAGCTTCTGATCCTCCTTGGGCTGACTTGCCTTGCAAAATGTTAGGGCATTCAATATTACTTATCTTTTATTTGAACTCTTCAAATCTATGGTATACATGTCAGACTAATTCCTACCTTTACTTTTTTCTGCATCATGGTAGAACAAGTGGTCACTTGCCCAAAGTTGTTATTTCTAATTAGGTAACCAGGTTCTCCTCATTGATATGAATTAGGTGCAGAAGAAGTGATTGGTCCCTTTGTTTCACATTTCTCTTGCTTAGTGAACAATAATCAAATCAATATTACCATTGGTAATGGAAAGGCCAAGACAACTGACTGCCTTATGGTACCACTCATGATCCCTGAGACTGCCTAGTGCCTTCCCCTGGCGATCACTCCTCAGATATGTTGTATCCCTTTAGTAGAATGTAAGTTCCTTAAGAACAAAGACTTCTCACTTTCATATTTGTATCCTAAGTACCTAGCACAATGCGTCAGGGCACATAGTAAATGCTTCTATTTGGATGGATTTATTAATAAGGCACATCACAAATTTATGAGTTACTGCCACTTTGGCCTAGCAGGAGAGTTGAAATCTCTCATCAATCAGTAGCACAAATCTCTCATCAATCAGTAGCACACTTCTGTGACAGGTTGGAGATGTTAGCTAAACCCAACTTCTCTAATTCTTCCTTCTGTCCAAGTCATCAGTCGTATGCTCCTACAAAATAACACTTATTTTTACTTCTGTTCCTCCACAAAAGCTCTCATGTTTCTTCCCCTAGCTTCCTATATAATGTCACTTACATTTAAAAAAGCAGATAGAGATACTTCATCCCTTTAGTTTTTTAACTAAGGCACAATAACTGACATTGACAGAGCCCCTTAATACCTAGCACTTACACCGAGTACTTTATAGTTAAGATTTGCCAAGTGATCCTCACAACAACAGCTGTAAAGTGGGTACTGTTATTGTTCTCATTTTACACAAGAGCAAACAGAGGCAAACCAACAAGTAACATGACTTAGCCAGGGTCAAACAACTAGCATGTCCAAGGCAGGATTCAAACTCAGTTCTTCCAGACTTCAGGCCCTGTACTCTGTCTACTTTGCCATCTAGCTGCCATTTTATTTGACCTTCATACCAGTCTATCGAGGACAGATATTATTTCAACTTTACATTCCAATTCCAAGTCTCATTTCAACATGTCTAAGTGGTAACAATGAGGTCAAATTTGCTTCCTTCCATCAGGATCCTCAATTCCCTCTATTTATTAAATAGACTTTCTGCATTTATATGTCTATATCTGAAGCTATGAGTTTTATTGCTGGCTTTCCTTTTAGATAGATTCTCTGTGAATTAGTGGTCTCCTTTTTAGCTAACTTTGCTTCTATTTGGTACTGTTACTCTATGATACCAGGACTATCAGATCTACGTGGATAATTTTCTTTTTCTTTCCTTACAGTTTAAAGCCTTAAGACTTGGGGAAAATACGTTTTTACTGACCTTTGTTGTGTGCATTCCATCCCTTGCCATAAAAGTCACTCATTTCTATATTTTGAGCTATAGTCTGGAAACCCAAATTTCATTCTCAGACACATTCTTCTTGTTCGTTATTTACCTCCCAAATCTATTTCTTTTGAAGTTCCAATCTTCAGTAAGTAGTATTGGTAAGATCATCACTTATGTCTTCAAGGCTTTTAGTTTTTGGATTTAGTATGCTTTCCATATTCCTTCTACAGGAACCATTTCGTCCTGCATGAATTGTTAAGAGAGAGGTTTGAAAAGTCTTTGGAGGTTCTCCATCATGTCCAGAATATATGCCTTAGGAAGACAGAAGATCTCTCTTTTGTTTATGACAGGCTGACAGAGCTAATTTAGGTAGCTGGGAGTTACTCACCACTGTTCCTCCTCCTTCTTCTGTCACCTGAAAGAACCTATGGATTCACAGCATCTTTCCTTTTAGGGCAAGAAGCTAATGCTTGCAGAGATGGTCCAGCATGCTATGCTTCTAAGGAAGAGCCCTATACCTTTCATACGGTTCTTAATGTTTGGTTGTCTTTCCCCCTCTTCACTCTCTGCCATACTGCTCCAAGCTGCAACCTCTTGGCACAACAGGAAATTCTCTACTGCTTTAAAAGCATTTTCTTCTTTTCTTACTTAAAGCATTTCTTCTTTTCTTTTAAGGAAAATTCAATTCTCCTGAATACCACATCCTAGATTCTTCTAGCCCTTTCCACTTCACTTTCTCTTCAAGAACTGAGATCACTTTGTACACACAGAAGTGTCAACAGAAACACAAACATCACATACTTCTAACAAGTCCTGGCAAAAATGTTCCTTGTCCCCCATACTAGATAATCTCATGGCTCGTACAGCAGTGAGTCCTTTCACTGTAAAACATGAGATGACTCAAGGATATGAAGAGTGAAATTCCCTCAGTTCTGTTTGTGTTGTCACTGATCTTTCTCTGCCACCAGACACTCTGGCCACACTTGGTGAGGGGAGCAAGTCTTAATTTATTTAGCAGACAGAAGCAGACAAAGCACAAGCAGACAGGACTCAAGGGCATGAAAAAAATTCAATTATTTAATGAGATCTATTCATCTTGTTTCACCTTGCTAAGACTCTCTGGAACCTTCCCTCCACTTTCCTGGATGCTAAACTCTCCAGCTTCACTTAAAGGGTGAAGCTAATTTATTTAGCAAACATAATTCAATGCAAGACCAAATTCAGTGATCTCATAATTATCTCCATACCTTGCCTCACCTTTCTGGTAAGCTCCCTGAGAGCAAGGACTATTTCTTTTTGTCTCTGTATCCACAGTGTCTGGCACAGAATAGGCACTTAATGCTTTTTGATGGGCTGTTTTCACCTTCACTTGAAATACCTGAATTCTAGTTTCTAATACTGGAGCTCACATCCTTTAACCTTTCCTCCTCCTCCTTCCCATGGAGTCTTTCTTCTTAAGAAGAGCAAGATTCTAGGTTTTTCTACCCTTAGGCATTGCACGATTTGCTTCCTGGAAGATGCCCTCTAGGCTGGTGGGTATAAATCATGGCAATGATAAAGGGCACTGGATGTAGAATCAGAAGTCCTGGGTTTGAATCCGAGCTCTACCACTTACTTGGGTTGGGATCTCATCTATAAGATGGGAAGTTTGGACTGGATGTTCTCTAAGGGCCACCCAGCTTTAAGTCCTACCCTCGAGGACTAGATGCACTTAATGCTGGAAAGTAACACAATTCATTAAAAGGAGCACTGGATTTGGAGTCAAGAGGGGCTGAGGTCATAGTCTGGCTCTGTTAATTCCTATCTATGTGACCTTCACTTTTCTGGGTCTCTGTTTCCTCATCTATAAAATGGATGACAATAGTTGCATTATTTATCTCATAGGTTTACTGCAAAGAAAGGGATTTTGTAAACTCTGAAGTACTTAATAAGTATGAGTTATTAGTAACATTCTTTGATTCTGTGTATTATGGGTTGTAAACTAATATAGGAGAGGCCTTATGAGCTGCCAGACACAAAAACTTCTTGGAAGAGGTAAGCTCTGAAGAATGCTGTGGTATAGGTGCTGACCACTAACCCTCAGCAGTCTTCATTCTCTACAGAAGTATTCTCCAAAGAACACTGTGAGGATCCAATGGTCTCCGAAGCGAAGGTTTCTCAGGAGGAGGGACTGCTCTACTCAGGAAGCCTAGCATTATTTATCCCTGGAACAGAGAGAGCCGAGACCAGGGATGGGGAATCTGCAGCCTCCAAGTCCCATCGTAGCCTTAGCAGATCTAGATGACCACACAGTCCCCACCTCTGGTCTAGGGGATGACAGTCGTTCTCACTTGGTCTTTACAACGACACTACATGTGGGTGCTACTATTACCCTCATTTTCCAGCTGAGAAAACTGAAACAAACATGTTGATGTTGACTTGTATGGAGTCACACAGCTAGTAAGTGTCTTACGTCATATTTGAACTCTGCTCTTCCTGACTTCAGGTCTTAAACTATCCATTGTGCCAACCAGATTCCTTGAGAGAAAATGAAAACACTAAAAAGTCCCCTTGAAGCCTCTTCACATTCTGGGATTTTGTGGTTTTAGGAATCCCTTAGAACATATACATATCCCATTTTAGCAAAGGGTTCCCATTCTCAGCTGAGTTGGAGAGCTTGATTTGGTACCTAATTTTGCCTGAGGCTGGGCTGCATGCCAGACCTCTGTGTGTCCTTGAGTCACCATCCCTCTAAATTATGAGAAGGTGTAGACCTGAGATGGTCTGTAAGGTCATATACTCAACTTCTAAAAATTCTATCATTCATAAAATCACAAACTGGTAGAGCTTAAAGAGATTTTAGGAATCCTTCATTTGAAAGAAGAAGGAACTTGCAAAGGAAAGTGCTCTTTCTTTATGAGATTCATTTGGTGAGCCTGTCGCTTATCCCATATCCAAAATACAGTTTTTATGTGTAGTAAGCCAGGAGAGAAAGTACGATGGAATAGAATAGCTGAAGACTCCCCACAGACAGTAAAGGGTCAGGACATCTAGCCCCACTCTTATTCTCTAAAGGTCCTATATTTGTAAATCTCAATCTACAAGTCAGACCTCGTAATTTTGAGTTTCTTAGGCTCTAATGTTACCAAGGGTGCCCACTCTATGGCTCAATTCAACTTAACATTTATTATCTATGGCAGAGTCTATGCTCAGCAATGTTGCAGAAACAAACATGAAATATGATTCCCTGCCCTCAAGGAGCAAATAGTCTTGTGATATATCAGTAACACATACACAACTTAGTATGACACAAACAAGAATGTGACAGAGGCCCAGAACCAAGCGCAGTGCTAGAGTGTGTGTGTGTGTGTGTGATCATAAACAGTCATATTCCTTGGAAGAGAATTTATGCTCACTGACACCCCTACTGTCACCACTATCCTCATACCTACATATTTCCAAATACCTGAGGTTTTACTTTTTGACAAGCAAAAACTTCCTTCCAAGGCTGTGGCAGGCCTCAGTTTTAAATGATTTTGGGAAGCAGAAAGCAAGGTACACTATTTTCAACCCAAAGACTTTTCAAGAGGTAATAGTTCAAGGGAAACTTCTTAATGACCAATATGTAAGACACAGCACAGCACATCTGACTCGGGGTTCCTGGGGCCAGGGTATGGATGACAAATATGTTATTTGACAGGTTACCTTTTCTCCCATGGGACAGTAGCCTTTGAGGAAGTCCACGCAGACCTCTGCCTTCTTTGACACATACACATGGCTGTATGGGCAGTTGCTATTATTGCAGATTCCTTTCAGGAAGTAGGAACACACTGGCATCTGTAAAAAGAGAGAGCAGACTGGATGATAGGGTCATGGGATTCCATTCACACATACAGACACACACACACACACACACACACACACACACACACACTTACTCAAGCAAAAAATTCATACACAGAAACCTACACACAATCACAAAGAGACCTACAGAGTCATACACACATTCATAAAAGGAAATGGAGAACACATTCAAAGTCACATAGAAAAAGACAAACACTCACAAAAAAAGGCAAATACTTTACTTTCAGAGATACACAATTAGAGACAAATACATCTGCTTGCACAGAAATAGATGTGTGGAAATACACACAAACAGACACACAGATATGTTGTGGTAGAGACAAGAAAGGAGAAAGACAACGTCCTCTGCTCTGGTCTAAACTAATCAGGAAAAATGCCCAGTTCTTGATGACATATTTTAGGAAAAATGCTGATAAGCCAGAGTGTGTCTAGAAGAAGACGACCAGGATGAGGAGAGGACTAGAACCCAAGTCGCATAATGATGAATTAAACAACTAGAAGTGTTTAGCTTAGAGAAGTAAAGCTTTTGGGAGGACTTTATTGTTATCTTCAAGTACCTAAAAGACTGTCATGAAGTACTAGAAGAAGACTTGTTCTACTGGCTGTGGAGGGCAGAATTAGAAATTAGGAAAATTACGAGGTTGGAGGATGGTGGTGGGGAAAGAGGGCAGATTTTAGTTCAACATAAGGAAGAACAATCGAACAAGAAGAGTTATTCCCAAAATGAAATGAACTGCCTTGAAAGATGGTGAGCTCCCCAATACTGGAGTTACTCCAACAGGGAATAGGTGATCCCTTGGTATGAATGCTGGGATTTATGTTTTTGGGAGGGTCTGGACAAGAATACTTCTAAAGTCCCTACAAGCTCTGGGAATCTATAATTCTATGGTCCTTGGTTATCTTTAGTGATCTTATAATCTAATTAAGGAGGTAAGATTCACAAAAAGATGGGCAAGTTACTTAATGTCTCTGAGTCTGGGTTTTCTCATTTTTCAAACGAAAAGCTCCAATCAGAAAAGCTTTAAGGTATCTTCTAGCTCTAAATCCTATCTATCACCTTGGCTCCAACCACAGTAAACAAAAAAAACCAAAACACATGGAACATGAGTCAGAGAAGGAAAACCTCACCTTAGGCATTAACTTTCATTTCATAGAAAAGGAAGGACTTCAGAAAGGCCTAAAAGGGGAGAGGGTAAAATCTGGATAGAAGACCAGAAAGAATTAGACATTCCAAGAGAAATTTACTAGGCACAAGGCAGGAATGAACACTATACACATACGTATGTGTGCATGTGTATGTGTGTGCACATGTGTGTATGTGTGTGTGTGTGTGTGTGTGTGTGTGTTAAAGATGTAGTATCTCTGGAGACTAGGCAAGATAAGACAGAAGATTTATGTAGGTTAGCAGTCAGAAAATAAGCATTTATTAATCACTTATCATATGGCAAGTACTGGGATAAAAGCCAAGGAATAAAGAAAAGCAAAAAATAGTGGAAATATCCCCAGCCTGTGAATTAAGAGGTCTCAACTCTTATTCTGGGTCAGCTGCCAACCTGCTCCATGACAGGGTGAATCACTTCTCCCACAACTCTGGACTTTTGTTGTCCTCAATGGTGGAGCTGGAAAGTACAGTACATTAAGATTCCTCCTAGTGCCAACCTAACATGTTCTAAGTTCTCTTTCAATTCCAATGTTTTATGTATCGAAGTCTTTCCTAGTTCTGACATTCTATTGTCTAAGGTCAAAAGTTCACTTTAGTGCTTACATTTTATAATCTAAGTTATAACGTTCAATACCACCAGATGGTGCAATGGACTTGGTGACTGGGAAATCTGAGTTCAAATTCCGCCTCAGATACTAGCAGTATGACTCTGGTCAGGTGACTTATTCTCAGCCCGAGTTCTCCCACCTGCACAGTGGGGACAATAACAGTCCCTATCTCAACGGGTTGTTGTGAGGATCAAATGAGATAATATATGTAAAGCATTTTGCAGACCTTAACGTGCTTAACATACTTTCACTTAGTGATTAGTCCTGTCTGACTCTTTGTGACCCCTTTGGGGCTTTTTGGGCAGATACTAAAGGGATTTAAAATTTCCTTTTCCAGCTCATTTTACAGATGGGGAAACTGAGGCAAACAGGGTGAAATGACTTGGCCATGGTTACATGGCTGGTAAGTGTCTGAAACCAGATTTAAATTCTTGAAGATGAGTCTTCCTGACTCTTGGCTGGGCACTCTATCCACTGCACCACCAAGCTGCCCCATATAAATGCTAGCTATATTATTGTACTCCAGCTCTATCTGTCTGTGGCTTAAGGTTTCTGTCTGACTCTAAGATTCACTGAGCTCAATGAAGAGAAGGGGAGATAAATTTGGAGAGGTAGGATAGGGACAGACTATAAGAGGCCTGGAAATCTAGGCAGAGAATTTAGACCAGAACATGCAATGAGGAAATACTGAAAAATGTTTAGCAATGGATGGAGAGGTTGGGGCGGGGGGAAGGGTGGCAGGATGATGGCATGGTCAGAACTGTTTCAGAAAGAAAGCTCTGGATGAATGTGCAAGATGCATCGGAAGGGTAAGACTGGCAGCCCAGAAGTATGTTAGAAGACTACTGTAATGGTCTAAATATGGGATGGTGGCTAAGGGAGTAAAAGGGACAGATGAAAGGGTGTTTTGAAGGAAGGTCACTGAGACTAGTGTGTGATTAGTTTCAGAGGCAAAAGGAGAGTCAATGACAACTCTGAGAATCCTAGTTTGAGAGAATAAGGTGTTGACAGAAATGCTACAGCTGATTACGGGGTCCCAGAGAGGAGTTGAGGAGGTGACGGCTAAAATCACGGGCATAGGTCTCTGAGACAGAGCACACAGAAAAAGAAAAGAACAGAACAGTCTTATGTCTTGGAGGTGGTCAGCAGTTAAGGAGCAGGTGGAGGCTCCATCCTAGAACCAAGTGGCATGAAATAACCCAAAATTTGCAGAGAGAACATTTTATGAGCCCTTCTGATGTTCAATGGACCAGTGGGAAACTCGGGATGTTGTAGTTTACATCTGCTCCCATTATCCTATTTGGGCGATCATTTATTCATTTACTCACTCATTCATTCAACAACAAATATCTATTAAGCAGGGCCCTATGCTCATTATGGGGAATACAAAAATCTATTAAATAAATAAATAAATGTGTACACACACACACACACACACCTACGATGCAAGGGAGAGATCCAGGGAAAATGTTAGCAGAAATGAGATGGGGAAAAGATGATATTCAAAAGGTGAGGAGGCAGAGAAAGCTTGGTGAAGGTGACATCTGTCTTGAGCTTTCAAGGGAGAGATTTTAAGAAATGCAGGTAGAGAGTCAATTCCCAGCACAGTGGATGGTGTGAGCAGAGTCGTGAAGATAGGGGTGAACAGGGTAAGAACAGGACTTGGGAGAGTTACCCAGTTTCTCTGTAACAAAAGGTCCATGAAAAGCACTAACATGATATAAGACTAGAACTAGACTGTGGAGGACCTAGGATGTCAGATTACTGGCAGCAAGAAAAGTTGGGAAGGGTGGGAGTAGGGATAAAGAAAAATGTTTGGAGGCTAGGGAAGTTTACTGTTGTTTTAACTGAACAGTTAAGTGTGGATGAGGCTACTTCTAGATGTTACTAGCAGTTAAGAGAAAAATGGAAAGGACTGCTTACCTACCATCATCATGGCAATACTGGACATTATCTACTCTCTCCTTTAGCTAGCTAATATAATTAAAAACAAATTACTAGTTTGCTGTGAGATTTCCTATATTTCACTCAAGTTATCATCAGTTGTCACACACTAACCTAAAACCTGACTAGTCAGTTATAAATGGCATGACTTGGGAGGGAAGCAATGAAACTCTCAGACTGCTGAAAGGCTGACTTGCTGCTTGAGTGGCTGCTCACTGGGGCACAGAGATGCTGTTCTGTTCTGCCCTCATATTTCACACTAGTTGGAAGAACGGGGTCTAGGGCAAGACTCTCAGCTCCCTGGCACTGCCTGGATACAATCATGGTCTCTAAAGAACCTCCTTATCACCATGGAACACAAGACTTTCCAGTCTGATGTTGGTTTTCTGAAGTCAGACCTACATGGCTTCACTTGACTGAGATGACCGGCAAATGAGAGCTATTGAGGGTGAAAGAGTATTGGAATGAACCAAAAAGAGCTGTGAGAGAGATAATGATGCTATGTGAAAGGAAAAGAGTGGACTACAAAAAATAGAAAACAAAAAGAGAAAAAAAGTGTCTGAGAGACCCTGAGACACCCAGGAAGTAAGATAAAAACTGAGAGAGTAAATGATAGCATGATTAAGAGAGATGTGAAGGAGCAAGGCAGACAGTAAGGAAGCAAGAAAATGAGAAATGGAAATTAAAGCAGAGCATGCAACAGACAGAAAGCAAGGTCTGGATCTACAGGATGAGTGAGAGGGTGAGCAAGAGAATGAAAGGAGGCGCAAGACAGAGCAAGCAATCAAGCGAGCAGCGTGAAAATAAGAAAAATAAGAGTGTGAACAACAGCGTGAGACAGGCGGCCAATGAGATGGGGTCCAGGGGGCAAGGGGGAGACTGAGCAAGAGGGGTCAAGAGGAGAGTGGGCAAGAGTGCGATGAGGACACGAAGGGAGTTCAGGGTCAAGAAGACAGGAGAAACATAGGAACTAGCAAGTGTGTGAGACAGGTAGAAAGCAGAATAAATGGGGAAGGAGGAGAAAAGTGAGAGTGAACAAGAGAAAGAAGGGTTGTGTGTGGGGAGGGTGGGTGGTGGAGATGAGGCAGTAGAGAATAAACCAGCATTGGAGATGTGTACACAGATGGGGAGAAAAAAGCAGGAGGAGGGAAGGAAGGAAGCACAAAGAAACAAAGGGTGATTTAAAATACAGAGTTTATTTTTAATTGTCTCTTAACTGCAGCCATTGAGAGAGAGGCCGGGAGTTGGGGGCTTCCATGGTGGGGTTGGTGGTGGTATGACCGTAAACAATTCCCTTAATGTAGTTTTTGATATAGAGCCCAAATTAGCTCTAATAAAAAGGGATAATAAAGGCAACTCTTATACCAAACTAAACTCCTCCTAGCTGTCAAGCCGGGGCCATTATCAAGAGGAAACTGCATTCTCATTTCAATTAACCTTGTTTGCACCCCACCACGTCCACACAAATAACAATAACATTAATTCAGGGCACTGGTGCGGGGCGGCCATATTAGACAGCTTGGAATATGCAGAGGCTCGGGAGCCTCGAGCTAATGAACCCGAAACTCGACGTGAATTTCCAAATTGCTCACAACAGAGTTTCTGAGCTCTATTAGGGAGAAAAATGCTGATTCTTTTCAAGTTCCTCAAGGGGAAAAGCTGTTGCCGCAGCAATGGCAGTGGCAGGAGCACCAGCATGCCTCTGCCCAAACTCTAGTCTCATGTCAATCTGTCCTGCTTCATCCATTCACACTGACCATCCCCTACCCCCCAAATCATCACATGATGCACAGCAGGCCCAACTCCTCGAAACTGTCCTCAACTGAACTCAAAAATTGATGTCCAACTCTAATTAGCTTCTGAGTGAGCCTGATGGAAGGGAGGAGTCACCAGGTACCTTGTACGTATTAATATAGGGCAAGAAAGGCCCATCTGCTATCAAATTATTTTTAAGGATATAGGCTCTAGATCCAAAGTGGTGCTGGGAATCAGGGGGCTCAGATCTGAATCCCAGCTCTTCTATGAACTAACTTTGTGGGCAAGTAATTTTTAGCAATCTTGGGCTTCAGTTTCCTTCTCTAGAAAATCAATGTGTTGTAAGGATTACTTCAAACTCGACAAGTCCTATAATTCTAGGTACCTTAGCGTATGATGGTTCAAAGGGTCACAGTGGGCCAGGTTCTGACTTCAGCAGGGCAATCAATATTACATTCCTAATGAGATTGACAGCTCTTATTTTGCGCCCTTTTTTTCACAGGATCAGTGGGATTCTCTTCCAAGAATGTACTCCTCTCATCTGAACCTCTCTAAACTCTATCCTTCAGGCCTACCCAAAGGATGCATCCTTTTCTGGTTACTCCTTTTAAATCCCTCCATCTCTCAGTCTAGCATTTGATCCTATCTTGAACTTTTCTCACATGTATCAGTCTTGCCTTACTTCACATGGGTAAGACTGTAAGCTCTGTGAGGAAAATGACTGGCCCTAATGCTAACTACCTTCTGTTGATAGATCGTTTCCTGATATGGATAGTGTGGGATTGATTTTGGAGTTGAGGGAAGACACTGTTCCTCTAGCCTCCTGCTTACTTTAACCAAAGAGAGAATCTATCTGGGAGAAAGGCCAGAGAGTCACAAAATAACTGGGCCCCAAAGATCACAGATGCTGAACCAGGAGCACTGAAAGGGAAGGTTTCCTAGGTATATCAGGATCAAACAGATTATAAAACAATTTTTGACTGGTCAATGATGGGTGGTAACTCACAGGGTTTTTCAAACAGAAATCTCAAGCAGGATGGAAAGCCTTCTAATTAGGTTAAGGGAGAAGTTAAAGAGTCTGTGAGAACAAAATTTTAGGCCTTTAAAAGACTGTAGACTCACAGTGAGTTAACAGTGTGAGGTTGCAGTCAACAAAATTAACAAAATCTTAGGTCACCTTGGGTGGTACAGTATAGCAAAGAACTGGAAACAAAATAAGTGTCCATACACCAGAGAATGGCTTAACAAACTGTGGTACATTAATATAATATTAATATGCAACAAGAAACAAGTATTATGAATATAGAGAGGCAAGGAAAGACTTACATGGAGTAACAATTCTTCCAAACTTTTCCCATACCTCCTTCCATGGCTCCCTTTCCTCTACTCTCATCTGAGAACCCTGCTTGATATTTTACAGAAAATATTGAGGCCATTTGCCATGAGCTTCCTCTTCCTCATGTCCTATCACTCTGATGCCTTCTCTTACTATCTCTTCTGTCACAGAGTGACAAAACTCTTGTTTCACACACAGAACTCTTGTCTCAGAAGCAGAGGTGGCCCTACTCCTTACTAAAGTAATCGTTGTACTTGCTCAAGAGGTGTCATTCCTTCCTGCTTCCTGTCATCTCCTTTTATCACTTATATTCCAATCTTGCCTTGTTACTGCCTCATTCCCTACCACTTACAAACACACCCATGTCTCTCCCATCTTGAAAAAAACCTCACTTGATCCTTCCAACTCTGCTACCTATAGTCTCATATCTCTTCCGCCCTGCCCTCCCCACACTTGTGGCCAAACTCTTCAAAAAGGCTGTCTACATCAGGTGCCTCCACATTCCCTCCTCTCACTTCTTAACCCCTTACAATTCAGCTTCTAACCTCACCATTTCACAAAAATATGCTTTCTCCACAGTCAGCAATGATCTCCTAACTGCCCAATCCAGTGGCCTTTTCTCAGTCCTCACTCTTCTCCAATTCTCTACAGTCTTTGACACTGCTGACCATCCTCTTTTCCTTAAGCCTCTCTTCCTCGAGGTGTTCAGGGTCTCTCTCCTGCTTCTTCTTCTACTTATTGGACTGCTCCTTCTCAGGGTCCTTTGCTCGATGGTCATCCAGATCACAACCTCTAACTGCAGGTGTCCCACACTTCTTTTCTGCTCTTTTCTTCCCCCTCTATACAACTTCATTTGGTGATCTCATCAGCTCTCATGTATTTAATTACCGTCTCTGTGCTTATGATTCTCAGCCTACCTTTCCTGCCCCAGAGTCTCTGCTGACTTTCAATTTTGCATCTCCAACTGTTTTTGAGAGATGTCAAAATGGATGTTCAATAAACATTTTAAACTCTACATATCCAAAATCAAACTCATTACTAACTTCCTCTCTTCCCCCTATTACTGTAGAGGGCAAGATCATTCTCTGAGTCAAATAAGCTTATTAAACCTAGGAATTATCCTTGATTCCTCATGGCCACAATGTCAAGGCTTGCTGATTTCATCTTCGCAACATCTCTCAAACACATCCTTCTCTCTTCCTACACTTCTACCACACTGGTATAGGTCCTCATCATCTCATATCCAGATTACTGCAGTAGCTTGCTGCTGGGTCTGCCTGCCTCAAGTCTCACCCCATTCCAATTCAGCCTCTATTTGGCCAAGTCTAATCATGTCACACTTCTTCCTCACTCAGTAAAACTCCAGTGGTTCCCTATCATCTCCAAGATCAAACGCAAAATCCTCTCTGTGGTGTTCAAAGACCTTCATAACCTAGCTCCCTCCTACTTGTCTAAGTCTCCTTATACCTTATTCACCCCTATGTGCTATTCAACCCAGTAACAGCAGCCTTCTTGGTGTTCCATGAACAAGCTGCTCCATCTCTTGGCTCTGAGCATTTTGTCTGGCCGTCCCCTACGTTTGGGATGATCTTCCTGCTCATCTCTGCCTACTTCCTTCCCTCAAGTCTCAACTAAAGTCCCATCTTCTGCAAGATGGCTTTCTAAATATTTTTAATTCTAGTGCCTTCCTCTTGTTAATTATTTCCTATTTATCCCACGTATATCACTTGTTTGTACAGGTTTGCTTGCATCTGCTTGTTATCATTAGATTGTCAGATCTCTGAGGCAGGAACAAACTTTTGTCTCTTTTTGTATCACCACGGCTTAGCACGGTACCTGGCATAAAGTAGGTGCAGAATAAAAGGTACTGACTGACTGATGTAAAGTGAAGAAGTAAAGCCAATAAAACAATATAAACAATACATCAATGGAAATGAGAAGAATCACAAAAGAAAAAAAAGTGAATGTTGTGAAATACAAAGGAAAAGTGGGACCCCTGAGAAGAGGTATGAAAATAAATCCTCCCTGCTCTATCATCACACTTTTGCAGAGATGGGGTTCTAACAAATGAAACATTTGTTAGACTATGCACTAAGCATAGTCTCTGGCACTTAGTGGGTGATACATAAAAACATTCCTTTTTCTTCTTTTAACATTGCATATATTTGTACTTTTTTGATCTAATGACTGGTTAGCTGATTTTTTTCTCTTTTTTTCCTCTAAAATGTTTTTTGTTATATTGGGTGACTCTTTGGGGGAGGGGATGCAAGGGAAAATGTAGGTGATATAAAAACAAATGTTCTCAATAGAAATGGTGTTTTTTTTAGAGTGGCATATCATTAGAATTGACGTCATCTATTCTAATTCAAGAGGCAGCATGACACAGGGTAATCAGCTAGACTTAGAGCTTGGAGGGAACTTTCATTCTACATAATAATAATAGTTGATATTTATATCATACTTATTGTTATCTTCTGTCTTCCTCAGAATATTGTGTTTAGTTCTGGGTATCACATTTTAATCAGTCAAGAAGCATTTGTTAAATACTTACTATGTGCCAGGCAATGTGCTAAGCACTGGCTTGTTAAAAAAAAAAAAAGTAAAAAAAATGGTTCCTATATTCAAAGAGCTCACTATGTATATACAGGATGGATGTAGTATAAATGGGAGGTAATCTCAGAGTGAGGAGGGTACTAGCACTGCAGGGACTAGGAAAGGCCTCTTGTAGAATGTGGAATTGGAGCTAAGTTTTTGAGGAAGCCAGGAGGTGGTGGTGAGGAGGGAGAGCATTTCAGGCATGGGGAAACAGTCAATGCAAAGGCAAAGAGTGGGGATATAGAATGACATGTATGAGGAACAACAAGTAGGCCACAAAAATACAGAGAGGGGAGTAAAGTACAAGAAAATGAGAAAGGTATAAAGGGGCCAGGTTTATAGTGGACTTTAAAAGCCAAATAGAGGATTATAGATTTGATTCTGGAGGTAATAGGGAGCCACTGGAGTTTACTGAGTACAGGGTGATGTGGTTAGACTTACACTTTAGGAATATAACCTTGACAGATGAGAGGAGGATGGATTGGAATGGAAAGACACTTGAGGTAGGGAGACCAAGCAGAAGGCTATTGTAATGGTCAAAAGGTGGTAAGTGAAGGATGGTCACTATTTGAGTGGAAAGAAGAGGGTGTGTTATGAACATAGGAAAAATATAAACTAGAGGGTATTCAAAGAAGGCCAGTCAAGGCAGTGATAAAACTGCAGATTAAGTCATATAAGGATCATTTGATGAAATCGGGATAGACACTCTAGAAACGAGGAGTTTTAAGGGGAACAACAGCAGCAGCATTTCTATTGTGCTTTACAAATATGATGCCATTTGATTCTCCCACAAGCCTGGGAGGGAAGCAGTATTATTCCTATTTCATAGATGAGGAGATGCCTCCATTAGGCAGACAAGGATGAAGTGACTTGCCCAGGTTGGATGTGAGCTCAGACCTTCCCGACTCCAGAACCAACTCTCCATCCAGTGTACCAAACAGCTGTCACTAACCACCTTTTACTTGAATAAGTATTGTTTTTTTACATCTCACATGACAGCTATCTTTAATTTTCTGAAGGACTATTATGTTTAAGAGGGATTAGATTTGCTCTTCTTGTCCCCAGAGGACCAAAGGGTGAAAGTTGCATACATGCAGATTTAAGCTTGATATAAGAAAAAACTTCTTGACAATTAGAGCTGTCTCAAAGGTGGAATGGGCTGACTGTGGAGGCAGTAATATCTCTCTCAATACAGTTATTCAAGAAGAGGCTGAATTATGACTTAGGAGGTCTGTTTTAGGGTGGGTTCTTGCTTAGAATGGACTCTTTTAGCTGTAAGATTCTATTCACATTTTAATCCTTCTTAACTACCAGGAATATAATGAATACCTTACCTTTCAGGTAAATTGAACAGGGGGCCATGTTTGAGATGAGGTAAAGAAAACAAGACTAGGAAACTCTTTAGTCCTGGCCAGAGTAATCTGTGGCTAGATATTAGTTATACCAGCAGTCTTCCGCACTCTTCCTTCTGCTTTAACTCCCAATACAATGAGCTGTTAGGGACTATCAGTTTCCCTTGCTGCAACACTTCTTACACCCAATACCTCTGCTCCACTCCCAGTGAAGTTACCCTGAGTCACGCCCTCATTACCTCTTACCTAGCTTATTGCAATGATCTCTGAAGTGTTTTCCTGGACACACATTACTCTCTTCCTAATCCAACTGTCAAACAGTTGCCAAGAGCACCTTTCTAACTTTAGAGCTCTGATGCTGTCACTCCCCTGCTCAAAAATTGTTTATGGCTCCCCACAATATACCAGGTAAAAGAAATATCTTAGCCTGGCATTTTAGGCTGGATCCAACCTACCTTGTCATCTTTATTTCACTCTTTATCTCCACAAGATGTTCTCTCTTCCAAATAAACTGAAGTGCAAGCAACTCTCCAAATCCATCCTGCCTACTCCAGTTTCCATGCATCTGTGTGCTCTCCCTTATACCTGCATCTCACTCTACTCATCTACTTCTCTTGAAATTCTCCTTTTCCTTCAAGATCCCACTTGGGAAAAAAATAACCAAAAAACAACTAATCCCTCCTTCCTCAAGTTTTCTTAGGACTGGGACTCTCCTTTGCTTCATCACAGTTCAATCTTGTATTTCATTTCACATTTCAATTTGTGCACATACTGTATCCTTAGAAGGAAGGCGGATTATACTCCTTTTTTATTTAAGAAAAAATATCCCTCCTCACTGCCAAACAAAAGGGTACATACAAAGTATGTGAAATCCTTCAAAGTTTATTCAATTAAAATTTTCCACTGTATTCAACATCTGGCTGACTGTCTTCTTCTTGCCTTCATACTAAAGGATTTAAACACCCATCTTGATGATCTCTCAAACTCCTTAACCTTCCAATTCCTAAATCTCTTCCTAAATCATCTAATTCTTCACTCCAACTCAGTCAACCATAATGAGTCTCACCATTACCTATAACTGTTCCAATTCCTTAATCAAAAAAATCTATTCCTCTATCCACCTATAACTTCCTTTCATTCTGTTTCTCACTATGTGCCTCACCCTTCCCAAACCCATTCTTCACATATATTCTTATTAAATACATTTTCATGTTAGTCATGTTGTATGGGAGAATTAAAATGAATGGGAGAAACCATAAGAAAAAGCTCAAACAAAACAAAACATAACACAAGAGAAAATATTCTGCCTCATTCTGCTTTCCAGTTTCACAGTTCTTTCTCTGGATGTGGATGTCACATTGCCTCAAGAGTCCTTTGGGAATGTTTTACATCCCTGCATTGCTGTGAAGGACTAAGTCTACCAGAAAAAATGCCTTGCACACTGTGGTTTTTACTGTGTACAATGATCTCCTGGTTCTTCTCCTTTCACTCAGCATCAGTTCATACAAATCCTTCCAGGCATTTCTGAAGTCCTGTTCATCATTTCTTTAGCACAATAATATTCCATTACATTCATATACCACAACTTGTTGGGTCATTCCCCAATTGATGGGCAACCCCCCGATTTTCAGTTCTTGGTCACCACAAAGAGTGCTTTTATAAATATTTTTGTACATGTAGGACCCTTTCCCATTTGTATGACTTCTTTGGGATACAGTCTCAGAGGCAATATTGCTGGGTCAAAGGGTATGCGCATTTTTGTAGTCCTTTGGGCATAGTTCCAAATTGCTCTCCAGAATGGATTAGTTTGCAGCTCCACCCACAATGAATTACTTACTATTCTAACTCTCCCACATCTTCTCTAACATTTATCATCTTCCTGGTTTGTCATGTTAATCAATCTATTAAGTATGATATGGTACCACAGAGTTGTTTTGATTTGTATCTCTCTAATCAACAGTGATTTAGAGTATTTTTTCATAAGATTATAGAGAGCTTTAATTTCTTCCTCTGAAAACTGCCTGTTCATATCCTTTGACCATTTATCAATTGGGGAATGACCTATTCTTGTACATTTAACTCACTTCTCCGTATATTTTAGAAATGAGGTCTTTATCACAGACACTAGTTGCAAAAATTTTCTCAGTTTTCTGCTTCCCTCCTAATCTGCCTTGCATTGGGTTTGTTTGTGCAAAAACTTTTCAATTTAATGTAATCAGAATTATCCATTTTGCACTTCATAATGTTCACTATCTCTTGTTTGGTCATATATTTCTCCATTCTCCATAAATCTGACAAATATACTATTCCTTGCTCCCCTACCTAATTTGTTTATAGCATCAGTTTTTATACCTAGATCATGTATCCATTTGGACTATATTTCTTGTGTATGGTATCAGGCATTGGTCTATACTCAATTTTTGCCACACTGTTATCCAGTTTTCCCAGCAGTTTTTGTCAAACACTGAGTTCTTATCCCAGAAGCTGGGGTCCTTGGATTTATCAAACAGCAGATTTACTAACTGTGTCTTGAGTACCTAACCTATTCCACTGATGTACCCTTCTTTTTCTTAGCTAGTACCAAGTGGTTTTGATGACTGTTACTTTATAATACAATTTGAGATCTGGTAGGGCTAGGTCACCTTTCCAGTATTTCTTCTCATTAATTCCCTTGATATTCTGGATCTTTTGTTCTTCCACATGAAATTCAATATTACTTTTTCTAGCTCTAGAAAATATTTTTCTGGTAGTCTGATTGGTATGACACTGAAGTAAATTAATTTAGTTAGAATTGTCATTTTTATTATATTAGCTTGGATTAACCATGAGCAGCTGATTTTTTTCCACTTACTTAGATCTGACTTTATTTGTGTGAAAAATATTTTGCAATTATGTTCATATAGTCCCTGGGTTTGTTTTGGCAGGTAGACTCCCAGATATTTTATAGTGTCTACCATAACTTTAAATGGGATTTCTCTTTCCATTTCTTGCTGTCAGACTTTGTTGCTAATATATAGGAATGCAGAAGATTTGAGAGTTTATTTTGTAACCTGCAACACTGCCAAAGTTGTTTATTATTTCAAGTAGTTTTTCACTTCATTCTCTAAATATATCATCATATCATCTGTAAAGAGTGATGACTAAGTTTCTTCTTTGTCTATTCTAATTCCTTCAATTTCTTTTTCTTCTCTTATTGCTAAAGTTAATGTTTCTAGTACCATATTGATCAACAATGGTGATACTCGATAACCTTCTTTTACCCTAGATCTAACTGGAAATTCATCTAGCTAATCCCCACTGCATATAATGCTTGCTGATGGTTCTAGGTAGATACTACTTATTATTTTATGTAAAGTTCCATTTAATCCTGCGGTCTCCACTGTTTTCAATAGAATGGGTGTTGTATTTTGTCAAAAGCTTTTTCTGCAATTACTGAGATAATCATGTGGTTTCTGTTACTTTTGTTGTTGATACAATCAACAATGCTAAACAGTTTTCCTAACATTGAACTATCCCTGCATTTCTGGTACAAAACCTACCTGATCATAATGTATTGATATATTATCATTATAAGTTGCTGAATGACTTCTTGGAAGATATTGTCCAGGCTCTTTTTTTCATTACGGCTTTCTGGTAGGCCAATAACTCTTAGATATTCTTTCCTGGATCTATTTTCCAGGTCAGTTGTTTTTCCAAAGAGATATTTTACATTTTCTTCTATTTTTTCATTCTTTAGATTCTGTTTGACTGATTCTTGATGTCTTGTAGAGTCATTAGCTTCTACTTGCCCAATTCTAATTTTTAAGATTATTTTCTTCAGTTAACTTTTGCATCTCCTTTTCCATTTGTCCAATTGTTCCAGTTAAGTTTTCTATCACTTTATCCCTTTGTCCAATTTTCTTTTAAAATTCTTCCATGAATTCTTTTCTCATATATTAAAAATCATGAGCCAATTTTTCTTTGACCTCTCTAATTTGGCTTTTAGAATCCTTCTTGAGCTCTTCCAAGAACGCTATTTGGGCTTGAGATGAGTTCCTATTCCCTTCTGAGGTTTCAAACGGGAGTACAATCCCAATGCTGATCTCTTTGGTATTCATGTTTTGATCCTTGTCCCCACAGTAAGTTTCTATTGTCTTTTCTTTTCTGGTTTGCTTCTTGCTCATGATGATTGCCTTCTTCCTGGCTTTTAGAGTGGATCTCTGCTTCTGGGACTCTGTCCCATGGTTCTTGTGCTTAGAACGTGAGGTTTTGTGTATTGTGGTTTCTGGTTCTTTCAGCTAGAAGCTAGAATGCTGCAGCTTACCTGCTGCTGAGCTGGCTGGTGTGTCAAAGCAGAGGCCAGGTGAAGTCTTTCTGAGTTTCCCTGGAGTTACATTGGAGTTTGCTCCATGAGGTGTGGAGGAGGGCTGGTCTGGCCACAGGAGGTCTCTCCTGAGCTACAGCACAGGCAGGCTCAGTGGTTGTTGACAACTGTCTGTGCTAGCATCTTCCCGATTCGCCTGGCTTTGCTAAGGCATGCCTGAGGTCTTGCTGTTGGCACTTACGGGCTCCAACCCTCTGGGACTCAGGATAACCTCTTAGTTCGCTGAGGTGTGACTTTCTGAGACAGTTCTGATCCTGTACTCCTTCCCTTCAGCCACAGCAAGAGGGAACCCCCTTTGCAATTTTCCTAGACTCTCTGGCTAAGAGACTGCTTACCCCTTCGGCTGACTCACTGTTCCAGGATTTTTCTTAGGAAAATGTTCTCTGGGTTTTTCTCAACAAGGAGAGGGGTAGAGCATTTATAGATAACTCCACCATCTTGGCTCCCAGAAATCCAACTACTCTAAACTACTTCTTTCTCCTCAGAACTTTTCAGGCCTATCTGCTCCTACTTTATTTTTTATCCTTCCCAATTTCAACTGGAGAGTTAAACAATTAAACCTCACATTGTCATCAACTCTTGAAAACCTTATCCCAGGGTCCTGTCACCTCTAGTTTCTTTTTTTTTTAATATATTCATTTTATGCATTTTTAATGCTCTACAATCATTACCATAAAACTTAGATTTAGGTTTATCAATTTTATTTGTTTTTTCATAAAACTAACTATTGGCTTTATTTATTAATTCAATAGTTTTCTTAATTTCAATTTTATTAATCTCTCTTTTGGTTTTCAGTATTTGTAATCTGGTATTTACTTGGGGATTTTCAATTTGTTCTTTTTTCTAGCTTTTTCAACTGCATGCTCAGGTCATTGATCTCCTCTTTCTCTATTTTATTTATGTAGGCATTCAAACATATAAAACTTCCTCTAAAAACTGTTCTTGCAGTATCCCATAAGATTTGGTATGTTGTCTCATTATTGTCATTCTCTTAAATGAAGTTGATTATTTCTGTGATTTGTTGTTTAACCCACTCCTTCTTTAGGATTAGATGATTTAATTTCCAATTGATTTTTGGTTTATCATTCCATGGCCTTTTATTACATGTAATTCTTATTGCATTATGATCTGAGAAGGATGCATTGATTATTTCTGCCCTTCTGCACTGGATTGTGAGGTTTTTATGTCCTAGTACATGGTCAATTTTTGTACATGTGCCATGTACTACTGAGAAAAAGGTATATTCCTTTCTGTTCCCCTTCAGTTTTCTCCAGACATCTATCATATCGACCTTATCCAGAGTTTTATTTACCTCTTTAACCTTGTTCTTGTTTATTTTGGGGTTAGAGTTATCAAGTTCAGAGAGGGGGAGGTTGAGGTCCCCCATTAGTATAGTTTTCCTGTCAATTTCTTCCTTCATCTTCCCCAACTGCTCCTCTAAGAATTTGGATGCTGTACCAACTTGGAGCATACATGTTTAGTAATGCTATTGCTTCACTGTCTGTGGTGCCTTTTAGCAGGATATAGTTTCCTTCTTTATCTCTTTGGATTAGATCTATTTCTGCTTTGGCTTTGTCTGAGATTAGGATTGCTACTCCTGCTTTTCTTACATCAGCTGAAGAACAATGTATTCTGCTCCAACCTTTGACCTTTACCCTGTGTGTATCCTCCATTTCAAATGTGTTTCTTGTAAACAACATATTGTTGGATTATGGCTTTTAATCCATTCTGCTATCCGTCTCCATTTTATGGGAGAGTTCATCCCATTCACATTCACAGTTATGATTACAATCTGTGTATTTCCCTCCATCCTCTTTCCCACCGTTTGTGCTTTCACCTCTCCCATCTCCCTTCCCCTTCTCAATAGTTTTCACTTTTCACCACCACCTCCTGCAGCCTTCCCTT
>CM053773.1:177524594-177558781 GCA_028658325.1 Potorous gilbertii
CCTGGGGCCCCTCTCCTTCCAGTTCGCCTCTGCCATAGTACCAGGAATCCCCCTTAGCTATATTCCTAGCCTCAGGTATTATGAGACTATTTGCCCCCTCTGCTGTTTCTGCTGATCCAGGATTTTTATGGGGAAATATTTTCTGGTTCTTTCAAGGTCACCAAAGGAAGGAGGGGAGAGCATTTACTGATTACTCCACCACCCTGGCTCCCAGAAGTTCAGGTAGATGACTTACAGACGTTTAATCTGTGGGCTGAAAGTCTCAGGAGCTACTGTGGCTGATATGTGGTGCTCAGCAGCTGTCACTTGCTCAGCTCTACTGGTCTCTCACCCTGGGCTGCCACTCTGCCAGCTCCATCTGCTGCTGTCTCATGTTTCCTTGGGGCCCTCCTGCTCCGCTGTGCTGGACGTGATGCACTGTAGGCTCACCCCCTCGGAAGAGATCCTTCCCGTGAATCTTCCAGTCTGTCCTGGGCTTTGAATCTGCCACAGTCTGTCTCCTATTGGATTCTGCACCTCCAAAATTTGGTCAGTTTCTCTTTTTAGAGGTATCTGAAGGAGTTTGTCTAAGACCTTAGGTGAGTCAATGCTCTCACTCCACCATCTTGGCTCTACCACTCTCACCTCTCATTTCTTGCCAAAACTCCAGCTCTAGATTACTCTTATCACATGCCTCTACTCCTTCTACTCACATGCTGCTGAATGGAGCCGGAGGAAGTCGTACAGGCATGCTGACAGTATATACTATAAATTCATGATATTCAGCTTCAACTGAGTCCTCAGTACAAGGCAATCACTACTCCTAACGGATTTCCTATCTTTCATTCCCCACAGACACAAACTTTCTCTTCTTTTCTTAACCTTCCCATACCTTCCTCATGCCTCCTCCTTTTCTCTATCAGTTGAGGATCTCAACTTGGAGAAAAATGAATTCATTTTCTCCCTCTTTTTCCTTTCTCTTCATCTCAAAACCTGTGAACATCATTCCCTACTGTCTCTTCCTATTCCACAGTCTCTGATGAGGTGACCCTTCATGCCAACCTCCATACATATGTTCTTTATCCTATTCCCTCCCAATGAGACAGTGGCAAAGGGTAGGGAATAGATGTCCTGTCTTCTTAATCTCATGCTTAAGATACTGCCTAACTACAGAACCTGAGAAAACAGTGAGTCTGATTCAGGGAAGAAGAAAGGCAGCCCTCACCCTGGAGGCAGCAGAGTATACTGGAGAATGAGACCCAGAGTCAGAAAACTTGGGCTTGAGAAAACCTGAATCTTATACTTACTAGCAACATCTTGGACAAATCATCAAACATCTGGACCTATTTCCTCAAACGTAAAATGGGAATAATAATATTGGCTATGCACCTCTCACGGGGTTACTGTGAGGAAATTGTTTTGTAAATGAGAAAATCCTAAACTATTAATATCATTAAGCAGGCCTCACTTTCCTCATTTGCACAATCTGCACAAGATTTCTGGTTATTCCAACAGCATCCCCTTAAGGATTCGGTTTGAGATGGATGGCAGGATCTCTGTTTTGGATACCTCGATGGGCCTAATTTGGCCAAGTCATGGATTCAGCTCCCAAGCAGAAGATACTGTTGGCTTGGATTATCCCTAAATCCCTTATGAAGAGGATGAAAGGGATGAAAAAGCTGAAGCAAAGACTAACTATAGGTGAGCTGGATACCTATTCCATTTCAATCCCTACGACTGGATCCAAGGCTGGCAGGGATATACCATAGAGTTGGCTTTGAGAAAGGAGGGCTTTGGGAAAAATAGTGTTGATTGAGGCAAAGGGACAAGGTGGGAAGGAAATGTGACTGAAGCAGACCTTTCTTGGTGATAATCTATGGCAAGATTCTCTCAAGCCTCAGACTTCTAATGTGATAAATCCAATTCAAGTCCTAACCACGATTCTTGGTCCTCCCTCTGTATTGGAAGTCACAAGGAGAGGAAAGGGGGTAAGAGATGAATGAGAAGGGTGGCCCCAAAAGTATAAAGAAGGTTGTGGGAGAGGATTACTGCTTATTACTTCCTTGCTCTGGCTTACTGGGGAAAGCCTCATTTCCTCATCCCCATACCTCTCTTCTTCCATATTTCTCTCCTTTTCTCCTACCAGACTGTTGTGAATCTTAGTGGTCCTGGTGAAAGATGTAGAATCAAGGATTTGAAGGGATCTAAGAGTTTATATAGTTCAATAATCTGACTTCACAAATGAGGAAAGTGAGACTGAGAGAAAGAAAGAGACTTGACCAAGGTTATGCAAAGTAATAAGTAGCAAAGCTGGGATTACACCACCAAGTCTTCTGATGATAGATCCAATGTTCACCCCACTCCCCTTGGAGGAAAATGTACATTGGACCCCTGTAGTGAGAATAAGTTTGTTACTCTGACATAAATGGCTCCATTTTGTCTTAAGACTCCATTTTATGACAGAGTACTGTTATGTAAGTTGTTTTTATGTAATAAGAAAGTTCTTCAATGGTTTAGTCTGGCAATGATGTGTGTGTTTCCCAAATTGGTAAACAACTATTAATGACATGTGTCAACAAAATTTGGTAAATAACCACTAATGTTGAGCATGTCCCCTACATTTAGTAAACAACTGCTAATGATGTGTACCCCCTAAAAACCGGTACATACCTTCAAACACTTGCTAATGCCACCAACTTTGACTTATGATTTCCTCTTATCATAAGCTCAGGCAATCAATAACCAAGCAGAACTTGGGTAGCACCTTGAGTTAGAACTATAAAAAACTCAGTCTTTAGACTGGTGACCCCCCAGTCTTCAGTTTGACCTTGGGTCCAAAAATAAAGCTGGATCTTGATGTACCTGAACTTGAGACTAAAGCATCTTCCCCAAAATGTGACATCCCAAAGAGAAGACATTATTTTAGACGCTATCTGACTAGAGCAAAAGATAGTGAGAATATTGTCTCCCTTTATCTGAACATTATGCTTCTGTTCACAAAATCCAAGATCACATTAGCTTCTTAGGGGCAATTTTGTTTTGAAGTGATTCCTCTGATCCATTATTTTAGTGTGCCCAGGGTGGAAATGCCAACAAGAATGTCCGTTACTGGAAGTGTATTCTCATCCTCAAGTATAAGCATCCCTTCGATGGATGCAAGCCTTCCTCCTGCACACAACAGAAGGTAGCTCAGACACTGCTATGATGTGTACTCCTTACAGTGCCACTCACTGAGGTATAAGTGTGATACACTCAGAAGCCTGATCCTCAAAATATCAGCCTCTCTAAGTAATTCTGAATGTCTACAGATGACCTTCACCTAAAAGACCCAATTCCAGTGCATGTGAATGTCAGCCCTTAAGTAAAGACCCATTAAGTTCATTAAGGCATACAGACCTTCTCTTTGGAAACATGGTGAGAAAATGGGCAAGTCCCATCTGTCTTCTTGCAGGTGCCCCGTAAAAACCTATCAGAAATGAAGAGAGAGATAGGGATCCTTTAGAAAAGATTCAAAAGAGCTATCATTTGACAATACTATCTCCCTCCCAGCTGCCACACCCCACCTTCCCTGCAAGGTAGTGGTGGTAGAGAGTATTAGGTTATCAAATCCACAAGGGGGCTAACTATGCATGCAAACATGTAAAGACCATGTGGATTAGCGCAGAGATAAAAAAAAATACAGGATCCCTTCCTCTGGTCCCTTAATAGGTCATTGCTCATTCCAACCCTGATTCTACTTCTTAGAGTCCAAGAAGAGCTGACACTTTCAGAAAAATGTTCAGCAGTAGTGGCAGAATTTAGATACATGGAATGGGAAATGGTTGAACATTACAGAACAAGGGTGAAGTGTTCTGTGCCTGCATTTTCCTCCAAGCTGCAGAGGCCACCCTGTTTTTTCATCTTGGAATGCCTTCTGTGGCTTTTCCTGGCCTCAATGCATGCTACCCCCCCACTTTTCATGTCCAGTTTAGCCACACCAACACCTATGACTTTTACAGACCACAGTGACCGCTCACTCCTCTGACCTCTTACAGACCTGATTATACACATCTTACAATATGAGTAATAATTCAGTTGTGTTTTGTTCTTGAATTATTTTGTGTGGGGGGGCCTTATTTCTCCAGTCTTCTCTAGCAGGGCTGGGATCACCGCTTCTTCCTCTTGTTTCCATGATAGGGTAGCCAAATACAGGGACAGATTCACAGTTAGCACTCCATTAAGACATGATGAACTGAACTGAGGAACTAAAGCTTCAAGGCTAACTTGGTGTTAGCTGGCTATAGTGTGGGAGGCAAACTGAAGCCATTCTGATAGCCTCCTGGCATATAAGAGAACCAAGAGATATCTTTTACAAAGCATATATCCTCAGGTTTCAAAGCTTTTTCTAAGAGGAAAAAAAAAGAAATCTCTTTTGGAAACTATTTGCTTTGAGAAGATAAGGATCGAGATACAGCATGTTTATGCTAGTAAGACATTCTGCAGCCTAGCTGTGCCAGGAGACAGAAGTTTTTCTAGCTGATCTTGTCCCCAGAGGCCACTCATGTTCATATATATTGTGCGAAGGGCCCTGGACTAGGAGTCAGGAGACTTGGGTTCTACCATTAGCTATATGACCTTAGGCAAGTCCAATAAACTCAATATTTCTATTTGTAAAATAAAAGTGTGGGACTAAATTATTAAAGTTGCTTCCAGATATAAATCCTATGATCCTATAACTACAGAAGAATTGGAACTAATATGCTGGGGATCTTTGGTTTGGAGGTGGGTAGATGATATACTAGATGTGAGATGTCTGGGATGAAGCAGGCCATGCCACTCACAGCTGAATGAAGCAGTAGCAGAAATCAAAGGATAATAGAATTTAGATCTAGAAGGGATCTATGAACTATATAATCTGTCAATTTTACAGATAAGGAAACTGAAGGAAATTGTCAGTGGCCATAGAGAGAACAAGAAGTGGACCTGATCTGAATCAAGGTCTATTGCCTCTGAATCCAAGGCTTCCTGTACTACTCCACACTGTAGGAATATTCAAAGAGTATAGAAAAGTTAGTGTGGTATGATGGAGACAAGAGCACAAGACCTGGTACAGAAGACTTGAGACCAGTGATATTCACTAGGTATGTGTATTCCTGGGCAAATAATTTAACTCACTGACCCTCAGCTTCCTCATCTGCAAGAATGAGGCCAACAATATCACTGGCTCTCTGGGTCAGGGAGGTCACTAGGGTCTCTAGGTCAGCAAATCCATCAGAGAAGATCCGAACCAACTCAAATGCTGATCATATGATTCCCAGCCCTCAGAGGCCCTGACCAGTACCTGGTACACACAGCCACCTTTTCAGGGTCATGAATGTAAGGGCAATGTTGGCCCCGGTTGCACTTTCCAAAGCGATTGTAGTACATGCAGTAGTCCCGCTTCTTTTCCTTCTTCTGCCGAGCCTGGCGGATGATAGCCAGACTGCGTTGGATGGCTCGGCTGTAAGGAATAAGGAGGTGGGAAAGAAACAAGAAGCAGTGAGCTATGAAAGACCCTTCCCTAGGCCACTCTTTCCTCCTCCCAGCCCCTACACATACCTGGCAATTGAGCGACTTGTACTTCCTCGGCCTAGGCTGGCACTGCCAGGGGAGTAGCAGGGGCTGCTGATGGCTCCATCTGTCCTTCCTGTGTGAACACAATGAATGGGATTTTCTCATGTCAAGTGCTATATACATGGCTACTGCCTAGAGTCCAGGACAGGTCCATCCTGATTACCAGATTGAGAGAAAAACAGGACATTAGAAACTGCTCATATTAGAGATGAGAAAAGTGAGGCCCAGGAAGAAGTAGTGACTGTTTTACAGTCACCAAGCAAGTCCTTGTGAACTGTGGTCCTCTGGCCCCAAAGTAGGTCTTTCTCCCACTGCACAGTGGCTTTCTTTACTACGTGACTTTCATGATCATCTTATGTTCATGTGTGTTTGATTCAATGGCCCTGATGATGGGCCAGAGGAGGGGCATGCACCATAAAAGGAAGGCTGGCTGGAGGAGAGAGTCTGTATCTCTGGGCTCCAGGTGGTATGAGCATGGCACAGTCACTCATCTGCCATCCCAACTGTGTTACCAAGTGAGTGAGTGGAATTTGATAGCATATCAATGAGCTCTACCTTCTCTGGAGTTGTCATTCGGGCTGCTACGGACGCCCTGGCTCCATCTGTTCCAGCGGCTGAGAACAGCACTAGTGTGGCTGGAATCACATGGCTGCCAACTGGAACCCCTCTGAAACCTGACCATAGGGTTGAGGTGGACACCGGACTGGTGCTGGGAAGCTCCCATCCTAGAACTTGTGTCCGTGTCACTGACTGAAATGGGCTCTCACCTAATCTTAAAATTAGCTGTTCATTTAACTGAGTCAACTAGAATAGGTTACAACCTTTAAACTGTCTACAGCTAATGCTATGTATGGGCAAGAGGAGGGAGGTTCAGGTTTGGGGGTTGGGGGATTATTCCCTTTTCTTTTTAAAAAAATTCTCTTCTGGTCTCACTGCGGGAGTTTTGACAAGAACAGTGAGGCACCTTTTCAAATGCTTTTCAGTGTTAAAAAATGCACATAAACTAACTGGCTTAAAAAGAGGTAATAAAACCCCAGCACTGAGAGGTGCTAAGAAGTTAAACTGATTCAACAGAGAACCTAGAGAGCAGAAGGTGGTTAGCATTTTCCAGAACTTTCATTTCCTGGGGAACTTACCAAAAAAAACCCCATCCATCCTCACCTTATAACACAAACCTTCCCTGTGTCACCAAATGAATAAATCAACTGAAGTTCAACATGTTCAGTGAGACTGAGTTGGGGGTGGGTAGCTGTGAAAGGGGCTCACTTTCTGCTGACTCTCACACAGGGTGGAGCAGGGCTCTTATCTTGGACTAGGACTCTGGGCATGTGGGAGAGGAGGGCATAGCAGGAAGAGCCCTGCACTTGGAGCCGTTCTCTCCAGTTCAATACTTGCACAACTGCTATGTGAGCTTCAGTTCCCTTAGCTATGAAGTAGGGATAATAGCCATCCCTGCACTACAGCCTGTAAGGGAATGCTGTGAAGGGGTGCACTGTAAACTTCCATGTACTTCAGAAATACGTCCTGCTACAACAATTATCATCATACCAGGCGGGGGTGGTTTTGACCCATTTCTTTTTCTCCTACCTGTCTCTTAAGGAAATCAGGAGGAAAGGATCCTTGTGGGGTTGGCTCACAATGCAGAGCTCAGAAAAGAATGAGACTTCCCTTCAGATAGTCTTAACTCTTCAACCTCAGTCTAAGCTCGAGTCCTGTTTAGTTTCCATGTAAAGCCCTCCAGTAATAGGAGATCCACTCCCTCTTGAGAAAGGCCCTTCCCCTTCTGGACAGTTTTTTTAAAGGAAGTTTTAATTTTCATTAAGCTAAAAGTGTACTTTCTGCAACTTCTATCAATAACTCCTAGTTAAAGCACAGGCAATCTTAGGCTGCCTTGAAAGAAGCACAGCACCCAGAACCAGAAGTGACAGGCAGTTTTGTCCTCTCCCCCAGTCAGACTTTATGTTGTATATTGTACTTAGTTCTGGGTACTACATTTTGGGAAGGACATTGCTGAGGGGTACTCAAAATAATGAAGTCTTGACATCAAGTGCAGAAAGATCAGCTGAAGATAAGGGGATGTTAAGTCTTAAGGAGTGGGTGAGGTAGTGGAAGATCAATCAGTCAATGAGGTATCAACATAATAACTGTTTTTTAAGTATGTGGCTTAATTAGGAACAATGGAAATGATACAGAATGGGAGACTAAAGGAATAAGCATCCTGGTAATTAGAACTTTCCCAAAGTAGAATAGGCCACCTCAGGAAGTAGTGGGTCCCCCTTCACTTGACACCGTCAGAGACTGAAAGACCACTTGTTGGAGGTGTTATATAGTTATCCCTTCTATACTGCAACTTTCCCCATTGTGGTTTAGATATAACATGGGGTTGGCATAAAAAATTAAATGAGACATTTTGGGGGAGTTTTGCAGAAGCCTCAGACAACACAAAAAACATTTAGAAACTCAGAAATGCACAAAATATAAATACCCCATAAAAGAAAAAGAAAAAATTATACTTCTTCTCTGATATGAAGGGAGGGTCAAAAAATTTTACGCAGGTTTTCCAGATGGCAGGGGTGCTGCATCCCTAACCCTCTTGATGTAGAAGGGATAACTGTATAAATGATTCTTATTTAAGTGTGGGTCAGACTAACCCAGCTGGATTCTGAGTTTTTACTGCACCTCCCCCCTTGCTTTTTGGTATCAAATCATTTTTCAGGAGGCTATAAAATGAACCAGTATAACATCTAACAATTGCATGTCTTCCCTTTCTAGGAAGTCATTCTGTGACGAAGACCTGTTGCACACTTTTCACTTTCAGTGCCGACACACTCGTTCAGGCGCTCACTACTTCCGGTTGGAACTTCCAATAGTCACTAATTAATTTCTCTGCTTCCAATTAATCTCTTTCTGAGGTCTTTTCAGACTCTAAGATTCTATAATTCTAGGTACAGGATCACAGATAAAAAGTTAAAAAAGACCTTTCATATGATCTTATCAAAGATACATAAATCTTATAAATGAGAAAACTAATGTCTAGAGAGATGTCATGGTTATATAGGCAATAAATAGTAGAGCTGGGATTAAAGCGCATTACTTCTGACTCCAAGGCCAGTATTCCTTCCAATATGCCATGGTGAATCTTCTTTAAGTCTCTCTTTTACAGACTAAATATCCTTATTTCCTTCAATCAATCTTCATGGTATGGTCTCCAATTCTGCCACCATCACAACACCAAAACAGATAATATTAAGTTCAGTTGTTGGTAAGATGGTAGAGGAGCAAGAAGAAGGGTAACCTAGCTCTCCTACTACGTCTTTTCTGCAATGATCAAGAATACAAACCAGACTGAATTCTGATAGAGAAATTCAAGGGGAAAAAAATCACACAGAGTAATGTTTCAGTTTAGGTTGGCTATCTGTGGGCATTGGGGCCAGGGTCTGGAGAAGATGCTATGACAGTCTTGGAGCATTCCATTTTCCAGGCAATGAAAGAGGGCAGAGATGGAGAAAAAGGGCAGGAAGCACCAGAGTAGGAAGAGATTCTTGACCTAGCACAGGGTACAAAAATAGATGTCATCTGGAAGCTCTACTGACCACTACCTAGTTTGAGGTCACATATTCATGGTGGACAAAAAAGGGACCTTGCACCTAGGATTGTCAGAGAGAAGAGGTTTGGGGTCTTAGCTGTGTAATGAATGAGGAATAAGTTGGGAAGCAAACAGAAAACTGGGTGATAAGATGGAGGACTAGACATTTTTTCTAATCCCCTTGACTTCTTGAATCTCTCCAAAATAGAAATTATGTGTCTAAAAGAAAGAAACTTCAGCTATCTCCATGATTTAGCACAACTGGAATCCAAAAAAAGGATAAAAACTCTCAATAAACTCATGAAGTGATTTCGATAACGAGCTCACTCAACCTCCTTCCCCCAAAGCAATGAAGCTGCCCTAGCCAACTTACATAGATTCACAACGAAACTCAACCTCGCACCCCAGTCTCTGCCCTCTCTTTCTCCAGTGCTATGAAGATCATGGCTCCAGGCTGCACAAGCCAGTCTAGATAGTTGTCATGTCTCTAATGTGCTTCAGACTATAGAAGCTCCCTGAAACCACATAGCTAGGGCCAAGGGGAGCAGTGTTCTGAGCTGTAATATCTCTGCAGGAAAACCAGGACAGTGGGAAAGGGGTAGGCCATGTCTATGAGCTGAAATAGAATTCAACACCACATCCCATCCCCACCTCCTCCCATAGCCTCAGAAATATGAACCAGAAAAAAAATCAAACCTCTAGCACCAGCATGATATCTATCTGACTTGTTAAGATTGGGCTAGAGAACTGAAGAACAGAGAGCAGGACAGGACATTGTGTATGCTGTACAGTAAGTACTCCACTAAGTCTGAGAGAAACTACTCAGCATTCAGGTGAGGGTCAGTTTGGTCCAACCAAAAGTTATCTGAGGCAGACGGGGGCTATACTGTGAAGTGCCCAGGGATGAGACTGAGATGTCCACCATCAGAGAAGATGGAATTGGAGAGTTAGAAAAAGAATGGAATTACCAAAGATCTCAGGAAGAAGAAAATTCAAAGACTTTCAACATTAAGTAGGTAAATCAACAATGAATATATTATCAGCATAAGGAAATATAGCCTCCAAATCTGGTAGGAATCTCTGAATTAATACTATAAAACAAAGGAAAATGATCCAACACTTGATGAGACCCTGTGTAATCTGAGAACATAGGACCGCAACATGCTGTTCCTGAGTGATTTAAAAAAGAAATGAGAAGTGTAAAAACAGAAGGCATGGCTGGCACAACAAAAAATAATGGGCAGAATAGAAAAATTCTACAATTTAAGTCTCACTGAAGAAACAAAGGAGAGAACAATAGGTTGGGAATGCAAACATATGGAAGTAAAGGGCAATTTAGAAGAAGAGAGGCAAAAAAAAAAAACCAAGACAAAAAAAAATAGTCTGGGACACAGTAAAGAGCATTTTTTTCCTAGCTCTTCCAACATACATCCTCCACAACAACTTAGAAAATACACTAGAATGATTAATGATTGGGGAAAAAGGGAGAAAGGGGGTGGGATGGGGGAAGATCTGCAGACACCAGGGTAAATACTCCAGGAACACAGCCTGGTGACAGCTGCAGAAGTGGTAGGATTGGAAGCATTCTAGCACCTAAGGTCTGAAAAGGAATCATCTCAGGGGACCTCTGAACTAGTGCTAAGAAAAGGAACGTGTGCTATCTGGCACCTCAAATACTCTACTCAATTCTAGATCACAGATCAGGGTGATAAGGAGTGTCTGGGACAGAGCATGGAAGCCTCATTGAGTACTGAGCTCAAAACAAATTCTAGAAACTTAGCTATCTGGTTCTGAGTCCAGGAGTAGAGCAGTGACTCAATTCTTCCCTTTAACTCAGCACAAAAACTTGCAATGGAAAAATCAGAAGACCAAGACCAAATGGGAGCTAGTAGTTCTGTCAATCAGCAATTGCAGAAATTCACATCAATAGTCTACTGAAACTCATAGTTATGCACGTTAACAGAGCTGAATCTAGATCAGGAATTTGCAGAGGTTAGACCAAATGGGCTATGAACAGACCTCTTCCCAGATCATACTACTTTTTGGAAGCATTGAGAAAATGCAACCTCCCAGTCTGAACTGGGAAAGCAGCAGAAGTTCAGATCAGACATGCTCTTCCCCCTCATTCCTGTGGAGTAGAGCCCAACACCAACATAAAGGCCAAAGTAAAGAAATAGGCTGGAACATATATAACCTATGTCAAACTGCTTGCCATCTTAGAGAAGAGGAAGGAGAGAAGAGGGAGAAAATTTGGACAAAAATTTTTTAAAATAAATGTTAAAAATTGTCTTTACAGGTAATTGGAAAAAAATGAAATTGTATTAAAAAAAAGAAGAAATAGCCTGGAGAATGAACAAATACAAAAAGAACCTTACCATAAAGAGCTACTGTGGTGACAGAGAAGCCCAAGATACACACACAGAAGACGACAATGACTTCAAAACATGTACCAGAAAATTCTCAGAGAAAAACGCAGATTGGATACAAGTCCAATAAGAATTCCTAGAAAAGTAAAGCAAGAGCAAAAGAAAGGGATTTTAAAAAGAGTGAAAAAAAAAATGGACTTTAAAACCAAGTAAGACTAGGATAAAAAAATGGGGGGAAAATGATAGCTAATGGAGAAAATTATGACAAGACAATTAACAGCTAGCAAAAAAAGGTACAAAAAAGTAGGAATGAAGAAAATACCTCCTTAAACATTAGAATTGGCCAAATGGAAGCTAATGACTCTATAAGACATAAAAAAAATTTTTTAAAGAAAAAAACAAAACAAAATCAAAGAAAATAGGAAATATCTGACAGGAAAAACAAGTGAATTGTAAGACAAATTGATGAGAGCTAAATTAAGAATCAGTGGCCTACCTGCAAGTCAGGAATGAAAAGCAAGCCTAGACATCGTATTTCAAGAAAATATAAAAGAAAAGTGACCAGATATCTTAGAACCGAGAAGGCAAAGCAGAAATTGAGAGAATCCACCAGTCACCTCCTGAAAGAAACCCCCAAATGAAAATTCCTGGAAATATTGTAGCCAAAATCCAGAACTCTCAGGTCAAGGAAAAAAAATACTGTGAGTCACTAAAAAGAAAGAATTCAAGTACTCATGGAGTCACAGTCAAGATCATACAAGATTTAGCAGCTACTACTATGAAGGAATGGAAGGCTTGGATTATGGTATTGTAGAAGGAAATAGATCTAGGATTACAACCAAGAATAACCTAGCTAGAGTATAATCCTACAGGGAAGAAAATGGACACAATGAAATGGAAGACTTTTGAACATTTCTGATGAAAAGACAAGAGTTGAATAAAATATCTGACATTCAAACATTGAACTTAAGAGAAACATAAAAAGGTAAATAGAAGCAAGAAATCATAAGGTACTAAAAAAAAGATTAAACTGTTTACATTATTAAAAATTATTGCAGGATTATTAAATCCTATTAAAAGGATTATATGTAACCCCTTAGAGCTTTATCATCACCAGGGATTTTACAGGGAATCTAATTAGAGGGCTGGTGGTGATTCTATTAAGTTTGGAGGATTTCAATAGGAGAATGACAAGGTAAGGAAGAAGAATGTACCTAAAAAACCTAAGACTGAAAAACTCCAAGTCATTTAGTGGTTAAATTAAATAATTCTCTTCAGAAACATGGAGAAATATCTTCCAAAACAGAGGAAAGGAAATGAGAATAACACAGGATTATTCTGCATCCACCAGAAAATGCAGGAGGGAATGGAATAATGTGTTCTGAAGAGCAATGGAGCTCAGGATGCAGTCAAGTTGATCTATCCTGAAAATACGAACATAGCCACAAATGAAAAAAGATGTACAATAATAAAAAGACATTTGAAATATTCTTAGAAAGAAAAAGAGACTTGGAAGAAATTATTTGCTTCTCAAACACCTCAGATAACAGAAAAGTGAATAAATGCAGCACACTCAAGGACAGCAACAGCATAATGAAGAGGCAGATTTGGGGCATTATGGACATAACCTGGTGATGTTCTACCTATAGGTGAAACAGATAACTCTGATTAGGAAAATGAAGGGTAGGAAAAGTTTCAGGAAAGTTTTGCCTCAGAAGGCTTATACCTATGCTTAATCAGTAAACAAGGATTTATTAAGCACTCATTATGGACCAGACACAGTTTGGGGGATACAAAGAAAGGAAAAACCAGTCACTCTCCTAAGGAGTGCACATTCTAAATAGTGGAGACAATATACAATTATATACATACAAAGTATATATACATACCATACAATATAATAGGGTACCTCAGAGGGAAGGATTGGCAAAGACTTCTTCAAGTTAATGGAATTTTAGGTCACATGTGAAGGCAGGTAAGTCAAGAAGTAGAGGTGAGAAGAGAGGCATGGGGGACAGCTCAGGAAAATGCACTGTCAGAAGATGAACTGTCTTGTTTGAGGAATGACAGTGAGTCTAGGTTCTTGCTCTAGGGACTTAGTACTGCTGATTTTGATGGATACTACTATATGGTTAGTTATGCCCTGGAATGAAGTAGCTAGGTGGTGCAGTAGATACAACACTGGGCCTAGAGTCAAAAGACATGAGTTAGAAAACCTGAACTGAGACAGTCATTAGCTGTATGACTCTGGGCAAGGTGCTTAACCTCACTCTGCCTCAATTTCCTCAACTGTAAAATGGAAAAACAGTTCCTCTCTCTCAAGGTTGTTGTGAGTATTAAATGAGATAATATTTATAAAATACTCACTTCAGGGTTTGGTACATATTTTGGTGCTTGATAAATGTTTATTTCCTTCCTTCTTTCTGGGAATGTTAGGAGAGGCCATCTGAAGGGCCTTCAAACACATCTAAAGAACAAAAAGGGGCCTTAGAGATCATCTGATCCAATTCCCTCATTGGCAAGCTGAGGAATTAAGTGCAGAGATGTTACGTGACTTGATCAAGGTCACAAAGAAATTTGCTCTGTGTCCCCACTTCTTCAACCTAAATTCTCTTCAAATTTTCAGTTAGACCTAGTTTTAAGGCTGAGGCCTTGAGGCCTAGACAAAGGCATCTGTGCAAAGAAAAATTTAATGGACCTGGTATGGAGACACAGAATGACATGTATGGGGGTGGGAAAGATTGTATGTATGTGTGTGCTAGGGGCAAAGGGGTCATTAGTGGAAGGGAGGCTGGTTTGCTGAGGCCCAGGCTGTGCTGGTGTAGCCTGTACTGGACTGCACTCCACTTTCACTAGGTGTGACAAACCTTTCTTGCTGATCTTCTAAGTGGTCTTCAGCATCTGTGGGCTGGAAACCACCATTGCTTCCACTGATTCAGTTGCCCCAGGGCCTGCTACTGGTTAGCTGAGGCCTGGGCAGTGCATCCTGTGCTGGACTGTACTCTTCTCTTGTCTTGGTGCAACAGATCTTTCCTGCCAATTTTCTAAGTTGTCTTGGGCTAGAAAATTGTTTCACTCCATCTTTTTGTGGATTTAGAGTCATTATTTAAAGGTATTTGGAGGAGAGTTCAGGCAAGTCCTTGCCTTTACTCTACCATCTTGACTCCACCTCCCACTGATTTTGCATCTTGCAGAACAATAAGTCCCTAGAAATGATAGAGTCCAGAAAAGCAACTTGACTTCCTTGAACCTCAGTTTCTTCTTCGATAAAAGAGATATTTTTCACTATTTCTCAGGATTATTATGAGAAATGTGCTTTGTAAAACCCCAAAGTAATATAAAAACTGTGAGTTGCTATGTATTTTTGTCTTCCCAGAACTGCATGGTGTCTCACCTGAGCAGGAGTGCACTCTATAACATCCTTGAAAAGTAGTCAAAGGACCTCTGCTTGAAGACCAACATGACAGGAAACTATTATCTCCTTAGGGACTTGATATCTACCTTTCAAGTGTATGAAGTGGAGTTAAGCTTCAACTTAGACACAGAGGGCAAAGCAAAGAGTGGCAGTAGCAACTGCCAAATGGAAAAAGAGGCACAAAAAAAAATCACTGAAGAAAAAACTCCTTAAAAAGTAGAACTGGTCAAATGCAAAAAGAGGTTCAAAAGCTCAATGAAGAAGATAATGCCTTAAAAATTAGGGAGGAGCAAATGGAAGCTAATGACTCTATGGGAAATCAAGAAACAGTAAAACAAAACCAAAAGAATGAAAAATTAGAAGACAATATGAAATACTGCACTGGAAAAACTGGCCTGGAAAAAAAGATGCAGGAGAGAGAATTTAAAAAATTACTGAACTACCTGAAAGCCATGATCAAAGGAGTCAAGACATCATCTTTCAAGAAATTATCAAGGAACACTGCCCTAATATTCTAGAACTGGAGGGTAAATAGGAAATTGAAAGAACTTACTGACAAACTTCTGAAAGAGATCCCCAAAATGAAAACTCCCAAGAATATTTTAGGCAAATTCCAAAGCTCCCTCCTCAAGGGGAAAATATTGCAAGCAGCCAGAAAGAAACAAGTCAAGTATTGTGGAGCCACAGTGAAGACAACACAAGATTTAGCAGTTTCTATATTAAAGGACTGAAGACTTGTAATATGATATTCTGGATGTTAAAGGAGTTAGGATTACAACTAAGAATAACCTATTTAGCAAAACTGAGTATAATCCTTCAGGATAAAAAATTGACATTCAGCAAAATAGAGGACTTTGAAGCATTCCTGATGAAAAGCCCAGAGCTGGATAGAAATGTGACTTTCCAATACAAGACTCAAGAGAAGCATAAAAATATTAAGAGGAAAGGGGAATCACAATGGACTTAATAAGGTTATCTTATACTTACTAGTTTCGGTAATATGACAGAAAAGAAAATCATTAAATGGTGGAGGGATGTGGGAAAAATGGGGCATTAATGTATTGTTGGTGGAGTTGTGAACTGATTCAACCATTCTGTAGAGCAATATGGAGCCCCGCCCAAAGGGCATACACTTTCACCTAGCAATACCACAGCTAGATCTGTATCCCAAAAGAGATAAAAAACAAAGAGGAAAAGGACTTTTATGTACAAAAATATTTATAATAGCTCTTTTCTGAGGGGTAAGAATTAGAAATTGAGGGGATCTCCTCAAATGGGGAATGGCTGAACAAGTTGTGTTATGTGATTGTGATGGAATATCACTGTGTCTTGGGAAATGATGAGCAGGATGCTCTTGAAAAAGCATGGAGAGACTTGCTTGAGTTGATGCAAAGTGAAAGGTAATAGCAGTATTGTAAGATGATCAGCTGTGAATGACTCAACTATTCTCAGCAACACAAGGATGCAAATCAACTCCTCTGAAGGACTTAGGATGAAAAATGCTATCCATCCCTAGAGAAAGAACGGATGGTGTCTGAATGCAGATTGAAGTATACTTTTTTGCTTTATTTTTCTTGAGGGTTTCTGTTTTTTGGGGGAGGGTGTCTCTTGTTTTCTTTCACAGAATGACTATTACGGAAATGTTCTGCATGACTATACATGTATAAACTATACTGAAGTGTTAGCCTTCTCATTGAGGAAGAATGGGGAGGGAGGAAGGGAGAGAATTTAGAACTCCAAGTTTTAAAAGCGAATGTTAAAAATTGTTTTTACATGTAACTGGGGAAAAACAAAATACGAAATAAAGATATTAAATCAGCTCAGAAACATGCTCCTCTCATGGAACTCCCCCTGATTTTCCACCATCTAAAGAGGGTGCTTTGGGGAATCTCTTTACCATCCCCCACCTCATTTTTTAGTTTCTTTTTGTGTTGTCTCCCACATTAGACTGTGAGCATCTTGAGGGTAGGAATCTTCTTTGTATTCCCTGTGCTCAACACAGGTAGAGCCTGGCACATAGTTGCACTTAATAAATATTTACTGACTGATTGACTCTTCTTTGGTTATATAGCTAGTAAGTGTCAAAGGCAGGATGAAAACCTACGTCTTGACTAAATTTAACCCTCCTTCTTTACACCACACTGCTACAATGTGAGCAAAGTCCTTACACAAGTTGTGCTTAGGAATTCGGGAGAACATTCATGCACTCATTCAATCTTCCTTAGGGGACCTGAATCTGGAGTCACCTCAGGCTCTGCCCAGTAACAGATTTCTCCTTTTATTCCCCCACAAAGCAGGCAAGCCTGGAGATGAGCTGACATGTAGTGTCCCAAACACATGCCGAATGACTAGCTGACAGGGGTGTGTCATGGCTAGCCTCTATCTCTGGTGATCAGAGCTAGGATTTTAAATCTAAGTCCTCTAACTCCAAATCTAGTACTGTATTGTCCACATGCCTCCCTCATCCCAAACATGGCTTTGCCACTTGTACAAACTTATCCATTTCTCCTATCCTCTAAGCTGTACCACTCCATGCTCATCTTCGGGTTGTCTGACTTGATGTGCTGTACGCTAGGTTGGCTGTGGGGCCCATGTCCTGTGGAAAAGGAGCCTGTCCACATCTCCTGGAAGAGCCTCTACGGATTGTTGTGGTCCCCATTCCTGGCCTCCTTTCCACACTTTTTTTGCTGAACCAAAGTTTCACACAAGGGCCAGAGAAAGAAATTTATTTCTTTAATTATTATTCATTTAAGTGGGTTCTGAGGATCAGCAGGAATTAGCAGGCGCCTGGACTGGGGACAATCTGTTTTCCTTATAGTCAGGCAAGAGCTTTAACTCCTTTGAGATACCAGGAGGAGGGAGAATGGAAAGGATCAAGAGAACTCAGCCAAAGCCACCGCCTGCTCACTCAGGCCCCTGGGGGAGAGGAATTACATTTAGTCGGGGAGTCAGTGGACTCCATTCATGATGCTCCTCATGCAGAAATCAGGAGAAATAGGCCTTATGAGATATCCCAACATAAAACCCTTGATCAAGGTAAGAATCCCAGCCCAGCCAGCTTTACATCCAATGTCTTCTCTATTTGCCATCTACTCTCCTTCAGCCTTGGTCTTTTCCTCTGTAGCATTTCTGGGGTTTGATAAAAATGTAGCACATCAGTAAAATGCTCTGACTGGCCTAATTCTGAAGTACTCCAACATTTTAGAATATTAGACTCTCAGAGATAGAAGTCTCCTTCCCTTGCTCCACTGTATTTATCATATAATCCTGTATATTCTGTGTTTGAATATTCCTTTCCTATTAAGGTAGTAAGAACCATGAGGGAAATGACTGTATCTTATTGAAAACAAACAGCACCTTCACTGATACTTAATTCACCATTTTCCAAGGCAATCCCATGCCATTTAAGTAGCTAGGCAGTGTAATGGAGAGAGTCCTGGACTTAAGAGTACGAAAGACTCAAGTCCAAATCCAGCCTAAGACATTTACTAGCTATGTGACCCTGGGATCAATGAGTCAGCAGTGTTAGAAAGTCAAGTAAAGGTTTTTTGAAGATGGAGGAGACATGGGTATGTTTACAGGCAATGGTGAATGAGCCAGTTAGACAAGGAGAGATTGAAAATAAATGATAAGAGTGGAGATGACAGAGGAGGCAATTGTTTAGAAGAGACAGGAGGGAATGGGACCACTAGAGTAGGTGGAGGGGCTAGCCTTGGTAAGGATTAAGGACACTTAATCATGTGATATGGAGTGAAGGAGACAGAGGTAGTGAAGAGATACGGAAGAAGGGAGAATTGGGAGCTCATCGTGAATAGCCTAAATTTTTTCTGTAAAATATGAGGCAAATTTCTTAGCTGAGAGGGTGTGGGGAGGAAGAGCCATGGAAGGTTTAAGAAGAAATGAAAAGGTCTGGAGAGCCACTGTGGAGAGTGGGATAGTGGACTGATATTCAGGTACAGGAATATACAGCAGTAGTGATGGCTTAATAGGCCTTAAAGTGATACAGAAATGAGTTATTATTCTATTAATACTAATAGCAGTAATCAGTTATAATGGTAATAGAATCATATATTTAAAATTGTAAAGGTCTATCTAGTCCCAGTTGGGGAGTGTGGCCCTCTAGGTCCTCAAGTGCAGCCCTTTGATTGAATCCAAACTTCACAGAAGAAAGTCCCTTAATAAAAGGATTTGTTCTGTAAAACTTGGACTCAGTCAAAACGCCACACCTAAGAACCCAGAAGGCCACAAGTGTCCTTTAAGCTGCAGGTTCCCCACCCCTGATCTAGTTCATTCCCTTCATTTTACAGGTAAAGAAACTGACACCCAGAGATTTTTCCAAGGTCACACAGATAGCAGGTAGAAGAGATGGATGTCGGGTCCTTTGACTTCAGATGTATTTTTTTTTCTACTGTATCAGAATGCCACCACTTAGGGTACCTACGTTATTTAAGCAGAATTGGGGAGGACCCTGGATTCTCAAAAGCCGTTCCAGCAGCATACAAGTTCTTGCAGGTCTTACCAAGCTGGAAATGTTTCAAAAACAGTCCTACTTGATGCACTGTATCTCCTGTTCGAGGATCAGCCTAGCTAAGCATGTAAAGGCTTTACACCAGACTAAGGCATGGTAAAGTCAGCATCTTGATGATGAAATCACAGTGAAATAAAAATGAAGTAACAAACCAATACACAACCTCAGAAATTTTCATACATATATATATATATATATATATATATAGTTATTGGGGAAGGAAGATAATATATAATTTAGCTAATTCTAAACTAAAGTTAAACTCATAAGTTAAAACTTTGTAAGATGGTAAAGGGACCAACATGGATATTTATAATATAGAGAAAAACATACAAGTTCATTTGAAAGTTACAAAACAAAGTCCTAAGGTCTAAGGGGGATGGCAGGGATTGGGGGGGCAGTGCATTTTAAAATCACACTGTATAAGAAAATTCAAAGAAAAGAGAAAATCTGGAATGTGATAGAAAGATAGACAGCCTCCAGGTTCTTAGCAGATTCATTTGTGTTCCATCAGGATAGGTGGAAATGGTGAAAAAATAGCACCCCAGGGAGAAAACAAAGGGAAGTCTTCCTACTCTTTTGAGTTGGGCTTTAAAAAAAAAAACAAGTAGGCTTTTAATAACATTCAGAAACAGGAGACGGCATGGGCAAAGACATGGAGGCACTTAGCTAACAGCTAGCCTCTACGTCCCACACCCAGCCATCAGTTAGTTATGGATGCCATATTTGGAGCCTCACTCAGTTGCACCAGGTACTTTAACTCTGGCTCTTAAAGTTAAAAGTTAAAAACTGTATCCCTCATAACAACTTGCGGAGTTATTTCTTCTCACTGCAATCAAACCACTCATTAGCAAGATTCCATCCAAATGGACTTCTCTTCACTAAGATAGATCTGAATTCTACACAAGTTGGTATCATGAGATAGGAATAATAGAGAAAATAATACAAGCTCCCTCCCTCTGCCTTATGTAAAAGCAGACAAGACATGGAGAAAGAGAGGCAGAAGGGCTGTTGTCTCTGGAGGAAGTGAAGGCCTATGCCAGGGTTGCAGGGAGCTGGGAGAGGATGGATTGTTCACACTGGCTCAGTGACGTCACCTGCTTGGCCGCACTGCTGAGCACTTTGTCATCTGTGCAAATGTGGAAACCGAATTTCTGCAGAGCTCAGCAGTTCTAAAATAAGTAGGGAGCCAGGATTGGAAAGCCAGGGAGGGAGCCAGAGGGCTGAAGGCTCCAAATGTATTCTCTCCCAGTAAGATGTGTGACAGCCATGTTCATGCTTTATTTCCCCTTCTCAACAGAGAGTTTCCACTGGATTTAATGTGGAGGAGGGTACTGAGGAAGAATGCAAACCTTGCAGTGGAGTTGCTGGAGACAGGAAGAAAACCAAGCTAGGGTTTATGAACAATAAGGCATAGGGTCCTGGTCATGGCTGCCCAAGGCATAGTCAAAAATCAAGATGACAAATGGGTAACAGGAGACAAATGTGATTGATGAATGATCTCCTACAGCCAAGGGCACTCACTGGAAAACTTCTCAAATAGTAGTAACTTCTGTTCTCAATTCTACTTGCCAGAATCCTCAAAACAATGAGAAAGGTACTTTGAAAAAGTGGAGAAGGGAAAATGTTCTGATTTTTACAAAGGGGAAGAGAATGGAGTCTACAAAATATGGACCAGTGAATCTGACAAAATTCTAGAAAGTATTATTCAAAACAAGTCTCTAGTGCACACATCTTTGGACACTGCCAATGTGAGAATCTGTTTTGCTTGACTATGCGTATTTGTTATAAGAGATTTTCTCCCCAGCGGGTAAGGAGGCAGCAGGAGGGAGAAAATAATGCTTGTTAATCGAAAAAAAAAAAAATTGAAGCATCTCTAATGCAGTGCTCCAGGTCTTCATGCTTGGCCCTTGGCTGTTTAACATTTTAATCAATGACTCAAACAAAGGCAGAGATGTGACGCTAACTAATCTGTAGATGTCACAAAGCTGGGAGAGATGGATCTGAATCCCAGAATCAAGCTCCAAAAAAATCTTGGCAATGGATTGAATGTAATAAGATGAAATTTAAGATGGATGAAGTTAAAAAAAAATAAATCAACTTCACATTTGCAACATTCTCAAAGAATGTTGAAAGAAAAAAGACCTGAGGGGGGAAAATTTTTGAGGAGGGGAAATCTGAGGATTTTAGTCAACTGCAAATCCAATGAGGCAACAGTGATGCCTCTGCCAAAGTTTCTTCATCTACAAAATGAGGAGGTTAGACTAGATGACTTCTAAGGTTCTCTTGCAATTATAAACCTGTAACACTATGATCCCAAGCTAATATAACCCTATGTTCCACTAAAAGGTCTCATGTCAGGAACTAGGGAAGTGACAGTTCAGTTATACTGTGCCCTCCTCAGACCACATCTGACATATTATGGTATCATATTTTAGGAAGGGCATTGATAATCTGGAGAGTGTATGAAGGAAGGCAACCAAGATGGTGAGAGTGCTCAAGTTCCTGCCACACAAGCAAAAGTTGACAGAGCTAGGAATTTCAGCATGGAGAAGAGTGGACTGGATGAGTGGAGAGGGCAGTAAAGGTGATGGCTCTCTTCAGGCTTCTGTGGAAGCGTAATTAGACTTGTTTGTTGCTGTTTGTCCTTCATTCTCGGAGAGGACCGTGACATCAGGAAGGTGACGTCATGACTTGTAAGTGAACTGGATTTAAGTGAGGGAGCACTGTGCAAAGTCACCAACCTGACTCTCTTCTCTGGAACCATTTGGGTCCAAGATCTAGATTAGGATTACTGGAGATGGCGCCGGATGCAGTAGGAGAAGCTGTATGACCCTTGGACAAGTCACTTAACCTGTCTGCCTCAGTTTCATCACTTGTAAAATGGGGATGCCTCCTGAGGTTGTTGTGAGGATCACATGAGATAGTATTTGTAGTGATAGGCAAACTTTAAAATGTTACAAAAAGATAGTTACTATTCGAAGTCCCAGAAGTTAGAACTAGGAAGTAATGGGCTGAAATAGAAAATAGGAAAATTTAGACACGTACGCTGTATGGACAAATTTCCTAACAATTAGGGCTTTTCACAAGTGAAATGGGTTATCCTGGGAGATACTAGTTCCTTCTTATCAGAAGGCCTTCAAGCAAAGGCTTGTCTATTTGATGCCATGTTTTAGAAGGAATTCTCTTTCAGATATGAGTTGGGCTAAAGTACTTTGCTACTCTGGAATTCTGTGAACTGGGGATTTTTAGCTAGAAGAAAATACCTGGATGGCATATGAGATATCTTCAGGAATATGAGGAACTGTCACATGGGAAAAGAAATTAGACTTGCTCTTTATGGTTAGAGGACAAAACTAGCACCAGTCTTTCTGTTTAGATTGCTGCTTTTTAGACTCCCTCCCCTCCTTGTTTAACTTGTACTTATTTTCTTTATTTTTATTTTGTATACATTGTATTTATAAATGTATTCTTCCCTTCTCCAAACAGAATGTAAGCTCCTTGAGAGTAGGGATTATTTCATGGCTTGTATTTATATATCCAGAGAACATGGATGGGTAACCTGCAGCCCCGAAGCCACATGTAGCTAGCCCTCAAGTGTGGCCCTTTGACTGAATCCTGAAGTTTGGATTCAGTCAGAGGGCTGCACCTGAGGACCTAGATCAGGGGTGGGGAAGCTGTGGCCTTCTAGGTCTTCAGGTGAGGGCTTTGGACTGAGTCCAAGTTTTACACAAGAAATCCTTTTAAGGGGATCTGTTCTGTGAAGTTTGTCCTAGAGGGTTCCCCAGTGTTGGCAGCACATAACATCTACATGGTTGTCCTTCACTCTAGAAGAGGACCAAAACAACATCATTATTTTAGAGTCAGGTTCCAGCGTGTCCAACCGTGGCAGATCAGATCAACACGAGCTCAGAATGCTCTATCAGGTCCATCACAGTGTGCGTGTGTGCGCATGCATGTGCGTGTGTTTTAGATACTTCAATTCTGCTTTGCACACAAAGCACAGAACCTTCTCTGATGTTGCCACACCATGCTGGCAGTCCTGTGCTAGTGTCTCCCATGTCATGCAATCAATTCCAAATTTAAGAGAGACCTTGTATTGTTTTTTCTGACCACCATGTAAGCCCTTGCTCTGTGTGAGTTCTCTAGCACATACTAGGCACTAAATAAATGCTTTTTCAATGATATTTCCACTGCCTCACTTTAGCTCAAGCTTATAGTCTATGTGGAGAGAAAGTATAAACAGTCAATAAAAATTTAACAACCATCTAACCTGTGCTGAGCACTGAGCTAAGCACTGAAAATATAAAGAAACAAGGCCCTGCTCTCAAGGAGGTCACCTAGAGGTGATTCTTAGAAATATAGGAGGTTGGACTAAATGCCTTCTGAGGTCACTTCTAACACTGATATTCTACGATTCTGTGAATTTTCTCGTATGTAATCACAGCCTCACCTCTGTGACATACAGTGTATCCTATCCCATTTTACAGCTATAGAACCCAATTCTTCCCTACATGACCGACTGTAGTAGGAGAATTATCTACTAGGTTCCCTTCACATAGGCTGGTCTCATTTTTCCCTAAGAGGCAGAACAGCTATCCCTGAGACGTGACTAGTTTAAGAAGACTAGGGGTCCGACCAGAGATACAACTTCCTAGTGACCTAGGGCACACCAAGTACAGCCATAAGGAATCTGCTTCCCTTCTGCTTCACTGATGTCTTGCTGACTTACAAGTAGATGTACCTTTCAGAAAGATGCATTTCTTTATGGAAATGAAGGGGCCATGGTCTCTCTGAACCGGTACTACATCCTAGCTGAACATCCTTCGCAGGCTCCTGTTAGAAAATTCTTTTTTTAAATTAATTTGTTTTCAGTTTTCAATCATCACTTCCAGAAATTTTAAATTTTCTCCCCCTCCCTTTCCCCCTAAGATGGTATGAGTTCTACATAATATCCTTATTAAACACATTTTCACATTAGTCATGTTGCATAGAAGAATTAGAACAAATGGGAGAAACCATGAAAAAAAACCAAACCAAAGCAAAACAGAAAACAGTCTACTTCATTCTGCATTCCAACTCTAGATAACTTCTTTTTGTTAAATCTGAGATCATCTGTTAGGTGCTTCATCTCATTCTGATCCCAAACCTGAACCCCTGGGCCAGACTGAATCAGTCCTCTTAACTTCATTCCTTGCACAGGAATTCAAACTGCCTCTCCCATCCCAAACACTTCATTCTTCTAGTATAGAATCTACTGTCCTGCCCAAATGGTCATAGGTCACTCTGGGACAAAGGTTGGCCTGGTTTGCTTTCATGTCTTTGACAGCAGAAATCCCAGCCTGGAGAGGACCAAGTGTAAAAAAAAGTGGCTTTCCATTTATCCCTCTGCCTTCCCATACCAAGCCCTAATCTTCATTTACACTTTAATCTCTTGACCCCTCAATTCTCTCTAAGGCTATCACCTCTTGCTCTAACGACTTTCTCCCCTTTTCTCCATCTTAATCTTTTGGTGAACCAGTTCAGGTCTATAGGGTCTTCTCTTGCCAAGCTTCACCTCTGAATCATTCCCACTATCTGCCTCCCTCACTGCTTCACTTCACCTACAAGGGTAAAGGAAATCATGCAACCAACCATTCTAAGCCTATTACAAATTTATATTACATATTTTCAACTTGGCCCTCACTGCTGCGAAGCAATTATTCTATACTCAACTCATTATTCTATCTCCACAGAAGTTCTTCCAAACGTTTTCAACCTTCCTCAAATCTTCTATGGTTCCCCTTTTCTCTACCTCTTCAGTTGAGAACTTTGCTTCATTTTACTGGGAAAAAAAGAGTCTCTTCTCTCCTAATTTCTTATCACATGGATACTTTCTGTCACTATGTCCTCCTTCATTAGTCTCACAAAAAAAAGCAGCCCAACTTCTCCTCCTTTCTACCTCTTCTACCTACCCCTAACTCCAATCCCATTCTATCTCACCTCTTCCAACAGAGTGCCCCCTCTGTCATTCTCACTCTCTCTCACTTAGCTGCAATTTTTCCTTATCTACTGACTCCTTTCTTACTGCTTACAAATACACTGATATCTTTTTCATTCTTAAAAACCCTCACCTGTTCCTTCCATCCCCACCAACTATTATCCTGATATTTCTTCTGTCCTTCCTGGCTAAATTTGAAAAGACCATCTTCACTTTCTCTTCCCTCACTCTCTGGATTCTGACCTCATCATTCCAAGTGGCTGATAAGCCCCTAATTAGCAAATCCAATGGCTTTTTCTCAATCCTCACTCTCTGCATCCATTCTGCAGCCTTTGACACTGCTGATCACCCTCTTCCAGGTTTCAGAGGCACTAGGAGCTGAGTAACTCTGGGCAGTCACTTAACCTCTGCCTTGGTTTTCTCAAATGGAAAACGGGGATAATAAAAGCCCCTACTGTGAGGCTCAAGTGAGACAGCATTTGTGAAAGTACATGCTTGGCACATAGGAAGCACTCTGTAAATGCCTATTCCCCTCCCTTCTTCAGGAAACCACTCACTCTTGGTTTTCTTCCTACCGATCTGACCACTCCTTTGTAGGATTTGCTGGATTCTCACCCAGATCATGCCTTCTAACCCGGTGTCCCTCAGAGTTGTCTTGGGCCTTCTTCTCTTCTCCCTCTAGATTATTTCACTTGATGACTTCACAAGCTCCCACAGATTTAATGATCATCTCTGTACTGATGATACTCATATCTACTCACCCAACTTTTATCTCTCTGATGACATACAGTCTTGCAACTTTCAGGCTGGACTGCCTTTCAGTCATCTCCAACTGACTGTCCAATAGGCATCTTAAACTCAACATGTCCCAAAATGGACTCATTATCTTTTCCCCTAAACCTTTCATTATTCCAAACTTCCCTATTACTGTAAAGAGTAAATCATCCTTCTAGTCAACCAGGCTCACAACATTCCTCAACTCCTTTCTCTCTCTCAGCCCCTGTATCCAATCTGATGTCAAGGCCTGCTGATTTCACCTTTGCAGCTTCTCTCGAATACGTCGTCACCTTCTCTCCTCTGATACTACCCTAACTATGCTGCAGACCAACATGGTTGTACTACTACAATAGCTGGCTAATTAATTGGTCTACCTACCACAAGTGTATGGGCAGCTAGGTGGTGCGGTGGGTAGAACACCAGGACAGATCGGTAAGATCTGAGTTTAAATCCTATTTCAGACACTTATTAGCTCTGTAACCCTGGGCAAGTCACTTAACACTGTTTGCCTCAGTTTCCTCATCTGCAAAATGAGCTAGAGAAGGAAATGGTAAACTATTCTACTGTCTTTGTCAAGTAAACTCCAAATGGGATCATAAAGAATTGGACTGAAATGACTGAACAACCACCATCATCATCACCACCCACAAGTCCATCCTCACTCCAGTTCATTCTCTATGCAGCCACCAAGGCAATTTTACTAAAGCACAGGTCTGACCATGTCACTGCTATCGTCAAACTCCAGTGTCTCCCATCACTTTCAGGATCAAATATAAAATCTTCTGTTTAGCATTTCTTCATAACCTTACATTTCCACTTTTTCCAGTCACCTTATACCCTGTTCTCCACCCCAGAATATGATCTTCAGTCTATTGACAATGACCTCCTTCATATTCCATGAACAAGACACATAATTTCTCTATTCCAAGCATTTTCTCTGGTTGTCCCCCATGGTTGGAATGCTTTCCCTCTTCTCTGCCTCCTGGCTTTTGTAACGTCTGTCAAGTCTCAGCTAAATTCCCTCCTTCTATAGGAAACCTTTCCCAATCCCTTTTAATTCTAGTGCCCTTTCTCTTTTAATTATTTCCTATCTGTCCTGCAGATAGCTTATTTGTACATATTTGTTTCCTTGTAATCTCCTCCATTATACTTTAAGCTCCTTGAGGGCCTCTTTATATACCTGGTGCTTAGTTCAGGGCCTGGCATATATAGCAGTCACTTGATAAAAGCTTACTGACTGATAGGCCTCTTCCTGAGGCCCAGGTATCTTTCTCCCAAGAGTGAGCTGCTAGTAGACAGAATACTAGATCTGAAGGAAGGAGACTTTGGTTTTGTTCTCTTCTGACTCATCTGTTCTTCCTGTCACCAATGCCAGAATAATCTTTCCTACCCTGTCATTCCTTGGCTCAGAAAGCTTTAGTGGTTCCCTTCTATCTCTTAGATAAAATGCAAGTTCCTTAGTCTGTTACTCACGGTCCTCCATAACCTAGGACTGCCCCACCTTCTCCATTATCAGATAATAAACTGCAGACCAACTGAACCATTCCTTGCCCCAGGATCCCCCACTGTATTCATGGACACTTCTCCTTCTCCTTCCAGAACCTCTCACTGCCCACATTGGAGCCCAGAGAAGAGCTGCTATTTCAGGAGAGCTTGTCCCATCTCCTGACACCTCCTTTATAGACTCCTTCCTAACAAGTTCACAATTACAGTCCATCCCCCCACCTCCCAGTTCAGAAACTGTCACTGTTCCTGAATGGACCCCTCTGGATGGGCTCATCTGGAATTTTCTGGACCAAAGTGATCATCTCTATCATATATTTCCCTCTGTATTCTGTTGCTCACAATAAAAAGTAAGTTCCTTGAGGCAGGTATCATTTCTGCTTCAATATTTTGTATTCCCAGCACTTAGCATGATGCTTCAAACATACTAAGAATTTAATGCATGCCTTTTCATTTATTAGTTCACTTTGGCCTCCAGCCTTTGCTCAGGCAATTCCCTATATCTGGGATGTCTTCTTTCCCTCATTTGACCTGTTCAATTCCTTATGATCCTTTAAAAGGTAACTCAAACGCTATCTTCTCCAAGAAGCTTTCATTGATCTCCTCAATTTATCATAATCTTCATCCTCAGACCTCACAAAGCACTTTATTTTGCACCTCTTGAATGTCTATCATATAATATTGTGTACCACAATTAAATATATTGGTATCTTATCTCCCCACTAACCATAAACTCTTTAAAGGCAGAGAGATTCTGTCTTAATTAAACTTTGCATTTCCTTTGGTAGTACTTTGAACATAATTAGCTAATAATTAATACTTAAGTAATAAATGTTTATTGCATTTATATTAGTTGTGTAAGCCTTGGCTACTCAAATTCTGAGAGTTAAAAGTTTCTTTACCGACTAGTGTAGCAGATTTGGGGTTTTTTTGTGTTTGTCCTTTGTTGCTGAAGAAGATCATGCCATCAGAGAAATAATGACATGACTTGCACTTGACTTTGTTCTGAGTAAGGGAAGGTTGTGCAGGTCACCAGTCTCACTTCTCCTCCAGAGTCATCTGAATCCAGTGACCAGATATTCATCAGAATGACTCAGGATGAGGCAATTGGGGTTAAGTGACTTGCCCAAGGTCACACAGATAGTGAGTGTCAAGTGTCTGAGGTGAGATTTGAACTCAGGTCCTCCTGACTCCTGCACTGGTGCTCTATCCACTGCACCACCTAGCAGATAATACTTAACTAGCAACCTCAGAGGCCTACTGAGAGAAAAGTATTTGTAAAGACTAAAGTGCTACAGAGTTATTCTTATTGATAATCACTATCAAACTGTGATATGATAGAGAAAGTGCTAGAGGCAACAAGGAAGGGAAAAGCAATGAGCATTTATTGAGGACTATGTGCCAGGCACCATGCAAAGCACTTCACAAGAATTACCACACTGGCTTTGAGGGGAACAAAGCTGGTACTTGGCTTCCACTCCTGACACTGCTCTGACATTCCTTGGGTACCTGGGAAAGCTCCTGCACCTGGCTAGGCCTCAGGTCTCCCACGTGTAAGATGAGGAGGGCAGCCTTAGATAACCCTTTTCAGCTCTTAATTTCTGGCCTCATGACCCTAAAATCCCAGATGTCACAACCTGTGTGACTGTGAGCAAGTCATTTCACCTGCTTCAATCTCAGTTTTTCCACATGTAATGAGGCAGTTTGACTAGAAGGTCTATTGTAGCTCTAAATCCTAAGAGCCCGTTATTTCTGTGCTCAGTATTGGTATACAGTTCAACCCGAGAGCACTGAAATAGGTGACCTGTTCCTGTGTCAATTCTCAGGTCTTTGGGATTCCCAGGACATAAGCACAGATTTCCTGGGGCACTTTCCTTACACTGGTCAGATACGGGCTAAGAGGAAGTTGTTGATAGGAATGGGGAAATTTCCTGCTCACATATCCCAGAAAGTCCAACTCAGAGTGAAGAAAAATGAAGCGTTAAGCCTGGTCTAGAATAGGCAAGGATGACAGCCCAGGAAGTTGGTGGGAATAAAGTTACTTTACACAATACAAATTCTACCAGGGAGAAAAAGATGGAGATGTTAAAAAGGCTCCAAGATGCCCCAGTGGCTGGCGTCTGTGAAGGTACCTGGCTGTGGGGGAAAGGCCATGGTTAGAGAACACAAGGAATGTAGCCCCACGCCAACCCTCTTTGGTGAGCACAAAGCTACTAATCAGGCCTCAGCACACCTGCAAGCCCCCTGCATTCCCAATGACTGGAATTGGAAGCATTGCAACACTCTAACAGATTGGGGTCAGGGCTGTTTTCTGGACAATGTCAAACCTTAATTTGGTTTCTGTTGCCTTCAATCTTCTACGAAGGTGTCCTTCTCCTTTTGAATTTATTAAAAAAGAGGGAGGCAGGGAACCTTCACATCCTTATAGTGTTTTAAAGCTTACAAAGCCTTCTTCTCATAACAGCCTTTTGATGTAGGTATTGTAAGTTTTATCATTCCCATTTTACAGATGAAGACATTGAGTGTCAGGGAGGGAAAATAACTTGCTGCTTTTTGTCTTTCCATCTTTCCATCATCTTTTCAAATCAAGAAGTCAAGAATTTCTTGGGTTCCCCTATATCCTCTCTCTAACCCCCTAGAACATACATGCTTCTTGAAATCAAGGATGCTTTTCTCTTTTGTCTTTGAAACCCAAGGGCCTAACATAAAGCCTTGCACACAGCAGGTACCTACTAAGTGCTTGTTGAATTGAATTGGGAAATATGACACAAAATTATTTGGAAGCAGATTTTGACTTACCCAAAGTAAAAACTTCCTAATAATGAGAACTGTAAACAATTTAGAAAGTGCTGCCTTGGAGGAAAGCTAATTCCCTGCTCCTAGAAGTGTTCAAGTAGCAGATGGAAGGCCATTCGTCATGGATGTTACAGGCAGGGATGTTACCTCTGGCTAGAGGTTATGAAGGCAGGAGTTAATTATTTGATTGGTGGTTAGACTGAGTAAGAGTCCTATGTTCTTCCAAGTGACTACAGCTTGAGAAGTGTTGTCTGGGTACAGCTTATGAGAAACATTTAGAATTTCAGGGTTCAAAGGGACCTGAGAGATGTCCACGTCCAAACCAGTTTCACTACGTTGACAAGTGGTAAACTTAGCCTCTACTTGAAAGTCTCCAGTACCAAGAAACTCATTGCTTCCCTAGAGAGCCAAGTTCACTTCTGGACAGCTCTGACTATAAGAAGTTTTTCTTTCTATCCATTCTGAATTGGCCTCTCTTTCTCTGCCTCATTCTTCCCCTGCTCCCATCTCCCAGTGTAAGGTAGAGTAATGAGGAGGTAGTTTGCAGATATGTGGTGGTTCCAGCAGCGGCAGCAAGACTCTTGCTTTCTTTCCCACTTAGGGAGACAGATGACTTGCTTGATCACTCCTGGCAGGCCCATGATTGGCTGCTGATGCTGTGCCCTTACCCACCTTTTCAACTCCTACTCGCTATAGCCTGCCTGGTTTGGGGGAAGGGAGAGCTAGGATAGCCAGGGGAGCAGGAAGGACAGCCTTCAGTCTGACAGAGGAAAGGGAAGCCCAGCAGTGTTCAGCAATGTTAGAGAGGTCAGGATCACAGTCCTGGGCACAAGGAACATGCTTTCCTTGCTAAGAATGATTGTCTCTTTTCATATTTCCTCTACATAGCTCTTTGGAATTATGCTTTACACGTATATCTTGCTGTTCTTTTATCACCCCAACTGACTACTGCCCTCAACAAAAAGTAGTAGGAGAGGGTAATGGAAAGAACATGGATTTGGGTCGAGGACCTGGTCACTGCCTTTGTAACTAGGGCAAGTCACTTCCCCTCCGAAGCTTCAACTCTCTTCTCCATAAAAATGATGGCTAACTACATGATCTCTCTAGTTCCTTTAAATTCTAAATCTGATGACACTTGATCTGGAACTTTGTTTCTTTCTAGCACCAAGAACAAGGCCAAGTACAGAGTGAGAACTGAAAAAAAATGTTTGGAGAATGTGATCACTGAATGGAGCCTAGGAGGGAGAAGACAAAGACAAAACCTCTATAACAGTCTACTTGGGAATCAAGAAGTTTGTTTATTTCACATTTCCACATGAAATTTAGAAAACTGCTTCTTTTAGAGAAAGGAAATAATTAGCCTTCAAAGGTAATCGAATCAAAATTTAAACTTAGACCTCTTGATTCCAAATCCAAAAGTGTTCTTTTCTCTTGTCTTGGCAACCTTTGCTGGTTGCCTAGGTGTACTACTAGTAAATAGTTCATTGGCGAATCTACAGATAGGAGGACAAGTTATATTTGTGAGCAACAAATGGCAGGAGTAATTTGTCGCTCACAAAATTATAAACAAGCAGAATATTCAGAAAAAGGCAATGCTACCTTCTTCTGAAGACTTTTTTTTCCCTCATAAAGAACTTATTTAAAGGGGGAAAATATCCTAAGTATTCCAAGCTATGTACTTGTGGATAAATCACATCCCTGCTCTGGGTCTGTTACCTCCTCTGTAAGATGGGGTTAATATTATTTGCATTGTCCAACTCCCTAGTCTGTTGTGAGGAAAATGCTTTGCAAATGTTTAAAATAATATAGAAATGGAAATTTTATGTGAGCTATTCTTCAATTTTAAAAATCATATTTCCCACAAAAACTTTGAGGGGGGAGGAGGAAGGAAAAGCAAGAAGTTAAAGGCTAAATATTAAAGTTTCAGAATAGAAAAAAGGCTAAGTTAATTTTGTGAAGTTAGCTTCCAAGTACCCTTTGTGAGAATATCAGAGAATCCTTGGAAGCTCTTTACTGCCTCTGAGTATGTTCAGACAGAACTGTTCCTATTACAGCACACAAGTAATCTCTTATAACCTTTGGGAAAATGTCATTTCCAAAGCACTTTCATATGTATTAACTTATTCGCTCCCTAGAACACCTCTTCGAGGGCAACAGGGCAGATGATAAGCCCCACTTTGCACAAGAGGAAAGAGATGCAATGAGATGAAATGACTTGCCTAAAGTCATTGAGCTAGTAAAGCTGTCAGGCCTGCTGAGAGGGGAGGTCTCCCATCTTGTCATCAAGAGCTCCTTCTACTACCCAATATACAAAAATGGCCTTGCTACTTCAAGTGATATCAGAGGAGCTCCCAGCTTTTCCTGGCAGACGAGACCATGTCTTCAGTGCACTTCACAGCCATCTTGTTCTGGGTTTGGCAGGCAGATAGCTTGTGTCTCGAAGAATCTCACTGACTGCCTTTGCAGGTTAAGGCACTGCTCTAACTGGGGCCTAAGGAACTTGCCTTAGCTCAAAAGAAACCCATTCCAAGGGAAAATGGCTCCAAGATGCTAAACCACAATACTCATCACTGCTTATTGTAATTCTGTCCCAGCTTCCTCTGTGAGCCTGCCCTTGGGGAGCCTTATAAAGACATGTCATTATAATGAGGGGAATAATTAAAGGGACACCTTCAAGCACTTGTTTTTAATTTTCATTTCATTGTTTTTAATTTTCAGGCCATCTCAGCAGTGGCAGGGGAAAAGATAGACCTGGCAGCAATCTCGTTTTGGCATGTTAGGTTCAGAGGGCAGCCAAAGGCTGTGGATCCAAGGGCTATGTCCTCGTAGAATACCCTGAAGGTAGGGTTCAATTGGAGCCTAAGGCCAATTAATAATATCCCTTTAATAAGTCAAGGGATAGGCTGATCCAGTGGGGATAGTGACTTGTATCTTTGCTTCAGAAAAAGCAGAGATTCACAAATCCCATTCTTAGAGTTAGGAGAGTCCTTAAAAATCAGCTTTTTGGCCCTCTCATTTTATAGATGAGGAAACCAGATACATTAAATTATTTAGGTTCCAAGAACACGGTTTTCATGAATCCCAGGCTCGTCAAGGTTTTTCCAACCACCTTAGGCAGTCACCTGCCTATGAATGAACAAATTTATGGTCTCTGATGGTTACCAGTGTTCTCAAATGCTGTCTTCAGTCTCCCAAGCCCACTATGGCCAGCCTGGCATTTAGTTCTACATTTATAATATCTCTTGTATTTGCCTTCTTCTCTTCTCTGATGCTGCTGCCACCCTAGTACTTGATCACTGCAACAGTCTTCCCTTACACCTCACATCTCTCCCTATTCGAGTCCATTCTTCACTTAGTTGCAAAAGTGATCTTACTAAATAGCTCATGTCACTCTTGCCCATTCCCACTCTCCCAACATCAACTCAATAAACCTCAGTTTCCTATTAACTCCAAGATCAAATATAAAATACTTTGCTTGGCTTTGAGGGAAGCCCAGTTTTCTTACAGCTTACTGCATTCCACATACTATATAGTGTATAATGACATTCTATCTCCTGACTGGGCATTTTCTTTTCTTTTCTTAATATAAATTTATTTATTTAACTTTTTACATTCCTTTTTACAAAATTTTGGGTTCCAAATTTTCTCCCCATTTGTCCCCTCCC